>JAREYC010000007.1:37245000-38445000 GCA_030015325.1 Cryptoblepharus egeriae
ACTTAACCTGGGCAAAGGTAAACTCAGCCTTCCCAGGTGGATTCACCAGGCTCTCTCTCTCCCTCCCCCGATCCTGGCTGGGAAGGACCCTCCAACCGGGGAGTGTGCTGTGTGGTCAGTATAAGCCCTCTGCACAACGAGGCTCCCACTGAATTCCGGGAGGGGGGGGCAGTAGGGCTTGGGGGGCGGCTAGATGTGCTGTGATACATCCAGCAGGATGCGTACTTGGAGCACGATCCTAACCATGTCTACTCAAAAGTAAGCCCCATTGTGTTCGGTGGATCTTACTCCCAGGAAAGTGGGATTGCAGCCTTGGAGTCTGCAGAAGAAAATACAGTATGGGGATAACAATCAACAAAGATGGAGGGAGCCACCTGGAATTGGCAGAAGTAATTTCAGTGATCTCTGAGTTGCTGTGTGTGTGTGTGTGTGTGTGTGTGTGTGAGAGAGAGAGAGAGAGAGAGAGAGAGAGAGAGAGAGAGAGATGTATTATGGCCATAAGTGTGGAATGGCCATAAGTGTGGAATAGCAGCATTAATACTTTAATATTTAACAGCCCCCCCCCCATGTTTCAGCCCCACACTGGATTCAGCAGGACTCATTCCTGTAAGTGTGCGCGGAATTGGAGCTTTGCAGTGCAAATGCAATCCTATTCCTGCTTACTTCGAAGTTACTCCCACGGAGTTCAGTGGAGAGTATGTCCAAAAATGGACTCCCCCACCCCAAAAGTAAATCACACCCCCTGCCTGCCCATCAGAACTGACTTATCACCTGGAAATTAAAATCCAGCTGTCATCCTGAACTTGCTTGGAAGCTGATATCCTAATTAGTTGGGGTTAAACCCTGTTCAAGTCAGGATCGGTCAAGATATTACGATTACTCTTTCAGAGCCCAACATTTGGCACAAATCTGGGCCCCGATGGTAAGAAGGCATCGCTGGGGATTTCAGCTTCATGTGCAAAGAGCCTGGCAGGGTTAATCATCCCCTCCAGAAGTCTGGAAGGAGATGACAGTTCTTGGGTGATCCGAGGCAAGAAAGTTCAGGACAGAGGGGACTCCAAACAAAGCAGTTGAGAGAGAGAGAGAGAGAGGCATGGAAAAAATTCCTCCATGCATTATACAGGAATGCAGTACATGGAATTTAAACTAGGAGGAACAGAGGAGGAGGAGGAGGTCGTGTTCACAGGTACACACAGGAATCCCCTCCCTTACCTGCTCAGAGAAAGACTCTGGAGAAACCAACCTTCAGGGAGAAGAACATCTCTGCCTCTAAGGATGCAATCCTAAAGTCACTTTCCTGGAAGCAAGACCCATTGAATACAAAGGGGTAGACATGGTAGACTTTTGAGTAGACATGGTTAGGACTGTGCTCTAAGGGCAGGTGGAAGACTCTGCCTACCCCCACCTCAACTCCCCCCTCAGCGCTGGTGTGGAAAGTTCTGCTCCAAAGTTCAGGCAACTATTAATCCTATTAATAAATTAATAATTTATAATATTAATCCTATAATAAAAAAATATGAATCCTCGTGTCTTGACCTTCCAATCTTATGAATGCGTCCACTCAACTTTCATTGAACTCATTGAAACTAACTCCTTGGTAAGTGTACATAGGGTTGCACACTTGTGCTTTGACTGTCCAGTCCTATTGATTTGTCTACTCAGAAGTAAGTTTCATTGAGTTCAATGGGACTTATTCCCAGATAAGTGTACATAGGATTGCACACTTGCAACCCATCGACTCATGGGAGAGGGAGAGGGCAACTCATGAGTTTTGTTCTGCTAATAGATGGCGCTGGAGAGCTGTCCAGAGCTGTCCAGGATCCTGTCACGAGTTTGAACTCAGATCTTCCTCCCAGGTCCTGATCCTCTGTCTGGACTAATTCTCAACAGGAGAAAGAGGGAGCAGGTTTTAAAGGAGGTCCTAGCTCTGTACAGATGAACCGAGCGAGGAAACCAAAAGTAAAGCAGGCTCATCCAGTTGGATCATCTCCCTCAACTGTTAACTTTTAGACACCTTTAGAACCAAGACACTCTTACTCGAGAGTAAGGCCCATGAACTCGGAGTTAGCATGTTCAGTACAGGATTCAGCAATAAGGCAACAATCCTATCTACACGTTTTTGGAAATAAGCCCAAATGACGAAAATGGAACTTACTTCTGAGTAGACAAGCATAGGATTGAGTTCTAAGTTGCCTATAAGCAGAGTAATCATATGTCATAACCAAAAAAGAGGACAAAGCCCCCCAAATGTAGGACAGCCAAGAAAAATGTAGAACATAACAAAATAAAAACAAAAAACACTCATATATATTGCTCTCGTGTGTTTAATTCAAACACTATATTCCTTATTTTTAAATTTAAAACTATTACATATTTAATTACATATTACGCTGCAATCCTAAGCACACTTTCCTGGGAGTAAGATCCATTGAACACAATAGGGCTTACTTCTGAGTAGACATGGCTGGACTTATACTCAAAATTTATTAATAGATATGAAAAGACAAAATAATTACAAGAGGGCTACATGCTGCCCACTTGCAAGGAGAACAATGAATTTTTTTTTACCAGGACACAAGTCTAAAAAACAGGACATGTCCTGGAAAAAGAGGACAAATGGTTCCCTGCCTACAAGGAAACACTAGAATTGAAATGTAGATTGAAATAGATGAGTGTAACTTGGAAGTTGCAAGGATTTTGGATTGCTGACCTCAACCTGGACTTACCACCCTAGATGTGGTCCTAGTTATTTCCTCTGGGTTTCCATTGACCAATAGGAGGCAGCGCGGTGCTGTCCAGGGTCCTGAATCCTTCCCAAGTTCTCCATCACTTCAAGAGGGAAGAGTGCGGTGCATCCCAGGGTTTCTCTTGCTGCAAGCCACATAGCGGAGCATCTCTCCCAGAAGGGCTTTCCATATGAGGCAAGGGGAGGAAGGATTCTTGCAATAAATCATCTCAATGTAGGGTCCTTGACCAGGGAAGGAGCTGGGGGAAGGAGGTGGAGGGGGGACTGCGCTGCCACCCCTATGCACCAAGATAAAATAAAACAGAACGGAGGTGCTCAATGTGCTCACCAATGTGCTCTCATTAATATAAAACAGGAAGGGCATCTTCGATAAATAACTTGCCATCATCATCACCATAACTGAATTCTGCTCCTTGCTAGGTAGGGCTTCCTAAAAGTATAGCCTGCATTTTAATGGATTAAAATTTCATCCAGCGCATTAGGTTTGGTAAAATATGAATGCATTGCTTTAAATTTTAATCATAAATCAGAGCAGGGATACATGAGAGGCGACAGTGATTTCTCCCCAGATGTCTGCGTGGGTCAGGGGGACTCTAATTTTATTTAGGCAAGTCCATTTGTGAGCAGAGCCTGCTGGAAGACTAATGGCTTTGGAAGGCTTGCAGAGGCTGCCTCGCACCAGGACCGGAGGGCTTGCGCTGCCTGGGGAAGGAAGGGCTACATTTCACATCTGTCTGAGTGGCACATCTGTACTCAGTGGCACAGCCTGGCTGTAGCCAGACAAAGAGGCCTCCGGATCTAAAGACTTGGGAGTCCATCCTGTTTCCCACATCTTTCTGATAACGCCACAAAAATATGCAGTTCATCATCATCATCATCATCATCATCACCACCACCACCACCACCACCACAGAAAAATAACTAGACGTTATGAATAAAATCCCAGTTAGGCTTGTATTGAGACAATAGGCACTTCATGGCATTCCAGCATTCTCCTTTGCAATTTCCAAATAGGAGCATCTTGATTGCAGAGCAATTTCCCATGGACCTTTCAGAGGCCAAAAATTCCTTTATAAAGATTAGTAGGTGTAAACCCAGAGTATAGTGTCAGATCATAAGGCACGGCTCATTTTTTAAACACTATGCTTAAATTATATATGTACTCCGGATTCTGCTTTACTCTGCAAAGTGTAATGCTGCTGTGTTTACATGACCTGGTTTTTCTATGTTGTTTTTGGCAAGGAACCTTTAAGGAAGATATGCAAATGATGACTTGGATTTTTGTTTTTGTGTATTGGATGACTTGGATTTTTGGTTTTCTCCACCTCCCCAAAAAGAGTGCTTATAATAATGTATTTGAGAATCATTTGACAAACCTACTAATCCCTATTTCATGTTTGCACAGGTGCACATTTAGTGTGCAAAACCCCACTAGAGTTTCTGATCTAAGTATGCACAGGATAACAATGTTTGCTAGCAGAAAGTTTGCTAGCAGTATTAATACTTCCAATATAGGAACTCCCCCTACTCCAGACCTTTGGAAAAAGAGGCCTGGGAGGCTGCAATATTTAAATAATCTTAGCTAAATGTAGCACCAAACAAAGTTTGCCCACTTATTTCACTAGTGTTCTCTTTATTTCATGAATATATTATAATCCCTTATTTACCATAGGAAGTGGTGACAAGTGTTTAGCATTTTGGAGATCAGTTGTCAGTTGCTATTAAAATCAAGATTAATTCATATTAACGATATGCATTCTCAGTTCTCCCATGTGACAGCATACATTAAAACAACTAGTGCAAGTAATTAAACCCAATACAGGGGGTTAAATATTTTTAAAAGAGGTTTTAAGATTCAAAGTTCACGTGAGAGCTACAATTAAATTCAGATTGTCCTGTTAATGTTCAGTTGAAATATTAGGAAGTAATTTGATTTTAGGTTTATTTGGAAAAATTAAGTTAAACCTAATTTCTCCTTAGCCTTTTTAGTTGACAAAAATTCCCCTAAAATGACATGTTTGTTTGCAATCCTGGATACATATATGGACCGCAACTGCACAATCCTAGGTGCAGTTGCTACAAAAGGTGCTACAATTCTCTGCACCTTTTCGTGTGAGCAAGGCCCATTGAGCACAATGGGACTTACTTTTGAGTAGACCGAGAGGATTTGGCTGAACGTTGGATGGCCTACCAACAAGTCCTCATTCTTACCCTTTAAATGTTTCTTGTAAAGTTAATTCAATATAGTACAATGAAGATACAAAAATATTATCAATGGATTTTTTTTATTAGGCATTTGAGATGCTCAATACTTTGACTAATTAGACAAGCCAAAAGCCTTTTGAAGATTAAGCAAATTGGACAACGCTTGTTAATTAGAACATAATTTAAAGTTTGAAATTATATCACTGATGAAGTAGCCTAATTAGTATGACGATATGTTAATGGCCTACCGAGACAGCCCGCATAGAGGCTGCATGAACTCCTCAAAGGCTTGCAAGAATCTGCTCCCTTTCTACGTTGTCATTAATAAAAGATTTCTATAGACTTCAGCCTTTCAACGGTTACATACAATTTATAGTACACACAATGCATTAGCCCATAGTGTTGCTCCATATTTTTTTTTACTATTATGAAAACTAATAAATTCGTCAAGCTGAATTAAGCATACAAATCAGATGAGGCATAACAGATTACATATTGAAGCGCTGTGTCTCCGGAGCCTAAATGAAATTTCAATCTAATAATTCCTTCCTGGCCCAGCCATAATTTGTTTAGAGATGTTGTTCCACTCCTTTTCGAGCGCTGTTCGCACAATAATTAAATGATACTCAAGCTTTTAACTTTGATTTATTTCATTTCTCTGAGCTGGCGACAGTGAGAGCTGATACCATGGATTTTTTTCCTTGAAAATTACGAAGCCTACCGTTTGGGGTGAGAAATTAAACACCTAAGCACTTACTAAAGCCGCCTGGTGTAAAATTAAATCACAAAAAAAGAACCGGTTGGGTTGGAAGAAGTCGCTGTACAACCTTTACAAGCAAGCAGGCACGTAGGATCTCTCTCTCTCTCTCTCTCTCTCTCTCTCTCTCTCTCTCTCTCTCTCTCTCTCTCTCTGATATATTTCATATAGGCTGCAATCTTAAAGACACTTAAGACCAATTGAACACAATGGAATTTACTTTTGAGTAGACTTGGTTAGGATTGTGCTCATATTATGAGCACATCCTCACCATGCCTACTCAAAAGTCAGCCCCATTGTGTTCAGTGGATCTTACTCCCAGGAAAGTGTCTTTAGGATTGTCCCCTATGAATCATATATATGATTTCATATCGATTACAGATTTCATATATATGGTTTTATATATTTCATGGAAAATACACACACACACACACACACACACACACACACACACACACACACACACACAAAATCCGTCAATCAGAGGAATCGACAGAGGCTGGGAATTGTTTGGTCTTACCATCCACAATAAGCCAATATCTTATGGATGGGGGAACAGAGCATGCCAGGCTGAAGAAGCTGCAGCTTGGGGAGGGGGGCACTTTGGCGGGCAGGGTGAACACGCTTGGGGGTAAAGGTGAACTTTTAGGGCCACCTCTTCCCCCCCCCCCAAGTGTGGGGCCCCTGGGGACTCTCGCTTGCGGAGTGGGAAGGTAGCAAGAAGCATGGGAGGAAAGACCTTGGATGCCATCAGCAGGTCCAGGATTTAAAGTTCCATCCAAGGCAAGGAGTGGTGGCTGAGTTGGGGGGGGGGGCAGCATCAGCACCTTGGAGAGCTCCCCCTTCGGAGCAGCTGGGGGGCTGTGCCAGTGAGTCGGGCTCTCCCTGGGAAGGTGTCGGGGGTATCCTCTGCTCTGCAGCACCTGCGCAGTGAAGTCTCTCCGGGCTCCCCCCTCCTTAGGGGGCGGCTAATGAATGGTAATGATTCGAAATGAAAGCCTCTCGCCTTTTCCAGCCAGACCCTCCCCCGCTTCCCCCCCAGTGGCGTAGCTAGAGGGGGCGCAAAACTCTAGAGCTGCCAGCCTCTACCGCACTTACCCAGGAGAAAGTCCCATTGATTGATCATGGGTTTACTTCTGAGTAGACACGATGCCTAGAATTGGGCTCTTAGGCTGCAATCCTATCCACACTTACTCAGGACTATGGGACTTATTTCTGATTGGACATGCATAAGATTGGACTCATAAACTGCAATCCTAACCGCACTTTCGTGACATTAAGTCTCAGTCACTAGGATTTACTTCTAGGGAGACATGCATAGGAGTAGGTTCTTTGGCTGCAATCCTATCCACACTTAGGCTGCAATCCTAAAGACACTTCCCTGGGAGTAAGACCCATTGAACAAAATGGTTCTTACTTTTGAGTAGGCATGGATAGGATTGTCCTCTTAGTCTATGTGACGTACTTTTGAGCAGACATTCATAGGATTGGGCTCTCAGTCTTGCAGACCCTCCTCTTCCTTCCCCTTTGGAGCCACTCAGTGCTTGCCACCCCCTGTAGCTACGCTACTTGTCCTACTTGTACCCACCGTCTCTCTCCAGTGACCCAGCGTCCCAGGAGGAGGAGGGACCAGGGTGCATCAGTCTCCCAGCCATCCAGCCACCTAACTCTGGCTGCGGTCCTATGCATGTTTTGCTGGAAGTGAGCCCCATTGAACCCAATCGGACTTACTTCTGAGTAGGCAAGGGGCTGTCGTTTCCCCTACTACACTTGCCTTCCAGCCTAGACTTTCTCAGCCACCCCATTCCTCTTCCCCATTCACTGCCACAGACCCCCCCTCCAGCCTCCGCCTGGAGCTCCAGCAGGACGCATGCGCCCCCCCCAAGTCAGCCCCAGCCTCTCCTCCATCCAATGGGCGACGAGGAGCCCAAAGAGAGGGGGAGAGAACCCCTCGCTCTACTCAGTCGCTCCCAGGTCCGTCTAGGTAGCGTCAGGCACCTGTCGGGGCAAGGTGTGCCCAGGCGGTGGCAGAGGCTGGAGGGGAACAATAGGGAGGTCTGGGGGCTAAGAGGGTTGGACTGGGTGCGCCCAGGGGGGTCCTGAGGAGCTTCAGGAAGGGGGGAGCGCAGATCGGAGGGGAGGAGCACAGGGGGAAGGGAAGGACCTGCTGGGGAGGAGGAGGAGGCGGAAGAGGGGAGGAAGGACTCAGTCCCCCCCTAGAACTGGGGGTCGAGCGACAAGCCGGGTACAAATCCGGCGTCCAGGAGGCTGTGGGGCAGTCGGGCTGCGGGAGGAGGACTGAGCAGAACCCGGTGAGCCACTCTCAGGCATCATGATGATGATGTCCCTCAACAGCAAGCAGCCCTTCTCCCTGGGAGGAGGAGGAGGAGGGGGCGGCAGCCTCCACGAGCCCAAGTACTCGGCCCTGCACTCCTCCTCGCCCTGCACCTCCTCGGCCGCCGCGCCCTCCGCCAGCAGCACCAGCACCAGCACCAGCGCAGGCACTGGCAGGAGCAGCGCTCCCAGCAGCAGCAGCACCACCAGCAGCACCAGCAGCAGCACTGCCGAGGCCATGCGCCGCGCCTGCCTGCCCACCCCGCCGGTAGGTGGCTCCGCTCCGTCCCGGGCAAGGCTGTGTCGCTGTGGGAGGGGGACAGAGCCAGGGTGGTGGGTGCAAAGCAGAGTCAGAGGCTTCGCCCTTCTAGTGATGCCACCGGGTGGGGGAGCGGGGCAGGCGGACGGCGCGGGAGGGGAGGGGAGGCAGCTTCATTTCATGGCCAGCCCAGGCAGGAAATCAGCCTCCAGCCCCAACGCCAGCAGCGGAGGGAGGCAGCCGAGGGATCGCCCTGCATGGCCATGACCTGAGAGGCTGGAGAGAGAGAGACAGAGAGAGAGAGAGAGAGAGAGAGAGAGAGAGAGAGAGAGAGAGAGAGAGAGATATGCTTCCCTACTAACCCTCTTCCTTCATTCCTTGCTTCCCACTTGTTCTCCTTGCCTAATCTATCTGTCTGTCTGTCTGTCTGTCCTTCTTTCTTTCTTTCTTTCTTTCTTTCTTTCTTTCTTTCTTTCTTTCTTTCTTTCTTTCCCTTCCTTCCATCCCCTTTTCTTTCCATCTTTGTTTTTCTTTCTTTCTGTTTTTCTTTTTTCTTTTCTTTTCCTTCCTTCCGTCCATCTGTCCGCCGTCCTTCCCGCTCCCCCGTGCGCATGGCCCCCGGAGCGCCCCTCGGGCAGGGGTAACGTGCCCCTGGGTGTTTCTTTCCCTGCAGAGCAACATCTTCGGGGGCCTGGACGAGAGCCTGCTGGCGCGGGCGGAGGCCCTGGCGGCGGTGGACATCGTGTCCCCGGGGAAGAGCCACCACCACCACCCGCCCCACCACAGCCCCTTCAAGCCCGACGCCACGTACCACACCATGAACAGCATCCCCTGCAGCTCGTCCGCCTCGTCGTCTTCGATGCCCATCTCGCACCCGTCGGCGCTGCCGGGGAGCCACCACCACCACCACCACCATCACCACCAGCAGCAGCAGCAGCCGCACCAGGCGCTGGAGGGGGAGCTGCTGGAGCACATGGCCCCGGGGCTGGCGCTGGGAGCCATGCCGGGCCCCGACGGCTCGGTGGTGTCCACTCCGGGGCACGCGCCCCACATGGGCGGCATGAACCCCATGCACCAGGCGGCGCTGAGCATGGCCCACGCCCACGCCGCACACGCCGCACACGCCCACGCCCACGGGCTGCCCTCCCACCTGGGCTGCATGAGCGACGTGGACGCCGATCCCCGCGACCTGGAGGCCTTCGCGGAGCGCTTCAAGCAGCGCAGGATCAAGCTGGGGGTGACCCAGGCGGACGTGGGCTCTGCGCTGGCCAACCTCAAGATCCCCGGGGTGGGCTCGCTCAGCCAGAGCACCATCTGCCGCTTCGAGTCCCTGACGCTCTCGCACAACAACATGATCGCCCTGAAGCCCATCCTGCAGGCCTGGCTGGAGGAGGCCGAGAAGTCCCACCGCGAGAAGCTCACCAAGCCCGAGCTCTTCAGCGGCGCCGAGAAGAAGCGCAAGCGCACCTCCATAGCCGCCCCCGAGAAGCGCTCCCTCGAAGCCTACTTCGCCATCCAGCCCCGGCCCTCCTCCGAGAAGATCGCCGCCATCGCGGAGAAGCTGGACCTCAAGAAGAACGTGGTGCGCGTCTGGTTCTGCAACCAGAGACAGAAGCAGAAGCGCATGAAGTACTCCGCGGGGATCTAGCCTCGGTCGAGCCCAACGCGGTGGACGCACCACCGCCTCTCCGCCCAGGACAGGCCACGGAAGTCGTCTCCCCATCGCCACCCATCACCACCACCCAGAGGTCCCCTTGGACAGCTTCAGTGGCACCCGAGCCACGCTGGTACTTTAAGAGATCTTTCTGAAGGACCCCGCCAGTACCAAGTAAGAGTTGTTTTTATTCTTAAAAAGACATCGCCTTTGTTGAAATGTAAAAAAGAAGTACTTTTGCAGCTATTTTTCCGAGGAAAAACAAAACAAACAAAAAAAACTGATCTAGAAGAGAAGCACCTCAAAAAAAGAGTATTTTGATTTTTTAAAACTAAGGTGGCGGGTTTTCTGCAATTACATTGCGTGTTATTATAAATAGTATAAATATTATAAATATATATATAAATATAAATATATTTTTACTGTGGGTATGATCCGTTTCCTCCTTTGATAGGGGAAAGAGCCGATTCTGCTACGATCACCGATCTCTTAAGAGCTACTATTATTCGATTACTGCCAAACATCCCCTTCTAAATTATTAATTTATCTCTCTGGCAACTTCATTTTGTGCTCATCCTAATTGATTGCACCTCTTTTGAAAAGAGTCTTTTCATCAAAGGAAAAGGAGAAAAAAAGTACGGTTCTTGTAAATTATTATTTTTTTTGTTGGTTGGTAGACTTGGAGGAACTTGAAGCTTTTGGCTCCTTCTTTGGCCCCCTCTGTATATTGTCACCTGAAAAGGAAGCTTATTTCTCGAGCTAGTGTTATTATTATTATTATTTGTAAGGCGTCCTCACTTTCTAGTGGTTGTCCTGCGTTGTTTGTGTAGACTGATTCACTCGTCTAAGGAGGTATTTGTTGACTGCGATGCATATTTAATGGGGATTCCCAGTTTGTCCCCACCACACACCACTTAAAAGCCCCCCTTGAGCAGATGACAGTGTGGTGGGCTTTGTTGCTTTCCATTGGTTTCCATCACTACTATTCGATTCTATTTCTCTTCGGTGTTCAGATTTTCTAGCTACCTTTTATTTACTTTGACTGAAATAGGTTTGCATTGTTTTTTGGAGGTTTTGTTTGTAGAAATGCCAAATTTGTATTAGAGAGAGAGAGAGAGTGGAAGATTAAAAAAAGGGAGAGATGGTTAGAAAGAAAACGTGGGGCAAGAGAAATATAGTGCACTGTTTGTAAATCCACATTGTTGTTCCTACAGTTCTTTTGGAACAACCCCCTTCCCCGGTTGTGTATTGTAAATAATTCATTCAAAGTTGACGCACATACAGTTATATTCTTACAGATTTTCGCTGTATTGCTGTTCCGTTTGAAGACTGTTGGAAGTCTGAATTCTGTATTTATTACGATTTCTTTGTTTTTGTTAATAGAAGGTTTATTTATGATGGTAATGTACTGCGTTATTTCAAATGTTGTTCAGCTGTCTTTCATTAAAACAAAAGATTTTAACATTTTATTGACAAAAAATATGTTTGCTGGGTTCCTTTCTTAACTCCCCCCAACCTATAAGATGACTGAATTGCATTGTTTCTGAAAGGGGACATCATAGAGTTCTCCTAAACACATTTATTTATAAATAGATTTTCAGTGAAAAAGTGAGGGGAAAGTGCAATCCTAAAGACACTTTCCTGGGAATAAGACCCATTGAGCAGATTGGGATTTACATTTGAGTAGACATGGTTAGGATTGTGTTCTTCCTTCCATGTGAATATGCTGAGGATCCTTAACATTAAGACTGTTCCTTCTTTTGATTGTTCAATGAATCCTTCCTTTGTAGCCTTTTTCCTTTTGGGTAAGGTATTTCAAACACTAAGCATTCATTAAGATATCTAGATTATCCATAGATTTTTAAGGCTGCAATCCTAACCACGCTTTCCTGGGAATAAGTACAATTGAAGACAATAGTAAGTACTATTGAAGACAAATCACTGAAGAAAATGATTCACTTCTGAGTAGACATGCTTAGGATTGCACTATAAATTTCGATTTACTGGAGAGCACCATTGCTTGAGTGCTTTCCTCCTATGTGTCATAAGTAAATCCAGAATATTTGCTGAGAATACCTGAGTGACAACCAAAAATGATCTTAAGTGTTATCCTGGCCACGGATTGGGAAATCCAGTGCATGGAGATTGGTGGAGGAGCTCAGGGACTTTGGAAGAGAGCTATTCAATTAGCCCCTTTTTCTAGCTGGGCTCTGGGAATGATGAGGAGGGTAGGTTGAGTCCCAAGAGCTCTGCAAACCACTGCAGTGCCAAGATCAAGAGACAGACAGAAATGGGGGGTGTCAAGGGGGGAGGGAGACAAGAAGGGCTTGTCCACATTTCCTGCAGTGTTTAAAGCGCTTCAAAGAAATAAGAAATAATTCGAATCACTTTGAATTAATTTCTTAATTTCTATTAAACGGCTTATAGTCAAACGACTGGAGTTATTATTTAGGATTTAGAGGGGAAAGCTATTTTAAATTATTTGTGGAAGCTAGTTAGGTGGTGATCCTTTCCCATAACCTCAACCCTTCAGGCTCTCCCACAAACAAAGCGAAGATGCCCCATGGATAAGGTGGGGATTAAGAAATAGACAAAAGTTTCCTCCCTCCTAACTAGGACTGTAGATCTCCCTTGGGTTTGATAACAGGCCGTGAATTGCCCTGGATCAAGAGCTAAATTAAAACAATGCCGTGAGATCAAAAAGTAGCCTATAAGGAGCTAAATAAACACCCTGCAGAACTGCGTGCTTTCTCTTCTGCCAAAGAAGGAGCAACTCCTACTAGAAGGATTTGTCTCTTCTCCTTTCTGAAGTCCTTAGGATCAAATCGAGGTGTGTAATAAGGTCACCACTTTGCCCAAGGAGATGAGGCCTTTTGATGTAGTGGGACTGGATGGAGGTGAAGTGGAGCAAGCCTTTTTTTAATGGAACATTAAGGGAGTAGTAGGCGTCTCACAATTCTTCCACAAGAGGATAAAAGGAAGTCTTAGTTGTAAATGCCATCTTCCACTGGAGAATGCCGACAGCAGAGAGAGCATCTTAAGACTAACCAATTTATTCCACTATAAACCTTGGAGTCCATCAACAAATGCATCCTGCAGATCGTTTTACTGTAACAGGAGAGGTTGGAGAGGAACTGTTTTAAGTAAAGCTTTTGGTGGTACTTTTACGATGAGAAGTGGAAGTAGCCTTCCTTCTGCCCCCCTTTCCACTTTGCTCATTCCCTCCACCTTTGATTTTCGATGACAACAGGAATATTGCTCCTGCAGCCGGTTTACTCTGTGCCGCTGCTGCTTTCAGCACCAAGGACAGCTCCTCGCTCTCTCTGTTCAATCTTGCCAGATTGCCAGAGGGCTCTCCCTTGCCTCGCATTGAAGGGATTGGGGTGGGGGGGGGGGAACAGGCGATTGGGGGAGAGAGAGAGAGACAGGCGAACTATAGATGAATGGGGGTGGAAAAGCAATGACGATGGCTGCTTTTTTGATATAGGGACTGTGTAAAAAAAGTAACATCCTTTGATCTTGAAAAATTTACTACAAATACACTTATTTTTTAAAAAAGCACAAAAACTTGAAAGAATTCCAAGACTAGGAAATATACAGTTACTTTTTATATTCAGAAAAAAGTATATTATATAGTATTATAAGTATTTATATGTTCTGTTCGGAAATCAGAACACGAAATCGCATGGGTTTAATAAATTGTTCAAATAATATAAGATCACAGTATGGTGTCACTACATCTTTCATCGGTCAACAAACCTATCTCTAGGCTGCAATCCTATGCACAATCACCTGGGAATACAGCTGCAATCCTATACACACTTTCTTGAGAGTAAGAGAACAATCCTATGTCTACTCAAAAATAAACCCCATTGTGTTCAACGGGTCTTACTCCCAGGAAAGTGAATTCATTGAACATAATGGGGCTTACCTTAGAATAGACATGGTTAGGATTGTGCTCTAAGTCCCATAGAACACAATAGGACTTACTTATAAGTAGACATGTTTAGGATTGCAGATCCATAGAACACAACGGGATTAATTTATGAGCAGACATGCTTAGGATTGCACCGTCAGTCCCACTGAATTCAGCTGAACTTATTTTTGAGTAGACATGCATAGTATTGCACTGCACCGCGTTTAATTAAGGGCTGAGTAAGTTCAAGGCTGGACTATTTCTGTCTTACTCACGTTTTTATTTTTAGGTGGAAAGGGCAGTTCCACAACAAACATTTAATCACAGTTGGCTTCGAGGGATTGTTTGTGACTTACTCTCCTGTTTTCCTATGAAGGCAGGTTTATTGCTTGCCAAACTGAAAGTGAAAACAAAGCCACAAAGAATCTGCTAGACCAGTTTGATTTTCTAGAGATGCCGATCAGGCGATCAAAGGGAGAAGTTAGCTCTGCTCTTCCAACTGCTGCTCCTTAATATTCATGTCCTTCTGCCAGGATGGAGATGCTATTTGGAAGAGACTCTGAGCAGTCCAGGAAGGCGCTCCCAGGCACAGTCTGATGTCACTGGATGCCAGGAGTCCATCAATAAAGCTACCATCCTAAAGACACTTTCCTGGAAGTAAGAACATTGAACACAATGGGGCTTACTTTTGAGTAGACAAGCTTAGGATTGTGCTCATATTCACTTCTGGAGGGAGGCAGGCCAACCCTTAAGATCTGTGTAACCTGAGTAGTAGTGAAGATTTGGAGAAAGTAGAAGGCATAAATAAGATGATTTGGTTGTATTCTGGATTTTCATCTCTGTTCACATATCGCTTTGTAAAGAGGGTTCATTTTTCTCCATTTCCCATATCAAAAACTGATACACACCATCCCAAAGCACACGTTTGCAAGGGGTGGGGGATAGTTATTATTAGAAAAGAAAAAAGTTTCCCTAAATCTGACTTTCTCTTATTCTTTAAAAGCCCTGAATTTACGGGAAGGAAAACGGTGGCGTAGCTAGAGGGGAGAGCAGTCAGTCTTAGAAGGACGTGCGTGGGCCTTCCCTTCATAGTAAGTGGTAAATCGTAGCAAGCTGCGATGAGGCTCCCTCCAAGACTGACTGCTTGCTCCCCCTTAGCTACGCCACTGGCAGGAAAATTATATTGCTAAAGTGTTGATGTTGTCTGTAATGGTGATTTTGGAGCTGCACATAACACTAAGATGATGATGGATGGATGGATGGACGGACGAACAGACAGACAGACAGATCCTCTTATATCTTTGGCTAAATTGTTTGCCTTGTGGCAACAGCGGTACCCCGAAAACTTTAGTGATTATTGCAGATTCAAAGAATTTGGGACAGTCAACTTGTAGAGAGATTGGCCCCCCAAAAATTGGACAAAAGGTGTGATTCAAACCATGTGATTTTTCTCTAGAAAAGGAGATCTCCCTTTTTTGCTATGTTGGGGGACATATCCCACTATTCATCAGGAAATACCTTGTTGGGGGAAATCTTGGAACCACATGGATTTGAATGTTGATCCATGGACAATGTTGATCCACTTAAGAGAAAACAAAAAAATGACGAAGACGATGATTAGCAATACCAGTGCACAAATGAAAGAGCCCCCCCAAAACATGCAGTGAGCTATGACCAGAAGCTTGTGCCAGGCATGATCAGCTTTCCTCTTGGTGAATGAGCCATTCACTTAAAGGCTATTATGGGCGAATTAATAAATTACACAGCGAATTATTAAATCCAGATAATTACAAGGAATCAGTAAGTAATCATTCGTTATCTCAGCTAATTACTGCGGGTCAGGGCGAGCTGGAGAGTGAAACCCTCCCCGGGAATTGAAATTAACTTTGCGCAGCCAGGCTCTGCTTGACATCCCGAGTCTGGAGGCGCCTGGCAGCTCCCCTGTGAGCCCAGATTCCCATTGAACTGGCAGAGAAGGGAAGGAAAATGGAGTGCTGATCAGGGGGAGCTGCTTAGGAACTCAAGACTGGGGAGGAGCAGGGAAGTTGGCCTCCCAAAAGGCGATGGCTGACAAGTTCCACTTTCCCTTTTCAGGCATAGACTGGGAAACTCTTGCCATGATCTATAATGGAGAGCACAAACCTAATCATGTCTACTCAAAAATAAGCCCCATTGTGTTCAATGGGTCTTACTCCCAAGAAAGTGACTTTAGGATTGCAGCCAAAGGGGGTAAGACCCATTACTTGGGAGTAAGCCCCACTGAACACAGTGGTGCTTACTTTTGTGTAGACATGATTAGGATTGTGCTGTGAGGCTGCAATCCTAACCACACTTTCCTGGGGGGTAAGTACTATTGAACTCAGTGAGACTTACTTCTGACTAGACAATAGACATGCTTAGGATTGCTCTGTAAAGGATTACAGTGGTGTAGTGGCGTAGCTAGAGGTCGTTCCTAGCAAATCAGACTTGGAGGGGAAGAGCTCCCTTCCTTTCGGAATCATTCCAGGCGGAGGGAGCAAAACAGAGCCTCCCTTCGTTTGAATGCTGAGCCCCTCACTACCTATGCCACCCGTGAGGAGGCAGGACCCGGGTCCAAGGAAAGTCCCTTTCATATTATATAGGATTCCTTCCATATTCAAAAGGAAAGGGCTTTCCAAACTGGGTGGGTCCAGAGCATGTGCACAGTGCGCTTTGTTTTGGGTTTAGGGCATTTGGGATTTATTTTGAGATAATGAAAACCTTGCAGTGCTAGCCCAAGCATGTCTACTCAAAAGTAAATCCCACTGTTTTCAATAGTACTTATTCCCACCAGGAAAGTGTGGTTACGATTGCAGCGCAATCTTATTTGTGTCTACTCAGAAATAAGTTCCATTGAGTTATTTCTAGGAAAGTGCTCTTAGGATTGCAACATTCCTAACCACGTCTACTCAAAAGTATGCCGCATTGTGTTTAATGGGTTTTTCTCCCAGAAAAATGCTCTTAGGATTGCAACCTTCAGCACTTAACTGCATTAACCCAATTAGGGAGCCTCTTAGGTTGATCTCTCTCTAAATCTCGCCCAGATCTAATGCCAGGATCTCCTCCTCTCAGCACTACTTTCCTTTTATTTCATGCCCCCAAATCATCATGAGGGTAATTCTGGACTAATAAACAGGTGCATCCCCTCTCTCCCCCTTTTCTATATCTAAGGTTAGAGCATATGCAATAAACCGTTAATCACCTATTGGAGAAAAATAATCAGATGGTGGCTTTTTAAAAATCCATTGTAATGAGGTGGCCAGTCAGCCTTCCTCCTCCTCCAGCCTGGGATGATGAAAGTTTAATGAAGCCTGGGACTGGAGGGGACCCTCGTCTGGGGACTCTGGAAGAGAATATTTTAACTGTACGTTTACACCCAGTGCCTGCCTTCAAAGACGTGACTGCTTTTAATCTCGAATTAGGCAAACCACAGCCCTGAAATTAAATCTGAGAAGCCTTGATCGTTGCCTTGCCCTTCCTAGGATCCCTGTCACCAAACGTGTTTCCACTTCTTGTGGGCCCAGTCACAAACAAGCAAGCAAGCAAGCAAGCAAGCAAGCAGACAGACAGACACACACCTCCAATCTGCAATTACATCTGCGTGAATAATACATGGCTTTGATAGGGTGCGGAATTCTGGTGCTTTAGGATTTTTTTAATGGGGTTAATGCAATATTAATCGGTTGTGGTTGTTATAAGAAGGAGCAGGATTTTTCAGGAACAAATCGATGAAGGCTGGGCTTGGAAAGAGAGCAAAGGCAACCTGTCTCCTTGCTGTGTGATCTGGTTTTTCAAGAGCTCCCAAAGCTTTGGGTGAGTAAGATTGTCAGTTCTGGTTGTTTTCCTTTGACTAGACACCTGTTACAGTAGGTAGAAGGGGGGGGGGACACCTGGGTGGGAGGAGGCAACAGGAACATCTCTCCAGGTTGCCATGAATTAAACAATACAACAAACTGTCCCCCCACAATGAAACTCCAATCTGTACTTACTTGAGAGTAAGACCTATTGACTATAGTGGGACTTGCTACAGACATATTTGGGGTTGAGTTCTGATTTCCCACAAAGTGACCAGATAGGTCCTCTTTTCCCAGAATATGTCCTCTTTTTTTAGCTTGAAAAAATCTTCATAGTCCTACTTTTCCTTCTGAGCAGGCAGCATGTAGCCTTCTTGGAATTAATAAAATATGTCATCAATATGTAATAGTTTAAAATTTAATAAGTATTCTAGTGTTCCCTGAAACACTAAACAAAATTATGCACTATGACTCAAAACATGATGACAAAATAAGAGCAAAACACATACAGTATGTACCCGAATCTAATGCGCCACAAAAACTAATGCACACCCTATACTTACAATCAAAATACCACTTTTACTCAAATCTAATTAATCATTGAATTAATGCACACCCTGATTTTGGAGACTGAATTTGGCTGAAAAAGGTGAGCATTAGATTCAAATATAGTATATATTGTTTTAGTCACCTGATAGATATTAGTGTTTGAAAGCAGTCTAAAGCAATATATATGAGTGTGTTTTGCTTTTATTTTGTCAAGCATTACATTTTTCTTAGCTGTCTTACATTTTGGAAGACCTTGTCCTCTCTTTTTGGTCACCCTGCCCCAATAAACAGTAAGTCTCCAATACTGTTCACCCTGATCTGAGAGTAAGACGCATGGATTATAATAAGACTTACTTCAGAGTAAACATGCTTGGGATTGGGCCCTGAATTTCCACCACTGGGAAAATCCCAGTCCCTGAACTGGGGTAGAAAAAGAATGTACACCCAAAGCCAGGACCCTTCCTAGGTTTTCCCAGCTGGAATGAGTGCATTCTCTCCAGAAATGCCTTTCCTTTTCCCTTCCATTTCCAAATCAGTCATCCAGAATTAAGGTCTCTTAAACCCATTGAGTTTTAATAATCGGGTATTTAAATTCTAATATGGCTCCACCATTTTACTCCAAGGGAATGCTCTGGAGAGCTGAATGTATAAATTATTCTTCACACACACTAACCTACAGGAGACTTCCCTTTTCTAGGGCGGATAAAATGTGGCTTGATTATATTTTTGGAGCTTGGAGATCTAGATTTGGAAATCCAGATTTGCACCTAGGCTGGGTGGCGTAGCTGGTGGGGGTTGCAAAGCACTAAGTTTTGCAGGGAGCCACTCCGCTGCCTGCAAGGAGCCCTCTCCTTCCTCTTCACCTTCATGTTGCTCCCCCCAGTTCAGGGCAGGATGACCATATGTAATAACCAAAAAAGAGGACAAGCCCCCCAAATGTAGGACAACGAAGAAAAATGTAGGACATGACAAAATAAAAGTAAAAAAATACTCATATATTGCTTTCATGTGCTTTATTTAAATAATTACTAATTATTACAATATTACTAATTATTACATTTAAAACTAACCACATATTTATTGCATTTAATTTTTTAATCATAAGAAGGATATATGCTGCCCATTTACAGGGAAAAGGAGGACGCTGAAGTTGTTTCCAGGACACAAGGCTAAGATCAAGGACATGTAATGGGAAAAATGGGCATATGGTTAGATATAGTGGAGCAGAGAGTGCCTGTACCTTTAAGCATTTCACAGAAGAGGGTATTAAAAAGCAGGTGCTGCTTTTTAAACCCTTCAGTGTTGACCTAAACCTGTCTCAATTCCCGCTTTGATGGTTAAAGGTAGTAGCACTCTGTCCTCAATTCTATATGGTCACCCCCTGCCCCAATTGGAATGGTTTCTAAAGTGGAGGGGGACCCCTTGTACACTCCCTGCAAAACTTAGCGCCTTGTACTCCCTCTAGCTATGCCACTGGTTGGAGGTCTTCGTTTTGCACCTAAACTTGTGCCTGCCTTCCTTCCAGTTCTGGACTCCCATCCAAGATGATGTTCATGAGAAGAACTGGATTCTGACTTTTTGCTGCTTGCGGTACATCTGGATGTACAAGTCAACCCAGGACCCCTGAGACCTGCCAAGGAGAACAAGGATCAACCATGTCAGACACTCCTGGGACACTGAGCAAGAAGGTAACATGCTTCATCTCTCCAGTGGCGTAGCTAGAGGGGGCGGAGCAGTCTGTCTTGGAGGGAGCCTTACTCCTTTGGAGCCATTCCATACTGGGGGCGCTAGTCCACTAAGAGCACAATCCTAACCATATCTACTCAGAAGTAAGCCCCATTATGTTCAATGGGTCTTACTCCCAGGAAAGTGTCTTTAGGATTGCAGCCTAAGCCCAGGATGACCGTGTGCCATAATAAAACAAAAAAGAGGACATGAACCTCCCAAAATGTGGGACACCCATGAAAAGTGGAGGACATGACAAAATAAAAGCTAAAAACACTCATATATAGCTTTCATGTGCTTAATGGAAACACTACTATTTGTTAAATTTAAAGCTGTTATACATAGTTGTTTTTATATACATATAACTAATTATAAAAAGAATACATGCTGAATGCTTACCAGAAAAGGGACGTTGTCCTTTTTCCAGGACACAAGGCTAAAATCCAGGACATGTCCTGGAAAAGAAATGGATATATGATATGGTCCCCCTGTGGGAAATCAGATCCCAACCAGGAGGCAAGATCCATTATATAAACAGTGCCCTCTCGACAGGTAGGTGCTGGCCTGAGTAACCACTTACCCAGAGGTCTGCCAGCTGACTGATCCCCTCTTTAGCACAATCTGACAGACTCAGTCTTATAAAAAAAACTTGCTTCAAACCATCCCTGCTGAAATGCTAAAGCACCATTAGATGTGAATGGAGAAAACCTGCAGAAAACCCATATTTCTAGAATTCTCTTGCCTGCATCTGGAGGATCTTCTGGCATCCTTCCTTCCAGGCTGAGATTTCAGAAGACCCATCCTGGTCTAGTCTAGCTCATGCCAGGTAACCCTTGTCTAATAGATGAAAAAAACCATGAATAAATCCCTTACATAAACACCATTCGCTACAGATGATCAGGCACTAGGAAAAAATATACTGTATGTCCATCCTGTTATTCTTTGGTCTTTTAGAACAGAATTATTCCAGCAAACTCTCCAATGCATGTCTACTTAAAAGTTCCATTATCTCCTATGGGGTTTACTCTTAGAAAAGAATTATAGGGTTGCACAGGCTGCAACCTGTGTACAGGTTGATAGATAGGCACAGGGTGACCAGATATCATAAGAGGACAAGGCTTCCCAAATGTGGAATACCCAAGAAAAATGTAGGACATGAAAAATAAAAGCTAAATATATAGTGTTTTCATGTGCTTATTTTAAATACTATTACCATATATTTTTAAAGTTAAAACTATTATATACAATTTATTAATTACAATAAGGCTACATGCTGCTTGCTCACTAGGAAAAGGAGGACAATGAGGATTTTTTTCCAGGAGAAAAGTCTTAAAAAGAGGACATATCCTAGTAAATAAGACATATGGTCACACTGGCTAGGTAAGAGTTGGCTATTATTTTGCAGACAGATGTCATATTACCTTAAGATTTATATTCTGCTTTACACATAAAACTATGCAAGGCAGGGAAGTGGAGAAATGCAATCCAACTTTTTTTTTCTAAGGCTGCAATCCTAACCACACTTTCCTGGGATTAAATACTATAGAACACAATTGAACTTACTTCTAAGTAGACATGCTTAGGATTGCATTGCATGTTTCCTGAATGTTAAATTCACTCACCTCATCACCCCTTAATAAAAGAGAATGATCATTTTGTCAGAATATTGGGTATTTAGTTAAGGATATTGTAGTCACACTGAGGTAAGCACATTTCCCTAAAACTCTCCCACTAGCATAAATGGGTCTGTAAAGTGTTTTAATTTTGCTTGGATGGTGCCAACAATTAAGTGGGAAACAGGACACAGTCCTAACCATGTCTATTCAAAAAGTAAGCCCCATTATGTTCAGTGGGTCTTACCTCCAGGAAAGTGTCTTTAAGATTGCAACTTCAAGCTGTAACTCTCTGCACAGTCACTGTAACCCTTGTATGTATGGATACCCTATGTAACCCTTGATGGTCAGACATATCAAAATGAAGACTAGACTCTGACTAAATATTTAAATAAATGAACAGTTTGATCCCACAAGAACTGAGACCATCCATGCAGCATGGAAAAAGTCTCTGTTATTCAAAGAATTACAGAATATCTGATTCCCAAAACACCATCCTTTAAAAAATTTCTTTAAAGTCAGCACAAAATATTCCATGTATGCCATTTCATGGTCCAGCCTAAAATAATGCAATTAATTTCATTTTTTATTTAAAAGGGCAGGTGCTGTGAAGAGTAATTTTCTCCAAAAGGATGGTGGACTTGAAAAAAGCATGGCCTGATCCCCTCAATGGTGAGCACTTCTCCCTTCCTTTTTGGAAGTCCCACAATGAGGTTTTTGGTTTCTTACATTTTGATGCAGCCCTTTCTTCAAGCTCACACAGGATGGTGTACATTACATGGCTCTTCACCTCCCTTGATCCTCACAACAACCCTGTGAGGTAGGTACAGTGGCATAGCTAGAGTGGGGTGGAGCAGACAGTCCTGTAGGGAGGCATGCAATGGGCCTCTCTCCTTTGGAGCCATTCCAGGGAGGGGAGACCCTTGCAGTACCTACTAGACTGATTGCTCCAATCCGCTTCTAACTACTCCACTGAGCCTGAGAGGTAATAACTAGCCTGGGGTTGAACCTGGACCTTCCTAGTCAAAACACCCCACCCAAACCACCACTGTACCTGGTGACTTTCCCAACCTTCCTTCTTGGCGACCCCCTTGGAGTGAAAAGCCTAGGATGGATCTCCTTGGAAGTTTGTGCTGGAGGTTAGAGACGTGCACAAGAGAGACCCCCTCCCCAGATTTGATCCATCAGGCCCCCCCCCCCATCTCTGTTCAAACAGCTCTTAATTAGAGCCTGACTTAAACCCCCCTCTCCACTGCAGCGCTGGCTTGGGGGTCTCTCGTCTAATTTGCCTGCTTCTTCCTGTAGGCACCGCATCGCTAATATTTGACAGCGATACCTCGTGCGTGGGGAGCCTTGGATGCCCTCTGGAACTGGGTAAGTTGGCAACAGCATCTCTCCACTCATTAGTGCAGCCCTTAAAAGAACAGCCAAGCCTGAGTTGCACTGCTATTGATTGGGGGTTGCAGGATGGGAAACCAGCTTGATTCTTTTTCTACCTACTGGTGGCGTAGCAAGAAGGGGGCGCAGGAGTCAGTCTTGGAGGGAGCTTCACCCTTTTAGAGCAGGGTGATCAGTTGTTCTCTTTTTTCCAGGACATGTCCTCTTTTTCACCTTGTGTCCTGAAAGAAAATCTTAATTGTCCTCCTTTTCCGCGTGAGCAGGCAGCATGTAACCGCCTTATAATTAATAAACTGTGTGATAAATTATATATAACTAAAAATAAGTAATATAGTGTTTAAATTGAGTACACGAAAGCAATACTGTATATATGAGTGTTTTAACTTTGTTTTAATATCCTCTATTTTTCTTGGGTGTCCTACATTTTTGGTGGGTTTTTTTATGATACTTGCTCGCTGTGGCTTCGAAGCCATTCCAATGAGGCTCCCTCCAAGAGTTGACTCCTCTGCCCCCCTCTAGCTATGCCACTGCCACTGATGATGCCCTTACAACATCCCCCCCCCCCCCATCACAGTGTGTAAATCTTATGTTCTCAGTGGCTGGGTGGGAATATGTTTAGGATCTCGGAGAGAGTGAGCTTACACCAATGGGGAGATCAGAAGAAATTTCCTGGAGAACCTGTCTGCCTATCTCAAAGTTTATATATATAAAATATATATAGGTGTGTGTATATATGTACACTATATATTCATCTATAAATATATAGATGTGTGTATTCATCTATAAATATATAGGTGTGTGTATAAATTTCCATCTTTCTTGAGTCTGAATTAAACATCATGCCTTCCACTGATCCCCATGTACAGCACCTCCAAGCTAAAGCCCCCTTGCCTTCAGCTCTGCAGGAGGCTGGAATTGGGGAGATGATGCATCTGATGCCTGCAACCCTCAGTTGGATGGTTGTCTGGAGACAGAAGTGCTAATTAGGATTTCTCAGAGGAGCCAGGCTAATTGAATTGGAGCCAAATCTTCATAACAGAACTCAACCCTCCAAAATAAGAACCAGAGCATCTGAGAAAGTGCAGAATGCTCTTCTTCAAAGCCTGGGATGTGGTTTTTATTCCGTCTGGGTTTTTTTCTCCCATAAGAAGCTCAAGGCCAGGGGCATAGCTAGAAGGGGGTGCAAAGCACTGATTTTTGCAGGGAGCTTCACCTGCAGGAGAGTGTGGTTCAAATCCCTCCTTGGCTAACCTTGCAGGGTTGTTGGGAAGACATCAGGAGGTTGGAACTAAAGCTCTGTAAGCCATCTTGGGCATTTGCTTTGGAATGGGAAAGGTGGGGTATAAATCTTTTAAATAAATAAAATAAGAGTGCTTTGCATCCTAGCTCAAACTGAGGCATACATGGGATTCCCAGGCAGTCTCTTGCTAAGGCACTAGCAAGATCTAGACCTGCATGGCAGCTGCATTATATGTCCTCTGCACTCAACACACTCGGGGATCAGGTCCAAACAGAAGTTTCCAGTGGGGTTGCCTGCTCCCCATGAACATATCCAGACCTTGAACCCTGGGCTGTCAGTTTACAATGACAGCAGCTTGCATGCTTTCCAGGCAACAGATAAAATAAAAGCTAAAAACACTAATGTATATTGCAATCATTTGGTTAATTTAAACATTTATTACTTATTAGATTTACATAAATCTATTACATATTATTAATTACAAGAAGGCTACATTCTGCCTGCTCATAAGGAAAAGAAGGACAGGGAAAAATTTTTTTTCAGAACGCTTGAACAGTTCAAGGCTAAAATCCAAAACATGTCCTGGGGTCACCCTGACCTAGGAAGAAACATTCCAATACTCTGACGATTCAGAAGAACAACCTGCCCTACTCAGCCCCACCAGGATGGACAGCACACTAGTATTTAGGCAGAAACATTTTGTGCCCATTTGAGAGCAGGCATCATATGGAACTGAACTCCTTTTACCGCTTCAAACCTGAAGAGCATCAGGAAGAAACCTGGAAATAGCCTGAAGACTCAGGGAGGGATGCCATCAAGTGAAGGTGGGCTTCTTAAAAATCAAGGCAAGAGAATCAGTCTCATGTGTGGCCAATAGGGGGTGCAACGGATTTTCCCCCGTGGGTATATCCCAAAGGGGGAAGGCTTTCTGAAAGGGGTGAGTAGGGAGAGTGCACTCCTCCTTCTCACTTATGCCTGCAATGTAAACGGGTGTCCATATGTCCAATTTTTCCAGGACATCCTTGATTTTAGCCTTGTGTACTGGAAAAAAAATCTTCAATGTCCTCCTTTTCCTTGTAAGCGGGAACTATGTGGCCTTCTTGTAATTAATGAATTAGATGTAATAAATTAGATGCAATAGTTTTAAATTTAATAATAGTTAAGCACATGAAAGCAATATATAGTGTTTTTAGCTTTCGTTTTGTCATGTCCTCCATTTGTCTTGGGTGTCCTACATTTTTGATGAGCCATGTCCCCTCCTTTTTTTGCTACTTCCTTTTTGATGAGCCATGTCCTTTTTTTGGCTATGGCATATGGCTACCCCCAGTGTGAGCCACTGGTTGAATTTACTAACTGGGGTAAAGACCAGGAGAAGGAAAGCAGATTTTGCCCACATAGGACTTCTTCTGCAGCTCCCTGTTGAATCTTTGTGGTGACCACCCTGTCCTGAGCTCTTATTATCAATCTTGTTCTCTCCACTAAGAACTCCAAGTTCTAGGGTCATTATTACAGCATCTTATCTGGCCTTCACTGTACTACATACATCTTTCTTCTCACATAAATTTGCAGCCCAGTCGCCTGCAAATAAGGGACAAGAAGCCTGCAGAGACAGACTGATCTATAGGGGGCTTCTGCCCTTATTAGCAGATGCTATACAAGGCCTGGGGAATAAATCTCCTGCTTCCTCTGTCTCAGCAGCCTGCCATATTTGTCAGCCTTACAGAAACACAAAAATAGTGTGCGAATAGTCCTCTTGTGTCTTGTCACTATGAATTTGCAGGCATAGGGTGACCATATGTCCTGCTTTCCCGGGCTATGTCCTGGATTTTAGTCTTATGTCCTGGAAATACTTCAAAGTCCTCCTTTTCCTCATTGGGAAAGGAAATTGCCTTGGGTCTTCAGGAGTAAGGTGGGATACAAATAATGGAAATAAATAAATAAATAAGTGGGCAGTATGTAGTCTTCTTGTAATTAATAAACTGCGATCCTAACCTCCACTTTGGCAGCCTAAGCCTCAACATGTCCTGTGTTGCCCTAGGGGTGGGAGGTGTCCAAAAAATGCAGTAAGACACTTCTGCTCCACTCCTGGCCAGTTAGGCCAGTGCACAGGAATATGCCGACCTCCTCACACTATCACAGAAAGATAGGCCAGGTGAGTTAGGCCAGCCTAAATTTCTTAGGATTGCACCCTATATGAAATAAATGATATGTAATCATTTTAAATTTAATAACAAGTAATCGTGTTTAAAATTAAGCACTTGAAAGCAATATGTATGAGTATTTTTTTAGCTTTTATTTTGTCATGTCCTACTTTTTGTTCTACATGGGGGGCGCTTTTCCTCTTTTTTTGGTTATGACCTATGGGCTAAATCCTAAACACACTTTCCTGGGAGTAAGACTGATTGAACACAAGATGTTCCATCACAAGATCCACCACCACAAAATGCAGTGTTAGCCCCATTGTCATAGCTACATCAGTGCAAGTTGGATAGAATTGGGACCTAAAACCCTGGAGAGTTTGCAGAGTATTACTTGACTTTGTGTACCATTGAGCACAGATCTTCCCCTCCAGTTATCTATTTTTCTATAAACCCTGTGTTGTAATTATGTCTGCTTCCTGGTCAGGACTTAACCAAGGTACACCAGCAATGCGGTTTATTTGGAACTGAATTTTTTAGAGCCATGGTTCCCTAACTTTTTTTGACTGGCAGGGCTGCATAAGGCTGTATATGTTGTATAGGGTGATGGATTTTCATAATGATTCTGATGCTCTCATGGGAGCTATGACGCATAGTTTGGAAACCAGTGAGAAGCAGGCCCTTCCTCCTCTTCCTGGCCCTTCTCCACCCAAAAAAGATGATTTGGATTTTTCAAAGATTAGAAACAAACCAAAGATTAGAAATCAACGTAAATGAAACCTAGTAGTGGCAGAAGCACCAGAAAGAGGGCTGCTTGGTGCTGCATGCTTGTAGATCAAGGGTGGAGAAGGCATAGGGTGTCATAGCCATGGCTGCTTTTTAGCACAGACACACAAACCTCACCAGTGTCCCAAATGCTAAGAATTCTACAATCATGCTTGCCTCTATAGGAGAAGTGAACATCTCAGGGTGCAATCCTAACCAACTTTCTGGCAATGGCACAGCTGTACCAGTGCAAGTAGAGTTGCCATAATTCTCTTTGACAAAATCGAGACAGGATCCTCTATCAAACTTGCCAGTATGTGAACACAATCTCCCAAAATCTGGACTGTCCCTATGCAACCCTATGCTGGTAAGGGACAGTCACAGAGACCTCTGCAAGGTAAGGAAATGTTTGTTCCCTTGGAGATGCATTGCCCTACGTTGGTGCTAGAAAATTGGTTAGGATTGTGCCCTCACAGCCCAATCCTATGCTTTACTACTCAGAAGCAAGTCCCATTATAGTCAGTGGGGCAAACTTCCAGTAAGTGTGTGTGCCTAGGGTTGCAGCCTTACCCTACAATCCAGAGTAACTACGGGAAGATGTAAGAGGCACTTACTCTGGATTGCTCTGTGCATTTCCCATAGGTTTCCCATTGGTGGCACTGTAACTACGTTGGTGTAAAAAGTTCTGTAGTTACTCTGGATTGCAGCCTTAATCTCCACCCACCCACCAGGAAAGATGGATGGAAGGCACTCAGGGTGACCATATGTCAGGACCACAAAAGAGGACAAAGCTCCCTCCCCAAAATGAAGAACATGACAAAATAATATCTAAAAAACCCCATATATAGTACTGTCATTTGGTTAATTAAAACACTACCTGTATTACTTATTATTAAATTTCAAACTATTGCATATAATTTAATTATTACAAGAAGCCTACATGCTGTGTGCTCACAAGGAAAAGGAGGACAATGATGTTTTTACTCCAGAACACAAGGCTAAAAACGAGGACATGTCCTGGAAAAAGAGGCCATACGGTCACTCTGATTTAGGCGCATACTTGTAGGAGAACAAGCTGGCCCAAGACCCCCTAGAGGGCTTAGGCTGGTTCTGCCCCAGTGACTGCTCCTTCCAAGTGTCTTGGCTGCTCCATTGTCTCTGAATATTTACGGCTCCACTCCCACCAGTGACTTTTGCTGGAAATGCCAGGAGTTGCCTGCCCAGTTCGGCTGCGGCTCTATTAATCATCTCCACCAGGATTGCCACCAGGCAGGGCTCTCTCCGTTTGTACAGAACAGGATCATTTACATAAAGTCCTTAAGGCAAATAACTGTTGGGGCTCTAATTTATATCTGATCGAAAATTAGCCGTCATTATGCGCTCCATTAGCAGCGTCTTTAATGTGCTTCTAAGCACCATTTGTCAAGCGGCTTGTTAATATCCTTCAAGTCTTTAAAGTTGAGAGCTCATTAAAGAGTGCGCTCTGTTATTGATGTAATTTAGATGAGTTTGGAAGAGCAAGTGCGCCATGCCTTGAATGGACAACTTACAAGAACTGGGTGGAGGCAGCCCGGCTGGGTTACAAAGGAGAGGACAGGATTGCCAGTGACATTGAGAAGCAGGGAGAAGCACCTGGGCCTATATGCAGCCCACAACCCTATGGAGCCCTGAGTCACTCTGAAAGAGGCCCTCTATACGCTGTTGAGAAGCTGGAGGTAGTTTAGAACAATTTCTAAAGAGGCAATTAAAAAGCCTCTTGAACTGAAAAGTAGCAGGATCTCAATCTCTGGATATCTTGGCCACTTGTAGGATGGTGCAAGCGGTTAAGACGATGTGCCTGTTAACCAGCAGGCCAGGGTTCGAGACCCAAGTCGGCCCCACAAGACAGGGTGAGCTCCTGTCCTTAGCCCAGCTCTGCGACGCCAGCTGGATCCAATTGTATCGGCTCTGCCTTTCCATTGGACTAATTCAGTGGCGTGGAGAGGGGGGATTTGCTGCTTGGGTAACAGCCTATCCTCCATAACAATCTAACCCAGGCTTTCGTGCTTCGCATGCAGTGTATGCAGTGCCAAGCACGATACTATAGTCTTTCAAGACTGACGGAGGCCTGCTTTTTTTGGGTAAGATTTACAACTTGACTGGAGTGAAATAGTGAAATAGTTTGCTATCATGAGGTTCTTTATATTTTTGCTTTTACACACACACACACACACACACACACGCACACACACACAGAGACTGTTGCTTGTCTAGTCAATGAGGATTCATGTGTGTTACATATTTATCATTGCAGTCCTAATAAATACATAATACATGTACAAATCCTCATTGACTAGACAAGCAGCAACTCTCTTTCTGTGTAAGGCCACCACAGAATGTAGCAGATAGATAGCATGGCTGTATTAGTGCTGGAAGGTTATATAGGGGAAAGTCTAGTAATTCCAGTGCAAATACCCTTATTCATGTGAAGGTTACCATTCACGCAAAGGTTACCAAGATCCTGATTCATTAACTCTTAACTGTAACCTTTTATCACCTTATCTTTTCAAGATGGTTTTCCATCAAGATGTTCTGTCTGTGCATGTTTGTGGGTGAAGTGAGGCGTTGTGTGAAACTAACCCATAGTTAGGATATTCAGCATTCATTAAGGTGGAGTAAGGGGGCTACAATGCTGTGTGAAAAGTGGAGATTTGAATCCATATAAACACTGTTGGTTAGCTGACTGATTGATTCCTACATATTTTTAGCGGGATACATTATAGTGAATAATTCTGACTCAAAATTCTGTTTCTGCCTCTTCCCCTAATAAAAAAATTGCATAACAATCTATATAGCTGTTCTCTAGTTAATTCCTTTGTGGAGTGAATCTTCCCCCTGTGCCTCCCAGTTAGTGAAGAGGGAGGCTTTAGCTGGAAACCCATAAGAGGGTGATGATAGTAGAGAGAGGGGGAGACACAGTTGACAGGGAAAAGCACGTCCAGTGCAGCTGAACCTAATTTAACAGAGGTACAGTAAACCCGCTTAATTATGTACATATTATTACATTATCTATCAACCATTCCATCAGAAGAGCATCAAGGGCAATAAATTACCCCTGTTATTTATCTAAAAATCCATATATTCTGTCATCTTTTTTTCCTGGAGGATATTATGTTAGTGAAAGATAATAAAGGGAAGCCCATTAGCCTGGGCATTAAATTGTCGCTGAGTGCAACAAGCATTTCACTAGCACAGATAAATAAGGGAAATCAGCATAACGCCTGGGGGGCTTACCATTAACCATGCCAGCTCTTTAGTATGGTGGGAAGAAGAGAGGCCAGCTGCCCCACCATGGCAGGCCAGAAAGCATGATGGAAGCCCTCCATCTGGTCATCTCAGGAGGCTTTTCTTTAGGTCCTTCTGGTTTTGGCCCAAGATTGTCAGTCTATGATACACAATCCTAACCAGTTTAGGCCAGCACAACTCATCCATCTCTCATTCCCACTGTGTCGTGGGGAGGCTGGTACGTGCCTGTGCACTGGCTTAACCCCTTTCCCAGAAGCGCAGAAGTGACTTATGGCACTTTCCCTACAATCCAGAGTAACCACGGGAAGACATAAGAGACACTTACTCTGGAATGCTCTATGCATTTCCCATAGATTTCCCACAGGTGGCACTGTAATTACGTCAGTGTAAAAGGTCCCATAGTTACTCTGGATTGTAACCTTTATCTAGTTTTAATTAATTGTAATTTAATTTTATCTTCTCCGTGCTGTTTTTAATTGTTGTACACTGTCTTGAGTACCCTTTTTAGATAGAAAGGTGGGGTTCAAATCAAATTTAAAAAATCAATAAATTTTGTGATACCCGAGGCCAGTGCAGGACTTGTGCCAGCCTAACCAGGGTTAAGTACTGCACTGGCAATTTCTCTCCAGCTGCAGATTAAGAGTCTGTTCAGGTCTACTCAGTAGTAAGCTCTGTATTTGTTCAGTGTAGCTTTACTCCCAGGAAAGCATGCATAGTACTGTAGCCTGATGCTGTGATCCTATGTTAGCCTCTTCAAAAATAATGGGACTTACTTCTAAGTAGACCTGCATAGGATTGGGCTACAAACTACTTCTTGCATACAGGATCCTAAGAGGTTGTTTAAGGTGGTCAAGCTGCGGTCCCTATCCTATGAGGTCCAAGTCCGTGTAGGTCTTCTCTGTAGTAAGCCCCCTGTTATGTTCTGGGTAGCCTTACTCCCAGGAAAGCCAGGATGACCACATATCCCCTTTCAACCATATATCCCCTTTTTCCAGGACATGTCCTGGATTTCAACCTTGTGTCCTAAAAAAAAAAATCTTCATTGTTCTCCATTTCCTTGAGAGCAGGGAGTATATAGCCTTCTTGTAAATAATAATTATATGTAATACATTGTATTTAATAGTTTTAAATTCAATAATGATACGCAGTGCCGCCCTATTTGTGTCTACTCAGAAGGAAGTTCCATTGAACTTACTCCCAGGAAAGTGCTCTGAGGATTTGCAGCCACAGTGCTTAAATTTAGCCCCATGAAAGCAAAATGCATGAGTGTTTTTAGGTTTTATTTTGTCATGTCCTACATTTTGCCGTCTTTTTTTGGGTGGGGGTTTATGACATTTGGTCATCCTGAGGAAAGCATGCATAGGATTGCAGCCTGAGGCTATGATCCTATATGCACTTTCCTAGAAGTAAGCCCTCTTGAAAACAAGGGGGCTTACTTCTGAGTAGACCTGCATAGGACTGGGCTGCAAACCATCCCTCAGAGGACGCTGAAGCTCTGGTCCCAATCCTGTGAGGTGAGGGACAAACCTGTGCAGGTCTACTCGGTAGTAAGCCCCCTATTGTGTTCAGCTGAGAGACTGAGGAGGGCAAGGGGTGGTCCCAACCCTGCAAGGCCTTTCCCGCCACTCTTGGCGGGACCCAGTCCTTGCCCGCCCTCACTTCTGGCCAAGCCCTGCTCAGAAGGTCTGAGGGAGGAGAGGCTGGGCGGCTGGAGGGAGCCATTTTGGGGGCCTCTTGCGGTCCCCTCAGAGGGCGACGCTCCAAGGACTCCCCGGCCTAGTAGGAGGCTGAGGGGACTAAGCCCGCCTCTCCCCCCTCCCTCCTCAGCGGCGCCATTTTGCGGGATTCCTCGAGGCTAAAGCAATAAAGCCAGTAATTAGAATGCTAAAGACAGATGTAAATAACGGGAAGGAGGGCGCGCTGACAGCCCAGCGGCGGGGTCAGGGCAGCCAGCCAGCCAGGCAGGCAGGCAGCGGGCGGGGCCCTTGGAGGCTATGGCGGCCTGTGGCTCATTGTTTGCAGCCAGGCGGGGCCGGCGCCCCCTCCCGAGAGCCAGGAGGGCCTCGCACGGAGAAGGGACACGGGCTCTGCCTCCCCTGAGGGTGGTCACTCAGGGGCATCGAGGCTCTTCCCTCAGGGGAAGGATGGTCGCAAAGGGCAGATAAGCCACAGCACTCCTTCCTGAGAGTAAACCCCACTGAACTCGGTGGAACTTACTTCTGAGTAGACACGCAAGAGGATTGGGCTGCAGGGCTGTCAGTCTTCTCAATGCGGAGGACAGAGTTCCCTCAGATTGTAGGACACCTAAGGAAAATGTAGGACATGACTACACACACACACATGCATATATACATGTACACACACACACACGTGTGTATATTGATTTATTTGCTTTATTGAATACCCTGCCTTTCCTCCCTAAAAGGGAGCCCAATTGTAAACATACAATTTAAACAATTTAAACATTAAACAATACAAACATTTAAACACACACAAATCTACACATATACACGCACATCTATGCACACTCATAGACTTATATACAAACATACACAGACATATATATACACACACACATGTATACACACACATACACACACACATATATATACACACACATACACATCTATACATACACACATACAGTATACACATATAGGCTGCAATCCTAACCATATCGACTCAGAAGTAAGCCCCATTGTACTCCCTGGGAAATGTGTTCAGGATTGCAGCCATACACACAGACACACACACATCTTGACTTGCATATGGTTAATTTAAACACTGTCTTGCTTATTATTACATTTAAAACTATTACATATAATTTATAACATATATAGTGCAATCCTAAGCATGTCTACTCAGATGTAAGTCCCACTGTGTTCAATTGTACTTACTACCAAGAAAGTGTTGTTAGGATAGAAGCCATAATTTATTAATTACTAGAAGGCTACATGCTGCCTGCTCACAAGGTAAAAGAGGACAATGAAGGCTTTTTCCTGCCCTTCCAGGACACGAAGCTAAAAAGGAGGACATGTCCTGGGGATAAAAGAGGACATATGATCAACTTTGGCCCAGGTTTATCAATCCAGGTGGTATCTGGAAACTGACATCCTCTGTGGGATGCAGGAAGCAAAAAAAAAAAAATTCCTAAATCTCTCTTAATAAGGTTCAAGGCTGACACTGGGATGGAAAGGATCCTGCATGTGCATCACAGCTTCTGCAGCACAAATCAGAGAAAGTTGTAATCGACAGGACTTCAGTCAGGGAGTCCTTGATGTAAAAAGGGTGCATGAGTTGGAAGATCTATATTTAACATAGGACAAAACTCCATCTGCTGCCTTCCTTGCTAAAAACCCAGTTCATGCTTACTTGGGAGTATCTTTGAAACAAAATGGTGTGGATATGTATAGGATGCTCCTTCATTCTCACAGCCTCTAGTGTTTTGCTACAGGAGGCACAGATCATTCCCAGCCGTCCCCTGCTCTTCTGTTACCACTTCTGAAGTAGTTTCTCCCTACAACACTTGCTTGTGGCAGTGAGGCTCCTCCAAGTGTAGGGTCCAGGGCGGCCACCCCAGTTGCCCTCCCCAAGGGATGACCTGCATGCAGCATTTTCACTACTGCTGAAAGCAATCGATGCTGTTCTACTCAGTAGGAAAAAAAGTTTTGAACAATAGAGAATCCATTAGTACTCTTTTGCCCTGCCTCTGACCTACAGTTGTTCAGAAACTGAAATGGAAATATGAGTGACAACACAGGCTGTGTGTCTTTTTTGCTTCTATTTCTTAAATATAAAAGCAACCCTTTTATATTCTAACTGTTTACTGTTTTAGAATTCATTTTTAATATATAATAATATATTTAGTACGTGCCTTGATGATTCAGATGCTATTTTCACTGTTAATTTCACTCTTGTTTGCTTTACATCCAGGCTGCTTCTCTGAAGAACATCTCAAGGGATCATTCATGGCCTCTGATCTGGCTGCTCCTTAGTGATAATCTGCCTCTTCATATAGTCTAAATGGCAATATGTGTGCTCAGATGACAGCAGCACTGACTAGATGACATCAGCACATAGGCCACAATAATGCAATGCTTTGTGTCATAAAAGAGCATTAGTTATATAGACATTTTGTGCCCTGACAACACCTCTGTAACAGCTACCCATGATAATTGCTCAGTATCCTCCTACCTAGAAATGATGAAACACTAATCATTCTTGTGTTTATGGTTCCAATGGAATGGTAAGAATCAATGTACCACCACATTCCATGGCATTATGGAGAACATTTTGGACACTACACCATTTGTTAAAATTGAAGTAACTCATAGCAATATGCATATTTAGTGGAATTTGACTAATGGTGCAGTCCTATGTGTTTACTCAGAAGTTAGCTCCATAATGTTCTCTGGGGTCTATCATCAGAAAAGTATCATAGGATTGTAGCCTAAGAGCACAATCCTAACCGTGTCTATTCAAAAGTAAGCCCCATTATGTTCAATGGGTCTTGCTCCCAGGAAAGTGTCTTTACGATTACAGTCTTACAGCCCAATCCAGAGCAACTAATCTGTCCACATAAGAGCCCTTAGGTTGCCCTATCTAACACTAGGTTGGAGCAACTGCAAGATGCTCCAGCCCAGTTACTCTGAAGGAGGCTTAGGGCAGAGCAAGGCAAGATAGGGTCCCCTAAGAGAGGTGGACCTGCTCTGCCCTAACTGGGGCAGCCTAAGCAGCTCAGGAGAGGCAAGTTGAGGGCATGTTTAGCATTGCCTAGGGCAGAGCAGTTACTCTGTATCCAAAGCCTGTTTCCAAGGCAGAAATGCCCTCTTCCATCCCTCAGAGTTATACCACCTCAGGAGCAGGTATGGTAATGAGTAGACCCACAGGGATCCATGATATGGTCCGAGTAAGAATGGCAGTGCTGACCAAAAATCTGAGTTCTTGGCCAGCCTAGCTGCAACCCCTTCCTCTCAACCTCAGGATATGGAACAAACTCCGGCTGCCCACAAACCTCAGGATACAGCAGGCCACTCCAAGAAGCCCCTTGTATTCACTGTAGAATGTACTGGCATCTCATCAGGGACTCCTTATAAGGCAGGCACCCAGTGGCGTCACCAGACTGGTGCGGCTGGTGTGGGCTGCATTGGGGATGCGCTCCGTATGGGGTGATGTGCCGGAGGAGTTTGACTGTCCTTTGGCAGGCCCCGGGCGTCAGCACCCCCATTCAGGCCTGCTCCAAGGCGGAGAATCAGCCAGAAGCTGCCACTTGTCTGCGGAGCTGGCCTGAACGGCCATCTGAGATGCACTGCGCAGAAACACACTGAGCATGCCGAACAGCTTCAGAGGAGACTTCCTTAGAGCAGAGAAAGTCCGCGCCTCTGCACAGCCATTCGGCCTCACTCAGGAGGCGGAGCGGCAGCCGAATGGCTTCAGAAAGAGTACTGCACAGGCACCAACTCTGACGCCTGCACAGTCTCCCCCGAAGCCAAAAGGCTTCAGAAAAGTACTGCGCAGGTGTCAGAGATGGTGCCTGCGCAGTACTCTTTCTGAAGCCAGTTGGCTTCAGAAACAACTGCGCAGGCGCCAGCTCTGGTGACTGCGCAGTCCGGGGGGGGGGGGCGCGCATCCCAGGGATGACGCACAGACTTCCGCACCAGGTGACGTGCAGAGTCATGTCACCACTGTAGGCACCACAGCTGTTCCTTGTTCAGTGTGATCTGAGGGGTGTCTCCTCAGGAGCAAGTCTTCCCCTTGTGTCAATTACTTAGCATGCTCTGGAGCAGTTAGGGCAGCCCAGGCTTCCTGACTCTCTGGATTCAGCATAACTTTCTGCTCTGGATACAGAATAGTTAGGAGAGTGCAGTTAGGTCAGAGCAGGCTGAATTTGCTCTGGATTGCAGCCTTAGTAATCCAAGGAGAGAATTGCAACCAATCTTTTTTTTCAAAATGCAGCTTAGCTAGTTGACTCAAGATACTTATTTACATGAATTTTTGATGTGTTGTTCTTAAAAGAATCTATACAGTGTTTGAAAAATGTGAAAACAAGTGAAAACAAAACAAATGCATATGCATAGATAGCTGCTGTAGTCCTGAGAGTTAAAAATCCATTTCAAATGTTTGAAAACATTCCTTTTCATGAAAATTGGAAGGCTGCAAGGTCAGTAGCTGAAAAATCAAAGCCTTAAGTTTACTGGCTACACATTTTAAAAAAAAACAAATCAGGGTCAGATTTCCAGGTTCACTGTTAATTAGACTAGAGCAGTGCCTCCTAAACTTACCTGTGTTACCTCTTCTTCCTGGCTTAGCCAGGGGTTACCACTCTGGATCTTGTAAAATCTCAACATTTGGCAGCATCCAAATCTCTTGGGTGATCCAAGATGGTGCCTGGAAGGCTGGCAGGCCACTGGGGAATTCTGTGCTGCTCCAGTGAGTGTGCTGCTGTGCCCTAAGGCTTCCTTGGAGGGCCATTAAATAGTACTTCTGGTTTTCACTGGAAAACCAGATATACTGTTGATCAGTCCTCCAGAGGCCTCGGAAGGCATTTGGAGTGTCAGGGGAATTGCACAAGGCACCATAATGCGGTAAATTTCCTTTCAGGAAGCTGGCATTTTGCTGTCCTGTGCTCCTAGGTTGCACAGGAGCCAGGCCTGCAATTGTTTCAGTTGAGACCAGTGATTTCACCGCTTACACATTGTATTGCTTATACACAAAAGCAACCTAGTAAAGCAGGAGGGCCAAAGAAATATCTCAAGTGGACTTGGGTGAAATGTCTTTTAAACAAGAATCACAGAGATGTTGTACAGTTATTTGTATGGGATTATCATGGTGAAGGTGGAGGAAAGCCAGGCTACTTAGAATAGTTCAATTGTATGCTTATATTTTATTAGGTGTAACTCAGTAGTGGAGCTACATGGGGGCACAGCTCTAAGTTTTGCAGGGCACTTCATTGCTTCCACTTTGCTCTCACTGCTGTTAATTGTTCCTATGGAAGGAGGAGGAGGAGCTTACATGATGTAAGTACAGTAATGGTATAACTGGTTCAAATTTGGATCCATTCTAATACAGTGAACCAAAGAATTACCCGAGCATTCAGACAGTCACAATCAAACAAACTATATAAAAGGAATACAGGAAGCTAGTTTATACTTGGACCATTGGGCCTCTTAGCATTATCAGTATTACCAGCACTATCGATAGTACTATCAGCATTATCAACACTAGCTGGCAGAGGCTCTCTTGGTGTTCAGACAAAGATCTTTTCCAGTTCTATTTAAAAATGTTCAGGACCAAAACTAGGGTCACCCACATGCAAAGCATGTCCTCTAACACTGTATGGTGTTCCAAATTAACCAATGAGCACAAAATACAAAGGACTAGCAGAAGAAACCTTTTATTGCAGGATAAAATTTCAAATAATATTTGTGGGCACTGCTGGACACCAGCACTTTGTGGCAAACACTGGGCGGCGGCCACCAGTAGGCACTGGGCACTGACAGGAACTGCACACTGGAATGTACCGGGGCAGTGGGGTGAGCAGCAGGCATGGGGCATCCCTGTCACCAGGCACCCTTGCTGGATGGGTACCAATGGACATCATCGTGCAATGGCCAGCAGGCACCACCAGACATGAGGTACCGTGCATCACTACTGGGCACCAGTGGGCTTTGGGCATCCTTACCGAGCACCAGGCATCTTTATGGAGAATCACCAGACACTGCGTACGTCTCCTGTGCACCAGTGGGCAGCATTGGGCACCAGTGGGCAGCAGGAACCCCCAGACACATGGCACCACCAGACATCAGTAGGTCCTACTGGACATTACCTAGCAGTGGCAACAAAGATCCCTATGGAGCACCAGGCATTGATTACCACATGGCAGAAGGCAACAGTGTGCCACACTAGGCAGCAAACACCACCCAGCATCAGATGCCACTGGGCACCAAATCAGTTCTTATTGGGACCTTACATCATATGAATATGCACCCCAAATTTCAGATTTCTAGGTACTCAGGTTGGGACTAGGTGTTGATCAGTCAGTAAAGTTAAGTATAGGGCAAATACATGTTGCAACCTTTTCACCTCCTTGGGTAAAATTTCTAAAAACTGCTTCTTAATAGGTGCTCACGTCATCAAAGGAACAAACTTTCAAATTTTATGTCTCTAGGTAGAGGGGTTTGGGCTGGGTGTTGATGAATCTGTGATACTTCCATGTAAAATATAGAGACAAAAACACAGCGCTCCTTTTCACCACTTCTGGTTTGAGTTTCCAAAAACCATTTCTTAGTGGAAGCCTACATCATAAAAGGAACACCACCACCCCAAATTTCATGCTTCTAGGTCAGGTGGTTTTGGCTGGGCATTGATCAGTCAGTCAGTGACATTTCAATTTTATATATATAAATGAGTTTGTATATCAAATGTATAAATATATCAATGTAAAAATACCTGGGTTTCTATGAGCAAGTGCTTTTTATTTTGAAGAAAGCACAGTAGCTAGCTAGCTAACAGCACATTTAACTGAGCTTTTGTTCATAAAACAATTATGGATCTATTTGAACAATGGAGAGTGCTCAGGCAACGATATATGTTTCTCTAGAGATTCTTTCATACTGCTTTCCTGTAAAGTGTCTCTGACTCAAAGCAGTTTTTGCTACAGCTGTTCTAATTCTGTCTCCTTAAATACATCTCGCAGCTATTTGATGCTCTTTTTGATGAAATGGAATCTTCTGGATGAAGACAGACACTAAACACAGGAAGTCAGGTTTTACACAGAGCTGCTGATATCTCATTTTTGTAATAAAAATTGCCGTGGCTCCCAGGATTGTTTTATATTCATAAGAAAGCACCTTGTCAAAACAATAAATAAAACGACATTTGTGACTTGCTGGTATTAACATTGTGCGCTCACTCATTTACATAGTCATGTCAATAGGGCGGATGCAAATGAAACATTAGTCAGACTAAATGGTGAACAAAAAAGCTAATGAAGGCTTAAAGTAAGCTTTGGCACAAATATTTATCTGGTAGAAGAGGAATGGCAGCAATATCTATATACAGTATTTATATACTACTTTTCAACTAAAAAAGCACAAAGAGGTTTTCAAGAAAAGTGATTTACAGAAGTGGTTTACAAGAAAATGAAAAAAGACTAATGGGTCCCTGTCCCTAAAGGGTTCACAATCTAAAAAGATGTCAAAGAATACCAGCAGAAGACACTAGAGACACTGCTAGGGTGAGGAGGGTCAGCTACACTTCCCCAGCTAAATAAGAGAAACACCCACTTGAAAGAGTGCCTCTTGTCCTAAGCAGGGGTTAATTGTTAATTGTAACTTTATGCTAAAAGTCCAAAAGTGGTCACAATGGAGAAAAAGAACTAGTACTGATGGGTGTTCTACATAGGGGTGTCACTAGGGTTTGTGTCACCTGTGCAGGCCAGTGCATTACCCCCATACATTTGGGAGGAACAATATGAATGGTGGGTGTGGTTATGTGCCATTGCCCTGCCTCCACTGGTTTTTTTACCCATACATTTTAATAGAATAAAGATATCTCAAAGTGGTTTGTTTTGCTACATTCTGCTGTAAATTACACATTCAAAGGTGTATAACATGATGGGGTTATTGCTACAAACCATTTTAGCCATTTAGGTCACAAGGGCTGTCACCCCTTTATTGGTGCCCCCTTTCTAATGCCCTAGTCTCAATGAATTTCAATGCAATCATCAGGGACCTCCTTCTGGAGTAATATGTGGGGGCTGCATTCATAGGATCAGGACACCTAGAATTCTGGTGTCCTTAGATTCCTCTCAGCCTTCCTTTTCCAATGAACTTTTTTTAGGTGCCCCAGTGCGCTTCACCCCCCTTGGACGTGTTACCCGGTGCGGACTGCACCACCCACACCACCCTAGTGATGCCACTGGTTCTACATATTTGGAGTAAGTGGGGCCTCTTATTTCTAAATGATAATAGGTTGCATGTCTGAATTCTCCCCCACAAAAAAACCCAAACTCCTCTGTGGACAGCTCCTTGGACATCAGGGGCAAAGCTTTCTCCTGATCAAGCTTTCAACTTTTTCCAAGAGTCACTTTTTAAAAAAGAGTGGAGCATTCAGAATCAGATCCCTCCATGGTCTTATATTTCTTTTTACTATGCTCTACTGAACTACAAACCCCCATTTAAGAGCACAATATGAAAGCATTGATAGGCCAGTACAGGCAGGGTGACCATATGCATAACTGAAAAAGTGGACAAGGCCCTCTCCCAAAATGTAGGACTCCCAAGAAAAATGTAGGACATGACAAATAAAAGCTAAAAATGGATATTGCTTTCATGTGGTTAATTAAAACTATTAGTTATGATTACATTTAAAACTATTACATATAATTTGTTACATACAGTTTATGAATTACAGGAAGGCTACATGCTGCCCACTTACAAAGGAAAGGAGGACACTGAAGTTTTTTTCTAGGACAAAAGGCTAAAATCCAGGACAATGCCCTGGAAAAACTACAACCACAATGAGTCAGGACTTTTTCAAGTCACTGGCTCCAAATCATGAGCCAGGTCAGTAACATCTGTGAGTTGAGTCATTGTAAAAAATGTGTTTCAGCAGCTTGAGTCTTTTCATGTCAAGTTCCCATTCTTGTTTATTTCTTAAGTTCCTAAAATATACTAGGGAGCAAAATTGAAGATGCCACTGAAAGATTGGCCAGTGAAGGCATACCTCTAATGTTTAGCTAGTAACACTTACCCTACAATCCAGAGTAACTACGGGAGCACATAAGAGACATTACGTGCACCCGTAGTTATTGCACCACCTAGTGAAAACCTATGGGAAATTCACATTGCAATCCAGAGCAAATTGTTCTTACACCGGAGCAAGGACTTCCCGTAGTTACACTGGATTGTGCCCAGAGTCTAGCCCACAGTGTCTGTATTAAGTGAATGTGACAACTTTAGTACAATCCTATGCACAGTTAGAAATGAACTCTATAGTTCACTTCTTCTTAAATAAAAAGAGCACTCTCAGTAGCAGTTTCTAAAATATTGTATGAATGTTGCACTGTGAATTGTACAAGGGATTACTGAAATGAATAGCACACAAAATGTAATGGTGAGATTGAAACTAGCTGTTTTTGAAGAAAGATATTAAAGTTACATTGTCCTGATGGAATCAATAAGGTTGAGAAAGAAGCTAGAAATGTGCTGTTGAAAGTGGAGATGGGTGGATAGACCTGTGAACTAGCTTATTTTTGAACTTTCTGCAATTTGAAACACACACACAGAAAGTAAGGTTGAGTGTAAGCAAAGATACATTTTCTAAAAAAATTTCAAAAGATGCCCTCCATGCAGTTATTTTTTCCAGATTGCAAATGCTTTCAGTTTCTAATTGGTTCCAATTGGTGTGACCTATACAGAAACTATTGTCTTCAGGCTAAATTACGGTACCTGCATATGTCTTTAGAGACACCAGCAAATAGACCCATCTCAGCTGGCTACATGTCATCATGACATCACATGTATAATATATGCATATAATCTCTGACTGGTTGGGATCACTATTTAAAGCAGGAATCAGTCACTCAATAACACCCAGAGCAACAGTTAAGGGGGAAAATGGCTGTGAACAGCTTCAAAAGTAAGGTTGAAGAACATGATGGTGGGCATGTCATTCTAATGTCACAACGTTTGAACTAAAAACCAAACCTGGCAAACGTTTTACTTAACTAGTCTAAACAAAATGCTAAGTGCCTGTGTTTGCATTCAGTTTTTGACAGCTTCTCGTGCTCTGACATGATTCCTGAATGTATCTTTGGAAATTCTGTTAGAAAGCCTGTATCAACAACCAGTGAGGAAACTTTTTCCTGTGAACTTTTGGATTCTCTTCATTTAAAGCTTTATCACCTTGAGGGCACTTGGCACATTCCTTTGACCTGCTCTTTCATGTAAAGAAAACTTGGGAGTGGGAGGGTGAGGAAACAAGTACTAAAGTGTTGTCCAAAATACCTTCCAAAACCTTTCGTTGCTCTTTGCTTATTTGCTGGAGTGATTGCTGATGGATGCCTTACTGTCAGAAGTCCTTGTGTTTCTCTTACAGCATTCTTAGCTAACCAGCCAACCTCCCTGAACAGCAACTGATGCCAAAGTAGTCCAGCTTCATAATTTTTTGAAAGTATTTGTCTCTTTAGCAGTTTATTTATCACTATTATGGGAAGCAGTGCAACTCACATATAAGTGTTTAAACTTTATACAGAAGTAGAAAGGTGCTTATTTTCTCCTTGATAAAAATGTGTTGTTTATATTATCCCTGAAAAATATGGATGCGCAAATGTGCTTAGTATTTACATCCCTCTTAGAACATTTAGTGTGTGTTAGCTCAAAGTTCTCCAAGAACCGCAGTCTGCCAGGAGGAATCTTAGAAGTCATAAATCCTGGCCCTGTTCTGCTTAGATGTTACCACCTCAGGCATTTTTTTCCAGCCATTGTCACCGAATGTATTGGAAGATTTTGAATACATTGGCAGTACTGCTTTCTCATGAGGGATTCTGTGGGAAGCAATATAAACACAAAAGAACCTGTTCATCAGAATATGTGGATTTTCTGAAGTTCTTATGAAAAGAAGAGCTTGCACACACCTCCAGATAAGGGGGAGAAACTAATATTCAAGGAATTGCTTATCTGTATCATTTTTCAAGTGGTCATCTGTGCCGACATGCATGCACAGAAAGCTTCCAAAGCTTTGTCAAGCATTCCCTGCCCAGTTTAATTTTAATGCCAGACTCCCCAGTTCCTTTGATAACTGGCCATAAATTCAGGAATAGCTGAAATAGTTAGAGCCAGACCTCCAGAAAGAATGGCTGTGTGAGTCTTGTGTTTGAACTTCTGTAGATACTGGTAGGCAACCTGTCCATCCTCATGGTCAACGTCAATGCATGAGCCACAAAGTGGAAGGAATTAATGGCATCACCACAGGAACAGGAAGACCCATGAATTGTGCCACCCTAAATTATCGAAAATTTACTTTTGTGTAAGGGCTTAGCCTCCAATTGGTGTTCGTGAACCTACACCAACTATTTAGCTGGCATAAATCCAAGGAGAGTTTGGGGATGTTGAGCTGGCAAAAGGGTTTTTTAGCACATACCATTGCTGCCAGCGTTCTCGCCTTCCTGCCCCCAACTCTGCCTGCTCTCCATCCCAAACCACCCACAATTCTCCCTCATTTTGCCCTCCATTGACTTTTCAACAAAAGTGCAGGATGGGGAAGCTTCAGCAGGCCACTGTCATGCACATGTGGCTTTTGGCCATTTCCCTGGTGACCATGGTTTGCAGAATGATGGTGCAACATTTGGGCCATTGTTTGGAGAATTACAATGATGGGTCATGAGGTCCATCATTTCAAGACCTGAGTAGTTCTACCCATTTTTAAAAATTCCTACAAAGTATTGTCCAAAACAATTGTCAAGTATACTTCATGGCTGAGTAAGCATTTTTGAACGTGGAGCTCATATTCTAAGACTAATAAATATGTATGTATTCTGGAAAGGTTGCTGCTTCTCTTTACCTAATCCCTAAACAGTCATGGCAACCTCTTCAATGATGAATCCCAAGAGACAGTGACATATCTTTAGTTCCAATATTCTACCAGCTGCATTGAATTGCCACCTTTGATTTTGCCCACAAAAGCACAAACATTTGTGTTCACAGAATGCAGACTAATTACCTGATACATATACATATAAGAAGCTCTTTAATGCTCTTTGTGATATCTTTTTGGACAAATAAAAGAAGAGATATATAAGGATCTAACTACACAGAATTTGTAAATGGTTGTCCTATACAGTACTGGATTTTATCATTTTCATTCATTTCAGTGGAGCAAGAGCAAATACCTGGTGTTCACAGCTTGTGGAGAAAGTAGCCACCTGGTCAAATAGATAAGCAGTGGTTCCCTTCAACTTTTTCCATTTATTTTGATCCTTATGGAAAACAGCCACATCCTGTATTTACATAGGCCAGCATTGAACTGTGCTCTCTGTAAACCAAGGTGAAAGTCAGGCTTCCATGACATTTCTTCTAACAAGCATCTTCCCTGAAGTTCCATAGCTTTGAACACTGATAGCTCTACACAAAATGAGAAAAATGCTGTGAAAATTCTGTTAGAATTTATAAACAATACTAACTTAACTTGACTGATTTCATGAGGAATGATATCTATTTTGACAGTTAACAACACAAATGTAGATTAAATGCTAGTGAAGATTATTGGTATCACTTTAAGTCGTATAATCCATATTCTGCAAATAGCTCAGTGAAGGAAAAAATAACATACCAGACACTGTCATCAGAATCTGGTACTTCATTAGGTGGTTCTTCTTTCTCTACATCTGTAGAAAATATATAGGTAAGTACTTGAGATGCCTTGTTCATTCCATAGATCCTAAATATGGGGACCAGTCCTGACTACTCTTTGTATGCAGTGCAGTCATATTAAGAGCCAGCATAGCCCTCTTCATCACAATACTTTATCATGATGCCCACTACTTCTGTTTCTCAGATACTACACTGGTCAGGGGATTCACAACACAAATTCTGATACACTTCATGCTGAAAAATTCTGAGAACTGTGGGGGTGGAGTATGGGTGGTATGGGGAATAACAGAAATTCACTGGGAAGCAGATTGCAGGTGGACTTTAGGAAGAATTTCCTAATTGTGCAAGCCATCTGGAACATTCTGCCTCTCTTGGTGGAGGCTGGATGGCCACTTACCAGTTATGCTGTTATTTGCACTAAGCAAGAAGTGTCCTTCCCGGTGTCCTTCCAGTTCTAACGTTCTGTGAGAGGAATAGCCGTTCCCAGTCAATTAACTGAATGCATCAACCCTGTTGCCAAATGGTCTCCTCACTATGTGCATGTGTATCTGTACACCTGCATATAGACATACATGCACACACCCTGTCTTGTTTTTCTCAAGTTCACAGGTTTTGAAATCAGTCAGAATGTGCTGTTAAGTCAGCACATTTGAAACGTGCAGCTGTGCTACAAGACTGTTAACTTCACAGGAACCTCACAGTCACACCACTGTGGGGCTGACACAGCAATGATAGACAGGCTGGAAGACTTTTAAATGGAATCGGTTGAGCACTGCAATATCCACTCTGATCACAAAAAGCACTTTTACTAACAGAAACATGCTGAAATCAAAGACAGTTTTTATTCTAAAACCTTGCTTCAAACAAACCCATATAGCAATTACTAGACTTACATTTTAAAGGTGAGTTAATAAGGCAAGATTATTTTTTGCACATTGGATGAGCGTGCAGGCTGTGTGCATCCAGCACTGCTTACTGGCAACCCAATCCTCATGCTGTATCCAGTGATGTGAAGGAGCAGCTGGAAGAATACTCAAGAAGATATTCATCCCTTACCCAAAGTCAGTGGCCTTTCTAGAGGGTCTAGGGGGCCCTGGGCCCCAGTACCACCTTCAAGGGGGTGACACACTGAGGGAGACCAAAATCACAAAAATAGCAAAATTGCTCCAGTCCTTTGCAGGAAATTTGCTAGAATCTTTTACCATTGGGTGCATATTTTTCAGTTGAATCAGATACACAAAACAGCTTTGAAATATCTCCTTCCTATCAAAGGTTATGGCCAAAAAACAAAAAATATGCATGAAGCCCTATGGAAAGTGAAAGTGAGCCATATTGCGCCATTACTCACAAGGAGGGAAATATGTTTTAGTCCATTGGAAAGGGCAGACTGAGAGGAATGCAATGAACACAGAATGGTCCTAATCCAAGGAAAGCAGCCCCTACAAATCAACCCAGAATGAAGTCCCTGATAATTGCATTGAGCCCTATGGAAAGTGGAACTGATTATACTGCCATGTTTACTCATGAGTAAGCAAAGTTGCCTTAGCTTGTGTTCAGGTTAAGCACAGAGCAATGCAAGGCCACCAGAATGATCCCAATCCACTGAAAGTGAAGCTCAACAAGTGCTCCAGAAGGCAACCTCTTCTGCTCCCCTCCAAAATATAAAACAAAGGTATAATTGGTAAGGTGATTTTTAAATAGAAAATATTAATATCTAATTAATTGTATTAATTAAAATTGATAATAATTAATTAAATAATTTTGACATGCGGGGATGACAAAAAATTTGTGGGCCTCAGGTGCCAAATGACCAAGATATGCCACTGCCCTATGCTCCTTACTGCTGGGAAGGTGGATGTAATGCTCAGAGTATGTGATGCCGAGCATGTAGTACTTTGCACAGATGCATTAAAAAAAAAACCATTCCCAGTGTCCTGTTGAAACCGTACCTCAGAGTGCAGGACTGAAGGATATATAATCATATAATCATATGATTTAATATCATAATATATTAAATATTATTAATGATATTTATGTCCTGTGCTGTTTTGCAACAAAAACATTCACAAAGCAGTTAACAAAAAGAAGAGATGCTACTGCCCTGAGACTGTTCCTGATTCCTGCCTCTCCCCCACCCCTCAAATTGTAATAATTCTCCTGAGTTTTGGAAGGGGTATATATAATTATAACTAGTGAAAAGTGTACCCGCATTGCGGGAGTAACATTTCCCCATATGCCATCCTCCCAGGGCGCATCAACACCCCATGCGCAACTTTCCCCTAAGGGTAACTTCCCTCCATGCGCATCATCCCCCCATGTGCCTGAACTCCTCATATGCAACATCACCCATCTGCATCAGTCCCCCATGTGCACCAACCCCCATGCGCAACTTCCGCATGCGCAACTTCCACATGCGCAACTTCCCCATGCACAACTTTCCCCCGTGCGCAACATCCCCATGCGCAACGTCCCACCATGCGCAACTTTCCCCACATGTGCAACTTTCCCAGCATGCGCATCATCCCCCCATGCGCATCATCCCCCATGCGCAACTTCCCCCATGCGTAACTTCTCCCAGATGCAACTTCCCCCAGGTGCAACTTCCCCCAGGTGCAACTTCCCCCATACGCATCATCCCCCCATGCGCCTCATCCCCCATGCGCATCATCCCCCCATGCACAACTTCTCCTCATGCGGAACTACCCCCCATGCGCAACTTTCCCCATGCACATGATCCCCCATGCGCAACTTCTCCCCATGTGCAACTTCTCCCCATGCGCATCATCCCCCCATGTGCAACTTCCTCTCATGTGCAACTTCCCCCCATGCTCAGCATCCTCGCCAGTGCAACCTCTTCCTCCGAACAACATCCCCCCAGTGCACCAGGGTCTGAGCACCAAATTGGCTGGATGTTGTTCAGTCTCCCATGTTAAGTATAGGACAGAAACACGTTGTCCCCTTTTCAGCCCCTGAAGGGTTAAATTTCTCCAGATGGTTCTTGGTGGGTGTTCAGGTGACAGAAGGATCCCTCCCAGAATTCCCTGATTCAGGCCCAGCAGTTGGGGCCGAATGTTGATGAGTCAGCAATTCTCAATGCAAAGTATAGGGAGGAAAACGCGTTGCGCCCCTTTTCACCCCCTTCCTGTTGGAATTTCCGAAAACTGGTTCTTAGTGCACCCCTCCGTCACGGAAGGAACACCCACCCCTAATTTCACGCTTTTAGGCCCAGCGGTTTTGTCAGGGCGGTGATGAGTCAGTGAGTCAGTCAGTGAGTCAGTGACTTTTCTCTTTTATATATATAGATTACTCTATATATATTCTACTCTACTCTATTTTGGATTGTTTGAAGTCTTGTGAAAATTGGCCCTGCTATGTGTTTAACATCTCGAGAGAGGCCAGGGGAGGGGGAACTGAAGGGGAGTGCAGCCACCATCAGTAGAGTGATGGGTCATGGAAGATACATCTACATCTACATCTACAGTATTTAGATACCGCTTTTCAACTGAAAAGTTCACAAAGCGGTTTACAAGAAAATGAAAAAATTAAATAGCTAATTAATAGCTAATGGGTCCCTGTCCCAAAAGGGCTCACAATCTAAAGTGCAAAAAGAACACCAGCAGAAGCCACTAGAACAGACATTGCTGGGGTGTGGAGGGCCAGTTACTCTCACCCTGCTAAATAAAAGAGGAACACCCACTTGAAAGAGTGTCTCTTGACCAGTAAGCAAGGGTATGGGGTACCAGTAAGCAGAAAGATATGATGGCAGTGTTGTGCAGGCCGTTACAGGAGAATGAGGGTCAATCGTAGACAGACTGTCCCTGTTTTTGGCCCTCCCCCCAACCCTCTAACGTTAGGCAGCCTGAGCAACAGTTCCCTGAGTCAGATGCTGCTGCTTCTGAATGCCAGGTCTGTAAATAATAGGACCTGTCTTATCCAGGACCTGATCCTATATGAGGCCGCTGACCTGGCTTGCATTACGGAGACCTGGCTGGATGAGGCCAGAGGCGTGGGCCTCTCTCAGATCTGTCTGCCAGGTTTCCGGGTGCTGCAGCAGCCACAACTAAAAGGGCGGGGAAGTGGGGTTGCTCTAGTTTATTGTGATTCTATCTCTCTCACTAGCGATTCAGAGGGTTTGAATGCCTCCGTGTTGGAGGGGAGAGACAGAATAGGGATTTTGCTGGTGTGCTGCCCAACACTCTCCCTGCCTGAGCTGATCTCGAGCATGGTGTTTGAGTGCCCTTGCCTTTTAGTGCTGGGGACTTCAATGTCCATGCCGAGGCATCCCAAACACCTGCACTCACGGTTTCTCCAACCGTGTCATAGAGATGATGTGGCCCTCCTGTCTAAAAGTTTGGAGACCCCGGTCTAGTGCTTACCAGCCTCTTTTTCCAGTTCGGAGGTCAGTTCAGCCTCAGGACTCTCTGTGGAAAAAGGGCATAGAGAGTTAGTCTATTATTCCATCCACTGACATCAAGCACCTTACAGGTCCTGTCACTGAAGACTACAAGAAAACATTATGATAAGAATCCACACACAAGTTCCCAAGTAACCAAACCTGAATAACAACCTCAAATGGAAATTGTTTGCAATTCCATTGAGGCTTTTTTAAAAAAAAAATTATAGAATAACAGATTTAAGAACTTTTACTTGATAATCATCTGCTTTCTATTAAGTTGATTAATTCAGTGGTTCCCAAACCTGTGACCCACCTTGTTGTCTGCAGTTTGTCAAGATCACATATGTCCTCTTTTTCCAAAACATGTCCTCTTTTTTAGCCTAGTGTCCTGGAAAAATCTTCATTGCCCTCCTTTCTCTTGTAAGAAGGCAGCATGTAGCCTTCTTGATACGAACACATGTAAATTATATGTAATAAATTATATGTAATACTTTTAAATTTAATAATAAATAATATGGTGTTGAAATTAACCACATAAAAGCAACACATTCTTATTTTTTAGCTTTTATTTTGTCATGTCTACATTTTTCGTGGGTGTCCTACATTTTAGGGTGGTCTTCTCTTTTCTGGACATCCCTGCTTGGGTCCAATGCTTGTTGCAACCAGGAAGCTGTAGGCAGTATGATGACACTGGTCACATTCTGCCATGTTTTCCAAACTGTTGGTGGTCACAACTCAGTTTTTGGTCCAATAAGCTGTAAGGCATTTCATGCCATGACACAGCCAATGAAGCACGTAAAAAATTATTCTGTCTGTCCTAACTCCCCCAACATTCAATTTTAGTGAATGTCCCAGCCTTCTAATCCGCACTGGATACAACATATGACATTGAATATAGGTTGTACCAGTATAGGTTCAGATTGAGCTGTAAGTAAAAGATAGAAAACTCTGGTGTTATGACCAAAATTGCTTAGACGTACAAGATTTCCAGGTTCATTTTACATAATTCCATTTGTTCTTATGTGAACTATATTATTTGTCAGCCTGTGATTTATCACTTCAATATGTATAAATGCATCCCATATATATATTACTTCCATGGTAACAAGCATTCTGTGAAACCTGACTAGGGTTTGACAGAACAAGCTGCATCTTCAACCTGGCATAATTCAAATGTTAAGATCCAAGTCAATATTCTGTCCTAAAGTTTGAAAAGTCGTGGTCTCATACTACAGGAGCTTTAGCAAGACAGCATTTAAAATATGGTGCGGAAACAGTACCATCATTACCAGTAGGCACAACCTTGAAAGTCATCTTTGCATGTGTTCCACTGAAATGAACTGAAGCCACACTGATAAACAGGTCAAGCCTTATTATACAAGGGGATTCATTCCAGATATGGGCACCAAAAAAGTGTGCTATTGCAAACTGGAAAACAGCCCCAAAATGTCAGTGTAATTGACAAAAGGCAAGCAGAAGTGTGTGTCTGTGTGTGCATGTGTGTATGTATGTACCTAGCAATGAGTGATCCCACACATTGCCTGCTGCGTAGGGTAAGCAAAGCTAGGCACATGTGCACACACATACTTCTGCCTACAATTACATTGACATTCAATGAGCAGCTCAGCCATTCAGTTAACTTAGATTCATGATTACAAAACACTGATAAGGTTCCACCGCAAGACCTGTGGAGCTCTTGCAAAGTTCTCATTCATTTCAATAGGGTTTATGCAGGAAATCATCCTGACAATAATATCTTTATGTTTGCTGGGGTTTTCTCCCCTTTGGTCTCTCATCTAATTAATATGAACAGTTCTAAAATCTTATTACCCACCATTGGTTTTAGCTGTGTGTACAGAATAATACCCTTGAAACAGAGGTGGTCTTATTTGGCACCTTAATGAAAATAAAGCTGAATGAATTTTAAACAAATTTGGCTATGTGGACTATTTTTATCCTACATGTTCCATTAAAAAATCATACAGTAAACTGAATATAAGGGTTGTGTCAACCTTTCCAGAATAGGGCCCTTGGTAGCTACTATAACATTTCTCCAACAAATCAAAGGTATTGTTCTCAGTTTACATGAATACACAGTAGCTATTACCTTAAATTTAAACTTCACAATGAGCAGAAAACCCACTATGGAGATATGAAGGCCATATTGTATCAGTGGAGTCTGCAGAGATTTTCTTCATACAGCTATACTGTGTTGAAATATACAATGCACTTGAAAGCTAAAGGGATTACTTTTGAATAGTCATCACAAAGGTTGATTATATTCGTATATCATTTAGCTAGACCCTGCAGGCTATTACTCTATTAGCTGTGCTTTGTCCACTCTTGCACTCTCAAAAAGTTGATCATGTAATGTAAAATGGCCAGATATTGTTTTAGGTTATATGAAGAGAGCTTCAGAGAAGCGCAGGAGTGTTGTACTGAAAGCTAATAATTATAAAGTGATGATTAAGGCTGCAGCCTTAAGAGTATTTACTACTAAGTATGCAAGCCACACTGTCAGCCCAATCCTACTGAGTTTTGGGCGACTGTACGGAGCACTTTGTGATGGTGGGAGGCATTTCTGCTGGCACAAAATGGCCACAGACAGTGCATGCAGCAAGCCACTGCTGGTCATGTTGGAAGTGCTGCTGCTTCTTCCCAATCTGCAGTGGACCGCCATCCGCTCACTGGAAAAGGTAAGGCAGTGGAGAGAGAATGCAGGGGGTGAAATGGGGCAGGAAGGAGGCCAGGGAGGCTGAGTATGGATGTGCATCTGGGCTGCATGGAGGTGGGGGGAGAAGATAGGAATGGGCTCTGAGAGACTGAGATTAGGACAGGATTGTATAGCTAGGCTTGAAAGAAACATTGACTGCAATTACTAAAAGAATTTCATATTATCCAAACAAGTATAGAAACATATAGTACAGGTCCAACCTAATTATAAACAGATTTGACTTTTTAAATCAAAGTTTTAAAAACTATTTTCCTTGTGTCTTAAAGTCATGCAAGCAATCATTCCATTCTTTAGTCTCAGTATCAAACCCCTGAAGATATTGAGGCTCTATCTTATTCAATTAGGTACACTGGAGGAGCAAGAAAGTTGGAAGTCAGTTTTTAAATCTATGTTTTCATTTTTTTTAAATCCAGGGATTTTTTATTTTTTATGTTGCATTAGTTGTGGGCTGTGGGTGGTGCAAGTGGCTAAGACACTGTGCTTGTTAACCAGCAGGCCAGGGTTCGAGACCTGGGTCGGCCCCACAAGACAGGGTGAGCTCCTGTCCTTAGCCCAGCTCTGCGACACCAGCTGGATCCAATCGTATTGGCTCTGTCTTTCCATTGGACTATTTCAGTGGTGTGGAGAGGGGGGATTTGCTGCTTGCATTTGCTGCCTATCCTCCATAACAATCTAACCCAGGCTTTCGTGCTTCACATGCAGCATATGCAGCGCCGTGCACGATACCATAGTCTTCCAAGACTGACGGAGGCCTGCTTTTTTTTTAGGCTGCCCCAAGATTTTTCCAGAATATGTAGGGTGGCCCGTCTTGCCAGCCCAGTGATAGATAGGGTATCCCTAGTGCTACCCTAACCCTAGCCTACCTAGCCTATCCTAGCCCTAGCCCTGGATTGTGTCCTAAATTGGTCTACTATGGTGGACAAGTAAGAAAACAAACAAAAAAATCAACAATAATGATAACAGAAGACAATTTCACTGTGATACCCATGTTAAATCTACAGCAGCGAACAACAGAAAAGCATACTGTGGCACCATATAGGCCACAGATTTATTGTGGCATAAACATTTGTAGAGTCACTTTGTTTGATTAGCAGTATCCGTAAAAATTATCTACCAAGAAGAAAAACTCTGAATCACAGAACATCACTGAACATTGCACATTTGCAAATAAATGTAAAATACACCTTGTCTTCTGTTCCCTTATTTACCTCTACTTACAGACATTTCGTGTGGAACAGTATTTGTATTTCAATCAGTCTTGATGAGTTGGCATAGCAAGACAAAACAGTTGCAGCAACTTGGCTCTCCTCCTATACAGATCTTTGGATGAAATAAAGTACGTTCAACACATCTGGATGACTTAGGGCTGAGACTCTTCTGCTTTTATTATACAAAGCTGTTTAATGTTGATTGTAAAGATGCTTTATTCGGTTCTCTTTTGAGGCCATGTATTATATAGAGCAATGAACCCGTGTTTATGAGCACCTATGGGAGTCCTAAAATGAACAGCACTTGGAATCTTTGAATAGTTAAGGCTGTTAACGGAAGAGTTGATTGTTGGGGTCCAGTTTATGAATTGGGAACACAATTTATTTTATACACGTTGAAATGGGAAGCCAAACCTTTAGAGATCATGGTAAGTAGAATCTTTCAGCAGATATAGAAAACATAATGGAAATATTTTTTCTGTCACTATTAGTAGTTATGTAAAAAATAGTTCTATCCCAACCTTCTTCAAGATGGTTTTCAGGGACAATTGAAGCTTGAATTAAAGAGAAAGGGTATCTTTATGGAATTCTGTTTCAAGTGGATAATGATGATGATTTTACACATCTGTAAACTGACTTTAAAATATAATTTTTCCAAGGCACGTTACAAAGATAAATAAAAATAAAGCGTGCAACCATCAATTAAAACAGATCAGTACAAAAATCCATCTTAATCTAATTTAAGTGCCATGGGTAGTAAACTCAACCATAAAATGTGAGCAACAGTAAAATCAATCAAAGTCAGAACAAATGCAAGCATTTTTATCTATAGAATACTATAGAACACTGTCAAAGATCCTAAAATAGGTCCAAGTTAGCCAGAGATTTTGTTTGCACCCTAGCTATTATTCTAAACACTTCATTGCCTCTTATTTCTCAGTATACTAAAGAATTGAACTGGATCTTGCACAGATTGCTTGAGTTGTCACTCCCCTTTCCAAAAACTGACCAGTGTCATAATTCTACCACAAGCCATATAAGCAGAAAAATTCCCCAAAACCTTTAGAGATCTATCTGGATCCATAGTCTGCCTCTGGAGGCGTATCTTAAAGGGTCATTCGTTCTTGTAGAAAAGCCTGAATAACAAAATCTGCCATGGCTCAGACCATGATCAAGAAGTTATTACAGGTTCTCCCATCCAGAAATTATGACCATTATGTTCAATTTAGAAGATCAAATCAACACTATGCCAAGGTATTTTACTGCCTCCTCTTGAGGTGGAACAGATCCAACTGGGTCTGCAGTGGCTCTTCCTGGGGTCCAGGGAAGTGATTCCCCTTACCCCGGCTGAGCTAGTGACTGCCTGAATCTTATGCTAGGTACAATGCAGGTCCACTGACCTGATTAGGATTGGGCTGCCCATTGCATGACTGTGCCTATATATGTCAACATTGCTTGACGGTGTCTAATATGGCTGTGTATTCCACTTGCATCAAGAGACCAGTATCTACATACATAAAAGGGAAAAGTCACTCACTCACTGACTCATCAATGCCCTGCCAAAACCATCGGGCCTAGAAGCGTGAAATTTGGGGTTGGTGTTCCTTCCGTGATGGAGGGGTGCATTAAGAACCAGTTTTTGGAAATTCCAACTGGAAGGGGGTGAAAAGAGGCACAACGTGTTTTCCTCCTTATACTTTGCATTGAAGAATTGATGACGCATCAACATTCCGCCCCAATCCCCGGACATAGAAGCATGAAATTTGGGGAGGGAGTTCCTTCTGTGACATGAACACCCACCAAGAACCAATGTGGAGAAATTTAACCCATAAGGTGCTGAAAAGAGGTGCAACATGTTTTAGTCCTACACTTAACACGGAAGACAGACCAACCTCCAGCTAATTTAGTGCTCGGTGCCTGGTGCACTGGAGGGGAAGTTTTTTCGGAGGAAGACATTGCACTGGGGAGGATGCTGCGCATGGGAAGATGTATATGGGGGGTTGGTGTGCATGCAGGGTTGGTGCATATGGGGGGTTGGTGCACATGGGGGAATGATGCGAATGGGGATTGATGCTCATGGAGGTTGATGCGCATGGGGGATGTTGCGCATAGGGGATGTTGTGCATGGGGAGTTGATGTGCATGGAGGAATGATGCGCATGGGCGATGTTGCACATTGAGGGATGTTGCGCATGGGGGGTTTGATGTGCATGGGCGATGTTGCACATGGGGGACTGATGCGCATGGGGGATGTTGCGCATGGGGGTGGTTGATGCGCATGGGGGAAGTTGCGCATGGGGGAAGTTGCACATGGGGGATTGATGTGCATGGGGAATGTTGCGCATGGGAGGATGAACATGGGGAATGTTGTGCATGGGGGTTGTTGTGCATGGGGGATTTGCGCATGGGGAGTTGATGAGCATGGGGGGTTTGATATGCAAAGGGGAGATGATGCGCAAGGGGTGGATGAACAGGGGGGATGTTGCACATGGGGTAGATGCGCATTGGGGGTTGATGTGCGTGGGGGATTGATGTGTAGTGCGGGAATGGCGCATGGGGGGGATTTTCCACAACGTGGGTACACTTTTCACTAGTATGCTAATAAATCCCTAACAAACATTGTGCTGATGCCATTTTGATGTTTGAAACTTTTGTTTTGGAGGCTTCACTGAAACTTTGTATACTAGCTTACAAATTATTTGCCATCAAGCAGTGCCATAGCTAGGCGGTGCAGTTACACTGGGCAACAAGCTTTAGGGAGGTTACAAGCTGAGCTTGACACTAATGACTTACAGCCCAATCCAGAGCAACTATTCCTTGCACGTAAGAGGCCTTAGGGTGCCCTATCTATCACTAGGGTGGAGCAACTGCAAGATGCTCCAGCCCAGTTACTCTGGAAGAGGCTTAGGGCAGAGCAAGGCAAGATAGGGTGCCCTAAGAGAGGTGGACCTGCTCTGCCCTAATTGGGGCAGCCTAAGCAGCTCAGGAGAGGCAAGTTGAGGGCATGTTTAGCATTGTCTAGGGCAGAGCAGTTACTCTGTATCCAAAGCCTGTTTCAAGGCAGAAATGCCCTCTTCCAGTTCCTCAGAGACATACCACCTCAGGAGCAGGTATAGTAATGAGTAGACCCATAGGGGTCCATGATAAGGCCTGAGTAAGAATGGTAGTGTTGACCAAAAATCTGAGTTCTTGGCCAGCCTAGCTGCAATCCCTGCCTCTCAACCTCAGGATATGGCACAACTATGGCAGCCCACGAACCTCAGGATACAGCAGGCCACTCCTAGCATCCATCTTGCACTAGAAGAACTGCAGCTGTAACTGGTTGTCAGGAACTGCTGGGCTTCCTTATAATGTAGGCACCACAGCTGTTCCTTCTTCAGTGTGATCTGAGGGGGGTCTACTCAGGAGCAAGCCCTCCCCAGCTGTCACAGACTTAGCATGCTCTGGAACAGTTAGGACAGCCCAAGCTTCCTGACTCTCTGGATGCAGCATAACTTTCTGCTCTGGATACAGAATAGTTAGGAGAGAGCAGTTAGGGCAGAGCAGGCTGAACTTGCTCTGGATTGCGCCCTAAATTTGAAAAACAGAATATTATGAATGATAATACCATCATGTTATATATCATTGGAAAGGTAATTTAATGCAGAATGCTGTGAAACAAACTGCATTGGAATATCTATATTCTATCAAATGTTATGGTCAATTAACTAGAAAATGAAAACACAAAAGCCGATGGAACAAAAGGTTGATTTTCTTAACTCAACTTTCTCATGATGCTGATTACTCTGAAAGCCAATGAGATGTAATTCTGATACTGTATGGAACTAATTAGGTGTTAATATGAATCAGCTCTCATTTCCAAATACATATATCATAACGCAGTTACCCCATGCTAATTGGGTATGCAGGCACTTCTAAGTGGTGCTCCTCTTCTATTTAGCAGGAAAAGAATAATCATTTCTCTTTGCTCCAGCAGTTTCCCTAATTAATAAGGGATAAAATTTTCATTTTTTTACTTAAATAAATTTGATTTTGTCGTTGTGGGGGTGACAGGACAAAATTTTCTTTGACTCTAGATAACTTTGCTTTAGCTATGCCACCAGCAGAGCAAATGGGTGGTAAACTGCTGAGGAGACAGATTTTTCCCCAGTTTTCTTTTTAAAAATACTTGGGGATGATGTCACTTCCAGGGCAACATTTTGAGCTTTGCACTGGGCTACATGATCATTAGCTACACCACTGCATTCAAGTATTCAGCAATCACACTAAGTTTTCTGCTTAGAAATTGCTTTTGAAAACTTTAGCAAAAGATATCTTCTGGGCACAGAAAGAGAAGCCAGCAAAGCAGAGAAAATTCAGCAATGCATCTTCAACCAAACAGGATGCCAGGGAGATTTTCTATAAGGCCAAGTTGTGCCTTAAAGCTTTTAAGGTGCATTAGGCTTGAGTGCATTCCTTCAGGGTAAAGAAGTTTGAGAAAAGTAGCAAGAAGTTTTTTCAGAGGAGCAGAAGAATTCCCTGTCACTGTACCCTACGAGTCACTTTTCCTGCAGAGAGGAAAAAGTAACTCTACAAAATATTCCAATAGTTCCATGGTATCAGTTTCCTAACAATGGCAATTCTCTCTCTCTCTCTCTCTCTCTCTCTCTCTCTCTCTCTCTCTCTCTCTCTCTTCACACACACACACATACACAACAGACAGGAAATGTAATTGGACATCCAGCCTCTGCTGATGGAAAGATGTGGAAATATCTCCTCAACCTCCAATTCTTTCCCATGGAAGCATTCTCTGCCAGGAAAGTAATGTTTGAGAGTATTAGTTGTAGTACGGAAATTAAAGACATAAAGTGGTTACCAAGTGGCAATCACAAACTAATTATTTAAAGAAGGGTTTGTAGACCTGTGCTTATTATTTGGTGAGCAGTGCATCATTTGCAATTAAAGGCACAATCCTGACGATGTCTACTCAAAAGAAAGCCCCATGGTGTTCAATGGGTCTTACTCCCAGGAAAGTGTCTTTAGGATTGCAGCCTAAGGCTGCAATCCAGAGCAAATTCAGCCTGCTCTGACCTAACTGCACTCTCCTAACTATTCTGTATCCAGAGCAGAAAGTTATGCTGAATCCAGAGAGTCAGGAAGCCTGGGCTGCCCTAACTGCTCCAGAGCATGCTAAGTAATTGACACAAGGGGAAGACTTGCTCCTGAGGAGACACCCCTCAGATCACACTGAACAAGGAACAGCTGTGGTGCCTACAGTGGTGACATGACTCTGCACATCACCTGGTGCGGAAGTCTGTGCGTCATCCCTGGGATGCGCGCCCCCCCACCTGGACTGCACAGTCACCAAAGTTGGCGCCTGCGCAGTTGTTTCTGAAGCCAACTGGCTTCAGAAAGAGTACTGCGCAGGCACCATCTTTGACACCTGTGCAGTACTTTTCTGAAGCCTTTTGGCTTTGGGGGAAACTGTGCAGGCGTCAGAGTTGGTGCCTGTGCAGTACTCTTTCTGAAGCCATTCGGCTCACGGTCCGCCTCCTGAGTGAGGCCGAATGGCTGTGCAGAGGCGCGGACTTTCTCTGCTCTAAGGAAGTCTCCTCTGAAGCTGTTCGGCATGCTCAGTGTGTTTCTGCGCAGTGCATCTCAGATGGCCGTTCAGGCCAGCTCCTCAGACAAGTGGCAGCTTCTGGCTGATTCTCCGCCTTGGAGCAGGCCTGAATGGGGGTGCTGACGCCTGGGGGCTGCCAAAGGACAGTCAAACTCCTCCGGCACATCACCCCATACGGAGCGCATCCCCAATACAGCCCACACCAGCCGCACCAGTCTGGTGATGCCACCGGGTGCCTGCCTTATAAGGAGTCCCTGATGAGATGCCAGTACATTCTACAGTGAATACAAGGGGCTTCTTGGAGTGGCCTGCTGTATCCTGAGGTTTGTGGGCAGCCGTAGTTTGTTCCATATCCTGAGGTTGAGAGGCAGGGATTGCAGCTAGGCTGGCCAAGAACTCAGATTTTTGGTCAACACTACCATTCTTACTCGGGCCTTATCATGGACCCCTATGGGTCTACTCATTACCATACCTGCTCCTGAGGTGGTATAACTCTGAGGGCTGGAAGAGGGCATTTCTGCCTTGGAAACAGGCTCTGGATACAGAGTAACTGCTCTGCCCTAGGCAATGCTAAACATGCCCTCAACTTGCCTCTCCTGAGCTGCTTAGGCTGCCCCAGTTAGGGCAGAGCAGGTCCACCTCTCTTAGGGCACCCTATGTTGCCTTGCTCTGCCCTAAGCCTCCTTCAGAGTAACTGGGCTGGAGCATCTTGCAGTTGCTCCAACCTAGTGTTAGATAGGGCAACCTAAGTGCTCTTATGTGGACAGATTAGTTGCTCTGGATTGGGCTGTTAGTCTTCAGACTTAGTCTTAACTGGGATCCTGTAAAAATAAACAATCTTAAATAATGGCACTCCGCCCCTGATTTCTGACAGGTCATTTTCTGATGGTTCCACTCTCTCAGAACCTTTCAATTATATGCAGAACTCATTCATTCAGCACATGCTCCAGACTTTCAACCCTCTCTTCTGCTCTAATGGCTAAAACTGGCTATTGTGCAGCTTCCTTTGAGACTAACTAGTTGCCCTTTTCGGAATCCGGTAATCATTTTTTGCTCCCTTTGAGTGGATTAAGCCTTGGGCTTGCAGTTTTTCACCTACCAAAGACTGTCTTTGGGCTTGAGTGACTTGAATTCTGTTTCATTTGATTGTCTTGACTGTCTTACCTTTTTCATCACACATGGCAGGTGTCACTTAGACCCAGGAGTCAAGAGTTGGCAGTTCAGTCACTTTGCACCCAGAGGTAAACAAGTTCAGTGCCACTCAGATGATGTTTAGTGAAACTGGCTGGAAACTATAAGGCTTCCAATTGCCTCAGCCCTTCAGAGTTGACTGTGACAAGCTCACTTTGGCTACAATCATAGTTACAAAGAGTTAACTATGGGACCTTTTACACCAACATAGTTATGGTGCCACCTATGGGAAACCTATGGGAAATGCATAGAGCAATACAGAGTAAGTGCCTCTTACGTCTTCCCGTAGTTAATCTGGACTGTAGAGTCTGTCTCTCAACATATCACAACTTTGAGTCGGTGTTTTCACCCATAACTGATTGGGGAAATATGCTGTCTCTATCATTTCCGTATTGCAGCTTAATTATTAGATATTTCAATGAAGTGGCCCAGTTTAACCCAAATCTCTGTCTCACATGTTTATTAGTGGTGATGGGGGTAGAAAGGCAGTGGTGGGATTCAAATAAATTAACAACTGGTTCCATGTCCTAATAACCTAACTTAACAACAGGATCTATGTTCATAGAACAACAGGTTCTATGTCCCATTCGTAACTGGTTCTCAGAACCAGGTGCTCATTAGCAAAGGGTTCTATAGAACCTGTGAGAACCCCCTGAAGTCCACCACTGAAAGGCAATTAATTTTGAATGGGGCCCAATAAAAACATTGATTTTAGTTAATAGGCTGATCAGCTTCCTGCAACTGTGTTGAAGTCTGGGATTCATTCCAGTGCATAACTAGGCTTGTGTACTGCTTAGAGCTCAGCAATCTCTTACATATACACAACATCCTTAAAGCAAAAAGGAACATTGTAGACCTCTTGCAAAGCTGTTAGGTGGAAAATAGCACACCGTTAGTCTAAAAAAGTATTGCACAACCATATCCAGTTCTCCCAAGTGAACCGTTTACAGCAGTTCTGTTTAATTCTTAATCTTTGCTTCTCTAGTTAATTTCTGGCTGCTTTAGAGACCTGCTGTAATGCGACAGTTAAACAGCAACAACAAAAAATGCACATGTACTCATAAGCCTCCCTAAAGACCACTAACTTGACATGTAGGCCATGACAGCTGAGCTTCGACTAGCAGGAAACCTAATCCAGGGTTTCCATCATGTCAGTTGTTGCCCTTATTTCATTACACTTTGACTCAGCCCCTAATGGATTCAGCATCATAAAGTCTGTGAAGGAGGAAAAGAAACAATTTATTCATGTTTCACTAGAGCTCACTGAAGACCTGCAATTTCTCTAAAAATGCAAATCATCTTGTGCCACGCCACTGTGACTGGGCAGCTAAAGCTCTTGGAAGAAGGTTCTTTCCCAGGGCTAATGTTTTTATATTCAGTGATGGAATAAATAAATCGATTCCTTCATTATACCATCTCCTTCACTCTACTTCACTCTCTTTATTTCCAAGAAGAATGTAAGCCTAGATACTAAAGAAACATTCTTTCCCACTTGTTAATGTTGTATTAATCCCCCAATATCTCATAAACACATGTAGAAAAAAATCAATATAGATCTCTTCAACAGCACGTCAGCAAAACTGAGATTTACTAGGAATCCAAGTTGTAAAATACTGATGTACAAATCTGAGCCCTTTCTTATGTAAAAGAATTATATATAAACCAGATACTACTTCACAAGAACGAGCATACTACTTGTGCTGTGTTGAAAATCACCACACAAAACTTTATTCACTGAAAAAGCAAAACTACTTAATGTGAACATGTTTTTAAAATATTTCATGTCTTAAATCCAGTCTTTTTAGTTAATCACCACAAAACACACAACTATCTACCATAGAAATTACAATTATCAAATATAAAGCAGGTAGAAAAATAAATAAAACCATATTCTTAAAAGACAGAAAATTATATGGTTGTCATTTGTCTAACTATTTAAACAATTTTAAATAATATGCACAAATCTAGAAATAGACATTACTAAAATTCCTGACCATTTTTCAATGGTCTCCATTTTTACAAAGTACTCAAAAGGTTACTTCATATTTTTTTCCCTAAAAAGGAATCTCATTTTTGACTAGTGTGAAGGAAGACAGGAGCGGAGACTGAGGGCAGACTGAGCACAACACCTAGCAGTTAATGATGACCCTTTCTATATTATATTCCCATTCTACCCTTCCTACTGGTGAGACTTGGAATAGACTTGTGAACTCTTTGCTGCCACCATCCAAGGCTAGAAAGTCCAGATAGTAAGAAGCTGCCTTGGGAAAGTTATTCCAGATTAATAAAATAAACATTACCAAATGTGATGGCCTGAAAGAGCATGGCAAAAACACTACCAAATGAATGAATTTGTATCATGCAAAAAGTGTAAAAAACAAACTATTAAAGGGCTGAAGGAACAAAACAATAAAAAAGAGGGTCAGAATAATTCATGCATCAAAACCAAACAGGTATATTCCATAGGAAGAGTAGCTGGCAGTGTTGGGACCAAGATTAAAAGTTAAACAACACAATAAATTCTCTTGATGTGGTTAACTGGATTCTGTTCCAGGGTCTGGGTCAGGTCCATTCACCTATAATGCTGTAAGATGGATGTGTCCTTTCAACAGCAGCTTTTCTCCACTGATATTTGGGCAACATGCACAAATATCCTTGTGTGTGACCTTAAAAAAATCTAGGTTTGGTAATGATGACATGGGTTCATATGAGCATCCTTAAGGTCCTTAATAGACAGGTGGGTTGCACTCCCAATCACCTATTTTATGGCAATTTCAGAAGGGTAGCTAGCCAGGAACTATTGTTTTTGGGGAAATATGATAGGTAGCCCAATCCTAACCTGTAGTGGAATAGGCAGGCCAACCGTACTGTGCTGAATCCAGCACAGTTTAGGAGGTTGGCTGGAGGGCAACAGGGTAAGGATATATGCTCAAAGCAAGCCACCCTATGGGAATACTAAGATCTATGCTAGTGAACTCACTGGAGCAAATCTAAGCAGCCAGAGTAAGGCTGCTGTGGCTGATCCCACTCTTCTCTTGGGGAGGCAGGTCCACCTCCACAACCACCTTCACCTTTGCCTTAAATGTTCCAATTTGCTGCTGACACTGAGTCCCCTTGTGTTCTTCATTTTCTCACTTTACCCCATCACCAGCAGCTGCAGCCACAACAACCTCCTCCTCTGCTTGTACACAACAACGATCTTACAGCAGCCTCTGCAACACTCTTCATGCTTTTACACACCTAAGCCCATATACAGGGCTTCTCCAGAATATTCCTGTTTACTTTGATGAGACTACTCTAGCACAAGTCTATCCATCTCAAAAATGTTTTCAGCACAAATGATTCTTTTTAAAATGTGATGCTATTGGTTTAACTTACTTTTATGTTTATAATAAGTAGGAACAGTGGTGAATAAGTCCACCATACCTACCATAGCTAAAAAAAAAAAGCAGGCCTCCGTCAGTCTTGAAAGACTATGGTATAGTGCTCAGCGCTGCATATGCTGCATGCGAAGCACGAAAGCCTGGGTTGGGTTGTTATGGAGGATAGGCTGTTACCCAAGCAGCAAATCCCCTCTCTCCACGCCACTGAATTAGTCCAATGGAAAGGCAGAGCTGATACGATTGGATGCAGTTGGCGTCGCAGAGCTGGGCTAAGGACAGGAGCTCACCCTGTCTTGTGGGGCCAACCCGGGTCTTGAACCCTGGCCTGCTTGTTAACAGGCACAGTGTCTTAACCACTTGCGCCACCCACAGCCTACCATAGCTATGTGCATGAAAATTATAGATACACATGCCTATATTATAAATGGCAAACGTTGCAGAGCAAGGGAATCAAACATTCAGCCTAACGAAGGAACATACCCAGCATATTCTGGCATAATGGTATAAAGAAGAAAAATAAAAGCAAACTTGAGAGCACATGAAATAAGGGACAAAAATAACGAAGCGGGCAGAATTTTCCTTCATTGGTATAGGCAAGTGGTTCCCAAACTGGTGAGTAATAACCCACTGGCCTGGGAAGCACTTGCCCCCAGCTCTTTAAGGGGTGGGGAGGGGGAAAGGTTACCCAAGCAGCATGATTGCCAAGACTGTGCTGGAGACAGAGAGTCTTTTTTAAACCTAAGTTCAAGGAGGGGTACAGGGAGGGCAACCCAAGCACTAGAAATGTTTTTTTTAAAAAATAGAAATTGAAAACCAATTTCAGTTTCATCCCCCATGTGCATGAAACCCCCATGTTGATGCTAGGATCCAGGATCCTGGGAATCTTGGCTCCCTTCTCACTGCCCCAAAACTTAGTGGTTCCCAAATTTCCAAAGATAGGGCCAGTTTTTCATGATTTCTCTGTTTATAGAACATTTCTCTAAAACAGCGATTCCTAAAGGACACAGAACATGAGTATGATTCAAGTCTGTTACATGTGTCGTGAACATGTTTTGGGAACATTTTTAAAATTTTTTTACTGTCAGTGGATATCTTTTCCCACTGTAGTTGCCTTCATGATTGAACCAGTGTGACCAGATGCCTGAACCTAAAAAGGAGGACAAGGTCTTGGATTCCTCTCAGCCTGGCCTTTCTGGCGGACAATGACATATTTGCCTACTCATGAGTAAAACAGTTATATTGGCCACTTTCACTTTCCCATAAAGCTCAATGCATATTTTTTATTTTTAGGTTTTTGGCCATTACTTTTGATAGGAAGGAGATATTTCAAAACTGATTTTAGCATTGGATTCTGCACTTCAATACGTATCCAACAACATATGATGGGAACTGCACAGCATTGCAAAGTTCCAAAATGAAGCCAAAATGGAGGACAATGAAGCCCTTTTGGAGGACAGCTGGATAGAAGGCTAAAAAAGAGGACAAATCCAGAAAAATTTGGTCATATGATCACCTTGGATTGAACCCCATTAGCATTTGTATTTAGACAGCAAAATCACCCCAGGAAAGGACTGATCCTTAATTCAGAAAACTATTGTTGCATGCTGAAAAGCATAGAATACATCTGGTCCAACTAGATCCTTAGCTCGTTTAACCTGGTGGTTTTTCACCCTCATCCTGTCCTATAATCTAAATCTTGAGGCAAATCCTGTAGTTTTACATTCTTCCAGTGCTCTGACAAGTGCTAAGGTAGTCAGTTTATACTTTTACAGAGCACTCTTCTAAATCATCAGCTAATTCATCAGTGTCTAGATTTTATTATAAGACATTATTTGTAGATTTTTTTTCTTTTTGCAACATTCTATAAATAATTCCTCATTTGAGACTTGGTTTAATATCTCCACCAAACTTTCTTCATTTAGGAGTCCAATCCAGGAATGAAAGTACCGGTAAAGTTTTTTTTTTTTTTTCTCATGGGAGGATCTCTTTTGTGAAAGGATTACTCTTTTTGTTCACATAGAGAGCCTAGATGGAACTCCTGATTGTAAAGGTACTAGTCAGGGCGCTACCCTTCCATTTTTCTACACTTGTTTCAGTTTCACTTGGCATCCAAGTCAATGCAATATATTAATATTGAAGAAGAAGTTTAGTGTATTGTTTTTGGGCTATCCAAATGAGAAAGATTCCCTCCTGCACACTACTTTGGCCTCATATTTTAAGGACTTGTGACATCATTTTAAAATCTCAATTCTACTCAACTCCTAGTAACAGAACTTTTTCAAGAACAAATATATGCAAGTGAGCTCCCAATGCAGACTTTACTCATTGCATGCATAATCAATGTTGAAATAAGAGCAGCAAGGAGCGTTCATAGATTATTTTATTTGAGTGTGGGGGGTCAAAGCTGCCTTGTATTCCTTTGGGTTGGATCTGGGAACTGCAGAGGACTTTTGTTGAGCATTACCCCCAAACAGGGTTTTTTATACGTTCATGTCTGTTGATCCCCTTTTACTTACTCTGTCTTTGGTGCAGTGTAGTATACATAATTTAAATAACCAGGGAATGTCTCTGGGCTTGAAACCACCTGCTGGCTTATATTAGCTAATTAATGGTGATTTATCTGAGTTACTAATTTGAGTAGAGCTGATTGCCTTCAGGAATTTTTGTGAACGTTCTAAGAATTTTGATTATACTTATGCTTACTTGATGGGCAGTCTACTTAAATACTTTAAAAAATATTTGGCTGCCATAAGAAAAGGCTCCCCCCACACTATTATAAATAAATGACCTTGCATTATTTTCTTGTTCCAACCATATATTCAGGTAGTTTGTTTGCCCCTGTCCTCAATTTTATCTCTGTCTTTGCTCTTCTTATTTTCTCTCTTATATTGGGGGTTATTTGCCTAGTTTCCAAACAGTGACTGTTTGAAAAATAGTCCTGATCTTGTACCCAGAAAGCTTAATCATTTTCACAAAAACTAATATAGTAGATTCATTTTAGCCAAACTTCTCTGTCACAGTAGCTTGATTCCCATGGCCTTAAAGTGTAAATTTAATGGTGGTACAATCTCCAAGGCAGAAATATAATAGAAACCTCTCGGCCTATTGGATCTGTGTAATTTCTCTTTTTCTCTTCTCAGTGTCTCTGAAGGCAATCTGCTCTGAAGATAGCAAAGAAAGCTAGCCATTTCCTTAACTGTGATCCCATTGCTACTAATACTAAACTAAGCATCAACTCCCCAGATGATATAATATCCAGTAGATACCTGTTAAATACACAACCCCACAGGTACGTTTATTAAAACAACTTCATTCTTTTGCTCCACATTTAAGATAAACTATCTCTGTGTTTGCCTCTCAGAAAAGAAGTTTTTTTAAATTAAAATCAAGACAAATATATTGTTTTGAGAATTTTTACATATGATTTTGGATTTAGGTACTTCAGTATGAGAGAATACATTGTTTATGTGCTAACATGAGAATACAGTGGATTCTTAAGAATACATAAGATTCTTAAGAAGTTGCGACACATTAACCACAATAGTAGTAGCATCCTATATATTCTGAGTACTGAACAGTAGGTATTTTCAAGCTGAATCCCCTTTGAGCGAAGACTGTAATTCAGTTACAAAAAAAGTTTACACTATCAATAAAAGTGTGGAAGAAAGGATGAAGTGGAGGAGAGAAGTGGCCACCAGTAATTATAAGATGTGCATGTGTACTTCATTGCATGATCTATCTAAGACACAAAAGAAATTAGGGTGGGCCCAAGGAGGTGTTATTGCCTCTCTTACCCTACAATCCAGAGTAACTATGGGAGCACGTAAGAGACATTATGTGCACCCATAGTTACTGCACCACCTAGTAAAACCCTATGAGAAATTCATATTGCGATCCAGAGTAAATTGTTCTTACACCAGAGCAAGGACTCCCTGTAGTTACTCTGGATTGCACCCATCGGGATTTTCTATACCTCCTAAAAGTGCCTTGTCTTATACTTTGAGAACAATCAGCATTAATTACCAGCTTCATAGCACAAGCCTATACACTTTACTGAGAAGGAAGTCCAGTTGTATTCAGTGAAACCTACTTTCAAGTAACTGTGTATAGGATTCCACCTATAGATATTTTACCCTAGAAGTGGAAAGCCAACATATTGTAAAATGTTGAAGAAAAGAAATAGGGAAGCAAATGGAAGACTTCTCTAGAACTAGCTGTCCAAAGTACTTACCAGGTAATACAGAAGAAGAATCCACAGGGAAACAATTGCACATGTCATTTGATCAATATTCTAAACGGAACAATTCAGACATGTAAAAAAATGTGGCTCAGCTCAAAATGCTGGAGCTGAGAATACCAGAATTCATTCAGTTGCAAGGTCTTGTGAATTACATGGCTATGGATTGCACAGCTTCAGTCTACCCTTTTGCCATCTCCTCTGATTCTTATTCACGTTCTCCCTTGGGATTATGGCTCTCCCTCAGGTGTCTGATTTTCTAAACCTTCCAATATTCTTTGATGTGATACCCTCTGATCTCTCTTCATTACTACTATAGATTTCCATCTGACCTCTCACCACCACAATTCTCAATTCACCCATCTCTTCTGCAGATAGCAGAACTTATGTTTGAAGTGTTATTAACTCTTCCTGGATTGGTTTGCTAATGATCTTCATCTAGTTCAAGATATTTATTTGGGGTTACAACCATATAAATGCCACTGCACAGCACACTTTATGGTTGTTTTTATGCACAGCACACTTTATGGTTGACAATCAACAATCACCAATGCTTCTAGCACTTTCTAGAACCAGCTTTATGCTGGTCACCCAAAGGCAGCCTTGTTTCAGCTTCAGTATCAGCCAAATATTTACAGAAAACCATGGAACAAGTCAAAAAGTTCAAGGATGTTTCCAAGAAGCAGCTTCTTGTTCGTGGAATCAAAATATTCCCAAGGAGGTCTTAAAGAGTCACGCTTGGAGAGAGCTCTACAGTCCTCACATTTCTTATTTTTCCAAATATTTCCTTTATTAATGGTTGTGGTATTAGAGCACAATCCTAATCATGTCTTCCCAAAAGTAAGCCCCACTGTGTTCAATGGGGCTTACTCCCAGAAAGGTGTTTAGTTGCAGCCTTAGTTGATCATTGCAGCCTTCTATTGATAATAGATATATGTATGAGGCACCCTAGTGAAGGCTAAGCAACATTCAGATAACTACATTCTGCTTCATAATGCTCATGGATATTTTTCTGTGAATATCTCTGATATCTGTTAATCACAGATGCAGCTGTTGGAATGATAATATTTAGGAAAGATTCCTCTTTATCCAATTAGTAGGGGTAGATTACTGCGAATAACTAGGATAGCCAGTTTTGCTCTTAGAGAATGTACTTTTAAAGATGCACTTATTGCTCATCAATGGCTGCCCATCAACCTTGAGGAAAGTTTTGAGTGGAATATCCAGGGGTTTCTCTTACCCCGTTCTCTTCAGACTTCTAATTGAATTGTGCCAGAAACTTTCCCTTTTTTCCAGCCTTGGGGAACTCTGCCAGATCTCCCAAGGGTTCCCCAGACCCTTCCCACATATCCTGGTAAAGCCTGGCACAACCCCTGGGTTCCCATTCCCTGCAGGGGCATGTTCCTAACAATTGCTTTAGTGCTCCAGACCCACCTCTGCAAAGATTTAAGAAGAGAGTAAATTTCTCCCTATGTTTGAGAACCACTGCTCTAGAAAGAATTTTTCTCATTCAAACAAGGCTGGGCAGGGTGGCCTTCTCAATGATTTGATGTCTTATTGTGATAAAATATTTGGCATTAATAAAATTATGGCTTTGAGAGGCCATAATTATGATTCTGAGAAAGAAAGACTACATTTTTATCTTATTCTGTGCTACATCCCAGAATGGTATTCATTAGGTGAAACAGAAGTATCACCCTATCCTGAACTTCAAATGTCTCAATTTAATTACTGTGCAGTATAAATATAACCACAACAAATGCTCTTAAAATACAATGCTTTCAGAAAATCAAGTGTATCTGAAAATAGGCTTTGGATTCCACTAAGAATTTTCCCCTCTACCACGGACACATCTTTGTGACAACATAAAGAGGATAGTGTTTCTGAATCTTGAATTTACTTGAATCTGAATTTACTTGAATCTAACGCTCACCTTTTTCAGACAAATTTAGTCTCCAAAATAAGGGTACGCATTAGATTTGATGGTTAACTGGATTTGAGTAAATGTGGTATTTTGATTATAAGTATAGGGTGCACATTAGATTCAGTGGTGCATTATATTTGATTATATACGGATATGTGCAAAGTACTTTCCTTTAATCATGGAGAAAGATAATTTAAGCTTCTTGCAGGCTGGAGTAGCAACATTCAAGAAGTAAATCAATAGGGTCTGCCCTACAAGACAGAGAGGATGTGACAATTCAGGAGCAATGGGGAAGCCACAGAGTGAAACAGTGGTATTTTTCAATGCATGTTTTCGAAGGAAATCTTCCATCAGGAGATGAAATATGAAAAGAGTGTTTTTCTGCAGAAGAAAAGCCAGTCATGTTTGTATATATAGCTCCTGGAAACAGTACATTGGAGGTCACAAGGTTCAGCTTCGGGAACAGTATTTGTAGGTATTTTGAGCAAGAAGATCACCTCTCTAGTAGCATCACACTATAGATCAGAGAAATAAGGTTTTTGTGTTTCATTCTGCACTCAAGAACCCTGGTGCTTCATAGAGTTGTCATCCAAAAGGAAAAGCTCACTGAACTTAGCTGACTATTCCCTGAAGACCAGTTTGCATTTTATTTTATGTGAAGAGTGCTATAAAAATAAACTGCAGTGTTGTTTTTGGGGAATATTTCAATAGATTTCCTGTTTTTACCGTAGTACTATTTCCTTCTAAATTTTCCCACTGATCACACTAGTGAAACTTTGCAAGTAGGAACAACAGTGGAAATGCTAATAATGTGGAAGAGGCTGCTTTTCAATAATTTAGGCTTATATCTGAACATGCTGGAACTTGGTAAAATATATACACATGACATTAGTAAATTCAGCGTGTATACTACAAGCCCAGATACAAATTTCCACTTCCCCTAAGTGTGAGCTTGACAGTACAATTCTACATATATTTACTTGGAAGTAAATCCCATTATGTTCAATGGGGCTTACTCCCTAGTAAGCATGCTTATAATTGCAGCCTGAACTACTGATGATGGAAATACACCAGAATTTCTTTACTTACATAATACATAAAAAGCTGACGTAGATATGCAAGTCTAACAAGGCTAATTATTTTTAAAAAACACCAGTAAAATGGGATATACAAGTATATTATTCCCTTCAAAACCTGGGGCAGGAAATCTGTTTTATATATCAGCAAGCTGTTTTATATATGAGCAGAGCAAACAGTGTCAGAGATGGCCTATGGAAGTCTTTAAAAAACACCAGATTGGAAGAGGGGGATTGCAATCCGATAACTAAAACAGAACAAGTACCTGGATGAAAGATACTTTAATAACTTTGAGATGAAGAATGAGAACATACTTCTGCTCACAAAAACAGGATTATTCAGGATTAAAGTCATTATTGGAAATCAATCTTATTATTTAAACATATTTACGTAACCACATTATACCGATGGAGTGCATTCTGCATGCTATGTTGGACTGTGATGTTAGTAGCATACGGGGAAAAATACGATACTGCCACTACTAATTGGGTCAAGATGCTTTATACCTAGCAGCGGAAAACAAATGATGCAGGTATACATAGACTCAGGTACTGAGTCCAGAGCAGGAAAAGGAGTTAGGATCCAGAGTTCATGGCTGCTGCTGACATCCTCCCCCTTCTGCCTCACTGCTGGCAGTCGTGGAACAGTGGAGGTTCTGCTGACCTATGTAGCCTGCCTGCAGCTGGGTGTGTGTGTGTGGAAGCGGGGGCATGCAGCCAGTGGTGTGTGTGTGGGGGGGGGGGGCATGCAGCCAGTGGTGGCATCAGCCCTCAGAATAGCTCCAGATTAGGAGTGCCTGCTACATCAGTGGCCCAGGTGTTATGCTGGCAGATTTTGTGTTCCACGAGCATAAGCCTCAGAAAGACCCTGATAACACACAATTCAAAACAAATCATTGTAATAGAAATTAAGCCAACCACAACCCAAAACTTCACGAAAACCAACAGAAATAAAAATATTGTCAAGCAAAAGTCTGGCAGGATTAGGAAGTCTTCACTTAATGCCTAAAAGACAGCATACATGCCAGGTACATACTCTGGGAAAAAAGTTCCAGAAACAAACTGACTACAAAAAGGGACATGTCAGTTGCCATGCGCCCAATTTTGGCAGATTCCAAGAGGGCCTCTGATAGAGATCATGTAACTAAACTGATACATATACTGTATATACATGCAAGTATGTACCTGACAATGAGCACAATCCTAAACATGTCTACTCAAAAGTAAGCCCTATTGTGTTCAATGAGTTTTACTCCCAGGAAAGTGTCTTTAGGATTGCAGCCAATGACTACAGTTCAGACCTACGGGACCTTTTACACCGACATAGTTACGGTGCCACCAATGGGAAACCTATGGAAAATGCATAGAGCAATCCAGAGCAAATTGTTCTAACACCGGAGCAAGGACTCCCCATAGTTACTCTGGATTGCGCCCTAAGTGTCTCTTATATCTTCTTGTAGTTACTCTGGACTGTAGGGATAACTTTGTTTTAAAATGCTGACAGTGAAAAAGGTGTCAACAACAGTTTCCTTCATAGTTCAAATGAGCTGTGCAAATACTTAATTACTTAGGTCCAAAACACAGCTGATTTTGTATTTAAAAGACAGGAGAATGACCAAGGCAAAAAAGCAAACATAAGTTTAGGTCGAATTTTAAACAATAAACAACTCTTAAAAATCTTCAGCCTATATCTATGTAGAATATTGTACAAGCAAAATCCCAATGTGTTATTACAAACTGAGAAGCTGTGACGATTTCATAAATGAGCAGAAGCAAAACAAAGGAATAGATGAAGTTGGTGGGCTTTTCCTCCAGCTCATCCATGAAAGCTTAGCTATGAAATGGTGATGGAAATATTAGAGCTGTTATGCCTGGGAAAAAACCACCCCGAAATACAATGATCATTTCATTCTTCCTGTCTTTTAATGCTCCAGGGTTTTGGAGACGAATAGGAGCAATAAGTTCACTTTGCAGAATTAATGCTGTAATTCTTTATCATAAGAGCAAAGCATTACCTCAATCTGATTTTTCTACAAAATGGTTCAAAGTATTTTTAATGATGGCCCTAATTTGTTAACACCTTCTAAATTATTAATCCCCCTTTATATTCAAGTAGTTATTGCATGTCATAACAATGTATCTATGCAGGGAAATTTAATAGTATTTTCTGCATATCAAGAAAAGGCTTGTTCTGCAAACGCTATTAAAGTTGATAATGAGCTAAGTATTTGCCATAGCAAAGATGGAAATTACTGTATCAATCAACTGGGGTGCTCTTATTCAATAAACAACAATTACCACGTTAACCTTCCCTAGGTTTAGGCTGTACAATGTTTATTTGAGCGCACCTTAGGTCCCATATTGATTTTCTCTATTGTTTGAATTAAACACAATATACAAACAGTATTCTGTACTATGTGATTTCACTATTGTTTTTACTGTCCTGAATTATAATTTTTTTAACAAATAAAAAGTAAAAAACAAGTTTCTCAAAGGTAACTTCTAGGGGCAACAAATACAATGAAATACAAAAAGTTCTATATTTGAAAATGCTACATTTTACATTTTTTCTTCATTTTTTTGCTTATTACTTTGGTTAAATGCATTGGCCAAGGTACGAACCAAGGACCAAGTCCTTGGCCAAGGAATTCAAAATATGGAACTATACACAACAGATATAGTATATAGAGCTAACCCTATAATACAAAGTAATTACAGGAGCACGTAAGAGACATTACATGCACCCATATAGCTACCGCACCACTTAGTGAAAACCTATGGGAAATTCATATTGCAATCCAGAGCAAATTGTTCTTACTCCAGAGCAAGGACTCCCCATAGTTATTCAGAATTGCGCCCTAAATCAGTATCTTTCTTGGGCTTCTAAAAGAAATACATTTCAAAAGGAAATTGTACAATGCCCATTCTTTAGCAGAATAAAAGAATCTGGAATGCATCATTGCAGGAAAAGAACAGTTATATTCTGTTCTTGCACTATATAGCCACCCCTGAAGCAGAAGTTTGCTTATGCCAGATGAAGCATATGATCAAAGAGAATCAAAATCAAATTTCAAAAGTGGAAAAAATCAATTGGAGATGGGATAATGCACACAAACCATTTACTTATGTTGTTCTTTTCACACAGATCATTGTATGAAATCAGATCTAAATCTACAAGCTAGACCAGTGATTTTCAAGCTTTTTCATCTCATGGCACACTGACAAAGCACTGAAATGGTACAACTATCTGTTGTACCATTGACAAGGCACATCATACAGTTGGGTAAGGGGCGCAAAACCCCCAAGTGTACTACTAATCCCCCAACTAATCCTATCCAAATTCCTGCAGCACACCTGAAGGCTACCCGTGACAAACTAATGTGCAAAAGCACACTGATTGAAAAACACTGTGCTAGACTGTTAGACTGTTTATAATAGTTTCTTGCTGATTCAGAGATTGTCAGTCAACTGCAAGGGCCAATTTACAGTCTCATGTTCCCTTCTGCATCTAAAGGAGGGATGAAAGTTTCACAAAGGGTCTCAACAGAAAAGATCTCAGCCTCAGACCAAGACATTTTTGGCTCAAGCCCATCAAATGGCAGCAAACACTTTGTTGTAGCACAAAAAGCTGAACATGCGTTCACATGAAATAAATTTATTTCAGCTATTTTAAGTTGTCCTGGACATTCTGAATTCTATGTTTCTATTTGCTATCAAAAATATTTGTCATTTCAGTTACGAAATGTTGATTGATCTTAATATTAGTATTTTATATATTGAACTTTATGTGCTTTGACCACCCCAAAGAATGCTACACATTTGTCCTGAAATGTTACCCCATACTCAGGGGTTTCTAAACTTTTTGGCAGGAAGGCCACATTGCTTTTTTTATACTGATACTGTGATGGGCCGGGAAAAAAAATTGTTTTACATTTCAAATTTGAATAAATATACATAAATGAATATATTAGTGACAGAACTTGTGAATGAATGAATTTGAAACAGTTCATAAACACTTTCCAACACACACAGAGAGGGTGCAAACCAGTTCATAAGCACTTATACACAGAGAGGAAGTGTGTACAGTCTCCCCAGCCTTCAAAGTATTCCCTTTGGTGTGGACAGCAGAGCAGGATTAGATGGCTGGGTGGAGGAGTCATGCTGAGGGCTGGATGGAGGCTGACCGAATGCCATTTCTGGCCCCAGGGCTGAGGTTTGGAGACCCCTGCTCTAAAAAAGGAAAGGTGATATGGTGCCCTCAAGGCACGAGAAGGTCCTAATGTGTTTGAGCTCAAGCAGGGTGAATGAGGGGCGGCTGCCCCAAGGGAAAAAGGCTATTTTTTATTTTTCCTTTTTTTCTTTTTAAAATTTTGCACCTATCGCAACTGTTCCCATGCTACATATACACTCATATATACTACATGTTCACCCATTTACATATATTTAGGCAATTGATGGAAGTTCAGGCAGCGTACAAAATTTGCACAAATTTACACCATTCTGTTTGACACCTGGAGGCTTGAACACCTGTGGAGTTCTGTTCTAGAACTTCCCTGTGGTTAACTGAAACCATGGGTACCAGGGAACATCACAAGGAGGAACAGTTTCTTCCCTGAGGTCTCCAGAATATCTCTAATGCTTCAATGGGACCAAAATTCAGAGGTCAACCTATTATCAGAACAAACATCCAAGAAAGTATCTGTTCACTTCCAAAGCTGAATGAAGCTTGAGCTAAAGTACATATTAGTAAATTTCTCAATTCATCTTTATCACATTATCTCAAGGAGTATTGCTTAAAAGTTAATTTTCAGTGTGGACTAAAGCTTTTTAGGATCAGATAAGTGTTTATTAGGTGCTCACTGGATTTCCTGTGAGCACCTAATAAAAAAAATTAGGCATCTTGTTGACACACCACACTCTTTTAATGAATCTTCTGCCTAATCTTCCATACTTCTTTCTCAGCTAATCTTCTATACAGCAATGCAATAAAACAGCCAGGTGGCAGCGTGTGAATTTTGTGTAAATGAGGAGTGTATGGTGTGCATGTTGGAGGGAAGTCTGTATTAAGCTATTTTTCTATTTAAATTACATGAAAATTGACTCAGAAATGACACAATTCCCCTCAGAATAGAGGTTTCTCCTGTTGAGTATCTCATTATTTCAGTTTCAAGGCAAATTATTCATTTAATTATGAGATTTTTCTGCTGAAGCAGATTTTTACTCTTCATGACAATTATTTTTGTATTATTGTACACAATTTAAAGTACAGCTATAGTGAACTTTCAGAAATTCTGACCTGGACTGAATATACTGTACAATTGTCAAGTAAAATTCAACATTTTGGACTGCAAAGCTATTAATATTTACCTGAGAGTAAGCTTTACTGAACACATTGGAACTTCTGAATAAACATGCATAGGATTATGCTGTTACAGCTTAATTCTCTTCTCTGATCCATTGCAGATCTACACTGAGTCAGATTACATTTGAGACTCAGATATACAATACACAGGACATAAGGATTTGGAGGGATGCTCATAACTATCATTCATTCCTCTTCACTCCCAAAGTCCTGGCATACAAGGATGAGTCAGATCCATAGCCAAGCTTCTAGAGGTGGGTGGGTAATTATTTTTTAGGGTGTGCAACTGGATTTATGTATAAAAAGGCAAAGGTTTCCCCGCAAGTTATACTGCTAGTCATGACTGATTGTAGGGTGCGGTGCTTATTCCTGTTTCTAGAGGATATGTCATGTTATGTCCGACATGTGTCTTGCATGCGCACGGAACGCTGTTACCTTCTCACCAAGGTGGTACCTATTTACCTACTTGCATTTACACGCTAGTGTGTTAACCACTTGCACCACCATAGCCCTTGCAATTATGTGTACTGGTTTGCAAAATGAAAGTATGGAGAAACGTCTTCCTAACTTCTGCTTCAATATATTCCAAAATTCTGAGGAAAAAAATCAATCTTGTGGCCAACATTATTTTATATTTTCAGGATTGCCATGCATGTTTGGGCATAGATATACTAAACTTGACAACATCACTTTTCTTCCTATTGCCTGTTCAGCTCAAACCCAACACAAGTGCAGTATAAATCTGTTTCTAAAGATAAAATAATTACAAATTGAAATACGTCTTATTTCCGTTAACAATGGATTTGAACTTTGGCTGGAAACAACTCCGATCTCCCCCTACATCAGCCAGGACACAGGTTGGAGTTACACTTAAGGGGAGTGTTAGATAATAATGTTAATTCCATAACTACCACAACAGCCTAATTTTTTGAAAATGTCATTGGTTGCAATCCTAAAGTGCAGTTAGGCTAACCTGTATTCTCTGGGCTGACCTAATTCCAAGATAGGCCAGTCTAGCTACATCAGAGAAATCATAAGTCTAGTTAGGCTGGCCTAATTCAGATAGGAGCAGGCATAAATTTGAGTAGACCCATGGGAGCCCATAATAAGCCAGAATAAAAATGGAAGCAAAAGAAAAAGTTCCAAGTTTTAGGCTAGCCTAATTACTACTCCTGCCTCTCAACCTCAGGATATGGCACAACCACACTACCAGGATATTGCACAACTACACCAGGCACATTAGCCCAGTGAGCATGCTGATCTGTGCTACGGCAGGCCAGCCCAGAACTGGCCTAGTCTTGGGGATTCTTAGTCTTGGGGATTTTGCCTGTCATACTAGAGGCCTCCTATCCCTGTGGATCTGGCCTAACTGTGGGCCCTGGTGGTGGTGGGGAATGTCCTAGGTATGCCAGTGCTGCAGAGTAAGGGGAAAAGTTTCTCTTTGCATCAGACTGGTGCAGGAGCAGCCTGAATGCAACACAGACTCACCAACCTGTCTGTTCCAGAGAAAATCAGGATTGTGCTTTCCTTCAATCTGCCATCACATAATTCAGTGCTTAGAACTATAAGCCTTGCTGTTTGAGTAGCCTTAAATCAAGTTAAATGAGAAATATCTATTTTCTGTTACTTCTGATTGACAAAAAGTAACAGAACATATGAATTTTTCCATTGTCTTTTAAATGCAAAGGTTAAAATATATTAATCAAATATATTGATTTTCTTTATTTGCCCATATCTGACAGCTCTCAATAAGGAGATCTGATTTTTTTATTCAAGCTTCACAAACATAACATTAGTATCTTCAGAGAAGATCTTGTCTGTGAGAGCTCCAATTTCATTGCTTCAGCTCAATTACTGAATTCTTGAACTGCAATGCATTCATTTGTGGGTTCTGAGGCAGCCAGTGGGAGGGTATTGATTGGAGTATAATGTCATGTGTAGCAGTGAGAGTAAGATGAAAAGTGTTTTCTGCTTAATGGGTTGGTATTAAGTAGGTGGGAATGGCTTCTAATTAGCCAACAATTGCTGTGTTTCCCAGTTTTTCTCCTTTCCCTCCTCCTGTCGGTCACCAGCTGCCAATCTCCCTCTCCTTTTTTATGTGTGGAGTTCATTGCTCACTGCAGTGAAAGCCTTTGTTTAAAAAAGAGGGCTCTCAGGGTCTCAGCTGCTGGGGTACAGCTTGCTGCCTGCGATGAGCAGCAACTGTCAGTTTATTTTATCTCAGCCTTTTCATCATTCTGCTGAAACTGGTCGAGTGAAACCACCTGAGAGACCTGAGGATTCAGTACCTACAAGTCATTAGCCAGGACTGTTCACTCTCTCCCCACACAGCAAGTCAACTGAATGCAGGCTAAAATACAGTCCACTTTAACCCCATGTTTTCCTATGGACATGTGGGATGACGATCTTTCATCTTTTGATAGAGATAAGATCATTTCTTTATGGCACCTGTAATAAAAATGTATATGTAAAATATTTTCTTATATCTTGATACCACTGCTCAATGTAAGGTCATCTGTGCTGAAAATATAATGCTGCATGTACCTCTCTCTCTCTCTCAATCTCTCTCTCTCTCTCACACACACACCCCTCTAAATTGAAAGGCCTCCTTGGTCAAGTTTATAGCCAAGAATACAAATCTCACAGATAGCATTATTTATATATACATTATATTTATAATTCACCATCTATTCAAATATTTTTGATCAAACATGTCTGGAAAAAAGGGCTTGGGACAAATAATATAATACAAAATAAGCGTTTCTGTGCAGAATCACATAATAGGGCAAAATAGGGCAAAAAAAAATTTCTAATTGTGACCATATGCACTTCCCCCTCTTATTTTTGTACTTATTTTTTCTTGATTATTATTCAATCAAATTTATGTAGACTCTACACAAGTAACATATCTGCAATTGTAATATGCATCTCCCTCTTATGTTTATCAAAGCTTGTGAAAAGGAAAATAGAAAATAAAAAATCATGAAAATTCTCCTGTGGGTCATGAATGACCTGTTGATTCAATATTTGTATTAATAACTGTATGGGAATTGGTAGCATGATAATTCCCATGAGAAGACAATTATGACATTAACAACTTTCCTAACACTGAAATATACTACCACAATGGAGGTAAATAAAATAGTTTCTGTTGCTGAACCCAAATTTTAAGAGAGTATCTGCAATCTTATAAAAATGCAAAGCATATATTTTACTAAAACAATAAAAAAATTAGGGAACTGGATAACTGCAAGAAATCCCAGATATATTTGGCCCAGGTGACTTGACTTTTGAAAATAATAATATCCAAATAATTTACATTTTCTTAACAAGGCCTTTTGGGATATCACATTTTAGACAACCATTTCTGCTGTTTTGGTTCATCCAATATAATTTATATATAGTAAAAGAGACATAAATAAAATATGCCTGTGCATAGTGCATTCAACCCCAAAATACAATTATCATTAAATATTAAATATCACCCATGTGCTCTGGGATTGCAGTACCAGAATGAAACTGGTACAGAGTTGGGAGGTGGAAGTACCTAGTGGGCAGTGAGATGACAGTTATTATTTCATATTTGTATGATGATAGTCTGCTTCTGAGAGAAGCACACTTCAAATGCTGCAACTTCCCGAGAGTTCAGTCTGCCATTCTGGTCCTATGAGTTGTGGGCCATGTTCCTGATTTCAGGATACTCAGTCTAACCTGACTCATTCCCTGGATAAAAAGGATACTCTAACCTGACTCTCATGGGATAAAAAGTGATGGAAGAAAGGAAGAATACCATTAAGCGTTAGGGGATAATCATTACTATATAGAACAACCTATACTATATACTATAGAACAACCCATTACTATATAGAAAAATTCTATATAGTGTCAATACTATATAGAACAACCAGTTAGGGTTAATTTGTAGGTTGTGTTGAGATGATGATGGAAGCTTGGAAATACCACTGATTTTTCCAAAGAAATGGTAGCATCCATTTCTGAATTTGTTTAATAAGTATAAATGTATAATTGCGGAATAAGTATAATTGTGACATTTCATGCCTCAAACATAGATACAAGGTCAAAAGAGTAAAGACCACTTCCAAACAATTTTGAATTTAATGAAATTAGTAGAAGACGGCAAGGAGGGGGAACAAAACAAAGATTTGCCACTCCCTCAGGGACTCTTCTTAACCAAGTGTTTTTAGTTCATGGGTTAGCTGCTACATTTCATTCAGGATCTGATATTTCAGTTCATGCCAAGTATACATCATGATCAAAATAGATGACATTCTTTACAGAAGGACACTGAGTTTAAGAACATAAAAAGAACGCTGCTGGTTCAGGATAAGAGTCCAGCTAGTTCTGTTTCATTATTGCTTCAGTGCATCTGCCATTTTGCTGCCCATTTCCACAATTAGGAAATCCTTTTAGAGTACTGAAAACCCCAATTCTGCTTTCACAGAAGAAACTGGAAGTGATTTCTAGGATTTCTAGGATGTTGAATTCTGATGCCCCTAGTCCCTTGGCTATTGGTATTTGAATTTAATAAAACATATTGGTTCAGGCAAGTTGATTCCAGGCTGATGCAATACTGGAAGAAAGCTGATGCAATCTGGAACTACTCTTACAGCATGAGTCAGCAGAATAGGAAGTGCTGAGTCATTGGTCACCTGATTGCAACATCCATAAATGATTGGTGTTCCACTAAATTTAAGTAGCTATGGGACTATTGCAATGTGTGGGTTGTTGAGGAAGAGTATTTTGCTGTTTGATACTCTGGAGGACTGAACTGTATCTGTGGACTGAATTTTGGATTGCTTTACCGGACTTGCTGAGATTGGATTACCCCTCAACTTGATGCATACTGACTGATTGCTGTGTTTGACCTTGGAACTGTTACTGGACTTATCTGCTTCCTTCCGTGTGAACAATATAGCTATCTCTAACTTGAACCAGCTGTCTCGTGTTTTGCTCTGTGCTGCTGCTCGTTTTCCTCTGCACAACGTACTCTGCTAAGCTCTGCACATCTGCAAGGTCACACACCCCAACATTGGCAATGATACTATCACCAATTTCCAAATAGGGACATTGATGGGCTCTGTAAAGCTCTGATCACTGAGGGTGGAAAGAGGGAGATACACTGAAGCCCAGTCACAGAAACTTATGTGAAATGCTTTGATAAGCATGTTACACAGTTCCTTGGATTGACTGGATGTAACAGTAATTTCACCCTAGTTTCTCTTCATATGACCATCCTGATGGTTTTGTTAAAGTAGTCAACTGCACAGATTGCAACAGACTGAGATAGATAAAAAAGGAATTTTGCATAGATTCTCAGCTCAGGTAGCCATGATTTTGAGATGCCTTTCCTGGTGCATACCACTGCATCTAACACAAGTCTCAGGGCGCTATCATCACAAGAAGGATGAACACTCTGTTGTACTTCAGCTATAAATTGCCAATACAGGAGCATCAACCCTCCATGCTTGAAAATGAAGCCTTGAGCAGAGTGGCAACTGGGGTCCTAAGCTATGAAAAACCTGTAGGCTTTTGCAAAAGTTGTACACTATGATATGTACATTATCTTTGGACACTTAGATCCAAAGATTATCCATGTCTTGCCAAAGAGAATGCTTAGCAATACTAATTCTGTCAATACTCCATGAATATTCTACAGTGACACACCTTCATCTTGTGGTGTTGGGCAAAGCCCTAAACTTACGCTTCCCAGCACAGAGGAATGGAGATGACAGGAGGGGTAGGACCCATGGGAGGCTGACAAGAAGCTACAGCCTGATTGCCAGAGTGATTACAACCTTTCCCAAAGTACAACAGGTAGAAATGAGTGGGGGAAATGTGCTTGGTTGCTCTAGTGATAGAGATGCTTTCCCACAAGAACAGATACTGTATCATAATGGGAATCGAGAGAACACATGAGTAGTCGAGGAGCTACTTCTAAAAGTTCTGAAAAATGAATATTTTGGAATGCAAGTCTCTGATGCTCCCACAAGGATGGATGGAACATTACGAGATGAGTAGAAGGGGCACAGATGGCAGAAGACCTAAGGCAGGGGTGTCTCATCTCATGGGCCACATTGGATTTACGGCACCCACTGATGGCCAAACTCCAAATGTGGCCTCTGGAAACGTTTACTTCCACTGCACTGCCATCTCCCACATCAGCATCCTCCCCTCCCATCTACTAGCCAAGTACCTGGTTGCTCTCCACAAGTTGCCACTTATTTGCTGCTGCAGCTTCCTGCACACTTGCCACCACTGTCTCCCTGGGCTGGCACTCTAAATGCAAAAGGATTTGTTTTCCGGTCACCTTCAGAGGACTTTGTGAGGGCCAGGGAGTCCTTGCACCACATTTCCGGCCCTCACAATGACAGCCTCAACAAGTCTTTCTGCAGGCCAGGATGCTGCATGCAGAATCCTGGACCTCAGAGTTCCCCTCTGGCCACAACTGGAGGGCTGCAGTTGCTGTTGGAGCAAGCAGCCCTGGAACCGGAGCACGGTGGCAGTTTGAAAAGGCTTTATAGGCTATATCCAGCATAATGGCTGGATGTTTGACACCCCTGGCCAAAGGAAAGGAGAAACAAGTGGTTTTCAGAGAATTACAGCATAGGAATGCCCCCATGGACATCAGATTGCATCTCTATTTTCATGTAAGCAGTGCTTTCATTCTGTCAGTTGCTGAAATCCCAGGATCTGGCTCTATAAAATTTACAACAGCCTTGATGAACACTAAGAAAATTGATAATAAGAAAGACTGGAAAATTACTAATTTTTCCATTTCCTACTTTCGGTAAGTTCAGGGGGAACCAAACTATTAAAGAAATGTACTAATGATCCACCATGTAAAGAAAAAGTTATAAATGAAGTATAAAAAAGATGAAAGAAACTTTAAAAATGCATGCTGAACTAAAGGGACAAAGTATTTAATTGAAAAATATAAAATAAGTACAGGTGATGTTTTAATAGAGAAAATAGAAAAAGGGGCATAAATCGCAATTAAGACAAAAAAATGAAAGTAACTGTTTGTACCTTTTTGCATAAAAGAATGATAAAAATGCCAGATCTGCTGGGTATACTTAACCCATACTACTGTCGTTATTAATTAAACACAAGGTAGAATAACTGAGTACAAGAAATGACTTTGAATTAAAATCATTCTTTATCCTGTTAGCACTGCCATTATATCAGGGATCTTTCTTTCCCACCTTCCACTCTTTCCACAGCAGAAGAATCCTGGCTTAACTTTGTTAAGCAGCCCTTTCATTCAGTCCTTCCTTTTTTGTTGAGTTTTATGCAGAGACTTTCAAGTGTTATTTTGCAATTGATTTCTAGTTACTTTGTTGGTCTCCATGTAACACCCTCTTTTTTGTTATACCTACCCCCAAAGCAAGAACTGCATGCCCATATATTTCTGTATTCTCTTGCTAGATTCATTTTCAGTTGGCCATCCTCTCAAGTCTCTTTAGTCTCCATGGGCAGCAGCCTGCCTCCCTATGTTCTATCACCAGAGATACCCAAACAGGCATCTTTGACAGTTGTTTGCCAATCATACAGTTTTGCTATGTGAAAGTTAGGCCTTTTGTCCTCTCAATGCATATTCTTGATAAAGTCAAGGATTCATAGAAGACAGCTCAAGTGATGGGGCCGTGCAAACCAGGAGCAGTTCCAAAGGAATTGTGGTAAACTTATGATTTATCATGGACTTATGCACAGGCTTAGGCCAGCCTAATTGGAGTTAAGATTGCAGCCAATGCCATTAATGATTATTTATATATGACTGAATTGATACCACAAGATAGATGCTTTGCAAGAGGAGTCGTGTTAAATGCATCAGTGCACACATACATTCCACCCACCATCTTATCTGCTTCTGGAGACTCTGAGGGTCAGGCACATGGAAGGTCTGGGTTTTCCCACCAGTGTGGTACTCAGAACATTGCCAGAAGATGATTACAGCTGTTTTTCAATAACTAGTGGAGGCAGAATGCATGTTGTGCCAGAATATAGGATGGAGTCAAAGAAAATCTGGCCTCATCATATAATCATATATACTGAACCAGTGCATTTTTAGTTTCCGTTTAATGCATTTCTATTGCTTATATGAAAATGATTGCAAATTTTACTTCATTTTCTGTGTTTCCAAAAACAAATAAACACTTACATTTTAAGTATTAAGGCATAGATTCAGTGGTGGGCTCCAGCAGGTTCGCACCTACTCTACAGAACCGGTTGTTAATGAGAGATAGGACATATAAAGTTTAAAAATAGCCATTTAAAAGTGGCTGCCAGATGGGCAGAGAACCGGTTGTTAATTTTTTTGAAGCCCATCACTGCATAGATTGCCTACCTGAAGGAAGTGAAAAGTATAGGATAGAAATATTTTGAAAAATAAATAAAATTCACTTTTCAGTAGCTGAAATAATAAACTCTGGTTGTTTGCCTGTGTGAATGTGACGAAATACATATATCAAGCAGTGGATGATAGCTCTTAGTGCCAAAAATGCTGTGTTAAGTTCTAGAATATTGATGAACAACATGGACCCTCTGGCTTTTAAAAGAAATAATGAAATAAAAGTCTTTTTAAATTTTCCCTTCTGATACGATGCTACATAGACATGGATATCAGAATACTCCAAATTAATGGGAATACATCTAAGCACATGAAGGAAAACATTATACTGTCATAGGGTGCAGTCGTAAGTATGTCTATTCAAAAGTAAGCCCCACTGTGTTCAATGGGTCTTACTCCCAGCAATGTGTCTTTAGGATTGCAGCCATAATAAACCAAAGTTTATTTTTACATTCTTATAATAGCAGTCATCTAAGCATTTTTAATTTTAACTAATCAGTATTCCATTCAAATAATGTTTGCTCTAAGTTTGAAATTCTGATGATTTGAAAAACAGAGGATGCAAATGAGCTTCTGCTAAATACTGCTATAATGCTTTCTTTTCTATATTTGTAAGCCCATTTAATACATTTAAAATGCATGCTATAGCAAATTTAACCTCCATATAGGACAAGCATAACCCAATAGGATTAAATTCAGCAAATCTATATATATAAAAGAGAAAAGTCACTCACTGACTCACTCACTCATCAACGCCCTGCCAAAACCGTTGGGCCTAGAAGCTTGAAATTTGGAGTGGGTGTTTTTTTCCGTGATGGAGGGGTGCACTAAGAACCGGTTTTCGGAAATTCCAACTGGAAGGGGGTGAAAAGGGGTGCAACGTGTTTTCCTCCCTATACTTTGCATTGGAGAATTGATGACTCATCAACATTCCGCCCCAATACCCGGACCTAGAAGCATGAAATATGGGGAGGGAGTTCCTTCTATGACATGAACACCCACCAAGAACCCATGTGGAGAAATTTAACCCTTAAGGTTCTGAAAAGGGGTGCAACGTGTTTCTGTCCTATACTTAACATGGAACATTGACCAACATCCAGCCAATTTGGTACTTGGTGCCTGCTGCACTGGGGGATGTTGTTCGGAGGAAGAGGTTGTGCATGGGAAGATGCAGATGGGAAGATGATGCGCATGGGGTTGATGCACATGTGGAGATGTTGAACATGGGGAGACGATGCACATGGGGGGACTGATGCGCATGGGGGGACTGACGCGCATGAGCGATGTTGCGCATGGGAGTTGATGCACATGGGGAGATGTTGCACATGGGGAAATTATGCGCATGGGTGATGTTGAGCATGCGGGTTGATGCGCATGGGAGGCTGATGCGCATGGGGGATGTTGTGCATGGAGAGATGTTGTGCATGGGGAGATGTTGTGTATGGATAATGTTGCGCATGGAGGGGTTGATGCGCTTGTGGGGGATGTTGCGCATGGGGGACTGATGCACATGGGGAGATGTTGTGCATGGGAGAATTATGCGCATGGGCGATGTTGTGCATGGGGATGATGTGCATGGGGGATGTTGCACATGGGGGATGTTGTGCATGGAGCGTTGATGCGCATGGGGGGTTGATGCGCATGGGGGATGTTGCTCTTAGGGAGATGTTGTGCAAGGGGGACTGATGCACATGAAGAAATGTTGCACATGGGGGATGTTGCACATGGGGGTTGATGTGCATGTTGGTTGATGTAGATGGGTTGATGCGCATAGGGGGATGATGCACATGGGGGTTGTTGCACATGGGGGGTTGTTGCTTATGGGGGACTGATGCGCATGGGGAACTGATGCATATGGGGGGATGCTGCACATGGGGGGGATGGCGTACAGGGGAATTTTACTCCCGCAACACGGGTACACTTTTCGCTAGTAATTTAATAAAGTTATACAAGAAAATGACTAAGGGCAAAATCCAGAGTAACTACGGGGAGTCCTTGCTCTGGTGTAAGGACAACTTACTCTGGATTCCAATTTGAATTTCCTATAGGTTTTCACTAGCTGGTGCAGTAAATACGGGTGCAAGTAAAGTCTCTTGTGTGTCCCTGTAGTTACTCTGGATTTGGGGGAAAGAGTGCAATCCTAATCTAGGCCAGCACAACTCATCGGTCTTCCCATTCCTGTGGTGATGTGGGGAGGCAAGCACATGTCTGCACTGGCTTAACCCTCCCCCAGGTGTGGCACAAAAGTGTTTTATGGCATTTTTCTGACACCCCCAGGTCAGCACAGGACTTATGCAGGGGTTTAGGCCAGCCTAACTGGAGGTTAAGTTTGCAGCCAATGCTATTAAGGATTATGCAGTGCTAAAGTGTTTCTTAACTAGAGTCTTACCATCTGTAACCGGTTCAATGTTCTTGTCACTTCTGTTCTCTTTCCAGGCCAGCAGGTATTTGAGGCTGTCGATAGTCACAGGTTCCGTTTGACTGTTAACTTTCATCATCATCTTATGAGCTTTTCCAATGCCACAGTATACCTTTGTTTCATCTAGTAGGGGTATATCACCAAGTGCATTTGCTGCAGCAAATGCCTGCTCAAAATATTCACAGGCTTTGGTATAATTTCCCTAATAAAAGAAAATACATATTTTCCATCATACATCAGCATCCCCAATTTCCCTCACCTAAAAATTCCAAAAGGTTGTGGTTTCTTACTGATTGTAAGACAAATAGTAAACTGTTCTCTTCAATATATTACTTTACATGGCTATCTCAATTTTCTAATATGTAAAATGCAAGTAACATTAAAAACAAGGACATCAGCAGTGGTGTAACGCAAAGGGAATAATTATCTCACTGCTCAGGGTGACCATATGTCCTCTTTTTCAGCCTTCTGCCCAGGAAAATATTTTCATTGCCCTCTTTTTCCTTGTGAGCAGGCAGCATGTAGTAGTCTTGTTAGTCATTAAGTAAATGTAATAAATGTAATAAATTCTGTGTAATAGTCTTAAATTTAATAAGCAATATAGCGTTTAAATTAACCACATGAACATATATGTTTTAGCTTTTATTTTGTCATGTCCTACATTATTTTGTCATTTTCCCACATTTTGGGGGGCCTTGTCCCCTCTTTTTTTCGACATAAGGTCACCATCATATAAAGGGGATTTCTCCCCTAAGGAGAAAAAGAGGAAGACTGCTGGTGACACTAGTCCTTTGTCTCCTGCTGGAGGCCAGTACTATTGAAACAACCAACCATAGGAATGAGGTTAAAAATTCATGAGCTGGATCACTTCACTAAATAGTCTATTATTGATAAAGCAATACTATTATTTCTACTCCTTCTCCCATTAATCTCAAGGTGTACAGCAAAAATTTTCTCTACAACATGGAAGATCACGCAGGAATATTTTCTTATATAAATGAAATACTATACCAGATATGAACCAAATCAAAATGGCACTGTCACCTGTTTCACTTAGGTGGCCTACAATTTTCTTCCTCTTAAGATTTGCCAAAACATAAGAATATGTGTCATCCAGTAGCAATATAAGTTTATTTTTTAATTTTTTTAAATTTAGATGGCTAGGGAAAGGAATAGTAGTTACCAAATGTTTCTGAGACCCTAGAGCAGCAGTTCCCAACACTTACTCAAAAGTAGGGAACACTATTAAATATTTTTTTTTTGGGGGGGGGGGGAGGTGGCAATGACACCTCAGTGACTGCACTGCTGCAGCAAAAATATGTTTTAATAAAAGTATGTGGGGGTAGCATTAGCCATACAGAAAGTCGGGGGATACAGTCCCCTCTGCGGGTCTACTCACTGCTCAAAACAGTACCTTGAGGCAATCTCAACCAACTTCTGATTTGTTATCATGAAGACAGAAAAGGGTTATGATCAAAGCAGAGAACATTTTGAGCCTGCAGAGGGAGCTGAATATCCCCTTCATCCTAAGGATGGCAGACACTACACCCAGGACCTTAAAAAACTTTTATAATGGTGGCAGGCGCTGAGGTGCCACTGCTGCTATCACTGCTGTAATCACTAATCCTTAAGGGGGAATGCAATGGTTCCAGTTTTGGGGGATGGGGTGGGGTTGCAATCGCTGCCCTTTTTACATGTGAGCAGGGAGTATGTAACCTTCTTCTAACTAAATTATATGTAATAATTTGTAAGGAGGAAAGCTGGAGAGGGGGTGTTCCAGGGCTGGGTAGGTGGGCAGAGCGTGGGACCATGGGTGGACAGAAGGCAGAGTTGGAGGTATGGTCCAGCAGTTATTCTGAATCAAAGCCTCTGTCGGAGAGCAGCATGGAGCAGCCTGGTCTGCTCAGACTTAGGCTACTTCCATAGGTGGCCTAAGTGTCAGTAGACCAACTTGGGCTGCTGAAGCCTGCCAGGAAGGAGACTAGTTTCTGCCTATCCAGCACAAGTTCTCTGTGCTTGAGGTAAGACAGGTTATTTGAGATGTCCAAATAAAAAAATTAAAATATCAGAACCCCTATGAAGGCTTACTAAAGAGTTGGAAAGAAGTGATGGCAGTAGTAATGAAGCGATTCTGAGAAAGAAGGGGTAAGAAACACTTAATTGATAGAACCTCTGTCTTCGACAAGTGAATCTAAAATGTGTGCAAACACTGAACAAGCATTAATATGGACTGATTCGATATTCAGCCCCTAAAGTCAACAGTGAGACTATTAAGTTGTGCCTAAATAATAGTCTGAAGATGAATGATACAGAACAAATGCAGATAACTTTTGCTAACTCTACAGCAAATATCATTTTATAATCATTTTATAATTATTATTTATATTATCCTGTTCTTATTTTATGGAACTCAGGGTGATCATATGCTCCCTGGTCATGTACCTCCCAAACTCTGCATGATAAGCTAGACCACAAACCAATGTTGAAATAGCAGATTCGGATTAATACAAATGTTTAGTTTCAGATTGTATGAATCCAAATTCTGGCCAACTAAATAGCAGTTATTATATAGAGGTTTAAGTAAATACTTACACTTTCATTATAAATGTTTCCGAGAAATGTACATGCATCCACTAGGCTTGGGGTCACTTCAACTCTCTGGGCAATAGCCATAAACTTTTGCAAATATCTAATAGCTGCATCCACTTCTCCCTGTCTGAGAATAGCAGCAAAAGATGGTACATTTAATGGGCAAATTCATTGTGGTTCCCAAACTTGAGCAAGTTGCAACTTGATTTGTAGTGAGTTGCAAAAGATAAGATAACTAATTGCCCCAACCCATGAGGGTTTTGAAAAATCAGATACTGTTGTTGTTTATTACCCTGTATAGAGCATCCTATTGCAGTGTGCAAGTTAGTTGCTAATTGTCCTGCAGTTTGCAAAAATTAGTATATACACTGAGGTAAAGTTTCAGGGTCTTTTTCTGGTTATTATCACTTATAAATGAATGAATGAATGAATATTTCTAGATCTTCTTTTAAAAAATAAGTCTGGTAAACCTGGGTGATTAAAAAAGTGGGTTCTGTTGCTAAACAGTTTGGAAACCGCTGCATCATATTGTCTGTATAATCATTGGGGGGTGGTGTTTCCAATATATCACATCATGCATCTAACTTTTTTCACTAAGGTTGCAATCCAGTGGTGGGCTTCAGGGGCTTCTCACAGGTCCTATAAAACCCTTTGCTAATAAGCTTCTGGTTCTGAGAACTGGTTCCTAATGGGACATAGAACCAATTGTTCTATGGTCACAGAACCTGTTGTTAATTTAGGACATAGAACCTGTTGTTAATTTATTTGAATCCCACCACTGGTGCAATCCTAACTTAGGCCAGCACATCTCATCTGTTTTCCTGTTCCTGTGATGATGTAAGGAGGCAGTGCATGTCTGTGCACTGGCCTAACCTTCCCCAAGGAGTGGTGCAGTTGTGTCTTCCAGCACTTTTGTGTCATTCCCAGGCCAGCAAGGGACTTCTGTTGGGGATTAGGCTGGCCTAAGTAGAGTTTAGGATTGCAGCCTAAATTTTGTAACTTGAAAAAAATTAGTTTGACTCATAGCCACACTACCCTCCACAAAGGCCAAAAGTCATAAACAAGATGGTCTCCTTCAAGATGTAATTGCTGCTCTTTATCTGGGTAAGCCAAGGGTTGCTGGAGTCATGCTACATACCAAATTTGCACTGGATTGCAGGTGTCACCTCTAATTCCCAATTCAGCGTATGCAACCAGAGGTCATTCTCAAATCTATGCTGAATATTGGCTAATGTACATTGACCAGACATTTGCACATTTTTTAATAAAGCTAGCTATATTAACAAAGAATCTCTATGCTGCCATTACAATGTGCAGGCCAGATGCTCAAGTTTGTCTGTGAGTAAAACATCACACAATGTCTCTTTCTGAGTTTTTGTCATGACTGGTGACCTTAATATTATCTGTGAACCTGGGTAGCTAATGTGCAGGAATCTAAATGTCAAGCCACCAGTGAGCCAAATTCTGTAGCCCTAATATAGAAATGTGTGAACCTATACATATAATGATGAAGGGAACTGTTTTTAAGAACAGGTTTCAATCTAATTTCATTCAGCAACAGACTGAGCACTGAAAAACTATATTTTATATATATATATATACACACACACACATATATATATATACACATCAAAATAAGACATGCTCTTGAGTATTTAATCTTACATGTGGACAACAAAAAACAGTAGAAATTTTGTGTGAGTATATAATATGATTGTGATAGCTCAAATGATTAAAGGATATTAAATTAATACAGCATCTTGATCAAGCCATCTTGGGCATCTGTTTTTAACAGGAAAGGTGGGATATCAATCTTTTAAATAAATTAAATAAATAAAGTGGTCTGAACTTGCCATGAGGTTAAAAATTGTCTGTTTTACCAACAATACATTTGTTCATAAACGTACAGGTTTATGCAATGTCAGTTTGGAAAAGAAAGCAACAAACATTACTAGAATGTAAAATGTATTGCAAACATTTGCCACATGTCAAAAGGTTTCTAAAGTTTAAAATCAGAGTCATATTTTGAAACCTATTTTTCTTTCAAGGCAAGAAAATCAAACATTTCCACACAGACGAACTGAACTGATTTATATAAGTTAAAGGACAAGGTTAAAATGTTAGACAAATATTAATTCCAGTTTTTCTAGTTTTCTATATGCAGTGCACAGGTGCAACTTGAAAGCATATAATATGGTATAATCATTAAATTCATTCAACCAGACCTCAGAGAGTTAAAAACATATATTCTGAGGAAAGTACTCCTCGGTCCAAAGAATGAGAATGAAACTGTGCAGAATATTTGTGTATCAAGGTGATTCCAGTTTCCAACTGGGAAAACAGGACTGTTAACACCCACATCCCCTGACAACTGTCCAATTATGTATATCACACTTGGCCTACTGTTTGCAGTAGAAGTAATCAATAAAGGATGTGGTTGAGTGAACATAGATTTTGGTTGAACCAATGCATGAAATCTTAATCATTTACTCAGAGTGGAGAAATCAAATAGAGCAGAGATGAAACAGCCACTGAGGGGTTTCTTGATTGTGCCACCAAGTTTGTGGGCTGGAGGCTGAAAGTAATAAGTCAAATGGAATCAGTGATAGGAGAAAATGTAAAAAGGTTTCCTTAATGTAATGAATTAATAGAATGTTTTTGATGTATTTTTGTCATTTTTTGATACTGCAACACAAGAGCCTTGATTTCATTTACAGAAAGCAAAAAGTTAACAGCTTGTATCTCTAAAGTAGAAAAATTGATTTAATCTGATCTATATCAAAAGGTAATCTGCAGACACAAAGCTTTATCTCTGCCAAAAGAATAAAATTCTACTTAAACATTAAAAACTGGGCTGAAAAGGGTTGCAGAATCACCACGCAGGGTACAATAGCTAAACAAACAGCACACTCAAATAAAAATTTGTCTTGTAACCAAATTTCAATTTTTGTTTACATACCAATTCTTGTCATTTTGTCTCCTAATAGCTGTGTTTTGAATATCAAATTGTATTTTAAGGAATATTTTAATTCCCAACCTCAGAATACATGAAATGACTACTTTTTGTAATGCAATTCTTGTTTTTATAGCTTAGCAAGAAAGTGTAATAAACTTAAAAGTTTCATCAAACTCATAGCCTCACAATCTTTTTCACTGTTTTCCTCCTTGATGCTCAGTGCTACTCAAACTGAGGGGTCACAATCCCCAGTCCATGTAAAGAACCCCTGCTTGCTTTAAGGAGTATGGGTAGGGGGAAAGAAGCAACACAATACATAGGATTGTACCCCTATGGAGAGGATGAGGGGCTATTCACAAACATTACAGGGGTCCTGCCAGGGCCTGGCAGAGTGCTTGCAGAGCTCCTAGTGGGATGTCCTAGTTTGTCCAGCCAGGACAAAAGCAGAAGTCAGCCTTTCCTCTTGAAGTCTGGATTTCTCTTTTATCCTTGCTTGAGCAAGATTCCTCCCTTTTCTCATGGCTATGTTTCAATATTCACATTCAGGTTTTCTTAGTTATAGGGCAAGCTCTCCTTTATTCAAGGGATCCCTGGAGAACAGGCAGTCAAGAGCAAACTGCAGCAGCTGCTGTCCAACTACCTGGCGGGAACCTGAAACTTCCTGGAACAGGAGACTGGGCGGCATGCAGTACCAGGAAGTCCAGCACTGTGCTCTCTAACCTGCCTGTTGTGCTGTCCCCAATATCGAGCTGTGTCCAAATCTGGTATTTGGACCCAGCTGGATGGGACAGTTGGCCAGTTGCCAAAAACCAGGATAGCCCTGGTTTTCTGGGACATATGGCAACCCTATATGGCAACCCTATGCTTTTTCCCAAAGGCCACAGCCATAAGAAAATTCTATGTCCTCAGTGAAAAATTAATAATGAAAGCTCCTGTAAGACCTAAATATCTGCCAGAGGAGACTGCCTGTTAGATCTCTGCATGATTCATTGGTCTGGCCTTGACTTTTCTCAACCAGCCTCCACAGCAATCAAGTACAGTGGCGCCTCACGTAAAGAATGCTTCACATAAAGTATGTTTCACGTAACAAACAAAAATTTCTCTAGGATTCTGCTTCATGTAAAGAACGTGCTTCACGTAAAGATCACATTCGTTGGCAGTTGGGGCAGACGCGCTGGCTGGCAGCCTGTTTAAAAAGTGTCAGGGCTGCCTAGCGCACCTGCCCATCGTGATACATAGTGTTCGCTGGGCAGAGGGAGAGAAGAACAGTGGAGAAGAGGGAAGCAGCTCAGGGCTAGCTAGAAGGGAGCAGGGGAGAGAGAGGCTCAGGATGGAGAGTAGGAGAAAGTGGGGAAACACTTTGAAAGTGTCTTGGATTGCAGCCTCCTAACCATGTCTACCCAGAAGGAAGCCCCATTGTGTTAAATGGGTCTTACTCCCAGGAAAGTGTCTTTAGGACTGCAGCCTAAGTAGACTTCATAAGATTATGCACATTGAATGCATGTTTTGAATTCAATCCCAGTGTTCTGTCATCATTTTTACATCCAGTTAATATTTTTATATGAATATTTTGGGGGTTGTGGAACCAATCGTCTGAGTTTCCATTATTTCCTATGGGAAAATCCGCTTCATGTAAAAAATGTTTCACATAAAGAACATGCCTCTGGAACGAATTAAATTTGTTACGTGAGGCGCCACTGTAATTCTGTCAAATTCCTGCACTGGGTGTGAACTCTTAACATTCTTCCATGCAAAAACCAAATAGAATCACACTCAGATCAAGAATTTCAGTTGCATTTAGTTGCATTTTCCCAAAGGGCAATGCTTTGGGCTCATTGATGTCTAATTAAAAAAACACGCTAAAAACGCATGTATTTAGAAACGTAGGATGAGAGCTGTAGAAGGTCATTAATTTCTCTTACAGAACAATCCTTTGCATGGTTACTTTAAAATTAAGTCGTATTTTGTTCAACAGAGTTTGTTTGCAGGTAATGTATGCATAAGATTGTACTGTTACACACAAGAAAATAAACATGTAGGATACTAAAAGCATCTACACTGTTTTGCTGGAAGAAGAGAGGTAAAACAATAAAACAAAATGTTATATTCTATAAGAAGAATTCTATACAGTATGGCCTCTTTACTGAAGCATGCTCTGACTTTTTGTTATTTTCTATTTTATTTTAACCTGCAAGGTATTTCAGAATATCTGTCATAGGAAGTTTAGGTTAGGAAGTCATGCTAACCTAAACTTTCTGAAAGACAGAAAAACAAACACTGTGGTCTCCAATTTGGCTTACTATCCCGCAAAATGATTATCAACTGCAAAGAAATCCTTATGATCAGATGATATATTTTAATTTAAATAACATGATTAAAAGATCACATTTAGCAAAGATGGGCATTGCTAAAATTTAAGCAAGCTGTAATAGGAAGCAACAGACTACTGACAATTTAAGTCTTTCACAGCTGAATGCATTTACAGTGACAACAAGATAAGGATACACTAACCTACCTCAGTAGGACCTGGGCTAAAGTTTGATATGCTCTTCCTAGACCAGTATAATCTCCCAGGACTTTGGATATATCCAGGTAAGCATTTAGCTTCTGTAAGAGAAAAAACATATAAATATGTTTATTTGTTCTGCTTTAAAACCTTTCCCGCTCATTACGGGACAAACATTAACTGCTTTGCTGATAGTGATGTTTATTTGAAATTAAAATAAGTTGGAATATTCTTGTATATATCTCTGAACAGATGTTAATATTTCTGTAATGTTTACAGATGTATGGATGTAAACATATACAAGCTGTCTAGTTTAATAAAAGTGCATTTCTTTTGTAGCATTTTAGGAAGTCAAGTAAATGAATTGCAATTTGCTTGCTTGTGCATACTTGTATGACAATTATGAGTGATCAATCTAAAATTGCATTTACTTGTACCCAAATCTGGCATGAATAAACCTTTTAACAGTATGAGAATTTTTATTATAGTCAAAAAGTGGTAACATACGATATAATTTGACTTTTAAAACTATAATCACCAGTTTATTGTGTGCACTTCTAATTGTCTTTGCACAAAAGTGATTTGTTAATATTAATCTGGAATGCAGTCTATTAATGTGACCTCCTTAGTAAGCAAAGGATTATAGCTGCCACAGTGAAACATATGATCTTAATTTAATTTAAACACTGACACAATCTGTATTGCATAATTTCCATTTCCATCAATTTTTTTTTCAATGAGTAGCAGGAAAGAATGTATATATAATCACATCCCATTCTTTCTTCCCTCCCAGCTTTTTAACCCAATCTATTACACACATGAGGACACAAGAACTCTCCAAAGACTATCTATGGAAATCCTTTTTGCACATTTTCAAGAAAGGATTAGTGAATGACATTTCCCAAGTTTGAAGGGGGATGGGAGGCAAAAAAAGAAAGAAAAAAGACTACACTAGAGAAATCTATGCAAATCATGAAACCGGATACTAGCTCTACAATTCAGAGTAACTACGGGAGCACCTAAGAGACATTTACGTCAACCTATGGGAAATTCATATTGCAATCCAGAGTAAATTGTACATGGGAGCAAGGACTCCCCGTAGTTACTCTGGATTGTGTCCTAGGTCAAATTAAGCTTTCCCAGAACTGTTAAACAGTACGCAGTGGAAGCAAAAAAGCACTTTTTCCTAAGAGTGGCTTACATGGATTTGATCCATTTTTTCTTTAAATTGTTTGTATGTTAGAATGAATGGACTTGGGCCAGCAGCTTCTCTTTAAAAATACGCAGCCTTGCACTGGCTGCAGCATGACTAGCTTGAACTACTCATTTAACAGAGAAGGCCTTCAACTAGATAAAGTGGGGGATAACTCCCTGTGTGCTCTATCATGGATAAGGGAACTCTCACCCACCACATGAATGGGTCTACTCGGACAAGCTGGCAAAAGTTCAAGTTGAACTGTGAAAGTGCATTGAGGTCAGGAAGGGAAATAGGATATTGGTACTGCATCTGCTGCCAATTTTGTTTCTTTCCCAGCTTTTATCTGCCTCAAACTCTGCCCCATTCTTACCCTGTTCCACCCCATCCCATTTCTGCACTGATTTACCAGTGGATGGTAAATCAATGGATGGTCATGGATGGCCCACCTATATGCAGCCCGAACTGTTCACCACTTGTGGCAGTAGCCAGGCTGCACATAGTATGTTATACTTTTGACAGCCACAAAGGGCTGTATGCTGCTGAAACACTTAGGGCGCAATCCAGAGTAATTACGGAGAATCCTTGCTCCGATGTAAGAACAACTTGTATTGCAATATTAATTTCCCATAGGTTTTCACTAGGTGGTGCTGTAACTACAGGTGCACGTAATGTCTCTTACGTGCTCCCGTAGTTGCTCTGGATTCTGGCACTTTTAAGTCCCTAATAGGATTGGGTTAGAATTCTTGTTCACCTTGCACCATGAAACTTTGAAAGCATCTTGTTCAGTTGGAAATTCTTGCCTCTTCCAGTATCTCAGTTATTTTACCTTCCAATTTTGAAAGCCGCATCTTTGCTTATTTGTTCTTCACTGATATATGTCAGGCCATGTTTGGATGATAACCCCATTTCTGAAGTATCTGCACTACATGTACTGAAACATATTTCAGTATGTGATTAATTTCATAGATCCTTGGTATATATAACATATATCTCATGGGCATGAACAAATTGGAGCTACTGATGTTGATGTTCCCAGGACATTAGTAGAAAACTTGATAATGCTAAAAAAGAATTATAAAACCAACCCTAATATTTAAAGTCTCTTCCTTATCATTGGAAAGGGGGAGGAATGCTGCAAAGCTGACTCAGGTGTTACCAATGCATTAGTGTCTATTAGAATTTGCCAACAGCCTGAAGCATCCAATTCAGTAAATCTAATTAAAGTCTTCTGGCTCTTCCATATATCTGTAAAAGGTTTAATAGCATTTTGATGGATAAAAAGGCATCATCTCAGTGTAAATGTAAGGCGGTTCTTGATTTGAAATGGGAACATACATAGCTTCATGATTTCAAATATACATGGTTCTAATATTTCTGAAGTGCCACAGTGCTCAAGATTTTTTTAAAATCCCTGCTTGAAGCATACAGTTCTCAGAGAACAAGATGTGTGTGTAAAGTATCAAATACTCTGCCCTTTCTATCTCCACACCTATCCTTATTTCAAATGTTATACTGTACAAACTCCTATTTATAGAAAATATAGAAAAAGCTGAGGTTTATCATATGTCATATGACTGCAGTCCCAACCTGGATCAGGCCCTATGTCTCTGGTACTATAGAACAAAAATACATTCTCCTAAGAAACAATATGGCTGCCATCCTAACCACCTTTCTCTGGGAGTAAGATCCACTGAGCATTAAGAGTTTTACTAATAGACTTGCTTAGGATTGTGCTGTATATCTCACAGATATTACCTGGTACAATCTTACTAGGAAGGTTTCTGCAATATATTTCCAATAAAAAGGTATCTTTTTAGTACAATGAAAATGTAGGTATATTTTATTTTCAATAGTCCAAACTGCCAAAAATATATGTATATGTTTTCAGAGTTTTTTGTTGTTTGGTATGGGAAAATATTGTATTCAGCAGTGATCTGCTGGAAAAAAGATGCTTTCCAAAGCTTAGGCACAGACCATTCTGCAGTGCTTACCTTCTGTAATGGAAGTAATTCTACAACAGAGCTGGACAAATTTTAGCAGTGTCAAGAAATAACAGCAAATATTGAAGTCAAGTATTGAAATAGAATGACATATAGGAAAGAAGAGAAATAAAATGAGGACTGAAAAACAACCTGTTTTACTTGAAATGTTTAGAATACTCATTCTTGACAGAAGATCTAAATTGTATTTATGTTGTCTTAGCATTAAATATGTATTTCCAGGGTCAGATCTCAAGATGGAGGTCAGCTTCAACCCAACGTTGGAGCTATGGGCATTATTTAACGGCAGATGGGAAACGCTTTCTTAACATTGCCCATAAATTTATCTTTTTCAACCTTGAATTTCCTTTCGGCTATACTTTAAAAGAACCAATGAAGAAATGTGCAAAGTTCCATGATATTTTTCCCTATTTGTATTTGTCTTTAAAATCTCTTTTGTCAAGAATCTTCCTGAATGTCTTACAGGCTAACATGCAGATCATGCTGACACTCTGAGAATCTGCTCCTGGATGGTGATTATTTGAATCCTGGAATATATTCACGTGAACCTTATCCTGCAAAGCAGTGGAAAAATTCAGGCACCCAAACCCTGCCAATATCATTCTAAAGATTGATGATGTGAGCTTTTCTTAATTCAATACAAGTGCCCCAAACTTCTATTTGTAGACTTGGTTTCAGAGGTTTTGGTTTTCTGTAGTTTCAAACTGCCTGCCACTTTAAGATGGTGAAACCTTCCTACTCCATTGCACCCATGACTAATTACTGTTTGTCCTTTGTACCTATCCACTTTACTCTTTTAAAAGCTTCAGTCTTATCTTGCTATTCTCTAGTACTCTGGCTGCATTCGTTACTGCACTCTTACAGTGTTATGAAAATAGCAGGCCTCAGTCTTGAAAGACTATGATATCGTGCTTGGCGCTGCATACACTGCATGCGAAGCACAAAAGCCTGGGTTAGATTGTTATGGAGGACAGGCTGTTACCCAAGCAGCAAATCCCCCCTCTCCACGCCACTGAATTAGTCCAATGGAAAGGCAGAGCCAGTACGATTGGATCCAGCTGGCGTCGCAGAGCTGGGCTAAGGACAGGAGCTCACCCTGTCTTGTGGGGCTGACCCAGGTCTTGAACCCTGGCCTGCTGGTTAACAGGCACAGTGTCTTAGCCACTTGCGCCACCCACAGCCCATAACTTTATCATAAACTAACAGAATAAACCAGCCATTTTGGGAGTAAAATTTCACAATAGTTGTGGGCTCCAGTGGGCACTGGGCTTCCCTAATGGGCACCACCAGACACCACCTGGCAGCAGGCACCAGTGGACAGCAGGCATCAGCAGGCATCAGCAGGCAGCAAGCACCACCAAGTACCAGTGGGCATTGGGCACCAGGCATCCCTACTGAACACCGGACATCCCCACTGACACCAGTCCTTCTATCACAAAAGTAATACACGCCACAAGTTTCATGCTTCTCGGTCTAGGGGTTGGGATTGAGTGTTGATCAGTCAGTCTTCAACATTAAGAGGACGAAAATACATTGCACTCCTTTTACCCCCTTAGGGGATAAATTTCTAAACATTTGTTCTCAGTGTGTGCTCATGTGATGGAAGGAATATGCTCTCCAAATTTCACACTTCTACATCCAGGGGTTGGAGCTTGGCATTGATCAGATTCTTCAGTGTACAGAGATGAAAACATATTGTGCCCCTTTTCACCCCCTTCCAGATTGAATCTCCCAAAATTGGTTCTTAGTGGGTGCCTACATCATGGAAGGAATACCCTCCCAAAATTTAACACTTCTAAGTCTGACAGTATTGGCTAGGCATTGATGAGTGAGTGATTCTTTAATATTATATCTGTAGATAAAAAAAAGATGAATGACTTTCACTGCTTTTCACAATTTCAGGTATCTGTGGTAGGTTTTGGAATGTATCTCCTACAGATATGGAGGGACATGTGTACACTGAAATGCTTGTATAAATTTTAACTTTTGGGTTTTTTGTGTGGGTTCCAAGTTTTGGAATTTCTGATTATCTAAAACCCTATTTTTTGAAGCCTAAGATTTCCCCACCTTCATTTGGTGTCATTTTCAAAGGCAAAGAGGATTTTATCTGGCCAGAAAAAGCTTCAGATCCTACATTTTTATTTCATTTCCATATGATATTTCTTTACTGTGGTCTTTCATTCAAAAATCTTTTGTACTTTCACTGAAGAAAATGGTAGCATGAATCCTGAGGAGTAACATCTTTTTTCTATGTGTATTATATAAGCCGTGGGCTGTGGTGGTGCAAGCGGTAAAGACACTGTGCCTGTTAACCAGCTGGCCAGGGTTCAATTCCCGGGTCGGCCCCACAAGACAGGGTGAGCTCCTGTCCTTAGCCCAGCTCTGCGACGCCAGCTGGATCCAATTGTATTGGGTCTGCCTTTCCATTGGACTAATTCAGTGGCATGGAGAAGGGGGATTTGCTGCTTGGGTAACAGCCTATCCTCCATAACAATCTAACCCAGGCTTTTGTGCTTTGCATGCAGGGTATGCAGCGCCAAGCACGATACCATAGTCTTTCAAGACTGATGGAGGCCTGCTTTTATATAAGCCTTTTTCATCAATAACATCAAAGTATGATCTTAGACATACCAGAAGCCATCTAATAGAAATTACTATATTTTAAATTGTAAAAAAAATTCCTAATGTATTTTGACAAAGCAGTGTGTGGTAATACTAATCTTTGTGTGGCAATACTAATCTTTTTGATAAGTGTTTTCATTTTTGAACAATGCAAAATTCTGAAGTTTGCACTTTTGTGTTTCTCAGAATTATGCTTTCTTTGCATAATGTGTATGCTGTAGTGGAGCTATATGTCACAATGTATGGCTTGCATTAGCACTTCAGATTTCTGCTATCCAAGCTCATATTACATAATGAAATAATTCATTTAAATTAAGAGGAATGAATGAAGAGAATGAATTAAAATGAAGAGAATGAATTAAAACAATATATATTTTGCCACTGAGATTTGAAAAATGAAATGATACAGTGGTGTAAGTCCCTGTGGTGCAATTGCACTAACAGTAACCAAAATTTGCTGGGTATTATAAGCAATTGCACCTTTACAAATCCATAGATATTTATGGGATTATAAGAATGAGGGTGCAATCATAACCAATTTAGGCCAGCACAACTCACCCATCTCCACATTTCCCCAGTGGCATCAAAGGCTGGCATATGCCTGTGATCTGGCTTATCCCTTCCAGGATTAGTGTCGATGTGCTTTATGGGACTTTTGCAAAAAACCCCAAACCAGTCTAACTAGAGGACTGCAGTCTACCTTGGGAACAGTCTAACTGGGATTAGTCAGGATATTAATAGGAAGGATGCTAACTGGCTTGTAATAACCTCCACTTTACAAAGAAGAAAACAGGACACTCTTCAAACACAATTCTATAACCACCATTACTGCACATTGTTGACAGTTCTGCTCTACCTGCTTGTGTAATTTTCCAGCGGTGACAAAACTTGCTTAATATAAGAGCCACATACAATGAACATCAGAAGCTTGAGAACTACAAGAGAGAGGTTTGAGAGTTGTAAGATTTAAGGCATTTTGGCTGCAATTCTGAAGTGCACTTAGGCTAGCTTATCTTGCACTTGGGCCAGTCTAATGCCAGATAGGCCAGCCTAGCTGCACTAGAAAAGGCTTGGGCCGGCATACATCCACTTAGGCAGCTCTAAGACAGATGGACTTGCACCAGCGTAGCAGCGCTAGTCTAGGCAGCAAAGCAGGGATGTGTTGAGGGCATGTTGAATATGGCCTAGAACAGTGCAGTTAGGCTGTATCCAGAGCCTGTTTCCAGGGGAGATACACTTCCTCACAGCTCATCTGACTTAGGCCAACTCAGGAGCAGGCATAAATATGAGTAGACCCATAGGGGTCCATGATAAGCCAGAGTAAAAATGGAAGCAAAAGAAAAAGTTCTAAGTCTTAGGCCCTTGTAATTACAACTCCTGCCTCTCAACATAAGGATATGGCACAACTACAACAGCCCATCTCAGGATATGGCACAAGTCCCACAGATCAGTAAGCATGCTGCCCTTGTGCTGTTGCCTCTTCAGCAGCTTAGCTGGGCCATTCTGTCTAGCCTAAGTCAGGACTGTACCTTTTTGGGGGCGGGGGAAGGTCCCAGTATTCACCACAGATCATTCCCATATGACTAATTGGAATTAGCTGGTGGGGGGGGGGGGGGGAGGACAGGTTGGAAAAGGTGCCGATACTGAGTACCGGTGAATATCCCTAAGAAAAAAAGCCCTGAATATAGTAAAAAGAGTTCTCTACTGTAATATTCTAAAAAATAGTTTAATAAATAGTTTAAAATATATTTCAGCTGCTGTAGTATGTGAAATGAAGGCTGTGCACAGTGTGTTTAGATGCATGTGCCCTAAAGGGATGATACAATCATCCTCCACTTAGACTGTGTGACATCCTGGGGAATTAGTTGAATTCATACCAGCAAAATTACTCAAAAGGTAAAAGGGACAAAGCAGTGATTTTTCCAGGCCTAAGTATCAGACAATCAGAACTATTCTTGGAAAAGAAAGATTGTAGAGTATATGGCAATTTTTGGCAATATGGACAAACTGAAAGGGAGAGTGGGCTCTTCTGAGAATGGGCTATGGAAATGTAGTTGTACGATATCCTTCAGCTTGCACATTTATACGAGTATTTATAGCCCAATTCTATCCATTCCTCCTCCTGCTGTTGCAGCAATAGGCAAGTACTCAGGCCATATTAACTCAACCTATGGCTGAGTTAACCTCAACCTGAGGGTTTCAGGTATTCTGGGTCTCTGCCAGCACCTCTTCCAGCACTTCAGTCTTCCACCCCACTCTAGCTGACAGTCTGACCATAGCACAATAGGTACGAGACTGTAGTACGTTGTCCCATATCCATTTTGAGGGTCTCCTGATGAATGATATTCAAAATCTATATATCTAAAATTGAAGAGTCACTGATTTTCTCACAGACTCACTGACTGGACCTGGCCAAAACTGCTGGACCTAGAAACATGAAATTTGGGGAGGGTGTTCCTTCCATGATGTAGGCACCCAACTAAGAAACAATTCTGAGAAATTCAAACCAGAAAAGGGTGAAAAGGGGCACAATGTGTTTTTGTCTCTATAGCTTTGAAGAATCCTTGACTTATAAACACCCAGCCCCAACCCTTGGACCTAGAAGCATGAAACTTGGGAAGCATATTCCTTCTGTGATGTAAGGACTCTCTAAAAACTGATTTGGTGCCCACTGGTCCCCGTTGCCGAATGGTACCTACTATTCCGTGCTTTTTGGTGGTGCCCGGCAAGGATGCCCAGTGCCTGGTGGTGCTCTCTGGTGGCCACTGTTATGAATCAATATATATTGATGCATAAATATTTTGGTTCTTCTGTCCACTTATCTTTACTTCCTGCTCCTGTCTCCTTCTCTTTGCCATTTTACCTTGTTTGACCTGTTTCTCTCTTGCCTATCATCCTAACTTTTCTTTGTTGCTTGTCCCACTACCTCTCTTCCACAGATTCTCCCCTGCACTTTTTGATGTCCATCTCTCTTTTCTTTCTGATATTCAGTTCATTCTCATTCACCTCCACTTTCCATTCTTGCCTCTGTCTGCTTGACATTTTCCTTCCACTCCTCCTCTCGTGAATCCTTTCTTTCCTTCCTTTGTGCCTCAATCCAGCTCTGCCTTCACAATTTGCTGCTCTCAACTGTGTGGTGGCTAGTTCTGTGGTGTACCCATGAATGCTGGCACTAAGTGATCACTGTTTTGCTGTAGGTCTCATGGGGCGGGGGGGGTCACCTGCTTCTGTCCTGGCATGTCTGAGCTCTAGTGGGTCTGCCACAGTGACAAAACATGGGGAATAACATTAACATAGCCATGTTTTCCCTGCTGTATTTTTCTTTACTTTTAAAATCACTTTTGCTACAGTGATCTCTTGTTTATTTTATGCGTTAACACAATGTATAATACTATTTAAAGTATTTCCCTAAGGATTTCTTTTTTAAAAAAAAATCACCTTTTACTTTTTAAAAACTTAAAATAGTAATAGTAATAGTACTTATACATTTCTGTTACTTAGTGTTGCTCTTTATATACAAATCCAAAGAATTCAAAAGTCTACATAAGACTGAAATCCTAACAATCAAGGTTTCATTTCTCCGAACAAAATAACAGCTCCATGGATAACTTTTCTAAGTAAGAAACCAAATTCTAATATTTTCTACAGGCAAATATGAAATATATTTCCTTGACGTATAAATTGTACAACTGACTAAAGAAAGAAGCTTTGTATGCTATACTGTAGAGGTGATATAAGAGGCAAAACCAATTTCTATATCCTTTCCATCCTGACAGCTGTGACAATGACTCAAATACTATACCTGCCAAGAGCTTTTATCAAATATGTTATAACAACTAGTAATAAGTGTAAATAATAAATGCCTAAGATCTTATGGGAAGCTGCAACGTTAGTAAACAGTTTTTGGTGCTTGCTGATGGGGGTCTGCTGGTCTTGAAATTCCCTGGCATCCCAGTAGAGTTTTGGCCTGACAATAAACAACAGTTTAATACTTTATCTAATCCCAGCCAGGAGGTGAATTCAACAGCAAGCTTTTGCAGATGTTCACATCCAATAATCTATCCATAATTGATGAAACAGAGAGGTCAGATGTAATGGTTGCTACTACTCCAGCAACAAATAAATGGTTATTGACAAAACAAGCCAGTGTGGCGCTGAGTACTAAGCAGCGACAAGCCTGAAAACAGTACAGAGAGAAATGGAAGTAAGGATGAGAATAGAGTCCTTCATCTTGAGGATTCTTTAATATGATGTATAGCATAATGGCTACCAAGATATACAGAAACAGATGATGACTTTTGAAGGGAAAAAGGTTTTTCAAAGCAAAGATGGCAAAGAAAACAATGAGCTCGGCACAAGAAAGATTGCTGGAGATTTGAGTAAGTAGAAATGCATGCTCCTATTGTATTGTATTGTAGTACTGTAATCCAGATGTCTGGATTGCTTCAATAAAATTGATATGCCTTCTCTTGTCAAGATTTTATTTCATAAGATCTTTATATCAAAACCCTCATTTCAATGCCTATAACACCTGACTTTTTACTCTATATAATACTTGGTTTATTAACACAAATTATGTTCATTAAATAATATTTTTGTATATAATCTTCATAAGTGAAGGTTTTGTTTATTATTATCTTTGTAAGTGAAGGGATAAAAATAAGTTTTACATTGCATAATTGTGAATTTTATGAAATTAAAATAACAGATTAGCTAAATAAGGGATAAAATAAGTCCAAATTATAGATATAAAATTACTACATAAAAAATCCCCAGATCAAGCAGTTCGGACATTCAGATTTTGTGCAGACACTGAAGTTCAAAGAAAAGTTCCTATTCAACAAAATCTAAGCCAATTGAAGAATTATAAGGAATGCATAAAATATTGTATTTTTTGACTGAATAAAAACTGAGACATTTAGATGCAAAGAAATTCTGAGTTTTCATTTAAACGCTGGAATACAATATGTTTGCTAATGGATATCATAATATGAAATACAGTGGAATGAAATGATAACATTTATTGCCATATGTAATCATGAAAATATTTCAGACAATAATAATTTAAATATTAATATTACTACATTCACTTAAAGCAGCAAGAAATGCTAGATCAATCTATTTCACAGTTTACTAGCAACCTTTCTGGTCAGAATTGAAATTGTGAAATATTTATAAGCTGAAAAATAAAATGGAGAATAAACTGCAACCATATTCCAGGTTGTATTGTATAAGGAATGTTCATCTGCACATTAGAAGAAAAATGTTTACATGCTTTAAAGATGAGATGTTCAGATATTTACTCTTTGGATTCCCTGTGCAGGACTCCAAGCATATGTGGAAAAAAAAATTCTGTCCTCACAATACCCCATTCACAAGGCATGTTTTGATTCAAGCCAGTTTTTCAGCACTTGCTGAATGGAGGCCTAAATATTCAGTTAGGTCATAATTTTAAGCTCTCTTATTTTCAAAATGGTATAATTAAATATACTGTATTTCATCTGCCTTTAAAAGTCAGTTTTTTTAGAAAGCTTTCTGATAATATGTGTATGAATACAACCCAGAATACAAGTGTTTAGTTGAGAGTATTTATACTGACCATTGTATAGTGTGATAAAAAATTTTCCCTATATGGAGACTATTCCTACAGAATATACCATAAGTACCATAAGAGAACTGGAAAGAAAGATCAAGTAAGTGTGACTAAGGTTGCAATCCTTAAGTCACTTTCCTGAGACTAAGTCCCATTGAAAACAATGGGGCTAACTTTTGAGTAGACATGGTTAGGATTGTGCTCTAGAAGGATTGTGTTCTATATTATGAACAAGTTAGTTGTTAAAGGGAAATCTTAACAATTGCCAAGTTTTTCTGGAACATGAGTGCATTTATAAGAGTAAAACCTTTTCTGTTAAACCATTCTTTTGATCCTACAAGTTATTTAAACGTCAAGTTACTGAATTATTTGTGTGTGTGTATGCAAGTGAATGAGGCTGCAATCCTAACCTCCAGTTAGGCCAGGATAACCCTTAGCATAAGTCCTATGCTGATCGGGGAGGGGGGGGGGGAGGTCCCACAAAAGGAGGTCCCATTTTCAATATCTGCTACTCCCTGTCTTGCTGACAAGTTCCCCAACCTAGAAAAGCTTTACCCTGGAAGATTGCATAAGAAGTGGTAGTAGGCTTTTATATTACAGGAGGAGACTTGCTTACACTGATAGGAGACATCTGGCTTTCCCCATTTCCCAGGGTAAGACCTTTTTAGTTTGGGAATGTGGAGAGAATGACAGAGATGGGAGAGCAGTGGGAGAACAGTTATTAGATTTTTTGAGTGTTTAGATTAAAATGCCTCAAGGTTTATCAAGTGTTCACTTAAATTACTAAAAGCCCCCATTTTCAAGTGAGGACAGCAACTTGCACATTTTTTTAAAGGATGGAGAGTGAATTCCCCACATTGCTATGATTTCCTGCTCAAACAAAGGGTAACAGTATGGGCAGACAGTGCTTTTTTGCTTGCTTAAAAAAATAAAATGAAATGTGTGCACCATCCAGTTTGTTTCATAATGACAAGTTGCTTGGTAATGCATCCGGATGTGCAAGGCAGAGGACTGCAAGACTGACAGCCTAATCTTGAGTCCTATGTGGTGGCTTACTGCTGATATGCACTGTCACAAATGTGCCATAAGGCATGCTTGTGGGCCCAGTGCCCGAGTGAATCCTGTGCTAACCCACTGGGCCATGTTCTACCACCTGGCAGTTGCCTCATATTGCCACAGTGGAGAGGTCAGTGGGGATACGGGAAAGGTTAGGGGAAGGCATTCCAAGGGAAGGAAGGGCTGGGAGGAGGGGGAAGGTAGACAAAAAATCCCTTTCTCCCAATGAGATGGTAGTGGCTGCCCAGGTGTACTGGATACCACAGCAGTTGTTTTTGGCACCACAGGAGCCCTACAGTCAGAGAAGCTCAGGATTGGCTACCCAATGAAGGGTCTCTACTGAGAGCAAAGAATAAAACTGCCCCCAAGTGTCCCCCCCCAACTGAGTCTCTGTCTATGGGCACAATCCAGAGTAACTACGGGGAGTCCTTGCTCCGGTATAAGAACAATTTGCTCTGGATTGCAATATGAATTTCCCATAGGTTTTCACTAGGTGGTGCAGTAACTACGGGTACACGTAAGGTCTCTTACGTGCTCCCGTAGTTACTCTGGATTGTAGGGTATGTGCCTATGTCCCCAGTAGCAGGGGGCACTCTTCTACAGCAGTTGTTATTTTCTCCGCAGAATTCCCCTCAGAACAATGCTACATAATTATATAGTCTCATTTTGAGGTGCATGAAATGAAAGGGAACAAATAACATGTGGCCCCCAGTGGGCGCAACACACTGTCCCATAATCCACCTTGAAATTGTACTATGTAATGATGTAGTATCACTTGGACAGATTTGAGGGAGGAATGTGATGCCAGATAGATATCACAGGGTGGGATGCCATTACTAGCAACAGTGGTCAGCTTGGCCTTTTCCATGCAACCCAAGTGTTGGTTCCCCTCCTATTTAATTGCCTACAAAAATAAAAATAGGGGATGTCATTTTGAAACAACCATGAGAGAATTCAGTTCAACATACTTGATTTGAATGGATGAGTAGTCTGGGAGGAAATAAATTATTTGGCAGATATTCAATAAGTAAAGGACAATAGCTGCCATTTAAAAGGCAGCAACTCATATTACAGCCCTAATGCTTTACTAAACTTTACTGAGTTGGATAGATTCTTTTCAAGGTTGCTCAGGCTACAGGATGCTAGAATGTGGAGTGTGTGGATTATACAATACCGAAGGTTATGTAACATCTGCTTTAGAGCTAAATAGTGCTATGCAGTACCTACCTGCTCTAGTTGGCTGAAGTGGAAGTAATTACAGTTGATCCAAAGGGGGCAGAAGTCAGTAAGTGAAAGTCAGTCCAGTCAGTAAGGTGGAGGTGATTTCTGGGACAACCCCAGCAGCAGCAAATAGAATAACTATTATGAATAGAACTGAATAACTATTATTATGGGAGGAGCTGCTTCCTGCCATAGTTAAGGCACAATCTAAATTTCTGGAATCCATAGTTGATCAATCTGTTTATCCAATAATGCTGTATTCCCAACTACTTTCAAACTCTGGAAAGAGAAGAGGTCGCTGGAATAGAACTTTTTTTACTTATAGAGAGCTCCCATCTCAGAAACCCATTTTCAGTAAGTATCCACTAGCTGAAGTGGCAAGGAAAAGATGTATGAAGACATTTTCATGATCATGTGACCAGCACAACTCAGTGCCAAAGACAAATGGAAATATGTGTCACTTTCCCTCCAAAGTGACACATATTCATCTACTGCTTTTAAACTGCTAAATTGGCAGGAGCAGGGGCTAGTAATGGGAGGAGCAGAAGCTAGTAATAATCCAGTACTCAGATCTTGACCTGCTGACTTGCCAACCTTCATGTTGACAAATGCAGCATCTTTAACCACTGAGCCTTTGCACAAGACCTGCACAACTTATGCAAGACAAATACAGTCAATTAATCATGCTTACTGGCTTGCCTGGTGCTTTGACTTCCACTCCAGTCTTTGCTTTCCAAGGTAGACAACTAATAGGAAACTTGAACAGAATTATCTATTGGTGTGCCTAAAATCCAGAAGCTCTCTTGGGCAGGACCCTTGCACTGGCCCAAAGATGTCACAGAATTGCTGTGAGGCACTTTTGTACTACCATGAGAGTACATACACTTTGGATTTAAAAGGCTTTAGCTTAAGGCTTTTAACTTTTTATTTAACGCATTAGGTGATTCTCTTAACATACGTTTTCTATGCTGTCTGCATTAAAGAATTAGGAGGCCAAATCTGACACCACGGCACCAGTGAAAGGGTGAGTTTGCACCAATCGAGTCAGGCTGAGAAGGATAGGGCAGATGAGGGCAGAATGGGGCCATTTAGGATTAGGGGAGGGTGGGACAGTGGAAGGCCCAGGCCCAGGAGAGAGTGGGTCAAGGATCCAGCTCGGGACAGATCCTAACCCTCCTCTTGGGGTCCCTGGCCTTACACCAGGTGACTTGGATTTGAACCACCTATTTATGGTAGTGCATAAGGAGACTGAATTCCCCTTACATTGAGTTGCACTACAACCAGCCACAACCCTTGCTTAAGAGCAGGTGAGGATTAGTGTCATGTACAGTCATGCCTGAGTCTGAACAACCTTCTATGAATGTGTTTACTCTGTTAATCTATAATCATTCTTGGTGTAGTAGATCCTGAAAAGCATGATGGGTATGGGAGGAGTTGGCTGGAGTGAAAGAGGAATGAGGTGAAGAAGGAGAGACGAAGCCTGACACTGTGGTGAGAGGCTGCATGATGATGGACTTTCCACACAAAGATGAGGCCTGGGTGGCTTGTGGACACTGGTACCTCTACAGTGAACGTGAGGTTGTTTGGAACATGTATTAGATCCATAAAAAGTGTTGAGTAACTAAGATTAGTGCAGGAGGGTAGTTTTATTATTTTCATATTCTGAATGTTAATGTGCTTGAGACTGATACTTAAAATTGAATATGAATTGGTCTTGTAAAAAAAGTTTGATCTTAATTTAGAATGCTTTGTGGAAGTGTCTCTATATCTGATGCCAAGTCAAGGGCTCTTGAGGAGTAGAGACTGGTTGGGGGGCTCAGAGGTAGCCTGAATCCAGTGCTTGCTCATAACTCCTAATCTCTGAGAAGGTGCAGAGTTGAAAAGGTGAACTCTGGCACTGCAGAGAGACTTCTGCCTCACCTCAAAACCCATTAAATTGGGCACAGGGGCAACCCGGTTCTGGCTCGAAAGCCGACCAGAACAGCACAATTAGGTTATTAAAAGTCATTGTTGTTACATTCTCCACTTGAATTCAGTTATGCTGAAATGAATATGTGCACATGATTCACATTTATTGGATGACTGTAATCATCCAAAGGAAAATGAATTTCAGTTCTACAAAAACAGTTAACTCAAAAGATACATACACATTGTATTTAAAAGGCTTTAGCGTAAGGCTTTCAACTTTTTATTTAATGTATCAGGTGATTATCTTGAACATATATTTTCTATGCTGTCTGCCTTAAAGAAAGAATAAATTAAACAGCAAAGAAACCAGCTGGCAAGAAGGCAATGGCACCTGAAAACAATGGTCTCCTTAGATTTTCCCAAAAAGTGGCTACCTGAGGTGGGCCTTGGGACAAAGGGATAAAGCAGATGAAACTCCAATGCAAAACAGAAAAATAGCTGCTGAGACCCCCTGAGTGAATACTCGAATGGTCCCACACTGTGTGGCAAGACCTTTTTAGCACGCTACAGAACCTGGTGATGAAATACACCTTACCATGTAGCAAACTGGCTCCTAGCAGTATAGTCTGCATGTTACAAGTAATGGTAATCAGTAGTCCTCTGGGAACAGAATGCAGGGATTTCATCTCTGTAAGCATCTGAGCTTCCCTTGGATAAAGAGACCATTAAACTGAGAACAGAAGGGTAAATTTTAGCCAATGATTTCTAATTGGATAGTAAAGCTTACTTGTGTTCAGTAGAACTGAAACATGCCGATTATATTGCTGTATATATATTGATCACTGTTGTGAATAAAACATTTTTTCTTGTATTAAGTTCCATGATGTACTGTGTACTTATCCATAGCAAAAAATAAACATATTTTCAGTGCTGCTGTATAATCATACAGTAGCAATTTTATTGAAAAGTTACATCATTTTCAGAAATTATAAGGCATGTATTAATTACAAAAAATTGAAATAGGAGAAACTCACCCACTTAATTCCCTGCCTCTATATTCTAATTCCAATACTATATAAATATCCTTATTTAAAATGTGAATACATGTAATAATTTATATTAGAATCTAACAAGAAAAACCTAGCAAGTTAAATCAGCATACAATATAATACATTTTTATTCCAGAATGGAGATGAGAGTGTTTATGGAAAGGAGCAATCTGTTAATATCCATAGAACAGTTATCCTTAAGCAATGTTAATAGTCTTCTGTGATAAATAATCAAACCTTGTTATAGGGCAATCCGATTCATGTTTATCAGAAGTAACTCCTATTTTTGTTCAATTTGATTTATTAGGAGAAAAGTATGCATAGATCTGCACCTTAGTTTGATTACCAAAAAATTATAAAAATATTTGCATGGATCTAAAGCTCTTTCTCTTTCTTTGAATACTCTGATCTTTTCTCAATACATTTTAGTGGATCTTAGGAAAGTCATACTGTAATAAAACCAGGACCTCTACTTGTCAACAAACTAGCCGTTGCTTATTCTGAAAACCCAGTATTATGCAATAGCACCCTTAAAATTTTGCAAAACGAATATAAAACAACACATAATTTAGAACTACATTCTAAATCTAAATTTAGATCTACATTCAGCTACAACTAGAACTGAGTCCCTGTGTTGGCATTATTTATTTAAGTCAGTGTTACTGTTGGGTTACCAAAGGTTCCAGGTGAAGGCCCTTCAAAGCCTCAATCTGTGGCTTATGGGCAGCCATGGTAGGATGCAGTGGCTCTTCCCAATTGCAACTGAACTGAAGGAAGTACATAACCATCGTGATTACTAGCCATCAGAAGACCTGTCCTAAATGAGTTTTTCCCCATTCCCCAAAGCCAAGTTAGTGGGATCATCACATCTTATTCCAACACATTTCACAATCTAATAGTGCTATGTGGAGTATCTTCTTTTGTCTATTATTAATATTGCATCAGTCAAGTTTATTATGATGACCCTTCTAGAAGTGAAAGCAAAAACAAAATGCTCTGTTAACCTCTCCATACTTGTCAAAGTTTTATCTCTCAATAATATCAATTAATTGCCCTTTCCTAACCTTAAATGTCCAAATGTTGCCATTTGAGTAATTTGTAGTCTCCTTGACAGGGGTATTAGTATTGGGGTTGGTGGGCTATGATTGGCTAACAAATATAGTATGTATCTATGCTTTACTGCAGGTGTGTCCAAACCCTGGCATTTTTCCAGTGTAAGGAATCCCATAAGGAGTTCCAACGCTGATAAAGAGGTAAGTAAAAAATATTTTCATCTAGATTAGTATGGCACTTGTTAGGTAAATTCTTCACAGCAAAAGATGATACATTACTCAAGGAAAGCATCAAGGACTAGATTAACAGCTGGCCTTCCTGTCATATAGGTTTGAGCAAAATGTTCAGATTCTGTTGAGCTATTGGTCTTTAAGAATTAAATATACAAAAGAGCTAACATATAATGATTTAGTAGCCCAATTTCTATTTGTCAAGTTTATGTATAGCTATGTTCCACTCTCTTTATAAAGAGGAGTGGAAAATGAATGACAGCTTAGAAAATCAGATACCATTGAAAGACTTTTACCATCTAACAAGTCTCATTAATGGCAAGTGTGATAATCTCCTCCTTCCTTAGGAGTCAATGGAAAATCCTTCACACCTGTGTCACAAATTCAGAGAATCATACAAGTAATTACATATTCCCAAGGAAGATTTTGATTTATTTTTTGAAACTACAGGTGGAGACTAATTTTATGCAAATTATATGCAATTTGTCTTAAAGCATCTCAGTAGAAGCTCCCCACCCCTCATCCCATATCCTGAACGAAATGTTGCGCCCCTCCCCAGAACAAAATGTTGTGTAAAATCTGTCTCCACTTGAATAGTCCTGTTTCTGCTACATGCACAATACCAAGAAAGATGCTTCTGACCCTCAAAAGGTCAAATGCAGATAGTAATGTAGCACAGGCTACTGCTCAAAACAATACTAAGTTCGTGGATAAAAACATAAAAATATTATAAAATCTGTATAAAAGAGTTCTCTGGATTGCATCCAGTTACAGCTTCTAAGTACAGGTTAAAATCACAGGCAGAAAAGATGATAAACTTACCAGTATTGCTACACTTAACTCTCCAGTTGAAAAATATGCTAGACCTAAACAGAAGGCAGCTTCTCCTTCCATCTTCTTATTCCCTGCTATAAAAGAACAAGAAATCCTACAATTATCATTATGATTAAAAACAAAATTGAACTACAGCAATTTCCAGACTAGGATTGGACTATCAAGTCTACACGGCACAATGACTTGCCTTTCAAGGCATTGGAGGCCTGAGGAAGCCCCTAGAGGGTTTCTACCCTCTTCTACTGCCCCCTTCTGCTCACTCTCTCCCTGCCCTTGCCTTACGCTTCCCCTAAGTCCCAGTGCCTCCCCTATCCCCACCTACCTCTACACATGTATGGACAGCTGTAAGGCAGCAGAACACCTGGTGACAGTAAGGGCTTGCAAACATACAATATTTGCAATAATGTGCACTGGCACGTTGAACTAAGGATTAGGCCTGAGATCAGGATTAGGATTAGGCATTTGTGTGAGGGACCTTAATACTATTGCTTTCTCCTGCCCCAGCAATCCCTGGAGCCAGTGCTGATCAGAAATGTAAGAAATAGCGAGTTGATTCAGGAAAAAGTGGCAATTCAGAAAAGACTGGTCCTCTGCTTCTGAATCTAGCTCAGCAAACATTGCTGTGACATTCACCATTACTACTAAACTACTGAGCCTGTTTACTACAACAACAAAATCTCCAAATGAAGCTCTGAAAAGCTTTAAAAAAATTCACTATACAGAGATAAATAAATGTGTTTCCACAACTGTTACTGTTTTAGATTATATTCTGTTTTAAAGTGCTGAAGAAGACGTTCTCCAGGGTGGAGATCTGACAGAACAAATCTCAAAAGAAAACCATTTTTGTGTTAAAAGGAACTAGGATATACTGCCTAAGGAACGTTTCACATGGAAGAAAGGAATGTCTACTCAGCATTCACACCAATGATCTCCAGAATAAATATCATCAAAGGGAACATGCTGAAGAATATTCTCCAGCCACAAGTTGAAATAAAAAGTGGTATTTTCTTTTAGATAACCCAGTGATCATGAACACTGGGGAAATACACAGCTTAGCATGAAATGTGAAGTTCCTCACAAGAAGACAACACTAATTTACATACCAAGTAGCTACTGGTTGGATGAAAAGTTCTGTTACCATAGAAGGGTAGTGATCTGGTGTAGAAGAGCCACACCATCTTGCACTTTTGTGGAAGAGCCAAACCATCTGGGAAACACTTTGTGGAATACCCACATATACCGCATGCGACACCCCTATCCCCATTCACTTTATAGTATGCAGCCATACCAAATTGGCAGACTCTGCCTGCTATGCTGGGAGTAGACATACTGGAGATAATTGATTTTTTGTACTTCTGCAATCTTACAGATTTACAATCTTATGGGTCTCCCCGGACCCAACATCAGCCATTTTACTGGTACAAGTCTGAGAAGAGTCTGGGAGTTTTCAGAGGCATAGTTTCAATGGTGGAATCCTGCTGGAAGTCACTGCCATTGGCATTCATCTTCTCCCATCTCCAAAGTGCTCCTAATCTTCTCTCCCTGTTCACTGCAGCTCAGGGTCCATACAGCAGCAGCTCTACTAGACCAGAGATGGTGAGCTCTGCACACATTCATGTGGTGTTATGCAATACTTGGACACTCCCCTCCTGCTGTCTCCAAAACCCCTTAGGTTTGGACACTAAAATGATTCTCCCAGTTCTCTTGCTCTCCCTGACATGTTCTGGGCATATAGAGTTGCTATATGCCCTGAAAAACACGGACAATCCTGATTTTGGATTGCGTTCACATACTGGCAAATGGGTTAGAAGGTCCCATTCCTGTCCTGATTTTGTGGAAGAGAATTATGCCAACCCTATATGGACATGGCTTCTGAGGAGGAAGTACATAATGAAAACTGCATATCATCCCAGACTGTACACGCTAAAGAAGTAGTCTATAACTTTGATATGCCAGTGAGTCATGCTCAAAGTGTGCGCTTGTGTGTGCACATGTGCATATGAGATGTCACAAAATGACATCACAAAATGAATTTCACAATTTATTTGAAATTTAGAAGCCAACAGCTCACACAAAAATGCTTTAAATCTTTCCACATATCCTGAAATCCTTACAAGCTTCTTTCACAAAAATGTTTTTCTATTAATGTTTTAAATTAACAATGGCTATTAATTATGTCTGAATTAAGAAACATAAAAAGCTAAACAAGTAAAAATAATAAAAATATATGTATATGATTATCTGATTATCTTAGTCTGTTGGAGGCCTCAATCCTATGGAAGCATTGCACTGCAGGAACCAGTATTCTGGAAGTGCAAGATGCTTCCAGTAACCTCCATCAATGCTGGTTTAGTACTGGTAGGTGGGGGGCATGATGTAAGAGGAGGGACGACGGGGAGTTTCAGAGAGTGTTGGAGAGAGCAACAGAGAAGGGTTGATCTTAGCAGCACCAATTCATACCAGAGATTATCCCCTTTTCTAAAGCTGCCCCTGCCTCTTTTCTCTTTTCAAACATATACCAGCAAAAATGCAGGCCTAAATCTGAAGAGTCCCACAGGCCTAGATCAAGCAGCCTTCTGGGGTTAATTAAAAAATATTTTATTTTAACAAATGCTATATTTTATATCTAAGACCAATATCTAAAAGCAGGCAGAAGAGTAATCAAAATTACTGATGATCAGTTTTATCTTCAGCAGGCTTTCTAATAGACGCACCCACACAACAATGTGTGCAGCAGCCTCAGTTAGCTTGGTTACATCTTCTAAACATACTAGCAGAATTTACCTGTCACTTAGGGAATGAAATTTCAAGAATATTTGTGGGCTCCAGGCATGGCTGGGGACTGGTGGTTATTGCTGGGCACTGGCACCCGGCAGTGTGTACCAGGGAGCAATGGGCACCAACAGGCACAGAGCATACCAAGGGGCGGTGGCAGGAACAGACAGGCATCAGCAGCAGTGGTGGCCACTTACCGGTACGGGCCTACGCGCCCGTACCGGTTCTTCCCGTTTCCCTGCCGCTAGCGTACCGCCAGCGACAGGGAAATGCAAAACATGGCGGACCGGTATGGTCCGCCATGTTTTGCGCCCACCGCCGCCTGCCTAGAAGCAGGCAGGCTGCTTCTAGGCAGGCTCTGCACAAGCGCCGACATCGGCGCTCGCGCACAACCCTGCCTAGAGGCGGCTTGCCCACTTCTAGGCAGGCTCTGCACAAGCGCCGACATCGGCGCTCGCGCACAACCCTGCCTAGAGGCGGCTTGCCCGCTTCTAGGCAGGCTCTGTGCGAGCGCTGACGTCGGCGCTCGCGCAGAGCCTACCTGGAAGCGGCCTGCCAGGTGTCGGCGCTTGCGCAGAGCCTGCCTGGAAGCCCGCCTGCCAGGCCAGCCTCCAGGCAGGCTCTGCGTGAGCGCCGGTGTCGGCGCTTGCGCAGAGCCTGCCTGGAAGCCCGCCTGCCAGGCCAGCCTCCAGGCAGGCTCTGCGTGAGCGCCGGTGTCGGTGCTTGCGCAGAGCCTGCCTGGAAGCCCGCCTGCCAGGCCAGCTTCCAGGCAGGCTCTGCGTGAGCGCCGGTGTCGGCGCTTGCGCAGAGCCTGCTTAGAAGCCGGCCTGCCAGGCCAGCCTGGCAGGCCGGCTTCTAAGCAGGCACTGCGCAGGCACCAACGTCGCCCCTCCCCTCGCCCCTCCCCAGTCCCGCCCCTTGCCCCGCCCACACCCCCTGACCCCGGCTGGCCCCTCCCACTTCCGGTGTACCGGATCTTGGGATGGGGCCAGCCCATCTCTGATCAGCAGGCACTGGGGGACACCAAACTCCAGCTGGCAGCAGGTGCCAGCAGGCACCAGATAACCCTACCGCACACCAGGCATCAATACTGGGCACCATCTTCAGTGGGAACCATTGGACAACAGGTACGAGTGGGTGTCAGGCACTGGGCTTCCCTACCAGGCTCTGGGCTTCTATACTGGACACCACCCAGCATTGGGCACCACTGTGCAGTGGGCAATAGGCACCACTGGACACTAGGAACCACTGGGTGGCAGCAGGTAGTGGGCCCACCAATGGTCTTAGGCATCACCAGGCATCTGTACTGAGCAACAGGCATTTCTGCCTGGCACCAGGCACCAATGGGCAACACCGGACAGCAGGCACCACCAGGGACCAAACTGGTTCTAAGTGGGTCCTTATATCACAGAAGGAATATGTTCCCTATGTTTATTGCTTCTAGGTTCAGGTGTTGGAGCTGGGTGCTGGTCAGTCAGTCTTCAAGGTTAAGTATAGGGACAAAAACATATTGCACCCCTTTTCACCCCCTTAGGGGTTACATTTCTCAAAATTTGTTCTTAGCAGGTGCTCATGTCAAGGAAGGAATACCCTCCCCATGGTTCCAAGTCCAGGGATTGGGGCTGGGCATTGTTCAGTCAGCAATTCTTCAGTGTTAAGTATAGACAAAAACACGTTAAGAAGATAAGAAGAGTCTCCACTGGATCAGGCCACAGGCCCATCTAGACCAACTTCCTGTATCACACAGAAGCCCACCAGATGCTTCAGGGAGCACATGACTCCTGCATCCAGATGCCCCTTACCCCAGCATCTGGCATTTTGAGGTTGTCCATCTCTACACACACATCTCTACAAGCCTCATGGTTTGTAACCCATGATGGTCCTTTCCTCTAGGAATCTGTCCAAACCTTTCTTAAAGGCATTGAAGCTAAATGCCATCACCACATCTTGTGGCAGGGAGTTCCACAGACCGACTACACACTGGGTAAAGAAATATTTTCTCTTGTCCATCCTAACTCTAACAACGTTCAATTTTATTGGATGTTCCCTAGTTCTGGTGTTAAGTGAAAGGGAAAAGAGCATCCTCTGTCCATTCCTTGCATAATTTTATACGTCTCAATCAAGTCTCCCCTCAAGTGCCTCTTTTCTAGACTGAAGAGGCCCAAATGCTGTAGCCTTTCCTTATACGGAAGGTGTCACAAACCGTCCTACACTGCATCCCTTTTCAAACTACCGTATATACTTGAGTATAAGCCAACCTGAGTATAAGCCAAGGCACCTAGTTTTACCATAAAAAACTGGGAAAACTTATTCACTCAAGTATAAGCCTAGGGTGGGAAATGCAGCAGGTACTGGTACTGGTCCTTTTCCTTATAGCCTTCTTGGAACTCAGGCTGCAATCCTAAGAACACTTTCCTGGGAGTAAGCCCCATTGAACTTAGTGGGGCTTACTTCAGAGAAGACATGCATAGGACAGGGTGACCAGATGCCAAACCCAAAATTCCTGAACCCCAAGGTCAAAATTCCTACCTGCTTAAAACTTTTTTTATAGTTTTTTTGTTTTTTGGTCATAACTTTTGATAGGAAAGAGATATCTCAAAACTGATTTTTGCATTGGATTCTGCTCTTCAATACGAATCCAACGGCATATGACATGATAGGGTTTGATCCTGCCACTTATCAGTTCACCCGGGTATAAGCCAAGGGGGCTTTTGGGGCCCATTTTTGGGGCCCAAAAAACTCGACTTATACTCGAGTATATACGGTATTCCAGTTTGAATTTCCAAAAATTGGTTCTAAATTGGTGTCTATATCACGGGAGGAATACCGTTCCCAAATTTCATGCTTCTAGGTCTGAGGTTTTGCCTGAATATTGATGAGTCAGTCAGTCAGTCAGTGACAGAGTCAGTCAGTGGTGCCAGTGCCAAATGGTGCCTGCTGCTCACTGCTCAGTACCTGGTTATGCCTGCTGCCCACCATTGTCTGGTGGTGCCCACTACCTGCTGGTGCCCAGGGACCACTGCCTGGTATCTACTGTTCAGTGTCTCCTCTCTATCGGTGGTCATCCTTATCCAGTGCCCACCACTCCCTCTGGTGCCTACTGCCCAGTGTTGACGGTGCCCACCAATACCAATCATGCCCACTGGTGCACACAAATATTATTTAAATTTTACTCCCACAACAATGGGTAAATTCAGCTAGTGCTATAATATAGGAGTTGGGACTAGGATGTAATGTGAAATACCAGTCAAGCAATAGTGAATAATCAGTGAACAACTACAATCATAAGACCAGAAGTGTTAACAGTGACCTTACTTCTGATTACAGACACAGTTTTACAACAGTACTCTCAGGAGACTACATTTTTGGAGTTAAAAGCTTTCAAGAAATATATAGATTCCTAGTTGTCAGCAAGTATGTACTTCTGTTTTACAAGATTTAGAAATATATTGATAGCATTTGTCTTGAATTTCATAGACAATAATCACCAAACACTTGACAATGTTTTTTACTTTACTCATGGGAAACCCAAGGCCTGCACATTAAAGAAAGAAATGCAGGAGTGTTATTTTCTACCCACCTTCTTTTGCCATATCAAGAGCTTTTATTAGAGTTTGGATGGCTTCCTCGGGTTCTTTATTTTCTAGCATTTTGTCTGCTAGTAATGTGTAAATTCTCCAGAGATGCTCACAGGCTACTGTATTGAGAATGCGACCAAAATCATCTTTCCATACCCGTCCCACTGTCAGGTAATACAACGATTCATAATGTTCTGCAGCTTTTAGGAACTGGCCTGAAGAATACAAATTAGTTATAATTATAAGAAATGCATTTCACAAAATACTCTGAGAAACCTGCCCTCAAATAATCTCTATAAAATAGGATCCTTAATAAATATGTTTGAAATTGTAGAAATTCTACAGTCCTGTCCTAAAATCTATGGGGTATCCATAAATACACTAGAGGATCATTGAAAACCAGACAATTTGCAGATGTGCTAATTAGGAGGATTGCATGTTATGATTACAGTTATTAAACAACAGGTCCAGCCAAGTTATGCATGGAATTTTTATGTATGGATTTAACTCAACAACAATGGTCATGGGCATTGATGTTGATTTCTTTTTTTTTAAAAAATCCCTTTGAGGAAGGAGAACAGGAAAGGTGCGTGCGTGTGTGCGTGCGTGTGTGAGAGAGAGAGAGCTATTACCTTCCTACCAAAGAGGTACCTACTTATTTGCATGTTTTTGAACTTCTGGTTTGGCAGGAGCTGGACAAGAGATGGGTGCTCACTTCGTCTTGTAGTACTCTGGTCTTGACCTTCCGACCTTCAGGTCAACAAGAACAGTGTCTTAATCACTGAGCCACTACAGCCCTGTGTCTATTTTTAAATTTTTGTATATGTATGCTTTTATCTTATTATGTACTACATAGTTTTTATTGTGTTGTAGCCACCTTGGGACTTCATAGTGGAGAAAGGTGAGGTATAAATATTTTAAATAAATAAATTTAAATAAATATCTACACTTGTGTCCATTTTATGGTATGATTTTAAAATTATTGTATTTATATTTAGTAAGTTGCTTTGGTGTCCTTTTGGGAGTTAAACAGAATATTAAATAAACTATTTTAACCTAACATTGTTTACTTTAAGGAAAACTACAAGATTTCCCCATGTATATAAGGCACTTCAAGGCTTAAGAAAAACAAAATTTTAAGTGTTCCAAAAATCATCGTTGGAAGGGACCTACAAGATCATCATGTCTAATTCCCTGCCACTGCAGACTGCCTACAAGGACCAAATCCTCAACAGATGACTGTCCAGCCTCTCCTTGAAGCCTTCAAATGATGAGTGTTCCACCTTCTGAGACAGACTGAACACTTCATAATGTCAAATAGTTCTTCCTAATAGTTCCTAAGAACTATTCTTCCTTTTTCCTAAGTTCTTCCTAAGATTTAACTGAAATCTCTTTTGTTATTATGTAAATCCACATACTAGAGCTATCTTAACCAAAAACAAATCCACTATCTTATAGTTATGCCACCTCCTAATGGTCTATTCTCCAAACTTACACATGCCAAACTCCTTCACCTTACCATCACAGGGTATAGTATCTAACCCATCACCCCATTCTAGTCACCTTTCTCTGGCTCTGTTCCACTTGTTAATGTAGTTCTTGAACTGCAGCGCCCAGAAGTGGACAAAAGTGCAATATGAATAAAGCAGAACACAATCAAGAACACTATCTTGATGCTTATCTGCTGTTGATGCAACTAAGAAACACATTCATCTTCTTTGCCAGTATGGTAAAGCACTTGATGGCTCAGTAAGTTTATCTATTAAAACCTCAGATTTTTCCCATGTACCACTGCTGAGGCAAGCATCCCCAACCTTATAAATGTGCTTCTGATTTTTGCTATTCAAATGCAGAACTGTACACTCATCTCTGTTCATTATGGCTGTAATCCTAAAGACACTTTCCTAGGAGTAAGACCCATTGAACACAATGGGGCTTACTTCTGAGTAAATATGGTTAGGATTGTGCTCTTAGTTTCCATGCACTCAGTTTTCCATGCTGCCAAGACGATTTTGGGTCCTATATTTCAGGATGTTAGCTATCCCTCCCAGTTTGGTGTCATCTGCAAATCTGCATAGCTTTGATTCTCAGATGCAAATCATTTTAAAAGATACTGAACAATGTGGGGATAAAGAGATATTTTTGAGGTTCCCAATTTGTCACCTTCCTCCAGGTCAATGAGGACACAGTTGACAAGCAGTTGTTCAGTATGGTCTTCCTGCCAGCCATGGATCCACACTAATGCAAACTCATCGGCACATCTCACCACCTTGTTCACTAGGATGTCATGGGGAACCCTGCCAAAGCTGTAGTGAAATCCAGATGTATTTCATATCACAGTGTCCCCTGACATACTAAACTCTATCGTATGACAAAAACACCTGTTCCATTTTTTTGCTATACATCTACATAAAATTTAGAATTGATTTAGGCTATGTTGGAACATCTTCTCCTACTGAAATATTAAATGCTAAAATTCCTATGAGACAATCAAAATAAGATCACAATCCTAACCATGTCTACTTAGATCTAAGCCCTATTGTATACAATAGGTCTTACTCCCTGGAAAGTTTTTTTTAGGATTGCAGCCTAATTTATCTAAGCAGCAAAGCACTGGATGGAGTAAGGCAGTGGTTCTCAAACTGGAGTGTTGCAACACCCCGAGTCTGTGGACCCTGGTTTCTCCCCCTTTCAGGGGCATGGAGGGGGTAATGGAGCAATGTGATTGTCCCCCTTTCAGTCCACATACCAGAGGCTGCAGGAGGCTCCTCGGAGCATAGGGAACCCAACGCAAGCTTCTGCAGGGCTCCCCAAGTTATGGAGATAGGACAGATAACAACTGTAATCAACTTCCAGTTTGCAATAATAAAACTAGAAGTCAGTTGAATTGTTATTTTGACTGCTTGTGTGCTGTGGTGAGTCCTGTGGAGGCTTGCATATACTGTAGCTCCAAACACACGCAGGAGCAGGTCTGGAAAGTGGAAACACATCCTTCGAAAGTGGCACAATTTAGGGGTTCACGTCTCTCCATTTGACCCCCAAATGATTACAGTTCAAACATTGAGGGAGTTTGAGAACCACTAGGGTAAGGGACCTAACAGAAGACCAATAGGCAGGGAGAGATACTACCAGACAAAAGAGAGATTACCAGCAATAGTCAAGGACAGAGATTGCCAGAGGGTGAATTACAGAAACACTTGATTTTTCCACATTTTAAAGACATAGTTTGATGGCTGACAGTATCTGGGAACCAAATGGCAAAGAGAAGTCAAAGACAAGACCAGAACTGGTTCTGACTAGGATTGGGTTGTTAATGTCTCTTCTACAGAGTGGGTGATGACATTGTCAATAGAAAAGGTGCATGGGGAAAAGGACTTGTAAGTGAAAAATACATGAATTATTTGCTTTTTTGATCCTAGAGAAATGCTTTAAAATAGTACAAAGTCATTTGTGAAGGAAAGGTTAAGAGAATGCACAGTTAGGCATGCTTAAAAGACTGATCTGTGTTCATGTCTTTGGTGAATTAAGATCACCTTCTCCCAAAAATATGAATATCAATAAAGCATCTTTTAAATTTCTTAAGTGGAATACAAATCCCTCATCATTACTGTTCAAAATTAAACTGGCTTATATAATTTCCAGTCAGTGTTCTCCAAAATTACATTAATCTACCATATATGTGAAATTCAAAAATAGCAAAACATCTCACATGGAATCACATGAGTCAGTAACAATAGTTCGAGCATTACTAAAAATTGTTCTAATTTAATGGGACCCCAGGATATAGCCTCACCCAAGATGATCAGTAATCATTTTTTTAAAGCTGAAATGACACAGTGTAACTACCAATACATACTTCTTTCAATAGGGGGTCCCATTCTAAACAATTATATTAATGCAAGTCATTACTTATACATTAAAATGAATTAAATATCATAAATCATTCATTTTTCATAGAAACTAGAAATATAAATGAAAAAGATAAGCATTTTTTCAAAGAAACTACACACAATTTTTATTCTGTATAAAATTCTGGTACCCAGAGTTTACCTAATCTGAAGAAAGGAAAAAGAAGATAACCTTCTTGATTGTTTGGGATGGGGCAGGAGAAATGATAAGGAACAACCCTATTCTGCCTATGGAACAACCCTAAAAGTGTATTTTTATTAAGTGAGAAATATCTTAGGCAAATATGAATGAAGGAAGGATGGATAAGTTCTCTATCCTTCTGCACTATTTCTGAGCAGAAAGATTGACTAGATATTAACACAAATGGGTTTAAATGTGAAGCTGCCATAAAAGCAGGCACATAAATGTAATTCTCCCAGACGCTATTTTGATGCACATTTTTGATTCCATGAATATTTTATGAAATGGCCCAAACTAAAGCCATATAACATTCCTGCATTACTGATGCTTGCGCCCGTAAGCTACAAACATTAGCGGCATGATTGAATGCATTAAAATGAACTCATTCAGCAGCACATTGATTACTTGAGGACAGGAGCAGCAAAGGAAGAGTTACTCCACTTAAGAAAACAGTATACAAATTTGAAATTTACAATATTGAAAAATAAGATTAGAGGCTGAAAAAATTAATTAAATAAATAAATATTTACTTTATCTTATTTCTACATGTAACCACCATTAATTAGTTGGGTTCTTAATTAGGTCTAAAGATTAGATACTATTGAAGTAATTTCAAACATCATAATCATTATAATTTACCTGTTCTAACTCCATGTTTCAGCAATTCTGAGAACAGCTAATTATTATTTTTCTACCAGACTGTACATTTTGCAGCAAAATTAACCTAGTTGGAAACAACTGCATAAAAATAGTTTGACAAGTTCCTAAGTCACATTTGTTCATCAGCAAAAAGTGGCAAGAAAGACTGTCCCAGCCAAATCCTATACATAATTATATAGAAGTTCCATTGTATTCAAATGGCATGTGCACCAAGGAAAGTGTGCATAAACTTGCAGCCTCACTTCTATATACTGTATTTTTACTATAATATAGCAGTACTTGTTATCTAGCTATCTACAGTATTTATATACCGCTTTTCAACTGAAAAGTTCACAAAGCGGTTTACAAGAAAATGAAAAAATTAATAGCTAATTAATAGCTAATGGGTCCCTGTCCCAAAAGGGCTCACAATCTAAAGTGCAAAAAGAACACCAGCAGAAGCCACTAGAACAGACATTGCTGGGGTGTGTAGGGGCAGTTACTCTCCCGCTGCTAAATAAAAGAGGAACACCCACTTGAAAGACCAGTTTTTAAATTAGATGAAAAGCACGCCTCCGTCAGTCTTGAAAGACTATGGTATCGTGCTTGGCGCTGCATACACTGCATGCGAAGCATGAAAGCCTGGGTTGGATTGTTATGGAGGACAGGCTGTTACCCAAGCAGCAAATCCCCCCTCTCCATGCCACTGAATTAGTCCAATGGAAAGGCAGAGCCAATACAATTGGATCCAGCTGGCGTCGCAGGGCTGGGCTAAGGACAGGAGCTCACCCTGTCTTGTGGGGCCGACCCGGGTCTCGACTTAACCGCTTGCGCCACCACAGCCCATTAGATGAAAGCTTTGAAGAAAGCATGCCATTATATGTATATAAAGCATGCCATATACATTATATGTATAACAGGATTCTCCAAATCCTATTACCATGAGACTGCAACTTCATTTTCCAAGTCCTACTAAAAATTCTCATACTGAGGCAGAAGCTCAAACCCTGCTGAGACCTACCATGGTAAAATCAAGAGCATTTAGAGTGCATACTGTTTAAGATTGTGCTATAACATTCTAGAAGAGATACTGTGACTTCAGTCAAGGAATTATCTATGTGTTATGGCTGTCAGTCTAGAGCAGGGGTGTCCAAATGTTTTGGGAGGACGGCCATATCATCTCTCTGACACTGTATCAGGAGCAAGAAAAAACAATTTACATAAATGAATATATTAGATACATGTCATATATGAATGAATGAATTCAAATCTGTTGATATTTTCTAAATAGAGAGGAAAGGTGTATGCATTCCTCCCCAGCCCTCAGAATACGCTCTGGTTGAGTGGGGAGCATAAGCTTCAATTTCCTGCTGGCCAGATGGAAAGATCTTGCTGAGGACCACATGGAGGCTTGCTGAGGGCCATATCTGGCCCCTGGGCAAGGGTATGGACACCTCCATTCAAGAGGTCCTGTTTAAGAAGCCCAGTTATTTCCAAGTAAATAGCCTAGTTAGGTAAAACAGAAAGGAAAGGTAGACAGATGAGACATAGCAGCAGCTTAACATTTTTTTGATGTTGCTCTTATTGACAGGCCAGACTAGACAATCCAAGGCAAGGTAGAGTTGGTGAAAGCCTACTGGTCCCTTGAAAACTGCTGAGCAAGGAGCAGAAGCTCTCTACTATCAGCTACACAGCTGACACACAAGCATTGTAGATAGGCCAGCGGCTGGCTCCCTCTTCTGACAATCTGCCATGATAACAAAGAGTAGCGGGCTTGAGTCTGGCTGCCTGAGAAGCCACTTCAATGCTTTAAATTCAGAAAATAACTATCAGATCAAGTCATTGTAAAATGTGAGACAGACACAATCAAAATTCAAGTTAAGCAATTTTAAGTCCACTTTGAATAAAGGAGAAATTTAAGCAGGTGCTTAACTCCCTCACTGAAATAATTGGGCCTTTAAAAAAAGTACCTGCATCTTGCCGTACCCTGGAAATAATTAATTTAGAACATTAAAGCTACAAACTTAGCAACTCTGGTAATTCACAGTAGCATTACTCTAAAGACAATAATTTAATATGGACAGTTCTGAAGCATCACTGAAATAAGAATCTGTTGAACTAGGGCCACCTCTACTAAGTCCTGGCAGGAACTTTGCCTCTCCAAAGATTTATTTTGTATAACAAGAAGTACAGGCTCTAATGCAGTGTTCCAAAACTATGCAAAGCTTTGAAGCAAAAGAAAAAAAAGGAAAAAAAAGAAAAAAACTTTTGCGGTGAAAGCAGCTTTGAATGAAGCTTCTTCTTGGTACTGCTCATTAAGCAGTAAATAATTAAAGCACCATGGAAATAGACAGGTAAAATACAAGCAGCAGTGTCAGTAACAGACTTAAAAGAGAAGAGTGGGAAAATGAATTTTAAAAAAGCAATGAAATAATTCATTTGAAGTTTTCAATAAATTTCACTTTCAGCCTTGTTTAAAGATATATTAGACTTTTGGGATGGAACATAATTATGAATCTAATGGGCACCTGTTTTTTTTAAGGTTCCTTTTTAAGCTGTTTTTAAGCTGTTCCCATAGAATCCCAGTTTTTTAGACTTCCCCAAATTCAAACAGAGATTTGGGGATTTAGTCAGGAGAAATGGCTGCTGGTGTGTACATGGATTCCCCCTCCCCCCCAGGGATTCCTTTTAAACTGTTCTTATGAAAAATCACCACACTATTTTAATCAAGTCCAACGAGTGGTTTACCATCCTGTATTTTTTTTAAGAACTGCCATTGATAACCAACAGAAATTTTTTGCCCACCAAAAATATTATGTGGCAAGAAAAATAACAAATGTGAGTGCCACAGTTGGAGCAAAATGCTATCAACCTTCATGCTATGCATGATTTTGTGCCACTCCAAACTCTCTCTGATAGAAACAGAACAAAAGCAAAGGATTACGTTACATCTCTCTTAATGTGTGATTTGGTCCTCAGATTCTGATAAGGATACAGAGAAACATAAACTTGCAAGGAAAGAGACAGACAGTATCAGTTACATGATATAGTCAGTGAGAATACTGGGCCACCATTCTCCCACCAAGGAGTTCTGTCCTCCTAGTATCAATCCAGTGGAGTGAATACATAAACTTTTGAGGCTAGAGGCCAGGAAATCCAGAAGTGGGCAGGATCAGAGGGGAATGAAGTTCAGATATTAACTGTAACTTACCAATCAACTCTTTTATTTATCGGTAAAGTCTTATCAAACAAATCTGGGAGCCAGAAATCTATTTTAGACTGAGAGCACAATCCTAACCATGTCTACTCAAAAGTAAGCCCCATTATGTTCAATGGGTCTTACTCTCAGGAAAGTGTCCTTAGGATTGCAGTCTGAATGATATTGGATGGAGCAAATAATGTTCTCACCACATTTTTTGTTACACTTTTTTATCCTACCTTGTTACATTTTTTCTATCTTATAAAATAGTTCCAACAATAGAACAGCACTATATATTCTTAGGAATTTTGACACTATGTTAATAATAATAAAAACAAAAAGAAAAATAAAATACTGCTATCATTTCTAAGTAATAGCCAGAAGTTGAAAAAGCATGCCAACTGGACTGATTCAAGCTTTTATTCTGAACACAATGGCTTAGCAGATGTTTCTTATGGTCTGCTTAAAAAAAACAGGGAAAAGAAAGATGTGCTACATGCTCAATACTTTTTCCGTGATTATTTCTTTTTCCTGATGTTAAAAGACGAATATATGCATTATGTACAAAATAGTGGTATAGGTGAATGTTGTAGCTTAATGTTAAATGTAGACACTGCACTGGCAGTTAAAGCTGAGTCTACTTTTGAGTAGACATGCCTAGGATTGTAAACTTCTTAAATCACAGTTTGCTTGTATTTTTAGCACAAGCATTTAATGTGATGACCATTGCTATCATTGCTTATCATCATACATATATTTGGCCATACACTGCACCCTGTGTTATTTGTAAATTTCAATATAATTTTTGTTTAGATGGAAGATACAAATAATCAATGTGGAATCAATTCAAGCTAATAACTGTCAGTTCAATATCTATAGCAATATATTATTTCAATGTAATATGATTACATTCTTTATCTGGGAATCAAATCCTGTGCCTGCACACAGATGAACAAAATTATCTAATGAGTCTTTCAATCACTTTGCTCTTCAGACTTGTCACTTCGGATTTATTGGTGCTTCCCTCTGGCCATAGAATGGTAGGGAAATGCACTTGTGTCAAAGACATTCTACATTAACATATGGCAAAAACTCTCACATTGACCTCTCAAGTCAAACTTCTTTGGTTAATTTAAGATGGCTTTATGTTTTAATGCAACTGGTACAATGAAGCAGTTACTGTGTTCTAGTGAGAGTTTATGTGCTACCTTAACACCTACCACAATTCTCCTCCACCTCTTACACTTAGGGCACAATCCTAACCAATTTAGGCCAGCTTAACTCACCTGGCATATCTTCCTCTGATGGTGTGGGGATGTCAGTCTATGCCTATGCACTGGCTTAAACCCCCCTCAAGCGTGGAGCACACACTTTTGTGACACACTTTGGTCAGCACAGTACTTGTTCTGGGGCTTATGCTAGCCTAAACGGAGATTAGGATTGCAGCCTCAGAGTACTAAAAATATTCAGGTTATATAATGACTAAGGGCATATCTTTTGGACAAGCATGCATGTGAATACAGTGGCAGAGATTTTGGGGGTGCAAAGAAATATGTTTTACAGGGAGCCTCACCGTGACATGCAAGTGATCCTTCCTCTTCAGATTCACCTCCAATTTGCTCTCACCATCCAAAAAGGCTCCAAAGAGTAGGAGCCACTTGAACACTACAGTGAGATTACCTGCAAAACTCAATGTTTTTCATCTCCTCTAGCTATGTCACTCAGTAAAAACTATGTAAACTCATGGTTGCTTAATCGCATCTACAATATGAAGCACTGCCAAATTGCTTTGGAATTTGCTAAGAGGTGATCTAGAAGTTGAACATTTATAACTAACACATGCCTGAGAATGCAACAGTCAGAGCAGAGAACTTTTATTGGCGTAATACAGTAATAAGAAATAAACAAACAAGCAATTAAATCAACCAACAGAAGAAATTAAAAAAATATCAACTCAAGAATTCCATAATATTCATCCTTCTCCTCCTTGCCACCAGTTTCAAAAACCTTGCCATCTTCCCTATGAGCATACCATCACCCACCAGAAGAATGCACCTTTTTCTCCTGGTCAGACCATCCACTTATCTTTTTCAAAAATGGATTCAGGCACAAGTTTTGATACAATGGGCAGTACAAGATCATATGCATCCATGTTTCAAATTCCCTAATTTAGAAACACACCACCAGGATAAGGAGTCCCTTTAAATGTACCATACAGGATCACTGATGGCATCATATTGCACCTCACTAGTGATGGTGCCCTTCGGGACACGTTAGGGACATGTTAAAAGATGTAAATAGGAGCCAAGTTGCCCATATTTTAGGGAGACTGACAGGTGTAATGGTAAGTCTTGTTAAATATTGTTAGTCTTGCTCTTGCTGCTCTATATTTAAAAAATATGAATGCAGTAGTGAATGAAGGTATTCTCTTCCACAGCCAGTATCCTAAGGGCCCCTGGGAAATTGTACCTTTGTTTCCCAGGATGACAAGAGGATGCTCAGCCTTGCCTTACCATTGGCCAGAGAATAGAACATATGCAGGGAATTAACTTCCTCCTGTCTGCCTGCAAAAGAACGCTGCTCCAATGCTGAGAAAGTGAATTGGAGACATTAGTCAGAGGACTAAGGAGTCCCAGGATTTTCAAATGCTATTGTGACCCCCCCCCTGCAGATCATTTTGATTGAAATGCAGGGTATAAATTTATACATAAATAAGGCTGCAATCCTAAAGTCAGTTTCCTGGGAGCAAGACCCAGTGAACACAATGGGGCTTAATTTTGAATAGACATTGTTACGATTGTGCTCTAAGACTGTATGTTGTGACCATTTTTCATCACATACCATGCAGGAGGGGAATTGTGAGATACAAATATTTTAAACAAATGAATAAAATGTATAGTGTTGTGTCAGCTAGCGTTGGTGGCATGGGGCTATAAATTGTGATAATTAGCATATGTTCAACTTTCAGAAAATTTTAAGTTTTAAAAAGTTCATGATTTTAAACAACTGATTTGACATTTTAAAGAAGTGCCTTACATAGATGCTTCCTCACTGCCTACACCTATTAACAAAATTTTAAATTTGGGGATCTTTTTGTGGTCATCAGCTGCAATCCTGCTTCCTCCATGAGGAGTGTGCAAAACGTACATATGCTCCTGTGGCTCTCCTGACATGCTATTAGAAGTTTTCTAATAGTTTCCAGTGAGTGAGATAGGATTGCAGCCAATGGCTGCAAACCCTAAAGACACTTTCCTGGGAGTAAGAATACTCCCTGTATCCACTGAATACATTTCCTGTATCCATTGAATACATTGGGGCTGACTTTTGAGTAGACATGGTGCACAATCCAGAGTAACTATGGGGAGTCCTTGCTCTGGTGTAAGAACAATTTGCTCTGGATTGCAATATGAATTTCCCATAGGTTTTCACTAGGTGGTGCAGTAACTATGGGTACACGTAATGTCTCTTACATGCTCCCGTAGTTACTCTGGATTGTAGGGATGGTTGATTGTGCCCTAAGACTTAACACAATTAACTTATTGATAAGTAAAATTGCATCTTACAAAACAGCTCTAATATTATATTATGGAATATTATGGCCAGAACCATTATTTGTGAAACACTGCTATGCCTCAGATGGAAGGAACTCACCATGGATTGCAATGGTTATAACGAAAAAGGAAGAATTTATAGCATAGTATATTCTGCAGACAGTGAAAGGAATAAGTCAACAGTCCACATTCCTTCAATCCTTTCCTACCTTGTAGAGTTTATACAATGAAGGAATCCTGTGGATTCTCTAGTCACAAATTATTCCCTCAGCACAAATCACTATTTTTTGTCTTCTTTAACATTGCTGCACTTCACTGTGAAATTAAAATGTTAATAAAATGTAAGCCTTGTGCTTATATCAGACTCAGGTGGTGCCAGTCTAGACTGCATCTTTTGTCTCCTCCAAGGAAAGGAAAGACATGGCTCAAAATCACATCTGGTGTGGCTGTGAGTTGTGGCCACTCCGGTCATGATTCAGTGGCATTCTGAGCCATTCCTTCTTCCTTTATAGGAACATAGGAGGAGAAGCACAGTGTGAGCAGCCACACACTCAGATGCCCTGCTGTTTTAGGCCATGTGATTCTTTTCTCTCCTCCTTTGGGGAAAGAGGCCCAGAACACTGCTGCATTGCAGCCAGAGTGGATGATGCACCACCCCTTAGTTCATGAAAGTGTTAGTACAAGGCTGGTGGCAATGCCCAGGCATGTGCGTTTCCCAGGACATTTGTTCCCATTGCCCCGTAGGTACACCACTGATGTAAGTTAGGTTTTGGAAGAGGCCAGCCAACCCGAAAGTCATGATGCTATCCAGCTAGTAAAAGTAAATTCATAGGAAAATGTTTTCCTCTGGTGCTAGGAGAATGCTGCATTATGAGCAAGTGATTTATGTTAGGAAAGACTTACTAATTAGACTGTTATTATATTATTTTGAGTGTTGCTTCTTGAACTTAAGTATAGAATTTGGTTCCCCCCCTTTTTCTGTTCTAATGCACAATAAATATTTTCTTTTGTATTGCATGAAACCAACCTGCCTACTGCAACCAACTTCCTGTGGTGCCTTGCTCAGATTTGCAATGTAGGCTTGATCATGTATAGGATTGTCTATAGGGCATGCCTATATTGGAAAGGAAGAAAAGGCTGCAATCCTAAAGACACTCTTCTGGAAGTAAGGCCCACTAAACACAATGGGGCTTACTTTTGAGTAGATATGGTTAGGATTGTGCTCAAAGTGAAACAATGAAGTTGATGACAACTCTTCTAATCTTTCTCCCTCCTTAGGAAATTTAGTGTGAGGACTGACAATTGGTAGACTCCCAGCTTGGTGAAGCTGTGCAAATGTCACCCTTATCCAGTCAGTGGCAGCATCTACCACAATTATTCAGTCAGGGCATGACTGATGGGATCTCAGAATGGGATGAAGCATTAGATTTCTCAGAAGAGTATGTGATCTTTCTTGGTGTTACCATGAAAATCACCACATGGATCAAGAACACTTTTATTGACTAAGGATGCAATCCTAAAGAACTTTCCTAGGAGTAAGACATATTGAACACAGTGGGGCTAACTTTTGAGTAGAGATGGTTAGGATTGTGCTCTAAGACTTCATGTTTTTCAAAAATACACCCGAACTGCTAGGTTTTGCAACAGATGCTATGTTCTATACTATAAGTACTGTCTTGGAAATTTCAAGACCACAATTTTTCCTGACCATAATTTTTAATGCAATGATAAAAACTGTAAGTTACCCACCTTGTTCCTCATAAACAAGACCCATATTTGTGTGTGCTTCCGCTTCTCTCCTGCCACCATCAATTTTAATCAGTTGAGCAGTTTTAAAGCATTGCTCATAGAAGTAATTCCTCAACCACTTATCTTCAGGTTTGTTGAAGCAATATGCCAGACTTAGTTGGTTATTATACATCTCTTCATAGTACTCTTGGTGGAAAGAAAAAAAAATCTGATTAATACTATTAATAATATTTTTGCATCTTTAATAAAACTTTAATCTTTGCAACAAAAAGTCTTATAATTAATTTCTTACATTTAGTTATAGCTATATAATTTGAAGTGCCATTTATGTATTCTGCACAATCTGTAAAGGTGTAGGTGCTTATTATCAATTTATACATACAGGTGCAGAAAAAAATGAAAAAGTTCAGACATTTTGCACACATACCATCTTCTTCTTCAGACTGAGCTCAATGGAAATCTGATTTTCCAATCCACAGCAGAATCTGGATGTGCACAGAATTACTGACTGGCCCTTATGTCAAACATGAAACTTATTGCCATACTTCAGATATATTTACATGTCAAAAGGTTTAAAAATGAAACCAAGGTTTAAACAAATAGCCATATACCTCTTAGAAAAACTGAAACAAGCAGAGAACACCCATTTGAAGCTTGGGAAAAAAGGATTATTCAGTCAGGAGACTGGTATGAACCTTTAAAGTGCAAAGTAAGATCATTGCAGGGTTATCCCATTAATGTAGTTAACAACTGTCTCAGATGGTGGATTGGCAGGATGTATATCATCCCCACCAGCCTCTCATCCCAACAGTCACCTTTTTGTGCCCATACAGCTTCCCCAGCCACTGCTTCTGCCACTCTTCAACTTCTTTTCCTGTTTGTCTTCTGGAGTAAAAGAGTGGAAAAAGAGAGTTTGAATGGCAGGTATTTTAGCTTCCTCCCTTATTCCCTACTTTTCCCTGCCTCTGCTCTTTCAGAACAGATTGTTACAAGAATTGCTCCCTTATTATATAAATGCATTTTATTAATTTAATATTATAAATGTGTTGGCTCAAAGTCCCACTTCCCTTCCCCCTCTTTCACTCCTAAACACACCTTTGGAGCTTACAAGCAAGTAATTCTTTAACTACTCTGCCACTGTCATTTATATGCTAATGTGAAGCATGGTCTTCTATTGTTCTTGCCAGCCACATGGTCACTTCCCCATTCTTTCTCTTTTCAAATTTTGACCACACTTAGCTGGATGGGTTCTTCTTTATTTTCTGATTGGGTGATGGTGTCTGCCAGCCTTCCCCTTCCTGTAAGGTAAACAGCCTTCCTGGACCTAGGTTATAAAAAGCCATGCACCCTATTGTTCCCTCTCTTTTTCTGCTTGGACCCTCTTCCCCTTTGGATCATCTCTCTTTCTGGACCCTCCTCCCATCTGGATACTGGCATGCCTTGAAGAAAGGTAGATATTGCTTTCCCCTCTCTTCCCCTTTCCTTTGCTCCCCCTTCTCCTTGGTACACACTATGTAAGAAACAGGTACACTTCACCCTTATGCTACTGAATGTATGTAATATTGGTTTATGCTTTATGACAATAAAGTCTGCATCTTTGTGATAAGTTTTTCTTAGTGGTTCCCTTTCTAAAGTAGAAGTGTGACACCCTAGGTCAGGGTCACCCTCATAAAAGGGACTTGCAATAGCCTTACTGGGGATGAGGATTGCACAGTCAACTTTTAAATACTACATATTACATTCTATGTTGACTCTCCAGTTCTTAGATACCTAGCAATTAAGTTCCCTCAAATTCACCAGGATATGAGACAACAAGAACTGAATAAGCCCATTGGATGGTATCATAAAACATAATCACATATAAACAGAAAAAGAGGAAAAAAGATCAAAGATTGATAACTGGAAGCATGAAACATCTATAGTTGGGATACAGATAGGAAAGCTTCAGCCATTCTTTTTAGTGAATATCAAGGCAGTAGAGTTTGTACAATTATGAAAATAATTTACTCCACAATCCAGAGTAACTACGGGAAGACGTAAGAGGCAGTTACTCTGGATTTTTCTATGCATTTCCCATAGGTGACACCGTAACTACATCGGTATAAAAGGTCCCATAGTTACTCTGGATTGTAGCCTACGGCTACAATCCTAACCTCCAGTAAGGCTGGCCTAAGCCCAGGCAGAAGTCCTGTACTGACCTGGGGTTTTTACAAAAGTGCTGTAAGACACTCTTAGGGGAGTGTTAGGCCAGTGAACAGATCTGCGCTTGCCTCCCTACATCACCAAGGGAACAGGAGGGCCAATGAGTAGTGCCAGCCTAGGTTAGGACTGCACCCTAAATTGAAGTAAGTACTCTACAACTCTCAAGAGATGGAAGTGATCAGAGGCTAACTATTGTTATTGTCACAGCCTTGATTGAATGAACTTCAGTGACCCTCAAATGAATGTCCTTTTAATGAATATACATTCAGAATAATATTTAGGACCCAGAAATATTTTGAGATAACTAACAAGAAAACTGAGACAGTTCTTCTTTAACACAATAATCCTTTGAAAATTGGATATTTGGTAAAAGACTTTTTGGGGAGAAGCAGCACAGTGGGATATGCCTCTTTTCATATTCATGGCTTCAGAGTTGTGCTCTACGTGACTCCATACTGGCCTTGATTGCTGGCCTGTAACGCTGTGTCATGAAATCAGTATAAGCAACATCTTAAAGTGAGCTCTTAAGTAATTCAGAAAAAATGGAAAGCATACTCATACTCTATTACTGGACCAGCAAATTTGAATTCACATGCTCTCCATTTTTAAAAATTCTCATACCCTATATAAGGAATTTCACATAGGATCTGGAGCTAATTTCACACAACTTTAGTTCAGCTTGCGATAGACTTTTTGTTCAAGTACAGGAAGATGTTTACCATGCTCCTCCATACAAAACTTTACCTTCCCAATGAAAACTGGTACAGAGAAGGATTCTAGACTAGCCTTCTTTCCAACATGCCAGTTTCCTAAGTATAGTCATGACATTTTTCCTGTTGGGGTGAACATTTAATTATGTTCAACATCTACAACTTGAAATATTACAGCCCAGTTCTAGACCTTTGACTTAAGGCTACTAAACACATCAGAGTAATGGGAAAAATTCTCATAGAATAGTACAGCACTAAAATGTCTAGAACTTGATAGATACTATTCTGCAACAGATTTAGAACTGACACAAAACCAGGGATGTCCATATAAAGCCAGAAGGCACCACAAGGATGTTCAGGATCTGGGAGAGGTCCCCCATCCAACCCCTCTCCCTCCACCACCACACCTTTCCCTGTTGTAGTCTCCTGCTTCCTCCACCCCAACATCTCCTCTCTTCCTCCCCATTCACCACACTGTGCCAGCAGAGCACTAGCACAGAATCTAGCACAACAGTTCTAGCACAACAGTTGGTTGACACTGGACCAGAGCTAGGGTCTATAAATTTACTTTATGGTGCGTTTGTGACACCCAGTGGCAGTGGTGCACCGGTGATAAGCTTTAGGATTGGGCTACTACCTGGTGAACATTCCATAACACTTTTACAGTTTGAAGAATACAATTGACACATTTTAATAAAGTATATTAATAGGGATATTTCCATTTCCAAACACAAACAGAAAAACTGCATGATCTGGGACTTGCCGGGTAAGGTATAGATAAGTTAAACCTTAGAAAACTGGTCAAATTTCTCAAAGAAAAAATGATTATTATTAATAATTTTTCTGTAGCATTTTTTGGCTTAAATATTTATTTCATTACAACAAACAGTCTGAAAACTCTGGAAGATTTTGTAATTGAAATGTAAGTTATGTGTAAATACATTAAAAGGGTTCTGGTGACATCATTATCTATACACACACAGAGTTTCTCTCATTTTGTCACAGAAATGTCTCCCTGTGACTGTAAGCTTCATAATTCTGATCCATCAATTTACTCTATAAATACAGTTTGGTGACTAAGGCTGAAATGTGCTAAGTTCCAGTAATGTTTCAAATTCATACATGAAACAATCTGGAATCTCCCCTCAGGCACAACCCGCTGCAGATCTTGCTGCTCCATTACCCAGAATTCTCCTATTTACCTGATCGCTGGGCTGTCTCAGTCCTGGTCAGGAAGAAGTAAAGCTGATCCAGCTTATCAGGCTGCTCCTCCAGGGACTTCTCCAGCCATATGGCTGACCCAGGCCCTGAAGCCTCCCTCAAGGCATTCCACTTCTCTATCAGAGTAAAGAGCTCAGCGAAAGACTTGTGATAACCCTGTCGCAGCATTTCTATGCAGACGTTCTTCTTGTATGAATTCCGGTAACTGAGGATTTTAAAAGACAGATTTTAATCCTTTAAATCTGAATTATGCTCTTTCAGTGAAAGGAATGAACAAAACAAAAAAAATTGTGTGCAGCGTGCAAAGAGATTTAAAGATGACAAGTGTTATTTTTGTTAGCTCATGTTCATCATCCCAGCGTATCTTCAAAATAAAAAAGGAAAAAGCTGCAGGAGGAATTTAAACATTACTTATATTAGAACTGCATTATAAATATAACACTGTTCTGCAACTGATATCAGCCAGGAAGGTCAACTGAGTTAACCTACACAGAAAAAACAAACACAAACCTTCTTGGCATTTCTTCACTGAAACACAAGCTGGCAGTTTGCTTAAAACAATGAGCAATGGGGAAAACTAAGCATACACCGCATGTCAAAACAATGTATATGTTAAATAGTTTTGCTGGAGGTTATGGTGGGTTGGTTTAAAATGTCTGACACAGTATTTGTTAGAACTATACGCCTTAACGTATTATTTCCCTGTGTTCAATATCTTCAGCTGGGACTAATTTAGTAACACAGAAATTTCATAATTTCTACCTAATTTTAAAACCAAATGACAGATCCACAGAGATAGAATGACAAATGTGTATCAAAGTTTTTCCCCTAACAATCAGGGATCAGATATACATATTAAAACATGTATAATTAAAAACCTTTAAGAAGTAACACCTTCCATGGCATAATTAATATAAATAATCCAAATGTTCTTTCAAATTATAGGTTACAGTTCTAGAGCTCCATGCAGTCAGTCCATTAACCCATTTCACTTAAACTGATACTATTCCAACAAGATATAAAATACTATAAATGAAGTCAGTGATTGTCCCCAGAGGATTTTCACCATGAATGAAAATAGTTATGACTGGCTACGAGCCATCATGTCAAATATATATTTTACGATGAACTGAGTGGAAAAGAAAATCCAAATCTCTTCTTGATTATGTTTCAACTTCAACAATCAATACATTTTGATGAAGCATATTAATTTAAAAACTGCCACTATATAGCTATAGTTTTTAAGACTGCAACCCTACGCACACTCTCTTGGAGATCTGTCCCATTGAATACAATGGTTCCTGCTTCTGAGTAGATATGCATGTGCTACTATTATATATAAATGATATAAATTAAATCTATGGAAGACAAAAATCATAATTTGAGTTGTATATGACTGCTATCAACACAAAATTCACTATCTTAAAATTCACATGGAACACTCAGGTAGGCTTAAGATCTCTGCCAATGCCATTATACTCAGCCCAACTGTATTTGATATATTCTTCATTGGTTTTCTTTTTGATGTTACTATAGGTATATTTTAATGGTCCATTTAATTCCACATAAATTCTGTTCAACATGCATTTTTGTTTATAATTCTATCCACCACAATACAGTTATATCATGCATAAGAACACTTATTTGCTCCCATAGGTTTGCTCATATAGATTAGCAGAGGGTAACATATATGATTAGACCAGTACAGGGTGATGCTTTTATCAGATAGAAATAGAAAGAATTCAAGAGCAGAACTACAAATTGTTTTACTCGCTTTTTCACTAAAAACTGGGCTTTTTAACTCCACGGTTCCACTTAATAAACAGTAAGAACAAAGATAAGAGTGTTTACAGAATGACTCAGAAACCTATCTACCCTTAAATTTTATGTACTGCACAGTGCTTTTTTATATGATTTAAGAAGATTATAATTAATTGAAGACAAGTCTTCCTGCAGATTTATAATTTAGAGCACAATCCTAACCGTGTCTATTCAAAAGTAAGTCCCATTGTGTCCTATGGGACTTACTCCCAGGAAATTGTCTTTAGGATTGCAGCCTTAATGGATAAGAATGGAGAAGATGGCAAATTAACAGGTAAAGGTGAAGAATAACTAATCTGATCATATAAAAAAACACACTGTAATTGTTTTAAGACTCAAAACTAATAGAAATGACTTAGAATCATGTGGAAGGCATGCAATGAGTAACGAAATAAAAAAAAGATGAATGAAAGTTTCATTAGAAGAACTACCAGAAACTGTCAGGAACAGGGGATGGAGAAAGCACAGTTCTTTGTCATTGCTGTGAATTGTAAGGCTGCTTATCAAGATAGATCTGGAAGAAGACAGCCCTATTCTTAGTGTCATGCTTTTGAAGCAGAAAGGGACTTTTACACCATTCTCCTTTCCTTAGAAAACCTTGCACTTCCTGAAAATGGGCTTCTGGCGTAGTATGTGAACCCTAAGACAGAACAGCATCTGGCACTACAGGGACGGTGGCACATAAAGGAGGGAATGATATAAAAACGCCTCCATTACAAAATGGGATCTTGGGTTCAAAGCCACTAAAACAAAACAAAAAAAATGAGATTGTGAGACTGGAAAGATTTAAAGGCTGATGTAGAATACTGACAGAGCCTCATGGCCCAATCTTGTCCAAGGCCTGAATCACTGGAACATGCATTCCACTAGTGCAGGTTGCTGCAGAAGCACTTTATGTGTTTGCAGCAGTGCAAGGTGCTAGTGCGCCTTCCCACATGTGCCAGCAGAGCAACAGAGGCCCACAGAACAGATAAGCCTGGCATACAGAGTGGAAGGGAGTGGGGATGGACAAACAGGAGGAAGATATGTAGCAGGGATAGGGGAGCAGGCCCAGGAGAGGGTGAGTTCAGTAGTGCCCACCAAATCCCATACAGCAATCCCCCTGCATACAGCAATCCCCCTGCACAGATCAACTTAGATTTGCACCAGAGATATCACCCATAGTGTTTGGGCTTACTTTGGGACAAGGTGACAAATGTTCCCTTACCTATCCTGAGGAGAGCCCCAGCAGCTGCAAATTTACTGCAGTATGCAGCAAAGCCCACACCTGTACGGCTTCATCACCAATTAAGGCTACAATCCCATACCCGCTTTCCTGGGAGTAAGTACTATTGAACACAATAGGACATTATTAAAAGAGAATTTGAAGAAATCTAAAAGAGAAGAAGAAATCAAAAAAAGAAGAAAGAAAAGCAAGACACTGAGATTGTACAAGATATTCAAAAGGCTTAAAAATAGAAAGAGATAACCAGGCCTCCGTCAGTCTTGAAAGACTATGGTATCGTGCTCGGCGCTGCATATGCTGCATGCGAAGCACGAAAGCCTGGGTTGGATTGTTATGGAGGATAAGCTGTTACCCAAGCAGCAAATCCCCCCTCTTCACGCCACTGAATGGAAAGGCAGAGCCAATACGATTGGATCCAGCTGGCATCGCAGAGCTGGGCTAAGGGCAGGAGCTCACCCTTGTATGGCAATTGGAAGTTATCACTTTTGTAAGAAAATCTGCTTAAACTGTCATCACAATTTTTGTTGATTACATAGCATACTGCCATGCTATGGTTTAACATAACCATACTGAGATAGATGCCAAGAAAACTAGACATATATAAACTTATTGCCAGACAATATTTGGCAATGTTTGAATTTCAAATTTGTTGATATGTAATAAATATATACAATTTATAATAAAGGCTTAAGGAACACTTAAAATGTTTTGATAATAAGATGTTCTGATACATTTAAGTGTTACCTATATTGTAATTCCAATTCATACACTGTATTTGAAAACACAAGTCTTAACATCCATTGAATGACAGGCATATCATAATTTCTTGCAATTTGAAAATTAGCTACATTATTAGAAACCTTCCATGCTTGTTATTATCAAAACTGATTTTTACTGTTTTAAAATGCATATGAACATTATTGTAAAGCTAACAACATTAAAGGACATTTAAAAACAAAACTTTTCTATAGGTAGAATGGCCTCTGGGGGCACCTACTGGAAATTTAGCAATATTGCAATTGAATCCTGTTAAATTCAGAAAACATCCATTTTTAAACTTTTGAACAAAAGTTTTAAAATATAATCATGCATAAGGTGATTTCTAGTTATTTTTTTTGAGATGTGGACCATACCCATGTGAACACATATGAAATACCTATTTTTGGAATTATGCAACAATGATTACTCCAAAAATTGCTGTTTTATAGATTGAAGACATGGCATAGTTTTAAGATTTTATAGTATATCAAATAACACAAATTTATAAAATCTTGATGGGCAATGACCAGTATAGATAGAGGCCTGACTGTAGCAAGCACAGGAGAGTACAAGAAAAGATGAAAGAAGAGCAAAGATGGCACTGGTTTGTGGGCTGGACTTAAAACTGGAAGATTTAAGGTTCAAATCCTTGCTTAGCCATGAAGCTTCCTAGGTGACCCTGGTCAGTCACTATTTTACCTAACTCATAGGCTTGTTGTGAGGACAAAGGAATGGAAGGAACCATGGCACCACCCTGAGGAAATGTGGTATAAATGTAAAACATAAATAAGTAGCTCAGCTGCAAACACGTAAAAGCCTAGTTACACAGGGTGTTCTTCACCTGCTGTGGGACATCCTGCCTCCTCTAGTTGTCTTTATTTGAGTCCTTCCTAGAAGGATGTGCTTTGAAACAAATCTTTATACTTTCTCTTCCTTTATTTGACTGAGGCTGCAATCCTAACCTCATTAGGCTGGCCTAAATCACAGCATAAGTCCTGCGCTGAGCTGGGAGTGTCACAAAAGTTCTGTAAGACACTTCTGTCCCACTATGGGGGGGGGGGGGTGGAAGGGTTAGGTAAGTACACAGGCATACATCTCCACACCACCATGCAAAGATAAGCCATGTGAGTTAGGCTGGACTAAATTGGTTAGGATTGCACACTGAGGGTGCAATCTTAACCAATTTAGGCCAGCATAACTCACCATAGTTCCCATGGTGGAGTGGGAAGGCTGGTGCATGTCAGTGCACTGGCCTAACCCCCACCCAGATGTGGCGCAGAAGCATTACTAATGAGCATGTAAACTGGTGCAAAACTCAAAATGTTGCCCTAGGAGTGATGTCATGCCTAGGCTTTTTAAAAAAGAAAATTGGGAGAAAGCCCACTTCCTGCTCCTCAGCAGCATGGCATCCGTTTGCTCTGCTGCATTCTAGTCATCTATTTGCTATCTGTGGTCAAAGAAGATTTCATAGCCGCCCCCAAACAACAAAATAAAATATAATTAAGTAAATAAACAAAAAGTGTACGAAACACTATTCTGAGGCAAAGAGAAATGTTACTCTCCCCTGCTAAATATAAGGATACCACTTAGATGTGCCTTTTTACCCAGTTAGTAGGGGTAACTGTATAATAAGATATGGAATATATTATTAATATATATAAACTGATTCGTATTAACTCCTTATTAGTTCCATACTGTATGATGATTACAGCTCATTGACTCTCAGATTAATTAGTTAATTAGTCTTTTGGGTTAGTTTTGAGTTGAGAAAAATCATGTTTTCATTTTCTGCTTTATTGGGTATAATGTATAAATAAATATATTATAAATATATAACAGATATTTCAACTTCATTAAATCACCTTTCCAGTGTTACACAGATAAGGTATTATTTGTCATACATACCCTGCTTTTCACAATTTTAGCAACTAGAATTGGCTTATTATTACCCCCCTCATAGCTTGCTACCCAATACAACTGCTACCCCCTGTATCTCCTTAGCTACACCACTATGCAGCAGTGCTTCATAGCACTTTTGTGACTAGTACAGGACTTATGCTGAAACTTAGGCCAGCCCAACTAGGTTGTTAGCCTGACTGTCATTTTCTAATGAGCAGAGTAATGGCAGCAGGAAAGAATTTTTCCAGGAGCTCTAATTGGCTGAGAAATTTTAAATAATTTCTTCAAATGCCTATGTTTTGTTGCCCTATTTTGAGTTTTTAAGATTCCTAATTTTTGGATGAAGAAGGGAAGCCAAGGCTGATCAAATGCAAGGGTTCCTTTCAACTAATGCAGGCGTCTCCAAACCCCGGCCCAGGAGCCAGATGTGGCCCTCAGCAAACCTCAATGTGGCCTCCAGCAAGACCCCTCTATTCGGCCCTTGGGCATCTAATCCACTCCAATACATTCTTATATGTAAATTTATGCAAATATATTCAAATTTGAAATGTAAATTAGTTTTCTGGACCCCAACACAGTGTCAGAGAGATGATGTGGCCCTCCTGCCAAAAACTTTGGCGGCCCCTGCACCAATGCAGCTTCGTGATCTATAGGGCAGAAAGCCATGTACTAGCAAAATTTTAAAAACGGCAAGAAATCTGTCTTCACAATGACTGGCCACTTGTTTTTTGAAACATGAAGGTGAAGACTAAAGCTTCAAAGGTTTTTGGGCCAAAAAGGACATAAGACAGAATGTGTCCCATTAGAGAGAGATGATCAAACTAACCCATAAGATCACAAGGACTGGAGAAAAAACAGCTTTTCAACTACTACCTACTGAGTTGCTGCATGGAGTTTTCCACAATTTTGAACTTGGTTTTTTTTTTCTTTTTAAAAGGAACTTCTATGGAAAACCGAACAGCTAATGAGCTATTGCAAACTGATCATTTTACACTGTTTACAAGTGATTCTTTCAGCTGGTTTTTGGTTATACAGTACATGCTTTTTCATTGCCTTTACAGGAGAAGAACAATGATGCTTGTGACCAGGTGTCGATAGACTGTCATAATTATATTTCAAAACTCTGTTATTACTATCTTCTTTTTTGTTTATTAAAAATATTTGAATCTTTGGCATGGAATGCTACCTCTCAAAGTTAGCAATCAACTAAGGATGCTATCCAATGTGGGCCAGAGGTGGCACTGACCTTCACTGACAGTGCTGGGCATACCTGTGTAATGCATACCTGTGACACCCTGATTGTGTAATATATATCTGTGACATCCTGCTGGCATCAACTCAGCACCAGTCAGGTGGACTGGGAGGTGGGTGGGTCCATGTTTTACCAGATACTAACTTCTATGTTGGGCAGAAAGGCCAAACACAACTATTCTGTGCAGAATAGTTGGGGCAGTCATATTGTAGGACTTGAGGGGACCTCTGGCTGCTGCAGGGTTGTGGTAGCTGCTGCAGCAAGTGGTAGTGCTCACTTTAGAATTGGACTGCCTGACTGAAATCCTGCACACACTTTCTCAGGAGTCTTAATGGCAATTCTGTACTTGGTAGTTACTTCTTGTACAAAGTTATTTCTGAATTAGCAGGCCTCCATCAGTCTTGAAAGACTATGGTATCGTGCTCAGCGCTGCATACGCTGCATGTGAAGCACGAAAGCCTGGGTTAGATTGTTAGGGAGGATAGGCTGTTACCCAAGCAGCAAATCCCCCCTCTCTCCACGCCACTGAAGGAGTCCAATGGACAGGCAAAGCCGATACGATTGGATCCAGCTGGCGTCGCAGAGCTGGGCTAAGGACAGGAGCTCACCCTGTCTTGTGGGGCCGACCCGGGTCTCAAACCCTGGCCTGCTGGTTAACAGGCACAGTGTCTTAACCACTTGTGCCACCCACAGCCCTTATAGCTATGTAGGGAATTACACTGCAACTCTTTTAGCAATCTCGTCATAATTATCTTAGTGTTATTCACACTTAGACAGGGTCTTTTGGGGGGGGGGGCCTAGACATAGCCATTAACATGACTGTGTCATTGAAGGCATTTTATACCTTCTTCCAGGTACCTATTTATCTACTCACATTTACATGCTTTTGAATTTGTTGTTTGGAGCTGGGCAAGAGACATGAGCTTACTCCATTTTGTGTTACTTTAGGGTCTTGAACTCAGATCTTAAACTGCTGACCTGCCAACATTCTACTTTAGTTGGCAAGCACAGTGTTCTAACCATTGAGCCACCACAGCCACTTTTAGAAATCTATTATACATATAAGTTACAGGAAAATGTATATCAAATCCTGATTATGATGTACCGGTATATCAAATCCTGGTTACCAATAGTATATGAGTTAGATATCAAACTCTAATATTCAACTGTAAAGAATAAAGTTCCATGTTCCCAGTGAAATTTCACATATACCTGTCTACTTTTTTTAATTTTATAGAATAAATAGTATATCCTGGGTTGTCATTCTTTGTTAATATCCTGTTTAAGTAGTTGCTTGAAATTTTGTAGTAGAAAGCAACAGCACAGACCTAGGACCTTGCAATATTTAATAACTTAAAATTGGAGAACAATATTGCTTCACTTAAATAATAAAATAAAAATAGGCATTTGTGAATAATGGTTTGAATGTGGCGCTGAAGATTTTATCATCCATTGAATATTCCTGTCGCACTTTGCCTTTGTTAGCAAACAGCACATTTAACTGAATTGTGCAATGAAGTGTGTGTTCACAGCATGTCTGTAAAGGTTCTTTAATCGATACATCTGTGCATCTTTTTTTTTTAAACCATATCACTAATTCAGTAAAGAACAGAATGGAAGAAACAATCAATTACTATCATTCCAAGGAAGACAATGATGAAATGACTGCAAATGAAAGAAAATATCACCCTGCAACACAGGTAAATATAAATTTATATTTATAAATATTTACTGTACTTGGCATGTATTCTTTATAATAAACAACTACAACTTTCTTCCAGCTAAGTATGCTCAGAAGTGGTGTGTGTAAGCAATTTAAGTATAAGAAATGCTGAACACTATAAAATTAAGACAAAATGCAATTTTAGGAACAATGTGATTCTCTTCAATGCCAGGGAAGTGGGGGTGCTATTCTTCAAAATCAACTTCTTCCCTATTTGACAATTATTATAATTACACTTTTCTGTTTTTTAAGTATGCTAATTCAATGAAATAAGCCATTGTATTTTTCAATCTGTTTCATTAGTGCAAACCAAGTAAAGATTACAATAACAAAGAGCCTTATGGCACTTAAAAGGCTAATGTGTTTTCTAAGGCTTAAGCTTTTGTGGAGGATACTTTGAAATATCATAGGAACATTTTATATACACATGTATATTTTATAAACAAGAAGATCAAAAGGCCATGAAGTACAAGGGATAATAGCAAATTAGAGAGTTCTGTGAAGACCAAAAATGTATTCCTGAACAGTGATCCACTGATAACTGGAGTCTTTGGGGACAGAACTGTAAGGTTTACTCAGAAGAAAGTCCTAATTGATTCACTGTGTCCACACTGCAATACCAGAGCAGCCATTTTCAACCACTGTGTTGTGGCACACTGGTGTGCTATAGATGGTTTACCTGAGTGCCACAAAAAATGGGGGGATGTCATTTGTTAATTGGGTCATTGGGGGCATGAGCCCTACTGAAAATGTGTTGAGCCTTGTCATTTGTCAAAATGATAATGTGGCTTGACAATATTAGTTCCTTGTCAGAGATGGAAAAGGCTGAAAATTACTGGTATAGTAAACTGTAGGTGAATGAATTTGGTCACCTCTAGTTTAACAATTTTGCCTCCAAACCTTTCTTTGAATAAAAACAAATGTCTTAATAAACAGTATAACTTAAATCATAGTTTACTTTTCAGGGGCTGTAGCTGGCGCAAGTGGTTAAGACACTGTGCCTGTTAACCAGTAGGCCAGGGTTCAATTCCCGGGTCAGCCCCACAAGACAGGATGAGCTCCTGTCCTTAGCCCAGCTCTGCGATGCCAGCTGGATCCAATCATATCGGCTCTGCCTTTCCATTGGACTACTTCAGTGGCGTGGAGAGGAGGGATTTGCTGCTTGGGTAACAGCCTATCCCCCATAACAATCTAACCCAGGCTTTCATGCTTCACATGCAGCGTATGCAGCGCCGAGCACAATACCATAGTGTTTCAAAGACTGACGGAGGCCTGCTTTTCAGTTAACAGAGAATTTTGGAAAAGTAGTTTTGTTCATTATCTTTCAAACTACTTGTTTAACTAGAAAAGTGGAAAATCATAAGAAAAAACATTAGCAACGTGTAATGTATTACAAAATTACCAATTATTTGAGGTTTACACATCCTTTCTTCTTGGAATATACATGCTCTTAAAATTCTTAAGAATTTTTTCCCCAGTTTAAGGCATCAGATAAGATTAAAAAGCAAGAAAATTTGTGTACAAGCCAGGAGAGTCACTCTATAGATTCTGGAACAAACTAAAATTCCCAGTTGCCTCTGTATCACTTTAAACAATGAATATTTCCACAGTAACTCTATTCTGCATTTCAAACAAGGCACTGTTATTTACTTGTATCCTATATTTCTTACTAAATGTTGCTGAACTACTGAGAAATGAAAGGTTTTGAAAACCATAGGACTAAACTTAGCAAAAACAATAAGTTACATTAGAAAGAAAAACTTCAGTTCATGATGTTCTTCTTTATTAAAGTGTCTTGTATTTTATCTTTGCAAGAACTTGATGAGTTTTTGCAAGTAAAATTCTGTTTCCTCTACACTTGCTAATAGTCATGAGAATCTGTAGTTTGCACCTTCCCATTAAAAATGTATTGTATTTTTTGAAATTATTCACCCCGCCTTTTATCCAGATCATGTCTTTGAAAGGAGGAAGTAGATAATAAATGGAATTATTCATGATTCCCCATTAAATATGAAACTTTCTTTTGCAGAGTTTAGAAAATGGAACTTCTACATAATGTACAAAAGTTTATTAGAACTTTTAACCTTTTTGAGAAAAGTCTCCTTATTACGCAAATGTACAGGGAAGTTTCTTCACAAAACGTAGACTATTTAATGTAGACTATATAAAATGTATACACAAATGTATACACAAAATGTAGACTATATAAAATGTGTATCAGACTATACCAAAGTATAGACAACCCATTGACTTGAATAACAATGCACACTCCTACTGTAAAAAAAGAACGTAATTCTGAGAAAGAGCCTTGCTTAATATAAACACATTGTAACTTCATTATAACAAGCAAGGTGAAATCATGAAAGTATTCGAGAATTTGAAGTTCACACAACAGTTTTCTGTATTATTTTTTTCTTGGACAGTATAAGATTTTATCAGTACAGACTTTAGAATTATAAAATTTATGTTTTTATTTTAATTTCCCCCACCAATTAAAATTAAAGAGGTATGTAAAATCCAAATGAAAAACTAGAATGGACTAACCATTTGTAATCAGCATGGCTGGAAGGAAGAAGAATTTAATATTTTGGTTAGATTTCACAACCACTGTTTTACACCTTGAATTTGCTGACTATTAACTTATATACATGAATAAAGTGTCAACATATGTGAGCTGAAACTGCTCTTGTATGTTGAGTTTCATATTTGGATTTTTAAATGGCCTTTAAAAACATTATGCTTTAAACCTGTTTGTGCCTGAAAAATGTCTTAAAGTAGGTCACTGAAATTACTTTTCTACACTTTGACAGAGCTATATTTTCCAGATGAGAGAAAGAAACTTAGGTAGGCAAGGTAGAGAAAGGTAGTGCTTACCCCTGCTTACTGGGCAAGAGACACTCTTTCAAGTGAGTGTTCCTCTTTTATTTAGCAGGGGGAGAGGAACTGGCCCTCCACACCCCAGCAATGTCTGTTCTAGTGGCTTCTGTTGGTGTTCTTTTTGCACTTTAGATTGTGAGCCCTTTTGGGACAGGGACCCATTAGCTATTAATTAGCTATTTAATTTTTTCATTTTCTTGTAAACCGCTTTGTGAACTTTTCAGTTGAAAAGTGGTATATAAATACTGTAGATAGATAGATAGTGCAGGGCAGCACAGAGATGTATGACATCTATATATTATAGGAGCCATAGTAGATTTCTACTTGTGGCGGATGAGTCAAAAACTAATCAGATATAGAAATCCTTCCCCATATGATAGTAAGATGCAAGCGGTAAGATGACAAATGCAAACAGCTGTTTAACCCACTTCTCCCCTCTTCTTATGGGTCAGAAACTATATTGATGCATCTTTTTTCATTGGCGAAGGACAAGGCTTATACAAGTCAAACTGCAAAATATCTTAATTTAATTTTACAGAGACTTAGGGCACAACCCAGAGTAACTACAGGGAGTCCTTGCTTCAGTGTAAGAACAACTTACTCTGGTTTCCAATATGAATTTCCCATAGGTTTTCACTAGGTGGTGAAGTAACTACGGGTGCACGTAAAGTCTCTTATGTGCTCTGGAGTTACTCTGGATTTGGGGGCTAGAGAGATTGTACAACATGATAAGTCAGATTGTTGACTGATATTTATCAGAATTGAGAGTTTAATAATCTGTATTTGTATATCTGTATTTGATTAAAGTTGTATTATTCAAATAATGCCAATAAAGGTATCGGTCTACGATCTACAGGTTTCTATTTGTGGAGGATGAGTCAAAAACTGAAGGCTTGATCTCTTCCTCTATTGTGCATATATAAGCTATCCATCATAGCTAAATATGAATTTGCCCTTAGATTAGAACATTTATATTTTACAAATATACTTGCTTCTTAATGATAAAGATTTGCTTGTTTGATTGTAAGGGTGCAATCCTAACATTGGGCAAAATCCAGAGTAACTACGGGGAGTCCTTGCTCCGGTGTAAGAACAACTTACTCTGGATTCCAATATGAATTTCCCATAGATCTTCACTAGGTGGTGCAGTAAATACAGGTGCACATAAAGTTTCTCATGTGCTCCTGTAGTTACTCTGGATTTGGGGGTTAGGCTGCAATCCTAAAGACACTTTCCTGGGAGTAAGAGACACTGAATACAATGGGGCTTACTTTTCAGTAGACATGGTTAAGATTGTGCTCTTAGGCTGGCACAACTCATTGGTCTTCCTGCTCCTGAGGTGATGTAGAGTGGCAATGTCTGTGCACTGGCCTAACCCTCTCCCCAGGAGTGGCACAGAAGTGTCTTATTGGACTTTGTGACACCTACAAGTCACAAACCATGCGACTTGTGTCAGGGCTTAGACTGGCCTAACTGTAAGGATTGGAGCCTAAAAAATTGCTAAATTAGGATTGTAATATAATAATAATAATAATAATAATAATAATAATAATAATAATAATAATAATAATAATAATAATAATGTAATAACAATAAAATAATAAAATATTGTAATAATATTTTAAGATAGGACTGCAGTCCTGAAACTTGCTGTAACTTTTTGAAAACATGTTTTTTGGTGAACCGGAAAGAAACTACTGCTACCTTCCTTTAGAGTGAGTTTCTGAATCTATTGGATGCCAAGCCTTAAATCCTATTACAAAAAAACTGCTTAGCACAATTGCAGCTTTTCCTTTTTCCTTGAGACATTCATTTGTGTGGTTTATTTAGGAATAAGAAAACTACTAGAATTGCACTTAATCAACAGGTTCTGAAAATGATACATCTATTTTGTTAAACAAACAGCATTATTTGAGACATTTCAACATACATGGTGTATTTGCCCTAAAGTTTAAAAATAAAGCAGCTCCAATGCATATACATCATAGGTCAAACTTTTCAAAGGAAGGCTGATGTAAATTCAGCACAGTCACTGAATTACTGGTTTTTGTTAGGTGTGCTGACAGTCTGCCGTTCTTGTAATAAATACTTGCAGAATGCTAAAAGAGGGGAAGATATTTTCAGGCACATATTTTCCAAATGCATTTATCTTGAGTTATTTAAACTTGTTATTTATTTTCACTTGGAGACATTAGTACTACTCAAATTATATTTCGTATTATCACAACAGACACCAAGAAAAATATTTTAAAAGGTTTTTTACATTTGAATTACATATTGTAGATTATGGAATATTTAAAGAATTCTGAGTGTCACAAATGATGATTAATCTGACCTCACTAAACAATCTATTCCAGCAAGTACCAGCAAGGAGTATTTTGTTTTTATTCTGCTTGTCTACACTGTGGTAAAATAAAGTGGAATACACCTGAAGTGAAATGTTAAAAACAATAAAGAAAATGGGAAGAAAATAATTTGGAAAAAGTAATAAAAAAGCAGTTTGAGCACCATAAAACAGATCAAGCAGTGAATTGCTTATTGAATAAAATGGTATTTAAAGATATGAACAGACCAAAAGGGTATTTCACAATGATAGCTTCAACATTGAGAAGACCCTGTTTTATGGGAACTAGCCATATTTCTGGTGAAGATGGGCCACGGATGAGGGTTTCTGACACAGTTTCTTTAATTCTGACATGTTCATATGACTAAAGATGGTCCTAGCTGTTATTTGGTATCAGTCTTTTGGCTTTAAAGTTTTATTTATTTACTTACTTTAATATCCACCTTCCATCTCAATAACTAACAAAAGGTCCTTAAAGCAATTAATTAAAACAATTCAATGAAACCAAACACGAATCCACAAACTGTAATAGAAGATATGAGAGAAATTATAATTCAGTTCCAATAAACAGAGAGCCTAAATCTAAAATTTTAACTTTTGGATTCAAAAGTCCAAATGCTTGATGGAAAAGATGAGTTTTCAAAATATATGTTTTTAAGTCCAAGGAGTGGACCTCCTACCATCCACGGCAAGAAATTTCACATCCACAGGCTTGCTGGTCTGGATGTACACCATGCCTGTACATACATCACAGCAACTCCATGAAACACAAATATCCCCAAAATCCTCATGGGCAGATAGTTTTGACATGAACCCAGAAACCAATGAGAAGCCATCACACATGTAACTCTTGCAAGACATGTATGCTGTGTTCCCCCAACTTGGTTCCAAGTAGCAATCTGGTTTCAGAAATGCTAATGCCACATGTCAGACCCCCCCCCCCCCCATGCCACATGTCAGACCACTTTTGAAATTTCAGTTTTGCAAAAACAATATTAGGAGCAGTGTCTCTGGTCTAAATAAAAAAGAATTCCACTAGATGCTAGTCATACTTTCTGAATTTACAATAGCTCTTTAACAATAAAAAGAAACAAGTAAAATAGTACAGCATACTTTAGTCCAGGGATGTCAAACTGGCGGCTCGAGAGCCACATGCGGCCCTTTGCAGACACACGTGCAGCCCTCAACTGATCTCCCCACCCCCAAAATCAGTTCAGTAGTGGCGGCAGCACACTTTTGAGTCAGAGATTTTGATTTTGAGCCAGAGAAAGAGTTCATGCACAGCACCAGCAGCTTTCCAGGGTGGGGGAAACAGACCAGGAGAAAGGAGGGCATTTCTGAGTAGACATACAAAAAATTGGATTGCAGCCCTCGGGAGAAACCATCAATGCTAATGCAGCCCTCTGTATGAAATGAGTTTGACACCCCTGCTCTTGTCTAGAGCTTACTTCTTTTAGAAACTTTTATCATCAAACTTTTAGAAGAGATCACTTTTCTAAACCAAAAAATTATTTACCTATGCTTTATAGCAGGGGTCTCCAAACCCTGGCCCACAAACAAGCTCCCTGTCTCCAGTGGCCACCAGAAGGATTGGGCTGCTCGACATAAAACTTTGCAAAAGCGGAACAGAGTTCTGATGTCACAAAATGGCTGCTGACAATGTGCGGGTTGCTGTGTGGGTGACAACTTCAGGAGAGCTGCCACAAAAGGTAACAGCACCCTGTGTCCATTGCCAGACAATGACACAGTCGCAAGTAAAGCAACAAATGAGGAATGGACTGAGTGAAAGTAGGCAAGGGAGTGGGAATTGGGGCCAGGTGGGTGCTCTGGCCACACCAGATCCTAACCCCTTCCATTAACATCTGTAATCCCTTTCTCTCCTTGGACCTGCACCAGCTAAGAAGGTAGGACTGGGCTCTAACTCTGCTCTAGATATGCAAGAACCACCTTTAGGCACCATTGAGAGATGCTGTTTTATAATGAATTAGTCAGTAGCATATGCTTCCTGCAACAATTATACTGATCTCAAAACGAGCAATCACTGAGAAAGAAGTATGAATTGTGACACTAATCCTCATGAACCTGAACCTTAAATTTGTTTTTTAAAACATTCTGTAAAACCAGTAGCAATTATATTGAGTATCATTTATGAAATGGTACTTCCTTGCAGCCCTTTTAGGTCACTGATTTTAAAAGTCCTTGTGCCCATTAAAGGGTCAGCATTGGAAATCAAAACAGTATTTTCCAAAGTATAACCAGCCTTGTGAGGAAAGGAAGAAAGGAAGAAAAATAGACAGTTTTAATTACTGACAAACAATTAAATGTTGCAAATGCACTAAGACTTCGGTAAATCAGAGTGCAACACAAGCATTGAACTAAAAGCTTTGATATATGCAAGATAAGTAGCAGTGAAACATAATTATTTAATATCAGTTTTAATTTTTAAATGCCATGTTCCTCAGAAAATTGCCTGAGGAACTTTAAATTTCAAGGAATAGGACTAGAAACAAAGAAAACAATAAACTTGCTGTATAAAAATGCCTCTGAAAAACCTTACTTACGCAGCAACCTCTTGTTTTGACAGTCCTTTGATATGCACGGCCAAATAACGATCTATGGCTTTTTTGCCTTTGATCATATGCATCCTAAATTTAAATAAAAAAAATTAAAGAACACTGTGAGGTGACTTAACGTCAAAAATATGCCACATGTATTATGTATTAATCTTTGCCAAGCAAAGACAGATAAATATTAAAATATTGACAAAGTACTTTATCAAACACATTCTACAAACATGTACAGGTATCATTTTAACTTTTGGGTCGCTATGTATTTCAAATCTTTATTTCTGAAGGAAAGTACAGATGGCTTTAGCAGAAAATGCCTGTGATATATACTACTTTCAGTACATACAAAACAAAGCCTGTTAGACAATCCATGTTATGCAAAGGTCACACAATGTTGAGTTCGATCGCTTAAGTGGAACATTACTAAAGACATATTTTTTCAGTGATAATAACACTTACCCCACAATCCATAGTAACTACGGGAAGATATAAGAGGCACTTATTCTGTATTGTTCTATGCATTTCCCATAGGTGGCACCATAACTACATCACTGTAAAAGGTCCCATAGTTACTCTGGATTGTAGCCATACTACCATTTTTGCAAAAATTCAAAATGTCATTTTTGCAAAAATTCAATAGAAAAACCAAATCTCTGAAAAAACAAACTGGGAAACCAGCAAATAAATAAATAAATAAATAATAATGAGTAGGCATGGGTAATGACTGTGGCTGCATCTACTGACACAATCTCTCATACCCAGTAGATTTTGAAAGCAACTGCAATTTATATTTATCTATATATAGAAACCTGAAAAGTAACTCACTGACTGACTCATTCACTCAAATATTCACTCACTGACTGACTCAACATCCAGCCAAAAACACCAGATACAGAAGCTTGAAATTTGGGGAGGGTGTTCCTTCCATGATGGAGGCAATCACTAAGAACTAGTTTTTCAAAATTCAAATCGGAAGAGGATGAAAAGGGGTGCAACGCGTTTTCCTTCCTGTACTTTCCATTGAAGAATTCCTGACTGATCAACACCCTGTCCCCAACTCCTGGACCTAGAAGCATGAAATTTGGGGAGCGCATTCCTTCTGTGATGTGAGCACCCACTAGGAACTGATGTTTAGAAGTGTAATCCCTAAGGGGGTGAAAAGGGGTGTGATGCATTTTTGTCCTATAGTTAACATTAAAGAATGATAAAACCCAGCCCCAAATCAGGAACCTGCCCAGTAGGGTGTGCCCATGGTTGGGGAGGGGGAGTTGCACGGGGGTGGTAGTGGTGCATGGGAGGGGTGTAGCATGGGGGGAGGGGTGTTGAAAGGAGAGATTAATGGTGTGCTCAGTTACACAATATTCATGAAATTTTACTCCTGCAATGTGGGTACATTTCACTAGCAACTTATAAAAATGCACCCTTGGGGAAAAAAAAACATATTAAACTGCTTTCTGCACTCTTCCTCGAGAAAAAGTGAATCTGAAAAATTTTATTTTCATTTTTAGAGGAGGAACAATACCCTTCTCCAAAGCTACAATGCAGATTTAAGTGTGGAAGACAGTGGATGTGGCATATTTAGCCCCTGTCAATTCCGTATGGAAAGGCTATTGCATTATTGACACTGGTTGCCCAGTCCTATGGAGACCTCCATGACCGTTTCTTCATCAGGGTATAGCAAATGCCCCATTGGCACAGCTGCGTCAGGGCTGGAAAGTTGGATAGAACTGGGCCCCAGATCAGTGCTTGCAGGAACACAGCAAGATAAAAATATAGTTGGAACATGCTTTGATCATTCAGAAAGCCCTCAAGTGTAGTTTGCTGAGCAGCTTTCTTTGGTGATAAGAGACTCTGATGAATAATTGTACCAGTTGAAATAAACATATTTACAAAACATTTCTCATTTGAAAGATGAAAAAGCAATTTAGATTTTAGAATTCCTTGCTAAAACAAAAACAACAATAAAAATCCAGGTTGTATTTCCTCTTGCATTAAATTTGTTATACACTAGGGTACCTCTACCTCTACTAAGGGACAATAACCTTGTCTTAAATGTTTGCTATCAGGAAATAAGCTGACTGAGGCTGCAATCCAGAAGTGCACTTGGGCTACTATGTCTATCATTGGGGTGGCCCAATTCCAAGATGGGCCACTCCAGTTATACCAGAAAGGCTTGGGACAGCATAAATCAACATAGGCTTCCCCAAGACTGATGGACTGTGCCAGCCTAAGCAGTTCAGGAGAGGAATGTTTAGGGTAGGGGTGTCCAACTTTTTAGCTTTTCTGGGCCACATTGGAAGAAGATGAATTGGTTTGGGCCGCACATACACACTAACTTTTTAAAAAATGTAGGACGTCCTATATTTTGTCCTACATTTTTAAACATTGGAGTAAGTCTCATTGAGTTCTGAGACTTCTGAGTACGCATGATGGATAGAATGGGCAGCGATCCTCTCCAAGCTAAACCTTAAAGTACCGTAAGTCTCATTGATTATAAAGGGATTTTTTGCTGAGTAGCCATGTGTAGGATTGGGCTCTCAGACTGCAACTTGGGAGTAAGCCTCATTGACTTACTACTGAGTAGGCATGATGCATAGAATGGGCTGTGATCCTCTCCAAGCATAACCTTGGAGATATGCTGTAATCCTGAACACACTTTCTTGGGAGTAAGACCCATTGGGTACAATGGGACTTACTTCTGAGTAGACATGGTTAGGGTTGCAGCATATCTCCAAGGTTAAGCTTGGAGAGGATCACAGCCCATCCTATGCATCATTGGGCTCTCAGATTGCAACTTGGGAGTAAGCCTCATTACTTCTCAGTAGGTCTCAAGGGCAGCTGGTTAGAGTCTGAGGCTGCTTTTGGGGGATGCAGGTGGAAACGCAGCAAGGTCTGCAAGGGCCTGAAGCACTCTGAGAGCCAGGAGGCAGGTAGGGGGAGGAGCCAGGCAGCCCAGAACAGCTTTGTGGTGGCTGCCCAGGGCAGAGCACACAGTAGTGCGCGAAATTTGAAAAAGGTTGCCACCACAAAGCCGGTTTTTCCAATGGTGGTGGCCAGCTTTGCAGGAGGGCCGCATCCACCCTCGTCCTGGGCTGCATGAGGACCCCGGACCGCATGCTGGACACCCCTGGTTTAGGGCAAGTTCAGCTTGGCCTAGAACAGTACAGTTAGGTTGTATCCAGAGACAGTTTCCAGGGCAGAAATGCCCTCTTCCAGCTTCTCAGAGTTATACCACCTTAGGAGCAGGTATAACAATGAGTAGACCCATAGGGGTCCATGATAAGGCAGAGTAAAATGGCAGTGTTGACAAAAAAAATCCAAGTTCTTGGCTAGCATATATGCAACCTCTGCCTCTCAACCTTGGGACATGGCACAACTATGACAGCCCACTAACCTCTGGATACAGGACAACTCCAAGCAATCCCCTTGCATCCACACGCCACTATAGGTACTGCTGTACTGCAGCCTCAGGCTGAGCTGTTATTAGTTGTCAGGGCTTCCTTAAGGCAGGCACCACAGCTGTTCCTTATTCACTGTGATCTGAGGCAGGTCTCCTCGGGAGCAGGCCCTTCTCAAGTGCCACTTACTTAATGCCTTATGAGCATGCCTGGAGCAGCTATGGCAGCTCAGGCTTCCTGACTCACTGGATTCAGCCCAACTTTCTGCTCTAGATTCAGCCTACTTGGGGCAACCTAGCTGGGCCTTAACTCTGCCCTATGTCCTAAGGCTGCAATCCTAAACACACTTTCCAGGGAGTAAGATCCACTGAACACAACGGGTCAGTGATGGGGGCTAACTTCTGAATAGACATGTTAGGATTGCAGCCTAAACTACACAGAATGAGGTTGTTTCTGTACTAAAGAGCCATTATCAAATATACCAGTCAATTATACATACATACATACATACATACATACATACATACATACATACATATGTTTTTATCCACTAGAGTATAAAGAAAATCTGTGTATAAAGAAAAACAATATAAAAATATATTTACTCGTTTTGTTTTTGTTCCTAATGAAATAAGATTGTGCCTTAATATCTACAGGGGTTTGATTCTGGGACTCCCTATTGATACTCAAACCTTTTAAAGAAAAACAGTTTTAAAATAAAAAGTGCATTCTTTTACAATTGTTTAAAAACAGCTTTTCTTACTGTTGTAGAGAGGCAGCCAGCAATTGGAAATGCAAAGGATCCTTTCCCTTTGCTTGGCTCAGCTGAAAAACTGAATGATTGTTTGCATGACTGCCTTTCTACAACAGCAGAAAAGCATACACAGGCTGGTTTAACATACACAGACTTGTATAACCTGTATATAACATACACCCACAAAACACACATACCTTGAAAGTCCTGGTGAAGGGCATTTTAACTCTTCCATACTTGGATGAGCCCGGGGGCTTTGAATTGGCACAGGAGGAAACATACTCATTTTTATCTAAATAAATGAATGCAGAATACTTGGATCAATTTTTGTCAGATAGCTTTCACATTTCTCAGACATTCACTATAAGCAAATAAGGTCTAATCCTATCCGACATTCCAGTGCCAATGCTACCTTCAGATCAGGGTTGGGCCCGGCCTGGCCCAAGAACCGGTTCTCCGGAAGTGGGCGGGGCCAGGGTCAGGGGCCGGGAGGTTTTTAATTTAAAAAATAAAAATAAAATAAAATTACTTACTTCTGAGTAAACTTACTTACTTCTGCATAGGATGGGACTCTGAGGCTGCAGTCCTCTCCACACTTTCCTGGGAATAAGCCCCATTGACTATACTGGGACTTACTTCTGAGTGGACCTGCATAGGATGGGGCTCTCAGCCTCCCCGGCTGGCTGGGACTGGTTGGGAGAGCATGGTGGTGCCACGCGGGCCGAACCGGTCCGCATGGTTCTGGGGGCCCCCTGCCGCTGCCAGATTGCCAGTGGCAGGAGGATTGGAAGATCCGGTCCCCCAGAACCGGACCGAACCGGCTTGGGCCCACCATAGCTTGAGGTAAAGGAACAAATTCTACCTTACCCTGAAGGATGCACTGCACATCACATTGGGATGGTTTTTTCAGTGCTGGAAAGTTGGATAGGTCTGGGCCCTAAATCATCCATTATAAGACTATGCTAAAAATCATTCAAAATATTGACTGCACAAAATATTTCTATTTTTTTGCATTTCAGCAGCATTTACACACACTAAGAATTAGATGTTCTTCCTCCAAGCCATGTTAATTGGGGGTGGAGGGTAGGCCACTCTATTGTGACTCAACTAAAAAAAGATTCATAACAGGGGCACTTTCTGGGCCTTTGAGTTACAATGGGATGGCAAGTTGAGTTTCCCCTGGAATTACTAAGCTATGAAAAAAATGGGGCAGCTGTTGGGCTGTGTGAGTCTGAACTGTATTTAAACATCCCCTCCTGTCACACCCTATCTGTACACTATGACATCCCCTCCTGTCACACCCTATCTGTACACTGTGACATCCCCTCCTGTCACACCCTATCTGTACACTGATCATCTGCAAGGCTTACTGTGAGGGAGAGGTGGAAAGGACTGCGAGATAGTGGGGAAGGAAGCAGCAAGAGGGAGGAGGTTGGTCATACAAAGCAGCTGCAAGGCTTACTACAACAACCCAGTCCTTGGCAGTTCTAGCAGAAATAGTTCCACTGCAGTTGGTCATTTAGGGGGGGCTTGCTTTCCCCAAATGATGATGGAAAAGACTCCCCCCTGGGATGGAAAGCATGATTAGAATATGAACTGCTTCCCCCCTTGTGAGCCTTATCCCTTCCCTTGGGCTCTTCTACAGTCAATCCTAAGGCAAACCTCCCCCCTTGGGCTTGTCCTCCTGTCCTCCTTCAGTCAGTGACAATATTAGAACTTTAATCTTTCATCTAATGATCATCCGTTACTCCATTCCAATAAAAATCATGTAAAAGAGCATGCTCCTGCCTCTCCCCTTCAAAGGTGCCAATTCCCTGCATCATGGCTGAAACTTCCTGCTGCTTGCTTGGTCTGAATATTGGCTCCATGAGGTTTTTCAAACCACAAAAACAATAAGCAAAACAAAAAGCAAAAAAAAACCCCCAGACACAGGCAAACTTGACTTGCCAACTTGAAATAGAGAATCAAGTCAGGAAGGGGAGCAAAATGAAGATTTTTCAGAGTCTTTCAAGTATGCAACTCACCAAGTCAACAAAAACACACATTTTTGCAACTTGAGTTCAAGTCATCCAAGTTGAGTTCCCAACACTAAGTGATGGTTAAAGGAGGAGAGTTCATCTACATCGTAATGTCTGATTGGTGTGAATTAAGTAACCATTTTTATACACAACTGGTACACACAGTTAGGATATAGGTTAAGTCCAACATAGACTGGGGAGAACCCTCAACTGGGGAGACACTCAACAAGTGAGGTGAGGATTTCCAATCAAAGTACACAAGCTTGGACAGCCCGCAAGAATAGGCTCAGCCTCATAGTTTATACAGATGGAAATGCTGCTATGGACCATCTCACCCAGCAGGAGGGAATACCAAAGGTCCAAGAGAATCTGGTCCCTAATCCAAGCCGGAGTGGGATTATCCCAGAGAATTTGCAGCCCAGATGGTTCATCCTGGATCTTTCAAGCATTAGTCACTATGCTGCTTCTGGGGAAGAATATCAGCCAGGTTTAGGATATCCACTGCAGGTTATTATGATGTGAATTGCTATTTACTGTTGTTAATAATATTTCTTTAACAGTTTACAGAGAAGCAGCAGGCCTCCGTCAGTCTTGAAAGACTATGGTATCATGCTCGGCGCTGCATACGCTGCATGCGAAGCATGAAAGCCTGGGTTAGATTGTTATGGAGGATAGGCTGTTACCCAAGCAGCAAATCCCCCCCTCTCCAAGCCACTGAATTAGTCCAATGGAAAGGCAGAGGCAATACAATTGGATCCAGCTGGCATCGCAGAGCTGGGCTAAGGACAGGAGCTCACCCTGTCTTGTGGGGCCGACCCGGGTCTCGAACCCTGGTCTGCTTGTTAACAGGCACAGTCTCTTAACTACTCGCGCCACCCACAGCCCATTAAGAGAAGATCAAATAACTAAATGGCTCCCTGTCCAAAACACCCAGGATGAATATGGAGTTACTCTCTCCCTGCAAAATATAAGAGAACTGCAACTCAGAAACTTGTTTCCCAGTAACAAGGAGTTTACTGTATTATGTATTGTGACTCTTTGCCCCATGACTCTTTGCACTCTTTGACTTGTGAATCCATTAACTCAAGGCGCAATCCCAATCAATTTAGGCCAGCACAACTAACCATCTCTCCATTCCCACAGTATCATAGGTAAGGCAGTTAATGTCTGTGCACTCGTCTAGACCCCCAGGAATGGCGTAAATGTGCCTTTTGCAACATTCCCAGAATACCATTGAGACTTGTGCCAGCCTAACAAGGGGTTAGGACACTCAAGGTGGTATATGCTCCATCATATACATAATTGACAGAATAATTTATAAGCTATCTATTGTGCCAATATACAACAAGCTTGCTCGAGTAAACAGGAGCAGGCTGATCAGATTATTCGAAAAGCATGTTATAAATAAATATCTAAATTTTACAAGAATAAAGAAAAATCCAAAAGAGGTTTTTTATTAAAATAAATGGACATTTCAAGAACATGTGAAACAGCTGCAGAATTGTCAACACTACACTCAGTTATATTCACTGGGCTCAGAAACAATGACAGGAGTAGATCTAGATTAGAAAGATAAAAATGAAGATAGATCATATTTATATACTGCTTTTCAGCTAAAATGTTCACAAAGCAGTTTACAAAGAAAATGAAAAAATGGCTAATGGGTCCATGTCCTAAAAGGGCTTACAGTCTAAAATGCAAAAGAACACCAGCAGAAGCCACTATAACGGACGTGGGAAAGGCCAGTTACTCTTTTCCGGCTAAATAAAAGAGGAACACCCACTTCAAAATCTACACTCACATATATCTATATATATAAAAGAGAAAAGTCACTGACTGACTGACTGACTGACTGACTTTACTCACTGACTGACTATCACCGCCCTGCCAAAACCGGTGGGCCTAGAAGCATGAAATTTGGGGTTGGTGTTCCTTCCGTGACCGATGGGTGCACTAAGAACTGGTTTTCGGAAATTCCAACCGGAAGGGGGTGAAAAGGGGCGCAACACATTTTCCTCCCTATACTTTGCATTGGAGAATTGATGACTCCTCAACATTCCGCCCCAACTGCTGGGCCTAGAAGCATGGAATTCTGGGAGGGAGTTCCTTCTGTCACCTGAACACCCACCAAGAACCCATCTGGAGAAATTTAACCCTTCAGGGGCTGAAAAGGGGGCAACCTGTTTCTGTCCTATACTTTACATGGGAGACTGACCAACATCCAGCCAATTTGGTGCTCGGTGCCTGGTGCACTGGGGGATGTTGTTCAGAGGAAGAGGTTGCACTGGCGAGGATGCTGCGCATGGGGGGAAGTTGCGCATGAGGGGAAGTTGCGCATGGGGAAAGTTGCGCATGGGGAAAGTTGCGCATGGGGAAAGTTGCGCATGGGGAAAGTTGCGCATGAGGGAAGTTGCACATGGAGGGATTATGCGCATGGAGGGATTATGCGCATGGATGGATTATGCGCATGGATGGATTATGCGCATGGTGGAAAGATGCGAATGGAGGAAAGTTGCACATGGAGAAATTTGCGCATGGGGGGTTGATGCGCATGGGGAGTTGATGCACATGGGGGAAGCTGTGCATGGGGGGTTGATACACATGGGGAAGTTGCGCATGGGGGAAGTTGCGCATGGGGAGTTCTTGTCCACAGGGGGTTGATGCGCATGGGGGTAGTTGTGCATGAGGGGTTGATGTGCATGGGGGAAGTTGCACATGGGGGGTTGATGAACATGTGGGGAAGTTGGACATGGGGGATGTTGCGTGTGGGGGGACGTTGCGCATGGGGGAAAGTTGCGCATGGGGGGAAAATTGCGCATGGGGGAAAGTTGCGCATGGGGGGAAAGTTGCACTGCACATGGTGGAAGTTGTGCATGGGGAAAAGTTGCACATGGGGTGTTGATGCGCTGTGGGTGGATCGCGCATGGGGAATTTTACTCCCACAACGCAGGTATGCTTTTCGCTAGTTTTTCATAAAACATGAAAACCATCTTTGTTTTTAATGGAGCAACTGAGAAATTAATGCACAGGCAGCACAATCCAAACTTGCACTGGAACAGACAGACTAGCATGCCCGCACTACACCCAACAGAAATTTGGGGCTGCTGCTGGACCTGTCCAGAAACTTTCCCCCTTTCTCCAGATAATGCAGCAACAGCTCCATTGAATCTACTGGATCTGTATCACTTCAAATGGCAGCACAGATCTGAATTGACCAGAACTGCTATGGGCTGCCCAGGAATGGGTACAGTTCGGCATAAGTGCCTCTCCCCATGTGCCCACATTCCTGGACACTACTTGCTCTTCCCCTGCCTCAGAACACCCTTTCATGCCCCAAGACCCCTGCACTGGCCAACATCGGCCAGTGCCACTCACTCTACCCAAGGGCCCATAGCGGCACAGGAAGGCTAGTGAAACTTCTTGTGCCAGCTTCCTGTCCTTTCAGGGTGGCACAAACTCAGTTTATGGAACATTTACAATACCCCGGGAGTGGAGCAAGGGACTTGTCCTTGCCCAAGAGTGCTTCAAGACTGCATAAAACCAAAGTATTTGTGGTGCTTTTAGTACTATTAGTACTTGTATTGAATCAAATAAAGCACAGCAATACAGTGGTGCCTCACATAAAGAGCTTAATTTGTTCCAGAGGGATGCTCTTTAAGTGAAACACTCTTTAAGTGAAGCAGATTTTTTCATAGGAAATAATGGAAACTCAGACTATTGGTTCCACAACCCCCAAAATATTCTTATAAAAATATTAACTGGATGTAAAAATGATGACAAAACACTGGAATTGAATTCAAAACATGCATTCAGTGTGCATGATCCTGTGAGGTCTACTTAAGCTGCAATCCTAAAGACACTTTCCTGAGAGTAAGCCCTACTTAAGACAATGGGGCTTACTTCTGAGTAGACATGGTTAGGAGGCTGCAATCAAAGACACTTTCCTGGGAGGCTTACCTGGGCTGCTGCTGGAGGTTCAAGGTGGCTGGTGGGGGCACTTGGGGGCAGCTGCCTCTGGCACCCCCAGGCAACTGCGTCCAAGTTGGGGGCAGTTAGAGGCAGCGGCACTGGCCGGCAGCCCTTTTAAAGAGCCTCCATGCGGAGCCTCAGGGCTGCATAGCAAGCGTGCCCATAGCGCGCTTGCTTGTTAAGTGAAGCAGAACTTGTTATGTGAAGCAAGATTTCTTGGAAATTTTTGCTTGTGTGAAATGCTTGTTAAGTGAGGTGCTTGTTAAGTGAGGTACCACTGTACATGCTTTATTTTACTGATGAAATAACTGTTTATTGTAACAGATATATTGCAATATGTCGAAAATAACAAATTCTTCCTTCTTTAATCATCAATCACTGGGTGACATCTTAGTGAACATATAGGCTTACTTCTGAGCAAAATAAATAACACTGTTTTGAAACACCTCAACAATAAATATTTACATCCAGAATCTGAATTTTCATTTTCACTATTGTCTTCATGAATATGATTTGCACAAAATAACACTTGTGGAAAAATATCTGTATCATAGTGGTAAAAAATGTGGCCTATAAGAATAATGGAAGGCTGGAATGAGAAAGAGAGACTGAATTTGTTACTTGTGTCCTGAGTCTGGTAAATGTGGTGACACAGAATGTGGATTGTGGATATGTTCGCCACAATATGGCTATTTTTATTACCGGTATATATATATTTTATTATTGTTTTTATGTATTTTTAACTGTTCATTTTTAATGTTAATATTCTTAATGTTGATGTTCTTAATGGACTCTATATTTTTATTGTTATGAACATGAGAATATAAGAAGAGCCTCCACTTGATCAGGCCAAAGGCCAATCTTGTCCAGCTTCCTATATCACTAAGCAGCCCATATATGCAACTTGCATCCAGGTGCCCTCCCCTGTAGCTGGCATTTTGAGGTTGTCCACATGTCCCTCATGGCTTGTAGCCTGTGATGGCCCTTTCCTCTAGGAATTTATCCAAATCCTTCTTAAAGGCATTAAGGCTAGATGCCATCACCACATCCTGTGGCAGGGAGTTCCACAGATCAACCACATGCTGAGTAAAGAAATATTTTCTCTTCTCCATCCTAACCTTCCCATCATTCAATTTTGGTGGATATCCCCTAGTTCTTGTGCTGTGTGAAAGGGAAAAGAGCATCTCTCTATCCTCTCTATCCATTCCTTATGTTATGAGCTGCCTTGAGTCTTTTATCTAAAAAAGGCAGGATATAAAGTAAATAATAAATAATAATAAGTAAATGGGGGAACATTATAAAGTCACTGCCAATTACTTCTGGGTTGGCTCAGCTTGGAGTCATGCATGGGTCATGTGCCATATTGTCCAAAACTGGGCCACCTATACAAACACATACACATTATTTTCAAACTAAGCCACACAACTGAGTTTTTAATGAAATGATCTTTAGTAACTCAATAATTATTTCAAAGTAATATGATACAGAAACAATTATATAATACTAATGTGTTACAATGACAAAGTAACTGTAGTAACTTAGTTCCATAGATAGTCTTATATGAACACAAGCTTCATTTCTTTTAAGTAGAACAAAAAAAGCCCCAAGACAGAGCAGTTTTGCTTGTCATTTTGAAGTTCATAAATGCTAATGGGACTTTTTTGTCACATAGAACACTGTCTTCTTTTCCCTACATACTCAGCTTATACTTCCCACCATTAAAGTTACAGCTGCCAGTTCCTTCATTTTGCACGTCTGTGATCTGAGACTGTTAGCAGCAGGAGCACCCTTACTCTTAAATTTGGTTTAATGTAGGTATTGTAAGCCCTGCTGGCAGGCCTCAAGGCACAAACTTTTAAAGGAGGCAGAAGCACAGCATTGCAAAAATGGAGAGAAGGTTCTCTAATTGTGAGAGCGAAAATTCCCTTTGCTTTACAAATGCAAGAAGTACAAAAAGCTGATTAAAAAACCAGCATCAGCAATAGCTGATAAAAAAATGAGAATAGCGATATTCTCCATTTGGAACTGAACTGGCCTTAACCAACCCCAAAATAAGCCAACCCCTCCACACATCCTCTTTTCTGTTGAAACTCCTATGAAAGCAACAAGCAGGGACTTATTATTACTTTTTTGTGTTGGATTACCTAACCAAGCAACAGTCAACTCTGGAGGATTACAGGGCTTGTTCGCAGGCGACCTGGAGGGGGGTTGCCATGGACCACATGGAGGCATGCTTCACCTCAAGAAAACCCCCTTTTATTAATGTAATCTTATCTATGAATCTATGACATTCAAAATTCCTGGTCAAGCCTCAGATATCCTTTCCCCAATCCATTCCACAAAGCACACTTTGCTTTATAGTAAAACCTAATCTATCCTCCCCCCATTCTGCATTCCACTGTTAACCCTCTAATTGTTTCCTACAATCTGATGACCCATTCATAAACAAGTCAGCAAACCTTCAGTTTAAGCACACAGACAATAAGGGCAAAACCAGGCTTGTTCCTCCCTGGTTTATGCAAGACCACCTTTGCCTCCAGTTTATGATCTGTCCTTGGGTTATGATCTAAGCAACATGAGAGCATGGTATCCTCAGCTCTTATAAAATGCTCTCCCAGACAATTTCTCTCTCTTTTCACTGGGACAGACTGTATGAGTAGGTAGATATACTGCGCTTTAAACCCCTCCTTTTCTGCTACTTTCCTCTTCCCCCTCTTCTCTACAGCTATCTTTGCCGATAACATCTTTCCTTTTCTCCTGATTTCATTCAGTACATCTCACAGGCAACATCTTAAAGACTACACTTTATTCTATACAGACCAAGATACTTGTATCAATGAATGTAATTTTATCTTATTCCTTATAAAATAAATCCTATTTCTATAACTTGTTAGAAGTTAGCCATCTCTCTGCCTCTTTCTATTTATTAAAGAATTCACTGTCTGTTAAGCCAGCCTAAGGTCCTAATGTTCCAAGAGGACAGCGCTAAATTCCCCTAACAAATAAACACCACTTTTAGTAACATATATTTAGTGCTATACCACATCTGGCACCCGGACAAAGTTTTGGACACGTTTAGTGCTCCAAAATCATCCCTTGACAGAGTGGTAGAAATAGAGGCATCCAAGTTATGTTGGACGCAAACAACTGTATCCACAAAATATTTAGTAAACTCTCTGAAGGCCAAGTTGAAATAAGCACTGAGCTATTCAGAAAAATTCAATTGCACAATATTCTGAGCTAACTATTCTGTGAAGGCAATGATTACAGCAGAGAAAAAACTCTATCACAGCTGGACTCTTTAACATAGGACAGAGATTCTCAAATTGGTGGGTCATGCTCCACCAGATTGAAAATTCCTGCTGTTGCCTCTTTAAGAGGCAGAAAAGGAGGAAGGGAGCAGCATGACTCCCAGGATTGCACAGCTGCAAGGGACATAACTTACGTCACATAGGGCTTTTTAAAATTAAATGCATGGGATTCCTCTGCAGGATTCCCCATGCCTCTAAACACTGAAAAAATGCAGTTATGTCCCACTGCCAATTTTGCAATTACTGCTTAGAAATGGGTCGAAATCATATTTTTCCCATTGTTTAGAGGTGCAGGGAGCCCTGCAGAGGGCTCTGTAGAGTTACTCACTCTCCAATGCTGTCAGGACTATTAGGCTACATTTTAAAAATCCCTTATGTCTTCCACAGTAGACAGAAACAGAACCTGGGACCGTCCAAAAGCAAATTATGTATCCTACTCTTGAGCTGTAAGTGTGCTTACTATGTCAACTGAATCTCTCTCAAGGCCCTGGAATCCCTTAAATTCTGTCAACATCATGAAAAAGACTATTTTTAATATTTTAATACCCTGAGAAGGTAATGGTTGCCTCAAATCTAAACCTAACCTGGAAATGAATTCACCATGATAAGGAAGTCAAAAAGGAATCTTTCAACTCAGACACTATATTTCTGGCCAGATGTAAGCACTGTCGAAAGCACGATCTACTCTGTGTTGGACTGATGACATATTGAGACAGCCCCAAAGTTGTCACAGCAGCCATGTAGCCATAAGGCCAAAAGAAGTTAGACTTAGGCTGCAATCCTAAAGACAGTTTCCTGGGAGTAAGACCCATTGAACACAATGTGGCTTACTTTTGAGTAGACATGGTTGATTGTGCTCTTATTTAGCTCATTGTTATAGACACTGACTATCAATGACTCTCCAGAGTTTCAGACAAGAGTTTTTTTCTGTCCTGTGCAGATACACTGTTAATTGAATGCGTACCTCCTACCATGAACCCACCAACTGTCATGAGTTGCTCCAGATAACCACAAGACTGTGGTCCTCAACATCATGTCTAAGACTTTCTTCATCAACTCAGGGAAATGGTCAGGAGCAGAAGAGTTAGTACACTATGAAAATGCCTATTTTATTCTCAGCACCAAATACTTATATTCCCTGTAAGGGATTCACAGTGGCGCATTCAGTTCTCTTGCTACATGACAAGGCAAATGCAGTGTGACTCAGTCTTGTGTGTCAGTACTAGTCTTCCAGGTTGCTGAGCTCTGTGCTGCAAAGAGATCAGTTTTGAGCTACAAAGCCCCACAGCTTAGTAGGAACCCTGCCTAACACCAAGTAAAATAGCTAAAACTACAGCTCTGATGGACAGTAAATCCTAGAGAAGGAGATGGAGTCTCTACAGACCATAGCTGGTGGTAAATCACCTGAAGATTGTGAATACTATGACCAGTTAGTTATCAGTGCCATTTTTAATGAAACTGGGACCCCAATCCTGAACTCTTTACCACCAGAAGTACTGCTGGTATGCTGTGGCAAACATGCTGTAAGTTAGTGTCGTCAGAGTGGGAATCAAGACCCTCTTGGGGAGTTGCAACTTCAGTTCAGGGGAGTCGAGAAAATCTGGAAGAAGCCATCTTAGAACCTGGCACTGGGCACCTTTAATGTCATTTCCAGCCATGACATCATTTCAAGGGGGTCCCAGACAGATTGTCATTCACAGAAGGGGTCCCATGTTACAATGCACCAGTACCACTGTTATAAGGCACACCCATGATACTATATGCCACATCAGTGCTGGCACGGGCTTATAGCCAGACACCCCTTTGAATTATGTAAGAACTGTGGGTGTCAGTGAGAGCCTCAGGGCCAGGGAGGCAGCATTCTATGGAGGGGTGGGGAAGGAACCAGGTGGGTTTGGGTGGGATTGCTGAAGTGCAGCTCTGACAGATCCTGAATTCCATGTTGGGCCTTCTGAGCCAACATGGAGTTTCTCAAGTCTGTGTCAGCTAAACAGCTGGTGCAGACCTGACAAGACCTATTGGTGGGGCTTGGAGCTGTCCCCAAGAATGGATGTCACCAATGATAGCTACTTTTGTGGTGCTGCCCCCAGCAGCAGCAGCACCTTTAGAATTGGGCTTCCCACTGCTATACATTTCAAAATGTATATACATTTCAATGAACATTATTTTAGAACAGGATTGTCATAGACAGCAGTACAGGATAGATTAAAAAAAAAGAGACACAGGACAAAGCTACAACACCACATGGTAACTTGCTCCATTTGGCATTTGACTCAGTCTACCAGAATAAGCAATTTCTACCAATGCAACGCTAAATGTGAAACAAAAGTCTTGTGGTATGGTAAGCCTTATATGAGTAGAAAACATTGCCCATATAATGAGGAAAGAACACATAAGAACAATTACACGTAACAGCACTTAGAAATTAAAATATCAACGGTTATTCAAAGTGTGAATTGTAAGAAACACAAGATAATAAAATACTCACAGCTTTGTGAAATGCAGTAATGTGATACTAGTCCTCTTTAGTTGCCTAAAAAGAAGCACATTAGAACATTTAACTATTCACACATTCTTTACATGTACATTTAGATACCTATGTGAGTCAAGACATATTTTGCTCTACAGAACTTTACATAAAAATATACATAAAGCTTTAAGCTATATCTGTTGTGTAAAATTATAAAGCTTCATACACTAAGGCTGCAATCGTAACCATGTCTACTCAAAAGTAAGCCCCATTGTGTTCAATGAGTCTTACTCCCAGGAAAGTGTCTTTAGGATTGCAGCCTTAGAGCACAATCCTAACCATGTCTACTCAGAAGTAAGCTCCATTGTGTTCAATGGGTCTTACTCCCAGGAAAGTGTCTTTAGGATTTCAGCCTTAGTGTAATTACAATAAGATTGTTATGAGTTCTCAATATATTTTAATTTGTTTTTTAATTAGAATCTGAAGTAGAAGCTCCCTTATCAATTGACTCACTCCAAAAAAAGTGTTCTATGGCTGCAATCCTAAAGACATTTTCCGAGGAGTAAGAAGACCCATTGAACACAATGGGGCTTACTTTTGAGTAGTCAGGTTTGTGCTATATGTCAAACAGCTTCAGATTATGTTACTAGCAAACCACTGAGATATCTTCACAAATTGGAATACAGTAGCTAAATACAGTACGTGTACAGTAGCTAAATGCAATACATGTATTGCAGACTTATATAAATGCAGCATGAGGAGGTGGTGGTGAATGTTTTGGTTTTGTTTTGGTTTTTGTGTGTATGGAATGGAAAACTACATGAATCTTATGAGAGTTTTGCTGTTGAGTCAGTAAGGCAGTTATTTTCAACCAGTGTGCCGCGGCACAATGGTGTGTCGCGGATAGTCCTCAGGTGTGCCATGGGAATTTAGAGACTGATATTCATTAATAGGAAAATTGGGGGATTTGAACTGTCTGGTGTCCCTTATCAATGGTAAAAACAATTGATGGTGTGCCTTGACAATTTCAATGCCTTGTTAAGCATGCCATGAGATGAAAAAGGTTGAAAATCACTACAGTAGGGGTAGGAGTTAGTTGTATCCCCTCCTGCTTTTTGCCAAAGATTGCCACAGACATTTTCAAACAGTCCTGCATTTCAGCATTTCAGAATGGGGGTGGGATGGTGTAGGATGGGGTGAGATTCTACTAAAATGAAGCACTATTGGTAAGAGGCAAACAATCCTTCCAGATTTTTTAATATGCCTGGACTTGTTCTGCTACACTGTCTGCTAAATGAATGAATCAGCAAAGAAGCAGGATAAACTCTTGAAACATGAAAGCATCTTGTGCTTTGTTGGCAGACAAGAGTTGCTGCCTTTTTGGGTACCTATAATTCCTATGACTGGCTTTGGACTTCTATTAATGGGGCTAAGAGATGGCAGCCCAGTGGCATAACTAGAGGAGGGTACAAAGCAGTAAGTTTTGCAGAGAGCTTCACCATACCGTGCAAGCATACCTTCCCTTTCAGAGCCATTCCAAACCGCTAGAGCAAAATAACTGATTTGGGATTTCTATTAAAGAATTGGCATGCCTGTGGCATGGTGCTTTTTAGGGGTCAACATGCTACGTTTTTCAGGGAGCTTCACCATGAGGTGCAAGTAGACCCTCTCTTTTGGAACCACTCCAAGAAGCTAATACAAAATGTCTGGCTTTGGGCTTCTATTAACTGATCAAGTGATGGATGGCCCAGTGGCACCGCTAGAAAAGGTGCCAAGCACTAAGTTTTGCAGGGAACCACACCATGGAACCATTCCAGTCTATAAGAGCAAAATAACTGGCTTTGGGCTTCTATTAACTGGCCAAGAGTTGGCAACCCTGTGGTGCAGTGCTTTATAGGGGGTCAAAACACTAGGTCAGCAATTTTCAACCTTTTTATCTCACGGCACACTGACAATGTGTTAAAATGTGTCAAGGCACACCATGCTGCAGTGAGAGGGCTCAAATCCCTCAAGTGCCCTACTAATATTTATTTAGCATATAGGATACAATATATGGACTTAAGGTAAATCAGATGCTAATGTCCAGTCCACCCAGCCATTCAAGGACAGAGTGGTCTACATTGAAAAAAACACTGGGATCAACCTAAATAATCCACCCCCAAAATCTTGTGGCACACCTGTAGACCATCTGCGGCACACCAGTGTGTCACTGCACGGTGGTTCAAAATCACTGTGCTAAGTATTGCAGGGAGCCTTACCATACTGTGCAAGCATTCTTTTCCTTTTGGAGCCATTCCAGAGCACTAGAGCAAAATAACTGGCTTGGGGCTTCCATTATCTGGCCAAGAGTTGGCAACCCTGTGGCATAGTGCTTTGTAGGGGGTCGAAGCGCTACGTTTTGCAGAGAGCCTCGTTGTGCGGTGCAAGTGGTTCCTCCACATAGGAGGCATACACCCCCATTATGTTTTATAGTTCCTAAACTGAGGACCCGCTTGCAAACTGAGGACCCCCCCACGGTACGTGCAAGTGGGTCCTCAGTTTGCAAGCGGGTCCTCAGTTTAGGAACTATAGAACATAATGGGGGTGTATGCCTCCTATGGAGAGGGACCGCTTGCACCGCAAAGTGAGGCTCCCTGCAAAACTCAGTGCTTGGCACCCCTTCTAGGTATGCCACCGTGGCAGACCAATGGCCAAAAGAAGTGGGCCACAGTGTCCTGCAGGTGGGTCCAGTGCCCCCCATTCCCTCCCACAGCAGCTCTGCCTCAGTTTCCCTGCCAGGAGGGCACCCCACTCTCACCAGCCTGGGCTAGGATGGGTGCAGTGCTGAAGAGCCCAGGGAAGAGCAGCCTCAGAGGAGTCGTCGCCTCCCTCCCTCCCTCCCTGCCTGTCCTGGCCAGAGCTGCCCTTTGCGGCCTTCAGGCTTCACTACTGCGAGAGAAGGACGCAGAGCCGTCACCAAGGAAACCAGGCAGGGAGAGGAATCCCTTGATAGGCACCAGGTCAGGGTGCTGTGACGTCATGGAAGTCGCTCCGCCCCCTGCGTTACTCTCCCCAAGAGCTCATAGTGGCTCAGAGGCTGCAGCCCTCTGCACACTTACCTGGGAGTAAGCCCCATTAGCCTTCATGGGACTTACTTCTGAGCAGGCAGGCAGGCAGTGGAGTGGCTCTGAGGCTGCAGCCCTCTGCACACTTACCTGGGAGTTAGCCCCATTGGCCTTCATGGGACTTACTTCTGAGTAGACAAGCTGTGGAGTGGTTCTGAGGATGCAGCCCTCTGCACACTTACCTGGGAGTGTGGGACTTACTTGTGAGTAGGCAGGCAGTGGAGCGGCTCTGAGGCTGCAGCCCTCTGCACACTTGCCTGGGAGTAAGCCCTATTGGACTTCATGGGACTTACTTCTGAGTAGGGAGGCAGTGGAGTGGCTCTGAGGCTACAGCCCTCTGCACACTTACCTGGGAATAAGCCCTATTGGCCTTCATGGGACTTACTTCTGAGTAGACAAGCTGTGGAGTGGCTCTGAGGCTGCAGCCCTCTGCACACTTGCCTGGGAGTAAGCCCCATTGGCTTTCATGGGACTTACTTCTGAGTAGGCAGGCAGTGGAGTGGTTCTGAGGCTGCAGCCCTCTGCACACTTGCCTGGGAATAAGCACTACTGGCCTTCATGGGACTTCTGAGTAGACAGGCAGCTTTTACATATACATTTACATTGAAATGTGTATTGATTTTTGTAGGGAAAGCTATGTAGATTAATAATTAATCAAATCAACAAAGGTACCATTTTCTCAAGAATATAGACTTTATATAGCTAGCTATTTCTGTTCAGTAGTTGTGGTTATTATCTTCTTTTCTTGCGCAGAAAAGGTCTGAAGTTCTTCACTGCCTCAGGCAAATGAATTTGAAGATCTCCTTCATGATTGAATAAAAGATCATCAGAATCTATGTCAATATACAATTTATTCTATATAGTTTGTGCGTTCTTTGGGGTTTTTTAAAATATATATAATTTAAAGTTTAGTAAGAATTCATACCTAATTTAATATGTTGGCACAGTATTCTGCCATACTTTTGCCTTCACTGCACTTGAAATATCTTTCAATTTTCAGAAATAGATAGCGCAATCCTAACCATGTCTACTCAAAAGTAACCATGTCTACTCTGTTCAATAGGTCTTACTCACAGGAAAGTGTCTTTAGGATTGCAGCTAATGTGAAAGTGTAAACTGAAAATAGTTGACTGATAAGAGCGCAAGGGAATGTGGAAAAAGTATTGATGTTTTTAATCCTAAAACAAGTGGTGCATAAAAGAACAATGATTTGGGACAATAGGATTTGGAAATAAAAAGGAAAGAGGTTTTGAGTTCCCTTTAGTGAGACAGAAAGGACAAGTATCTTGAATGGGGGACAAGTATCTTGATAAGGATATCAAATTCATACTTTCTGTTTCTATGTTTGCTTTCCTCTCCTCACCATGCCATTTGAAAATATTTTATTGCATGATTTTCAATACAGGTCTATGGCGACAAAGGTTTCCTTGTTAGTTCAATAGACCAGAATAGTCAGCTGATGCAATGGCATCACTAGGATTTGTGTCACTGGAGGCCACTGCAGTGCAAGATGGACCTTCTCCCAATAATAGAGATATTTCAGTGCTGTTTGTCTCATTGCATTCTGCATCAGTTGATACTGTATATAATGTGATGGTATTATATTATTCAAAATAATAAGATTTAAAAAAATTTGGCCAGCAGTGATGTTACCCAGCCTTTCGTGCATATCACTTGGTGCAGTCTGCACTCCTTAAGGAAGCCACTGAGCTGATGTTTTCAGTTGGATTCAGCTGTTTGGAGATGACCTCTCTTCTTCTGGAAAACTGTCAAGCAGTTGAAGGACATGACCATCTGAAGTTGGAGAAAGTGACATCTTCCATCCCAAATGAGAAACAGGGGCAGAGAAGTGAAAGACTTCCCCAGTATTAGGTCAACTGAAGTCTCCTCTGGCAGGTACCCTCAGGCAGGGGACTGATGAAGGTTGCCCATCTCTATAGATATACAGTACTTGCCTCCATTCATAGCATCATGGAAGGAACCCACAAATCATATTGTCCAGTCCCCTACCTACAGCAGGAAATCCTTCTAGATCATCTCCAGCAGTTGCTGGAGATCCTTCTAGATCCTAGGATTCTTCTAGATCCTTCTAGATCAGGGGTGTCCAACCTTTTAGCTTCCCTGGGCCGCATTAGAAGAAGACGAGTTGGTTTGGGCTGTATATACACACTTAACAACTTTTTTAAAAAATAGGACAAAATGTAGGATGTCCTATATTTTGTCCTACATTTTTAAATCTTGGAGTAAGTCTCATTGATTTTAATGGGGCTTACTTCTGAGTAGGCATGATGCATAGGATGGGCAGTGATTCCCTCCAAGCTAAACTTTGGAGTAAGTCTCATTGATTATCATGGGGTTTTCTGCTGAGTAGCCATGCATAGGATTGGGATCTCAGACTGCAACTTGGGAGTAAGCCTCATTGACTTTAGTGCGGCTTACATCTGAGGAGGCATGATGCATAGGATGGGCTGTGATCCTCTCCAAGCTTAACCTTGGAGATATACTGCAATCCTGAACACACTTTCCTTGGAGTAAGACCCACTGGGTACAATGGGCCTTACTTCTGAGTAGACATAGTTAGGGTTGCAGCATATCTCCAAGGTTAAGCTTGGAGAGGATCACAGCCCATCCTATGCATCATTGGGCTCTCAGACTGCAACTTGGGAGTAAACCTCATTGATTCATTGACTTAACAGGGCTTACTTCTGAGTAGGTCTCAAGGACAGCAGGCAGCATCTGGGACAGAGGCTGACGCTGCTTTTGGGGGATGCAGGTGGGTGAGCGCTGCAAAGTCTGCAGGAGCCTGAAGCGCTCTGAGTGCCAGGAGGCAGGTAGGGGGAGGAGCCAGGCACCCAGACCAGCTTTGTGGCGGCCGCCCAGGGCAGTGCGCAGAGAAGCACGCAAAATTTGAAAATGGCTGCTGCCACAAAGTTGGCTTTTCCAATGGTGGTGGCCAGCTTTGCAGGAGGGCTGCATCCACCCTCATCCTGGGCCGCATGCAGACCGGGCCGCATGTTGGACACCCCAGTTCTAGATCATCTCCATCATTTCCACTGAGGGAGAATCCACTGCTCCTCTCCCTCTTTCTACACTCTGGACATAGAGGAAGATATGGACAGGAGGAAAAGTGCTGGGCTAGATCTTTGGAATGTGGGAGGATCAGAAGGTGTCACATCATTGGGTAAGGCAGTGAAATATTTGGCAAGGTGCTTCAGGTGTCAGAAAGTCCTGGGTCAGTCAAATGGCCAGTCAGATACTGCAGTAATGTAAGAGACAGAAACCCTATGCTAATGTTACACATGCCAAACACACCTTGTATATTATTCCACCTTGCATGGAAGGACTCTCCCATATTTAGCATTCTGCAAACACCAACTGCACAGATGCCCAGATGGGGGGAAGAGTTGGATGAAGGTATATTTTTATGCACATGGACACTTTCTGAGCAACTTGTGGGGTTTGCTGCAGTGTGGGAATGCATGCTCTTTTCCTTCTTAATTTTCTACTTATATAAGGTAAGTATAATGTGCCTAAAAAGAATCATATAGCTCTAGATCTCTTTTATCAAAGCGAAACCCAACCCTTTGTACTTCCTCTCATTCATGAATGTGGGGACTGTGAGACAGTGTTACTGCTGGCAACTCCATGCCTGTGCAATAAAGAAGTACAGATCTTAATGGTAGTTCACTTAATTACCACAATCATTTTATATTTTTGATGATTTGTGTCATTAATTTCCTTGGTGTTATTGAATTTATTAAGTCTAGTTCTTACATTTTACTTTTGTTCCTCATATAACTAGAATTTTGGAAAAGAATAATCAGTATTGTTTTGGGCTTTTAGTAAATTAGTGACATTCTAATAGAGGCCATTTCAACATTCCCTATAAGTGTCATGAATATAAGCCTCTTTTATTAATTGTAGCTGATTAGCCACGAGGCAAACATTTAATTAAATCTTGGGAGACAATAAAGTGGCACATAAATTATCCATTCAAGAGTACAAAGGTCTTTACATTTCATTAAACATAGTTTAACCAATAATTACACATCTTAAGCTTAATTTGTATTTTAGCTAGATTGAAGACAGCAAACCTCCCCCATGGATTTCCTGTTGTTGTTTTTGACAGTCTTTTATTTTTTGATGCTTTTTAACTTGTATTTACTCCAGTCACTTATTCATGTTATTTCCCCAATTATCACAACTGTCAGTCAAATTACAACTGTCAGTCAAACAGTCAGGAAGACTCCAAAAGTCTTCCTCAATTCTTTAAAAATATTGTTACCAAATTTCAAACAGGCATTTTAGGTACTCAAGGGTAATGCAGCTCAGGTGTGATATCAGATGGTTAAACTGTGAAAGGGTTGATATTCATTTAACGTTCTCCAGATCTCAGCTATAAAAAATCGGCTCTTTAAAACGCGAAGCAATTTCTGACAATCTAAAGTAGTTTCTAAAACATAGGTTCAGATGTGGATTGAAGGAAATACATACAATCTCCAGGGAGTTGAATAATTTCTATTAAAGAGCAAACATGAGTAGTTTGTCAAGGAGGATGTATTGCAGCCATACCGGTCTGTTACTGGGATAACATAAGAGTCTTGCTGTATCTGGCCAGGGGCCCATATAGTCCAACTTTCTGTGTCTCACTATGGCCCTCCAAATACCCAGAGAGCATTCAAGAAAATACTGGATGTACATTTCTAAAATATAAGATTAAAAACAAATAAAATAAAACATACTGCAACATTGTTTTGTGTTGTGTAGGCTCCTATGATATAAGTAATTTGTTGTTGACAAAGGACAGCTGGACATATAAAGAACCCCATTACCATCAATAGCTTAGGGTCTCATCAAACCTAAATCTGGCCCTGGGTATAGGGCAGTGTAGGGCACTTTGCCTGCACTATATCCATTGCAGATTAGAGAGTCTGCTTGTAGCATGGAGATGTTTATCTGCTCATGCTGGGTAAAGCCCCAGCCTGCCCTTCAGGGTTTCTAAGTTCCATATCAGCTTTTTAGTTGGTGCAGATCCAGGAAAACAGGTGTAACACTGTGAAGCCAGGAGGGAGAATACAACGGAGGAGGCTTCCATCCAAAACCTTTCTCAAAAGGTAGATAGCAACTCTGTTGTTCTAAGAGGTGCTGCTTGGAACTGCTGAAAAATAAGACAAGCAGCATGAGATGTTAAGACATCTACAAAGATTTCAAGATTTCATTTTTAAAGTAAATGGCAAGAATCAACCAGAAGTCAATTATCAAATAAAAGTAAGCAGGCAAACACCTCCAGCTAAAACGCAACCTTATGAAAGACTTACACTAATGCTCAAATATAGGTTGCTCCATTCCTGTACAATGGTACTTGGATGCCAAATGAAAACTAGCTGCTGTGAAGCATTCATATATAATTGAAATACCCAAGAGTAAAATACACACAATAGATGACAACTGGGTTTTTTTAAGGATTTAAAACAAGAGACAAAACTCTGGGGAGGACTGAGAATTTCTAACACAAACTCTGGAAATTTCAACAGCTATATCTAAGTTAGTACATACATAACAACCCTTTGTGAAACAAAATAAAAAATAAGAACTGCTGAAAATGGAAAATTAGTGGATCAAAAGCAGAACATCATGCCAGTTCAGAAATAATAAGGCTATGTCTTTTATCTTCGCCAAAAGTCTCAGGAAGGGACAAAATATCTTGTACACGGAGCACATATCCTTGATCCCATAATCCTGCTGAATCCTTTAGAAACAATATGGGCACAATCCAGAGCAAGTTCAGCCTGCTCTGCCCTAACTGCTCTCTCCTAACTATTCTGTATCCAGAGCAGAGAGTTATACTGCATCCAGAGAGTCAGGAAGCTGGGCTGCCCTAACTGCTCCAAAGCATGCTAAGTAATTCACACATGGGGAGGACTTGCTCCTGAGGAGACACCCCTCAGATGACACTGAACAAGGAACAGCTGTGGTGCCTACAGTGGTGACATGACTCTGCACATCACCCAGTGCGGAAGTCTATGCGTCACCCCCCCCACCTGGACTATGCAGTTGCCAAAGTTGGCGCCTGCGCAGTACTCTTTCTGAAGCCATTTGGCTGCCTCTCTGCCTCCTGAGTGAGGACGAATGGCCGTGCAGAGACGAAGACTTCCTCCGCTCTAAGGCTTCAGAAAGAGTACTGCGCAGGCACCATCTCTGACACCTGTGCAGTACTTTTCTGAAGTCTTTCGGCTTCAGAGGAGACTGTGCAGGTGTCAGAGTTGGTGCCTGTGCAGTACTGTTTCTGAAGCCATTCGGCTGCCACTCCGCCTGCTGAGTGAGGCCGAAAGGCCGCACAGAGGCACAGTCTTCCTCTGCTCTAAGGAAGTCTCCTCTGAAGCTGTTTGGCATGCTCAGTTTGTTTCTGCGCAGTGCACCTCAGCTGGCCGTTCGGGCCAGCTCCACGGACAAGTGGCAGCTTCTGACTGCTGCTCCGCCTTGGGCATGCTGACGCCTGGGGCCTGCCAAAGGACAATCAATCACCCCATACAGAGCGCATCACCCAATGCAGCCCACACCAGACGCACCAGTCTGGTGACGCCACTGGGTGCCTGCCTTATAAGGAATCCCTGATGAGATGCCAGTACATTCTACAGTGACTACAAGGGGCTTCTTGGAGTGGCCTGCTGTATCCTGAGGTTTGTGGGCAGCCGTAGTTTGTTCCATATCCTGAGGCTGAGAGGCAGGGGTTGCAGCTAGGCTGGCCAAGAACTCAGATTTTTAGTCAACACTGACATTCTTACTCGGGCCTTATCATGGACCCCTATGGGTCTACTCATTACTATACCTGCTCCTGAGGTGGTATATCTCTGAGGAACTGGAAGAGGGCATTTCTGCCTTGAAACAGACTTTGGATACAGAGTAACTGCTCTGCCCTAGGCAATGCTAAGCATGCCCTCAACTTGCCTCTCCTGAGCTGCTTAGGCTGCCCCAGTTAGGGCAGAGCAGGTCCACCTCTCCCTTAGGGCACCCTATGTTGCCTTGCTCTGCCCTAAGCCTCCTTCACAGTAACTGGGCTGGAGCATCTTGCAGTTGCTCCACCCTAGTGATAGGGCAACCCAAAGGCTCTTATGTGGACAGATTAGTTGCTCTCGATTGTGCTGTAAGTTACAGAAGACTCAGAAGTTCAGAACTGAAGATGCAATCCTAACCAATTTAGGTTGGCATAACTCACCCACTCCCCGTTCCCATGATGGTGTGGGGAGGTGGCACATGTCTGTGCACTGGCCTAAGTCCTCTCCCGAGTGAGACAGAAGTGCCTTATTGCACTTTTGTGACACTTCCAGACCAGCACAGGATTTGTGCCAGCTTATGCCCACCTAACTGGGGATTAGGATCACTGCCTGAGTTGAACGTAAGATTGGCGAGATATTGTAGTAGATTGTTTTGCATTGTCTCTTCTTAATTTATGAGAGTGTTGGGAGATAGAAAACCTTTACCACCATCATCAAAGAGCTTTTTCAGTTTGCTAAGTGCATATATACTTTCACTAAGCTATAACAATCTTCTGAGATAGAATATTACCACCATTGTTTCACTGATGGAGTAGCATCTCATTCAAGGGTTAGTTCAATATCATATTAGGCCACTTTTGCCCTTGCAGGATTCCTTATTCCTGTATTTATATACCACAATAAAATGGGATCTTGGAAGCTGAGAACGTCTTGAAAACCAACCCCGACTACTGTGAATGTTTGAAAAGGTCAAACACCACCAGGATAAGAGGTACTTCTTCAACTGACACCCTTTTCCAGGTGAGAAGAGTGGCAACATAGGGATAAGCCTCCTCTGTAGTGGCATCACAACCGTAGAATGCACTCCCTGGGGGAACCCCCTTCTCTTATGTCCTTCCATCAAGGGTCCAAAGCACACCTGTTTTGCTTGTTTTGGCTGCTAAATGGTTGTGACATACTATTTTTAAGAGTTGTATGGTTCTCTGGACACTGATTTAATGAGTTCCTTTCCCTTGAACCTTCCTCTGTTTCAATTTAACTTTCACCATATAAAGCAATTTTTTTGTTTATTGTTTATACTAATGTTCTTTAACCTTTGTTAGCGTTTTTATTGTGATTTTTTTGTCTTGCCTGTCTTTGATTTCCACCCCCCCATAACATTATTAAAACATATGTTCTACTGCCATGTTGATGTGTTTACCTTTTATCACTGTTTTATACTGAACTAAATTTTAAAATGACCTATAAGCTGCCTTGGGCATTTGCGTTAGCATGGGAAAAGTGGAGTATAAATCCCTAAAATAAAATAAATAATGGCTGCTTTCAACAGGTTTCACCAGAACCTTTAGTTCTGGTAAACAGGTAAAGGTTCAATAAAATCCTTCCTTAGAACAATACTGTAAATATCCCAAAATGCAAAAGGATGTTTTAGAACTGGCCTGACTATATAAACTGCTTTGAATGCTGTGTAAAACAAAGGTGGTAGAAAAAAAACTGTTTCCTGCTTCAAATATTTTTTTCCCTGGGTATAAAATAAATAGCTATGTTTAAACAGGTTTCCCTTCACAAACAGGCCAAATCTCATGCCACTGAAACTTTTGCATTATTGCAATGCTATGATTGCTTCTCTACATCTTAAGACATAAGATGGGGAAAGGATTTGGCTAGCTTATTTCTATACTGTAGTTATTTATTCAAGATGTCTCTTCCTGTATCTTTGTATCAAGCACAAATTTATGCTGTTTTGATTTTTTTTTGTTTGAAGTGTTATATCTTTTTTGTTATACTTCTGTTTGACGGGTATAACCTTCCTGATGGAAAATAAAATCTTTACTTGTGACATCCAATCCACTGTTGCAGTGAAACCACTGGGAAGAAGGCAGTCTACAGTTCAGCTACCGCGATGCTCTGGGGTCATCAAGGTACACTGTAGCAACCATGGAGTCTTCCTCACAATTTGTACTGTGAAACTGTTAAGAAGGAGTAAAATCACGAAGGTTACTGCTGCTCTTATGATCTCCTGGGTCCAGGCAACCTTGGAGGGTGCAATCCTAACTTAGGCCAGCACAACTTATTGGTCTTCCCATTCCCATGGTAATTTAGGGAGGCAAGCACATGTCTGTGCACTGCCCTAACCCTTCCCCAGGAGTTGCGCACTAGTGCCTTACAGCACTTTTGTGACATCCCCATGCCAGCATGGGACTTGTGCTGAAGCTTAGGCTGGCCTAAGTCCCAGCACAAGTCCTGTGCTGACCTGGGAGTGTCACAAAAATGCAGAATGATACTTCTGCCTCACTCTTGGGGGGGATTAGACCAATGCACAGGCATATGCCAACCTCCTCATACCATCATAGAACGATAGGCCAGGTGAGTTAAGCGGGCCTAAATTTCTTAGGATGGTGTCCTAGGTTCTAACCACCAGCTGGATCTGTTAAGCTTGAAGCAGAATGACTTGCCACAACAGATAAGCTTTCAAAGTGCTCTGAGGTTGTCCAGGTTGTTTTGCTCACTTGCCCCACGGAGTTGGTGGGAAGGAGGAATGGGGGCAATATTCTAGGGGCAACAACAACATGCAAGTTTGTTAGATCGTCTTCTGTGGCTTTTATACAGAAAGAGAAATCCATGTTTTAAACTAGGCTGCTGCTAAGCAATCCAGGACATACTGGTGTATTGCAAGACCATGGCAACATCAATGATTGGTTGATGTTGTAGTAATCTGTATGATTTGTATGAACAAACTGGAAGGAGTTGCATTGTTCAACAGGTTGCTGTGGTAAAAATACCCAGCCTCAAGTGCTATTTTTAGGCTTGAAAGCCCCACTTTCCAGGTCATGCAGATGACATGGAAGTGGATGCATCACCAAAAGAGATGCAGCACAAGTGGATGCATCACCAGAATGCATCACATTCTGCAGACAAAATCAAATTGCAGGATTTATATGAATTGCAGGATTTATCAGAAGGAGTTGCATGAACAAGTTGCAGTAATAAAAAATACTCTCACTCACTCACATACATCTTAATGTAAATAAATGCATAAATACTACTGTTAACTATTTTGACAAAATTTGGCCATTTAATATAAAAGTTATATTACTGCATTTTTTTTTTTACTAAAGCGACTTGTTAAACAATGCAACTCTCTCCAGTTGTCTGTGTGTACAAATCTTGCAATTTGTTTCTGCCTTTTAATAATTATGCACAATTCATGCTGTGTTTGTGGATGCTCGGTTTATTTCTCTAATTGCAACAAGCACTGAAATTAATGACACTGTTAAGTTCTTGAATCGATGAGCCAACTGTTGAGTCTCTGGTTAATTTTGAGTCTTTTAATTTCCCCCCATGCCTTTGATGTGTTTTATCCTCCTTGTTTGGTTTCTCTGTGGAATAGTCTCCGAATAAGCCTGCAGTTTTCTTTTATGACTGAAACTTTGCATTTTAACAGTTGTCTGGAGAAAGATCCTTCCTTGTGAAATATCAGTTTTAATAACCAGAAAAGAAAAATGCCATAAATCTGCACTAACCACATAAAGCTCAAGTCTCTCAGAGACTGATTAACATTGAGACTCTACACAGGTTTTTCAATAATTAGAGGATGTGCTTGCATGGAACCGGGACTACTCTGGCCTTGATGCCTTTTCCCTGGACAGCCTGCAATTATTACTGCCTTACAGTACATTTCCGATTTTTTCTTTCTTCAGCCACCAATCTTCAGGGGAGCAAAGGTCTCTTAATTTCATGCAAACATGTCATCAAGGTTGTGGTAGCAACATGTTCTAATGACTGCTGTTTTTATTGGCCTGTGTTTGCTCAGGACGAACCAGGGGGCAGCTGCTTCTCTGCTTGAGTATAGTATTTTTTTTCTTGGTACCGGGAAGAGTAGCACCAGATCCTTGATGTTATTAACATAGCAGAAGCCAGTATTATATTATAAGCTAAGATGGCCCATAGCAACCAAGTTCCCCTTTCACAGGACTCCAGCGAACAGCCCTAACTCAAAGCTGCCCTGTAAGCATCCTCCTTTATTAGCATTACCTTTATTTATTGCTCTTGGAGTCCTCTTACCTCCATGGTTCATAAATAACAAATTAGATAGAGAGGTAGATCTTAACATTGCATATGCTATGTGGACACATTTAGAAGTGATTTTTTCCCCTATGTCGTGTAAGTATAATCTACAGCTAGGAGGCATCATGTCAAATCATTAAACTTCAAATTAAATTACAGCTAATTGTTGTTTGTTTATTTCCAAGATGGACAGGCAGGACAATCCAGAGCAACTAATCTGTCCACATAAGAGCCCTTAGGTTGCCCTATCTAACACTAGGTTGGAGCAACTGCAAGATGCTCCAGCCCAGTTACTCTGGAAGAGGCTTAGGGCAGAGCAAGGCAAGATAGGGTGCCCTAAGAGAGGTGGACCTGCTCTGCCCTATCTGGGGCAGCCTAAGCAGCTCAGGAGAGGCAAGTTGAGGGCATGTTTAGCATTGCCTAGGGCAGAGCAGTTACTCTGAATCCAGAGCCTGTTTCCAAGGCAGAAATGCCCTCTTCCAGCCCTCAGAGTTATACCACCTCAGGAGCAGGTATAGTAATGAGTAGACCCATAGGGGTCCATGATAAGGCCCGAGTAAGAATGGCAGTGTTGACCAAAAATCTGAGTTCTTGGCCATCCTAGCTGCAACCCCTGCCTCTCAACCTCAGGATATGGAACAAACTACGGCTGCCCACAAACCTCAGGATACAGCAGGCCACTCCAAGAAGCCCCTTGTAGTCGCTGTAGAATGTACTGGCATCTCATCAGGGACTCCTTATAAGGCAGGCACCCAGTGGCGTCACCAGACTGGTGCGGCTGGAGTGAGCTGCATTGGGTGATGCGCTCCGTATGGGGTGATGTGCCAGAGGAGTTTGACTGTCCTTTGGCAGGCCCCAGGCGTCAGCACCCCCATTCAGGCCTGCTCCAAGGCGGAGCAGCAGCCAGAAGCTGACACTTGTCTGAGGAGCTGGCCTGAACGGCCGTCTGAGGTGCACTGCGCAGAAACACACTGAGCATCCCGAACAGCTTCAGAGGAGACTTCCTTAGAGCAGAGAAAGTCCGCGCCTCTGCACAGCCATTCGGCCTCACTCAGGAGGCGGAGCAGCAGCCGAATGGCTTCAGAAAGAGTACTGCACAGGCACCAACTCTGACGCCTGCACAGTCTCCCCCGAAGCCAAAAGGCTTCAGAAAAGTACTGCGCAGGTGTTAGAGATGGTGCGCAGGCGCCACTCAAACTGCGCAGGCGCCAACTTTGGTGACTGTGCAGTCCAGGGGGGGGGGCACGCATCCCAGGGATGACGCACAGACTTCCGCACCAGGTGATGTGCAGAGTCATGTCACCACTGTAGGCACCACAGCTGTTCCTTGTTCAGTGTGATCTGAGGGGTGTCTCCTCAGGAGCAAGTCTTCCCCTTGTGTCAATTACTTAGCATGCTCTGGAGCAGTTAGCCCAGGCTTCCTGACTCTCTGGATTCAGCATAACTTTCTGCTCTGGATACAGAATAGTTAGGAGAGAGCAGTTAGGGCAGAGCAGGCTGAATTTGCTCTGGATTGTGTCCTAAGCCAGCTTTGGCCTTTCTCAAATGGAGGTTTGCCTGTCACTGTGATTTTCCCCCCATTTGTGTGAGATTTGAGATCCTTTACTTTGTGACAGAAAACCTCAACGCCATGTTGAAATGCATGGAAACTGTAAACTGAAATAATTTCTAAGCTGTCACTATTGGATTTTCAGGATGGTTGTAGCAAGCATATGAATAACGATGATAAAGTACCAGCAAATATATGTAAAATGGGTAATATAGAAAGGTTGTGAAAAATGGTACAAGGCAAAAGAACTTCAGAAGGAACACTGGAGATCCTTCAAATCTCTTCTTGTTTAGGTGACTGTAGGCCAGACACTAGACCCTTCCTCTAGTTATGCTGTCTTGAGATATTATAAAGGGCAGCTAAGATAAATATGTGATGGACAGGCCTCAAAGCCTATCATGGGATTCTCTTATTTCGCACTGGCTCCAGAGTCACCACAAAATTATGTAGCTCCATTGCAGGCCTACTTGTCTTACTTGGGTGAAGGGAATGAAAGTCACCTCCTGAGGAGATGGTGGCATCTGCCCAGAGCCCTCTAGATGCAATGACAACCGTTTTTGGTGCCTAATGGAAGAGGCAGCTTGTCACTCGTCTCTTCAATTCTTTCTACTCCTGCTTGGATTAAAAAATGGTGAGGGGAACTGAGAAGAAAAGAGTGGAGAAAACAGAGCATTAGCGAAACTCTCCTTTTTTACTTTGTTTTCACATCCACCGAGTGGGAGAATGAGGAGAAGTAGCAACAGCCGAGACACCACCAATAAAGGGTCATGTTACATGTCATGAAAGGGTGCCATAGAAGGGCTAACCCTTTGAGGAAATGTTTTCTAAGTTGTGCTCTTCCACTCTGACATTCTGCAAAAGTGAAGACCTTGGCACTGCAGAACTGTTTACTTTCTAACTTCCTTCTATCTGTGTTCTGTACATCATCCCAAACAACAGAAAACAAGCCGGGAAGCCTTTTTTCCAAGTAGTGAAGCTGTCAGAAATATAAAGAATGCAGTTTTCTTGGAAAAAAGACTCTGGTAGCTCTTTCCTACTTTTTTAAACTTCCTGTGTTTGTGGATTCTCCCATGACTAGTTGCCAATCACTCACAGACCTGCTCCGGAAAAGCCAATCTTGGAATGTATCAAAGTCTGCAGCATGAATCTCAGAGGTGCAACACTACACTGAGAGAATGGGAGCTCCCTGTTTAAATTGTCAGAGTATCTTTTCCTTTGATTCACCAGTTTAGTTTTTGTCCCTGAGAACAAAGCTGCCATCCAAATTACAATTAATACTACCTTTCTGTTGTATTCACAAAGACTGGGTTTTTTTTTCCATCCTTATGAGCAATCACAACAGTATGACGTTATGCGCTCCTCACTTCCCAGAGTCAGGACTGGTCTACGATGGCCTGAAGCAGCCATCAAATTCTTATCTCCTGTAATCTGAAAATGCGCAAGCTTCTTCTCTTCCCACTCTTTGAACTGAAAAAGAAAGAGGAATAGAAGAGGAAATTTGGAGACAAGCATCTCTGACATTAGTCCACCACTCTCCTCTCTGATCTCTCTCTTGCAAACCAGCAGCAGGCCTCTGTCAGTCTTGGAAGACTATGGTATCATGCTCAGCGCTGCATACGCTGCATGCGAAGCACGAAAGCCTGGGGTTGGATTGTTATGGAGGATAGGCTGTTACCCAAGCAGCAAATCCCCCCTCTCCATGCCACTGAATTAGTCCAATGGAAAGGCAGAGCCAATATGATTGGATCCAGCTGGCATCGCAGAGCTGGGCTAAGGACAGGAGCTCACCCTGTCTTGTGGGGCCGACCCGAGTCTCGAACCCTGGCCTGCTAGTTAACAAGCACAGTGTCTTAGCCACTTGCGCCACCTACAGCCCAAACCAACAGTTGCAAACCAACGAGTTGAAAAAGGAGGTAAAGTGAAGGCAATTATGAGGCAAGTGGATGAGCCCAAGATGGCTACTTCAGTTGCCTCAATTACCTCGTATGGTCTCCCACTTTCCTAGGGAGAAGGTGAGAATTTCAAGTGAAATGCCACAAGGCTTTTCAAGTGAAAAGCCCAATCCTCAGGCCTTCCTACTGGTGCTCTGGCAATGTTGACCATCACATACATGCTTTATGTCACAGTCCAGTGCTGGCAGTATGTCAGCACCAGCCAGTGCTGCACTAGTGCCAGTGCTTCACTTGTGCTTGGCAGTCATCCCGACCGACTTGCCAGGTGGCTGAGCAGTGAATGGGGGCATGAAGGGAAGGGGAAAGAGGCATTCCAGGTTGGGGGGAGACAGGGAGAAGGTGAAGAGAAGTCAACTGGAGTGGTGGAGCTCAATTCCGCTGGATCCAGAGCTTCCAGGTAGGGCCTTCCAGCCTTAGTATTCTCCCATCGTGGTGAAGATTACATTCCAAGTCTAGAGAGATTCCCAGAAACTTCTGTTCTTTGGTTAACAGTTCACTGGTTTTTTTTTAAACAATTTTATTCAATGTTTTCTTAACCACACACCCAAGACAACAATAAACAAATAATAAACATATATGACAATTTAATGTTTCCATTCTTCTTGTTGTTTCTTCTGTCTTATGTTACCTAATTCATTATCCCCTATATTTCCAATTTGTGACTTCCCACAGGTTAACAGTTCACTGGTTGATTGTTCACAATAACCACTACGTATTTACAGTATGTTGGTTACTATGATTGCTATTAGTATTTATCAGTTTTCCGACTTTTGTACCTAGTGTAGCATATAAGAAGGCAACTTCTTCAGTGTTTGTACCATATGGGGATGGTGTCCAGTTGTTGTGGATTGGAATTTTTTCCAGTCCATGATGGACGTGACTTGAGGAAACCTGGCTGGCCTGGTAAATGCAAAGATCCTGACTTGAGCAGATTTAGTGTTCAGGTAGATGGATCCGATGGATAATCCCTGAACCTAAGTGGAGGCATCAAGGACTGCTCTTGGCCAGACAGACCATGCAAGAGTCAAGTGCTAAAGAATGCCAACAGATCCTTCGTTCCTCTTCCTTTCATGTGTTGTCTTTCTTTCTGCTGGATCTAATCCAATCTTGATTTCAGTTTTTAAAACATTCTGAGAGAGCTTTTGCTAGAAGCAGCATTTGCGTTGTGGCTTATTAGTATTCTTAATAGAGACTTTCTTTGGGTTAATATCAGATTTTAGAGATTATTTTATTGGATAGATGTCAGAGGTTGTCTCTGTCTGTGCAGCTACCTGCAGTGTCAGTTGTGCATAGGAAGTAGGCTAGAGTAAAAAAATTTAATCCAGAAAAAGCAGCCACGGCTGCTCATGAAAGATTCTATTTTCCTAACACACTCCAGACAAACCAGACCTCTCCTCGTTGTCTTCAAATGGTAACAGTGGAATGACTGTTTTAGTCTTGCACTTATTTGAAGCTTAACTTCTGAGTAGGCATGCAAAGCATTGTGCCATTTTTCTCAAAAGTCCATGAGCTTCTTCTCTCTCCTTCCACTATAATTAAAAAGAAATCACCAAACTATTTGAAGGCAACATTTTTACAGTTCTAACCAAATTGTTAAAAGCAATTGCCTTGCTAATCGTGACTATTGCCTTGCTAATCGTGACTATATCCTATATCCTAAAGTGAAATTAAGCCCCTTGATCTGGAGCAGTTAAGATGACTTTCCATAAAATAACACTAGAGGGTGATGTAAACTGCTATGGACCTGTAACTGCTATGGATTTTGCCCTAACTCTAGGGAGTGGTGCTCATCTCTGAAGAGTCAGCGTTGTCCAAAGATACCTCTGTGCTCATCAGTAAATGCCAAAGCACACAGAACACTATTACCGTCTCCCTGAAGAAGTACCTATTTATCTACTTGCATTTGCATGCTTTCAAACTGCTAAGTTGGCAGGAGCTGGGCAAATGATGAGAGCTCACTCTCACTCTCAAGAGAGCTCACTTGCAATACTTAGGTCTCAGACTGCCAACCTTCAGGTCGACAAGCACAGTGTCATTAACCACTGAGCCACCGCAGCCCTCACCAAAATGTAGAACCTTTAAAATTTGGGTTCAGTTCAGTTCAGATTCAACAGTATTTCTTTTTTCTCCAGTTGCTGTTTAGTTAACATCTTTTAAAAGTGGTTTGGCAGCCAGTTCATATAATTTAGAAATGGTTGAAATATATTTCCGGAAAAATAGTACAGTATTGATTTTTTTTGGCATGCTATGCTATTTGTATAAAATGATCCAAATGAACTTGAAGAAACTGCTTATTTTTTAAAACTGCTTATTTGTGAATTTTTAAGAAGTTCTATAATGAAAATGTATACGTAAGGATTAAACAAGACATAAAATACAATAACAGTGATACAAATTATTCTGCGGTGTTCTACTTACCATTGCTAAGTGAAAATTAGAGGTAGTTTTCAAGCAGTGTCACCTCTACTGCAGAAACCAGAGTACATAATGAGGCAACAACCCTAATACAGAAGGCTTTTGGCAGCTGGCAGCCTAAGCTTTGACTGAAAATTCAGTGCAAAAGGTCATCTAATACTAAGTTATTCTGTTTGAGCCTAGAGCTTTGAAAAGGGGGCTAGTCATGAAACATAAGGTTCCTTCGAGTACTCAGTGATACAATGTAAATAAAACATTGGGGAGCAGAAATACAAGTGATCTTTGGAGATGGGAATGAAGGAACTGAATAAAGAAAAAAAAAGTGGTTACAGGAAAAAATGAGAAGTTGTTTGACAGTTAGTGACCAAATTAGATACACAAGTACCAGCAAGATAAGATGCTTTGATGAAGCACCTGATGAAACTGATGATGAAGCAGAATCTTTTGGCCATACATATTTGTAAAATGTTGCACACTGAATAACCAAGTGCAACTTCTGCAGCTTCATGTGTGTCATCTGTAGCATACGCGCACACACACACAGAGTTTAATGACACCAGAGCGTCGTTCCTTCATCATTGTACACTGCGTATATGGATCAAGCTCAGAAAATGATTTATGAAGCACTTTCTGGAGATTTATGGCTTGTTTTATCTTTCCCAAAACCAAATAACTGTATTAAGACATAGGGTGATTGCGGAATATGCATTGTGATGTGGAAGGTCAGTCTTCCCTCAAAATAAATTAGTGCATGCAAACAACATTCAAAGAGGCCAACTTCCAAAGAGGAAGCAGAATTAGGGTGAAATCCAGAGTAACAACAGGTAGTTCTTGCTCTGGTGTAAGAACAATTTGCTCTGGATTGCAATATGAATTTCCCATAGGTTTTCACTCGGTGGTGCCGTAACTACGGGTGCACGTAATGTCTCTTACATGCTCCTGTAGTTACTTTGCATTGTAGGGTAAGTCAGTTGCAACAAAAAACAAGGTGTGCCACCTTTAAATGAATTTTTTTCTATTTAACAGTTGTCAAATTTAGCAGACACTTTCATAGCCCACTCTATCAGATGCAGGAAGATGAATGTTGCTTTGTCATGTATCTGATAAAATGGGCTGTAGTCCATTTGTGGTTTGTTGTTTGTTAGCCTTGAAAGTAGCACAAGATTCTTTCTTCTAATATTGTCATGTATATAAAAAAATTCTAAACTATCATGCAAAGGAAATTGACGCATAGAGCCAGGTTTCTGAGGAACAAATAGTCTTCAGCATCCTGACTTGGGCACCCAGAGGAAAGAGGCTATAGATTCAGCCCCTGGAAGCACACATACAGCACACTTACCTTGCTCACTCACCACCAAACAGTTACGTAAACTAATTGATGCTCTTGACTTTGACAACACTAATAACCTCTCACAGAGGTGGATTCCAAATAGGTCCCAATACAGATGAGCAGAATTCTCCAAGCTGACAGCACCAATCATCTGTTCAGCAACAAAGTTCTTTGCAAGGACCGGTGTCTTTGCTTTTTATTTAAAAAATAATAATGATGGATGAATCAGGATCACTTTGAATATTGAAAGCATATGGTTTAGAAACTATGTGGAAGAGAACTTCATGTCCCAAACACAGAGTGGCCTTTCCATTTAATTTTAACTTGGAAATACACACTGGTTTTTTTTAACAGGTGGCCAAAAATACACAAGCTAAGGCAATTCTACCTGCAAAAATTGGTCTCAAGCAGCACTAAAGAAACCTATTCCCTTCTTGCTCACCCTTGATCTTTGTCTTTTTGCCTCAAGCATACTTTCTGATTCTTTCTCTTGCCTGTATTTTTCATCTGGGACACTTCTGTGCCCAAAGTCACTTGCTTTCAGACACATAATGCTTGTGTTCTTAATACGTAGCATGAACTAATTCAGGTGGGTCTTCCTATTTATTCTCCTTTGTACGGCTGCTCTGTTACACAGGAGAACCTCACACAGAATTGATAATGCCAAGTGTCTAGTTTCTTGTTCAACACGTCAACATAAAACAGGCAGTGGCTCCACACATCCAATCCTGCCACTCATCCTGTTAACTTCCAGGCACTGTATCCTTCTTAAAATTCTTCATATTTGTATAAAAGGTTGGGATTTTCTTTCGTGTTCAAAAGACTGAACATGCATTGTTGCTTTAGTCCTTACAACACCATGACAAAAGAGGTATTTTAATCCCCATATCACATCAAAGGCTTAGAATCACAGAATGTTAGTGCTGGAAGGGACTTTGAAGATCATCTAGCCCCACCATGATCAATGCAGGTAAATACCATAGCATCCAGGTAGCAACATGAAAATCACCCACCTACACACAGACTTATGTGTATGTCTATGCATAGGTGTATGCCTATGACCAAGTCACTCTCATCAAGAATTGCAGACTCATCATCCAGAAGAAGAAGAAGAAGAAGATCCCTACTGACAGGAGCTGTTCATGTATAGCCTCAACCTACTTCCTAGAAATTTCAACCCACTTGTTTGAATCCTGCTCTAAGGAACTATGATGTGTTCGTTACAAGCCATGATGGGTGTGTGTGTGTGTGTGTGTGTGTGTGTGTGTGTGTGTGTGTGTGTGTGTGTGTGTGTGTGTGTGTGTGTGTGTGTGTGTGTGTGTGTGTAGATAGATGTAGGCATCCCCAAAGCTCTCTGTTGTCTTATGTGCTCCCGAAGGCATCTGGTGGGCTTTTGTGAGATACAGGAAGCTGGACTTGATGGGTCCTTGGCATGATCTAGTGGTGGCTCTTCTTATGTTCTTAACGACAGTTAGTCCTTCCCAGCACATACCACTAAATCAGTTGTATGTGTATAATATTATGTGTATAATAATATAATTTATATACAGGGTGATTCAAAATGAATGAGACAAAAGGTTGCTTGCCTTTTTGTCGCTTTCATTTTCAATCACCCTGTATACTTCCTTTATTTGGGGACAAGCACATCTTTTTTAAAAAGCTTTGCTTCTTTTTAAACTGAGCAAAGCAGAGGTTGCCTAGACTCTTCTTTCCTCACAGACTTGCTAGCAACCAGACCTTTTTTAAAGATTACTTGGATGTAAATCAGTTGATTGCTTATAATGATTGGAGTTTTGAAATGGAAAATCATATAGTAAAATAATGTCAGATGCAATATATAGATTGTTTTGTGGAAACTAATTAGAACTTAACTCCATTCAATGAATGTTATGTTGTTGGCAAACTGTTAGGATTTCATTAAAGGATGCTTCTAATTCATCAGTTTTCATTTTCAATGGGCTGGTTAGGGTTTGCCTGGGTGTTATACCCAGAATGATTTGCATCTTCTGTGCCTGACTTGAACATGAGCCAACACATGTTTGCTTACTTGAGAGCAAATGCGACTGTGTAGCTCAGTTGCCCATTCCATTCAATGTAAATTATCAGGGACTTGGGGTACAATCCTAACCTAGGCCGGTGCAACTCATTGGTCTTCTTCCTGTTGCTGTGATGAGGTAGGGATGCAAGCATTTGTTTGTGGCCTAACACTGGCCTAACACTCCCTCAGGAGTGTTACAACACTTGTGCACTCCCTCAGGAGTGCATTACAACACTTGTGCTGGGGCTTAGGCTGGCCTAAATGGAGATTAGGATTGCAACCTTCTTTCTGGGTTAATTTGTGGGGGCCATCCTCATTGGATCAGGACCATTATCTATGGTGGCATTGAATTCCTCTCAATCTGCCCTTTCCAACAGACATAACATGTTTGCCTACTCACAAGTAAAGGCATGATATGGCTCAGTTTCACTTTCATACAGCTCCAACTAAAAATATTTTTTGTTTATTTCGTTTTTAGGCCATAACTTTTGTTAGGAAGAAGATATTTCAAAGCTTTTTTGCGGAAAAAAATACACATCTATGGTATGACTTGATGAGTATAACTGAAGGATTTTAGCTATTTTAGCGATTTTAACTATTTTTGTGATTTTGGTCACCCCAAGCGTGTCACTCCCCTGAGGGTGGTACCTGGGGCCCAAAGCGCCCCCCCCCCCGCAAGGGACAACACTTGAAGGCTTTAGGTAGAAGGCTACCTAAAGAATGCTAAATGGGACTGGTCCTTTTGATTTTTTGAATGGGAGGCTGAAAGCTGATTAAATTGTCATGTCACAACAGTGCCAGAAGGAGTCACTATTTATAGCTTAATGCAAAGCATGTGCATTTTCACAGAGCTACAACCTTCCCCCTCCCCTGCACCTTGAACTGGGTTGTATAACTGTCCAGTATTGTTATATGATATTGCCAATAAGTGAGTTCATTTTAGTGTGTAACTTAAAAGTATTCATAACTATTGCCAGTAAATCATTTGATTTTACTAGCAGAGTCAGGTTAATGTTTCTGATTAATGCCCTCTTCAATGAACAGTTAGGTTATGCTATTTAAATTCAGTATGTTATCCCGTTATATATAATAATGAATGCTTCTTAGCCTGTTCATGTTTCCCGTTGATTTATTGGTTACTAGCATATAAAATTACTATATTGGCTTAAATCTCAATATTCTGAATAATAAAAAAGAATCTGAGGCAAAAAATAGTTTGTAGTACATGCAAAATAATTGTCCTCAATCAAAACATGGTATGATGCCTCACCTATATTGCTGAGTTCCTTGAATGCTGTTCCCTGTGGCATTTCTGACGTGCTGATGACCTTCTGGGAGACATCTAGATGGACAGCTGAACTGTATATTCCAGAAGTGACATAGGGTAAGTCATGCACCTTTGGAAAACAGCATGCCAACCATACTGGAAATGAAGAAACCTCACTGATGCAGCTCTACCAGGGAAACCAGAATTTGGACTCTGGTCTCAGTCTCTGCACACTTTGTGTGCAGAAAGTGTGAAAAAAGTGAGAAAAAGTCAGCCCGTGTGAGAAAACGTCTGCCACCCTTACTTGTAAGGCAAGATCTTTCATTAACACATGCCCTCCTAGAATTCTTATTGCAGGTACCCTGCTACTGGAGGACCCCGCGATGCACCTGCCACAAGTAAGCCAGGTCAGCAAGAGATCATACTTGCCAACTTCATGGAATGGCTGCTGGAAGCACCAAATTTACTTGGGAGGAGGGAGCTTCATAGATTGACTGGTTGCAATGGAACTATTTCTGAGTAGAGCTGCAATGGATTGGGTCATTCTGATAAGGTTTCCAGCTGCTGCACGTGACTCTCTCTCCCTCTTGTCACTTGCATCCCCGCTCTCTGGAAGCCCATCCTACTGCCATCCACCCTGTTTATACATGGGACAGGACCAGTGATGGGATTCAAAGAAATTAACAACCGTACTGTGTGCATCTGGCAGCCACTTTTAAATGGCTATTTTTAAACTTTATATGTCCTATCTCTCGTTAACAACCGGTTCTATAGAGTAGGTGCGAACCTGCTGGAGCCCACCACTGGACAGGACAGCGGGGAATGTATAAAGAGAGCTCAGATGCACAAACCAGCAGCACCCCTGTTCTTTCAGTGGAGCCACAGTGGGATTTCTAAAGGGGGAGACTCAACTTGGCTTTTTCCTCCAAGTCATGAAAAATCAATCTGGCTACTCATAACAAGTTCCACTTCACCTAACAAGCAAGCACTCAATGCTGCAGCCCTGACATGCTATGCAGCATCTGTGTGGATGCTCTTTAAAAGGGCTGCCGGCCAGCTCTGCTGCCTCTAATTGCCCCCAACTTGTGGGCAGTTAGGCAGCTGCCCCTAACTGCACCCTAGTGCCCCCACTGGCCACCTTGAACCTCCAGCAGCAGCCCAGGTAAGCCTCCCAGGAAAGTGTCTTTGATTGCAGCCTCCTAGCCATGTCTACCCAGAAGTAAGCTCCATTGTATTAAATGGGGCTTACTCCCAGGAAAGTGTCTTTAGGATTGCAGCCTAAGGAGACTTCATAGGATCATGAAGATTCATAGGATCATCTGTTCACCAGCATAGGAATAGGATTGCACAGTGTCTCTGGTGTCTGCTTTCTCCTCTCTCTGCCCAAAAAGCTGATGAACTTGTCAGAGATGACAGCATTATTCACCTTCTACGTGTTGTAATGGTGCATATATTACACAACTGAGTAATTGTGTTCTGAGTCTGAGAGTTCTTTTTCCTGACAAGTGCTGCGGAAAATCTGCAAATGAAACCTGTTTAAATACCCTGGTAATTTGAGTTGCCTTCAAACATATGTGTATTAATCAAAAAGAAATCTAAAAATCTCTTTAAAGTTTGTGTGCATTGAATAAAATGCCTTGTGGAAGCTGTAAATAACTGAGATTATATTTGCCCCCTCCCCTTTATAGGCATATTTACTTTTTTGAAAATGAAATTTGTAATTTTTCCACCTTGGAAAAATGACACAAATTCAAAATTTATTTATGAGAAATTGTTTGTGTCCTTTTTACCGGGTTCTGGCTACGTTTTTCTGTTTTACCACATTGGCTTACCAATGTTATTTGTTTGATAGTTTTATTACAGGTGAAAGTGAATCATTTTGTTCCAAAGATTTTTTATGAAACACAAAGAATCATTTTTATGATGTGTCTGTAGGTTTGTAAAATAAAGTAGGACTGCTTAATTAATAGAACAGAGTCTGAGAATAAGATTTGCCAAACAGTGAAGTACTGTATTTAAGTTTTTAAAGAGAGTTTTATTGATAAGAGAAACAGTCTTAAGCCAAAATTATCAAGGTCAACAGTAAATTTTTCCCCTGCTATATCTTTTAATTATAAGTAGATAAATCATCCTTCTTCAGACTAGAATTTTGTAAGGCTTACAGACATTTGAAAAACTGAAGGAAATGCAACTTAATGCAGCCATTTAAATTGCCCAAGAGGAAACACTGCATACAGCTTTTTAAAAAGCCTTTCCCCTTAGGCTATTAAATAAGAAACTGGTCACTAAGTGCTGGTAACAACCTATTTTGCAGGGATTATGCTTATTACTAGTATGCCGAGGTTTATGGCTACATTTTGTTAAAGGCATTAGGAAATGAAATACAGATTATCTAACTGAACTGGGGAAAAATCATTCTAGTCCCAGGAGGTTAATAGTTAATCTCATTCAATTCCAAATTTATTGGGGTGAGTAGAATGAATTACTGAATGTATTAACTGTTACATTTAACAATGCTCTATGAAACATTTGTTTTACCACTTAAATGCAAACTTAAAACATATATTTCTTTTAGTGCAATGCAAATAATTTTAAAAATGTTTTGCAAATACCCCTATAACAATTAGACTTTCTGGATCAAAATCATCTTTTTGCTTGACCATTGATAGAACTATAATTTATCCTTACATGAATGTAGTTAAAAAGGGCCACCAGCGATGAGTTGATAATTACAATTGACAAGTTACACCTCTGATTTTATAGAAAAAGTGATCGCAATCCTGTGAATATGTACTTGGGAGACAAGTACATTAATCCTGTTTATACGTACTTTGGAGACATGTACACTAAGCACAATGAGGCTTACATTTGGGGAAACATATTCAAAATTGTTTTGCTCATAATGTGTTTTTGAATGTTTGTGTGTGTGTGTGTGTGTGTGTGAGAGAGAGAGAGAGAGAGAGAGAGAGAGGTTTCCATCACCTCATATGATAATGTATCTCTCTCTAATCACTGGAATTAAGAAAGGTGAAATAGATTTGTATATGAGGAAAAGCAGAGAGTTTCAAGAAGTTCCAAATTTCCATTAAAAAAAGCAAGTTGCAAGAAAAGTCTAAACATCTTTTTGGGGGTGTCTTTTTCAACTTGCCTGCTTCGAATATTTTGACAGCTTAGTAGTATAATTGATGTTATTGAGGTGGAATACAAAGTACACATAAGTTATTTGCATGAGAAACATGTTTTTCACTTCTATTCTGTCCTTCCCTCCACCCCTACTCATCTTTTAATTTTTTTAAAAAAAACCTAGATCAGAACATATCATTAGCCATGCTTCTTAGTGAACCTGACTTTCCTTGAGAAATTTACATCTTTCTCTCATTTTCTGTTAAGGTTTCTTACTCTGTTTTTTCACCTAAAGAATTATAATGAGGTAGAGTGAATGAGATCTATGGGGAAAGCAGTGGACCTAGAGACTAAAGGTAAAAGGATGATTGATGGTATGAAATTACCATAAAAGTACAATCAGGATCAGATTTTAAAATGAATTTTTAAGCAGCCTAAGAGATACTCTTTGATTTGTAGTCTAGTGGAATGAATAATGTCTCATTCAGTGAATAAAGTTTCTCACTGTGTGACTTGAGCTTTTTCTGATCTTTCTGACTGGGAGTAAAGTGGAACCAAAGCCTAAAGTGATTTTTAATGCCAAAAATATCAAACACAATGTTTCTAATGTCAAAACCTGGGCATAGCAGGTGAAGGGAGAAAAATAAACATAAGGCAACCGTAGTGTTGGAATCAAAGAAGGATGCTGCCCGCTATTCAAGGGTCCTTCTTGATTGGTACAAAGTATTTCCAAACATAACACACCGAAGGGTCAGGCAGCTACGCTGGCATGCAGAAATAAAAACAAATCTTTGAACAGATTGTGAGTTAAGTATTCATGAGTCTACAGAGGGACACATTAAAGCTCACTCAAGCACATTAATGCTATTACAGATTATTAGCATAAGATTTTAAAGTAAAGAATGAAATTATATTTAGTTCACTGTACCTTTATTCAATACATGGCAATGCATAGATAACATGCAATTCAGTGATAAACTTTGCATTTAGTAAGTAAAGAGGGTGACCTTATTATATTTTTAAATTGTTATTAATGTTATTAATGTTTAATTGTTATTAATGTTATTAATGTTAAAGTGCATGTGTTATTATGAATAAAATTGGGCACCTGCTTAAGTATAACTTTGAATACATACATGTTTCTTACAGTCAGATTTTTATTCCAAACTGACGTACATATAATGGTATGTCCTCTTTTGCAAAACAACATTGGGAAGTAATAAAGAATGTTGTTGAGTTGTAAATATGATATAGCCTGTTGCTTCAAATCAATATATTTAAAAATATTTAATTTGTAAGGCTTTTGTTTTGTTCTCTAATAATATATGGAACTCAATTGAATAATCTTAAATACAATCTTAAATTCTTAAATACAGTCATATGAAGGTTATGCTCCAGAGTCAACATGCAAAACTTAAACTTTGTGTACTCATAACTGCCTTGAAAATTGCTTTCACATGGAAAATATGTACTGTTGCCTTAAAAATTACAAGAGACAGAATTGAAATGGAGGCAACAGCAGTGCTCACAAGTGGTATGGCAGATAGAATCACCCGTACTATTCAAACTGTTTTTGGGATGCTGAGTGCATGAAATTGAATTGGCGCAAGTCAACTGTGCCTAAGATTTGATTTTGAAAAAAGCAGTCAGTTGTTTTTTCAAAATTAACTTTTTGAAAAGCAAACAACAAGCAGCCTTGTATCATTACCTATAAAAACTCAAGCATACATTTTTTTTTTTGCCAACTTCATCTACAATCCTAATTACTCTTTTTTGTTTTTAAAGACAATCCACACATCTTTGGGGTGCTTTTGAAATTTGCTGATCCCATTAAGATGTCCAGGACAAACAAAGTTAAAATCCTTTGGCTTAATTGGGTTGTGAATGAAACTTACAATTCAGTAGTACAGTAATGAGACATGAATTTGACAGTGCCTAGAATGTACACATGGGCGAGTATATTGAGAATTCATCACTTGTGCTGAATTTCATTATTTAATTTTTGTTCTCGTATGATGTAAGTAAACTAAAATCAGATTCTTTATTAGTGCTAATTTTTCCTCAAAAATAATTTTTTCCCACCAATTGCTTTTTGTGACCTTTTTAATCCCTCCTCCACTGACAGTTACTGCAATGATGTTAATCATTCAGCCCGGAAAATGAACAAGTTACCGAACAGCAACCATCTCAATGGTCAATGTCAATGTCACTTTTCAGGGAGCAGGTCTCTGTGAGCATCAAGGAACGACCAGATTTCTAACAGCCTTCTAGAAAAGTGTTAAGTGCATTAAATCTCTGTCAATCACTTAAAAAAATTCACTCCCCAGCCAAATTATTATTATTTAGCTGAATATATTCTCTGGCAACTTATTTGTGGTGTCCTTATCTGTGTATCTTATATGACTAATGATGATTGTTTATGGAGAGCTGCCTGTCCAATTATTTTTGAAGGAACACAAGAACGCAGAATGACTGGAAGCATCAGGTTTTTGCCAGAGAATGCCTCAGGTAAGAGGAGAATGGCTAGAGGCTATAAGGAATCACAAGAGACAAGTCAGAGTCGTAAATTGGGAAACTGACATATCTCATCTAATATACTTGCTAACTAGGCCTTTAAATACCTTGACGTTTAACTAAGTTTGTGGAAAAGTTATGGATTTTTGTCCTTTCCCATTGACTATAACTCATTAATATGATGAACTGAGATGTTTATAATAATTTTCGACATTAGCAGACTAACCTGTGGAATGATGGGATGTTTCAAAGTCCTCCACCTGCTTATGTAGATTGCATCCATTTCAAAGACAAGTCAGTCAAAAATGATCCTGCAAGTTATTTACCTTTTGGTTCATCACCGTATGGAGTGGCATAAAAGTCTTTTATTTTGCACACCCATTTAAATAATACTTCAGAATCTGTAGGCTGTTGGGAGCAGACCGGAGCCAGTAAGGAAAGAAAAAGAGATTGCCGATGGTTTAATTAAAACTAAAAGTATGAAAACATTACTGTGCAGTGAATATGATTTGTTAGCCATATGATTTAAATATGTATTAGAAATCTAGGCTGTGACCAGGTATTCTTTGTATTTGCATGTTTTAGTTAGGTTACGTTTTGTGATTAGAAATACTAAAAACTCTGTGACATTCTTCGTAAGTAAGGATGCTCACTGTGTATGAAAAATGTACAGGTGTCAGTAGGTGAAATTTAGGAGAGCTAAGAGTAGTATTGGGACACAAAATTTAAAGTCTTTGGGTGTGCTTGAAAATCTGTAGTTGCATACTAAACTCCTTTAGACTTTATGAAGTTATCAGTCTGCATGATTTATTATTTTTTTAAATGAGAATGAGAGAAAATGACAGTTCAATCCTCCACTTGAGTTCCACTCATTGGTTAATGAGAGTAGGATCCCAACACAATCTGTAAAATAGTCTGGGTCTCCAAACCCCATGTGGGCCAGATCCTACACGCAGAAAAAAGTCATCTGGCATTGCTCTTTATGTTTTATGGGGCATTTATGCAGCCACTTGTCTTCTCATTGGATCATTCCAGAGACTTTCATCAGGGAGCCAAGTCTGATACCATCATGCAGATTCTTCTGCCACCTGAGTTCCTGCAGGGCATGACTGCATAGAGTGAGGTTGTGGGATGAGGACTCAAGAAGAGAGCTGGCTATGGTGTGAAAAGGAAAGCACCACATTCAGATAACTTTTCTACATGCAGCGGGGCCATGGTTTGGAGACTGCTGGTTTAGAACCTCCTGCAAAATTGGAGCTGGGTTCACTGTTATCTGAGTATGAGCACAATCCTAACTATGTCTACTCAAGAGTAATCCCCATTGTGTTCAAGGGGTCTTACTCCCAGGAAAGTGTCTTTAGGATTGCAGCCTTAATTGATAAATTTAGGCCCATATCCTAAAGTCAAATTAAGCCCTTTGGTCCAGAGCAGTTGTGACTTTCCATAAGATAACACTAGAGGGTGACGTAACTGCGTGGACCCACAAGTGCTCTGGATTTTGCCCTTATTGTGTGTTTTTTTTCCTATTTCCTGTTTTGTTTTGTTTTTTGTTATTCTTGTCTTCTTCTCTTTCATATACAGTTAATAAAATAGGTCCAGTGAGAGAATTCTCTCTGTTTCTTCACTTATGTATTTTGTTACTTCAAGAATACGATTTAGATCAAAGTGGGGCTTAATGGCGTTTGTTATTTTATTTTAACTACAATTAATTGATTCTTTAAAAGACAGCTGAGAAGTCAATTTTTTACTCTTGTAGTGAATCCTCTGGGCTTAATAATTTACTGTAATATATGGCTTTCTTTCTTTGCAGACAGTGAGAACTATCATTTTTAAGGTTAGTTTCAATTGTATGCATGCACAGGTCTGACCCCCTCCCCTTTGGTTGGAGACATGTCTGTGGAGCCACCCCATGCATCTTTCCCAGTAAAAAAAATTCCTGAACTACCAGACAGGCAAGGTCTGTCTATGCAATGGAAGGGGCTATTTTGGCGTATCTCCCTCAACTTACATGCAGTCTCCAAACTCTATTGAATCTCCCATTATTTGTAAGGCATATCTCCCAACATAAGTCATATCATCAGGGCCTCCAAGAGAAATTTTTTAAGGCAGTACAAAACCCATTTGGGGCCCCTAAGACTTGCAAAATTATTTTGAAATAAAAAAATTGAGGCGAATTAATGTGCACCAAACGTCAACAAGTGCTCATTTATTGATCATATAAAACATGTTAAAACATACTGGTATTCAAGTAATGTGACAATATAAAATATTAAAATCTTATCAAGGAAAAAAATTAGAAAAATATTTAACTACCATATTTCCCAGCTTATTACATACACCAAACCATAAGATGCACCAAAGTTTAGAGGAGCAAAATAAGAAAAAAAATATTCTGAACCAAATGGTGTACTAATATATTTAATAAAATATAGCAGAATAATATTTCAACCATGTAAAGTCAACAGTGGAACCACCATCACTGTCATTAACAAATGAGGAAAGACTTTAAGCTTCAAACACTCTTCTAATTTTCTGGAAACCCCAAAAACTCATCATCTCTAATATCAGTGATTTGTGACTTTTGCACAAATCTCATTGCAAATGATCAGACACCAACATTTTGCACAAATCTCATTGCAAATGGTCCAGGAAGGCAGGTAAGTTGGGCGGGTTCTTTTGGGGGTGGGGGGATCCAGGTAAGTAGGGAAAGGTGAGAGGATCTAGGGAAGAGTGAGGGATGCACAGGCATGGAGCAGCAGGGACCAGGTCTTGTGCATGTCAACTTTGGAGCAAGGCTCCAAGCCAGGGAAGGCTGCTTAGGATTGCAACTGTGCATGTCTACTTTAGAGCAAATCTCCAACCCAGGGAAGGATGCAGAGGCATGTAGAAGTAGGGACCAGGTCTTGTGCATATCTACTTTGGAGCAAGTCTCCAAGCCAGGAAAAACTGCTTAGGATTGCAACTGTGCCAGGGTGACCAGATGCCAAACACAAAATTCCTGAACCCCAAGGCCAAAATTCCTACCCCCAGGGCAAAATTCCTACCCCAAGCCAAAATTCCTATCCACTTTAAAAAATTGCCAAAAAATTTATTTATTTTTGTTTTTCAGTTTTTTGGCCATAACTTTTGCTAGGAAGGAGAGATCTCAAAACTGATTATTTGTATTGGATTCTGCTCTTCAATACGAATCCAATGACATATGACATGATGGGGTATTGCACACCATCGCAGAAGGTGCTCCAGAATTGGCCCTATCACTCTATGAGGCTGCAATCCTAAAGATACTTTCCTAGGAGTAAGACCCATTGAACACAATGGGGCCTACTTTTGAGTAGACATGGTTAGGATTGCACTGCATGACGCACAGACATTTTCCCCCTTTGGGGAGAAAAACATGTGTCTTATAAGCCAGTAAATATGGTATTTAATAAGTGCTTTTCTGGCTTTCTTATGTGGAATATTTCTAATAATGCTATCAAAATCAACTTGTCTGGCAATGCTAGACTCAATGCTAGGTCAATGCTAAGTCTTGCTAGGTCAACAAGTCGAGTTTGTGACATAGTAGTCCGCAAATAATTTTTTATAAGTTTAAGCTTACTGAAAGATCTTTCAGCAGATGCCACTGTAGCTGGAATTGTCAACAATATTCTCAAGCTAATACAAACATTTGGAAATAATTCACACAATTTGTATTCCATTAACAAATTTAGCAATTCTAAAGGTTTCAGCTCTGGTTTTCCAAACTTGGCCTTGTGTACAACTGGTAAATGTTGCATTTCCTCTGCAAGATCTTCATCATCAAGGTCTGAAGGATATTGATGAGCTAACCGTTTTGCTTTTTTTCTAGCTCACTTTCACACATTGTGGGATATTTTCACAAAAAAAAGTCAAAATTTTCACCCAACCTCTTAACAGCATTAAGTCATGGGCCCTTCAGTCATGGGCTGCTCCGTAGCTCTCAGGCCCCAGAACAATGTACTTGATGGACTCCCCTCTTATAGGCCCTGCATGTCATAAATAATGGATGTACAGAAGGATATGTTGCATATTGTGTGTGTGCATGTGTGTGTGCACATATGCGCATGCATGTGCTTGTCATGGTTTCAGGCCATATTGCATGACTCCTATGCTATTTGTTTAGAGTGACTACCTTTGGACCTGCTCCACCATTTTGGGATCTCCAGCCATCCCATTACAATCCTGGTGGGAGTGCAGCTACCAGTACCATGTGGCAATGTACGTCTGTATGTCCAGTCCTCCCATCACCTCAACTGAATAGGAGCTCGTCTTCTGCTCCTCAGAGGGTGAAGACATCTTTTCCCTACGATGGATGCTGATCCTTGGATGCAGCACTGGACTGGGTAAAGTCAGAGGTGGGAATGGAGGGGAGAAAGCCCAGGAGATTGGGGATAGGACTGTCTTATACAGTCAGCACTGATATGTAGATCTCCAGATGGGTTACCTAACAGCTGCTCAGTATCTACTCCCCTTAGACTGAGGCTGGTCTAGGTCTAGGGAGAGAGTGAAGAGACAGAGGCAAAAACAGGGTGAAATCACTTCATCCCTACCACTGAATTTAGAGGTATGGTTGGAGTCTCAGCTGCTTAGCCATCAACTCTCTTTTTTACTCTTCTTTATCTGTTCTCAAGAAGATACGGTACATAGATACTAGTGCTAAACACTCCTCTTGCAGCAACCCTGCCTGGGGCAGACGATAGAGGAACTTACAGAGGACAGTGGAACTAAGAAACCAGGAAAGGTCAAAAGCCCATATCTGCATATCAGAATTGAGCCATATATTTTGTGACTAATACATGCACCATAGGACCATAGGTTTTTAAGGTCAACCTGAGATCATTGTTTTACACACTGCTGCATGTGAAAATACAGCATGGTATTTTTGTGTGCATGACTTCACAGCCTTCTCCTGTTGATTTGCTTGAGACTATGTGTGGAGGTCCAGCAAAGCCAAACAGTGTGCCTGGAGTTTTCCATGTGCTTCCCTGTGTGAGTCCACTCCCTGGTATGCCCAAGTGTGCCTGGTATTCCTGGCAGAAGCAATCCACAGTTCACAACTCTTCCCAGTCTCAGAAAGAAATGTTTTGCTTTGCAAAATTGCAGGAGTGTATTTAATTGCAGTGCTTAACTTTTCTACAGCAAAATAAATGGTGATATCTATGGGAGAAAATCACTTGGAGAGACAATACTAGGGTATCAAACTTGCTTTTTGTCCCATTCTGGTCTCCTTCCACCTCCATAGCCTCTGGCAGGCTGATCATATGACCGAAAATGCCCGGAGACCTGAGGAAAAAGGGGGAGCTAACCAGAAAAGGGAAAAAAACCCCTCTACAAAATTTCCCTGTCTCTTTAAATTTTTTTTACCCACTCTGGGCTTAACCAGGAATAACTAGAATGGCCCATCTTGCAGTTGGGTCAACCCAAACAGGGTAACCCAAGTGCACTTCTGGATTGTGCCCTATATGCACAACTCTATGTTGGGAGTGTAGGCAGAGTGACCATATGTCCTCTTTTTCCAGGACTTGTCCTCTTTTTAGCTTGTGTCCTGGGATAAAATCTTCATTGTCCTCTTTTTCCCTGTGAGGAGGCAACATGTAGACTTCATATAATTAATAAATTACATGTATCAAATTAAATTTTAAATATTAACTACACTGAAGGCATTATACATGAGTGTTTATTTTGTCGTGTCCTACATTTTTCTTGGGTGTCCTACATTTTGGGGGATTCTTGTCCTCTTTTTGTTTATGACATATGGTCACCCTGCTTTCAGTTGCGATGATCCCACAGTTCTTGATTTTGGAGGATTGTGCTCTATATGTCACCTCTTCCCATTAGACTTTTAGTTCATATTCTTAACTCAAAGATAGCTTTTAATCCCATTATTGATCACAGGCAAGGGCTTAGCAGAAGGTGGTTCACCTTTTCATAATGAGTCTAAACCTTCTGTTGTTGGATAGGCTGTTCAAGATAAATAACTGCTCAGCAGTTTTAGGAGCTAATACATTTTCAAGTACAGTATTAATACATAGACCATGAGCATCCCACACACTTCTCTGTAGGGCAGGGAAGTTATTTTTTTAACCACTAATTGTCAACCAGGGAAGAAGCACAGCAAACATAAAAGATTGCTCAAAATCAGGTAGGAAACTTTGGGGACAGGAGCATCATACAGACACCAGCTCCCTGGCAGAAATTTAAATGCTATATTCACCACAGTTTCTGACTATTTCACCTGAAATAAATGTAGGATGGCTGTGAAAATAGCAACCCTTTTCTCTTTTGCAATGGAAAGATAAAAACACCCATTTATTAGTGTTCAGTTCACGCATTTCTCAACGAATCACGTGAATCGCTGTATTTTGGGTTTGCTTGGCTGTGGAGCATGTGTGTGTGTGTGTGTGTGTGTGTGAGAGAGAGAGAGAGAGAGAGAGAGAGAGGCATCTTACAAGCTTTCATTTTCCTATCAAATGGGAGGGAAAGGTTTCTGAATGCTCAGATGAGTGATGGAAATTGAATTTCACCTCATTAGGGATAGGGGTGCACGGCATGTGTACTGTGCTTACCTGCTGCTGTCACCGGCAGTCTAATGTGTTTTTAAATAAACCATTTGTAGCAATGGCAAGAGGTAGAGAAATGCGAGAGTCATACTGAAGGACGGCAAACCAATGCTTCAACATTCATGGAAGAATTTCTTAATTTGAATATTGGGTCATGCTAGATTGCTCCAGACTGTCAATTGAATGTGGCCAAACAAAAGACAGATATTTGATGCTTATCTCTCCTCTCTAATCCCAAGCATTGGGTACACTGTCTCTGAAAACATACCGGTACATGTTCTCAGCTCTATGCTCCACCTCTTTTATTTATTTAAACCTCCTTTCCCTTCCTTTTCTGTCATAAATACAACAACTTCCAGTAGGATAACCAAGTTACATCCCAATCCCAATCCTATTCAGCTTTCCAGCACTGATGCAGTCCCTCCAGCCCTGAGGTAAGGGAATAAACACTTCCTCACCATGAGGCCTCTATGCTATATCTCAGGGGTCTCCAAAACCCAGCCCATGGGCCAAATATGGTCCATGGTGAGCCTCTAAGTGGGTCACAGCCAGCCTCTTTCCCCCTAAGAGTCTCTGACCCAGTTGACCAAACTGGAGCTGTGATGATGGGGTGAGGGAAATAGGGGTCCATTTAAGTGTATGCTTCATTTCTGTGCTGTGTGTCTTGGTGGTTGAAGAAATCCTAGGAAGTTGAGCCCATTTATTCATTAATGTAAGTTTCATCTCTAATCTGTTTATTTAAATTTTATATTTAAAATATTTTTTCTGTTCCTCAGCATTGTGCAAGGTATTTGATTTACCCTTTGGCCAAAAAAATTTGGAGACCCCTGCTGTATCTGATGAAGTGACCCATAGGCCATAAAACCTTACGTAGAACTAAATGTGTGAGTCCAGTCCTGAGCTCTTTCCGCCAGTACTCTGCAGGTGATTGGTGTCACAAACATGCCATGAAGCATGTTTTTGGACCACACGCTAGTCAAGCACCAAAGTTAGTTCAGCACCAAGGCAACACATATCACTCAATGCATTGAAGGCTATGGCAAGGATGATTTCTACTATCCCTCAACTTGTTGAAGATTGCTGGTCCAACAATGAGGCCTCAATGTTCGGCAATGGGGAGGGGATGCTTCACCCATTATCTCCTTCACCGGTCTCTTAGCTTTTATCTTTCTTTTCCACCACCACAGCAGCTGTCAGGTAGCCTTCCAGAGACCTCTCATCATCAACAGGATTGTGATGGTTCAGCAGGAGTGCCTGAGATGGTGTCCAAGATGGTGTGGCAAGTCTAGAAGCAGACACAAATGTGTCCAATAATTTTCTACAGGCCAATACCAATGCCCATTTGATGTGGCTCCAGCACAATATTGACAGGTAACAAGAATAGAATTGCAGATAACAAGAGGTAGATGGTATTTCTGCTCCTTGCAGATAAAAAATTAGCAAATAGAAACTTTATTTTTAATGGATTAAAGTGTTTTTCATAGTTAGAAGTTCAGAAAGATTTGCCGTGTTTTTATTCCAAAGATATATTTTAAATAATGCATTATAAATAATAATAGCTTTAAAAATATACTAGGTAGGTGCGATAGAAGGTACAGTGTCAGCAGATGCAGCAACAGCATGTAAAGGTGTTAGAGAATGGTGTGTTTTTTAAGATTTGGGTTGTTCCCCACCCCTAAAAATGAGAAGTCCAGAACACAGTTTTATGTGTTTTATTTCACAATCACAAAATCCACCTCTGTTTATAGAATATTGGAGGAGGGTATAAATTATACAAAGAGAGCAGACAAAGCAACTGGCACTTTTAAATACATGAGACATCCATGGGCTAACACAGTGGAATATAAAAATTATGCTTCCTATGCATTAGATCAGAGATACTGTGACAAAGAAATATTGATTGCAGCAAATATTTCAAGGTAAAATGAAAGGGCCAAATTCATTCTTGGTGTCACCCTATTGACAACACTACCAGAGATGCATTTGGCCCTTTATTTTTACCTTGAAATTTTGCTGCAATAAACACTTTTCAGGGACAGGAGGAAAGTGCTGGACTTTTAAATGCGTCTGGTTGAGCATTACCTCTTTCATTTCACATTTCCTGTGGTAAGCTGTGGGATTTTGGTCTTTGAATTAGATACTGTTAAGTGTATGCTTTCATAACACATTCTCTTTGACTCCACTATACACAATTGTATGTCTCACTTTTTGATTTATAAAATATGCTTATCAGACTTCTACGATCACCTACAAAATAAAAATTCATTACACAAACTGAAGTAGTGTCTTTTTTCACCCTTTCTTTCTTTTTGTGTTTTTACTCCTCTCAGGGAAAAATGTCATTTCTAAGGCACTATTTAGCCTAAATGCACAATATTAGAAATACAACATGAAGCTCAAAGGTCTAGCTTCAATTTTATCAGAGACCTGGTGGGATTTGGGTGTTTTTTCAGATATCTTTGAAAAGCATCAGTAGCCTGCTTTGAAGGATGCAGAACGCCACAAGTGTGTGACATGAAGTACTGTTAAGGTCAGCTCCTGTGATCCTCAGCACAGGTATATAAGCATTTTAGACTGAACAAAAAAGGTGCCATGTGTGTATAACCTTTGTGACCTATTGTTTTCCTCTGGTTTTGGGAACACGGGATATTGTGCTGGCAGAGCAGAACAGGCAGGCTCTATTAGATGAGAAAGAAATGCTATGCAGTGTCCCACATTTGTAACAGAAATGGAACAGACAATAGAAGATGGGATAGTAATTTGGGAATATAGACCATCCTACAACCATATCAGCTCTATAGAGTTTTATACACGGACACAAGTCCACAATCATTCCTGGGTTTCTTATTGTGTCAGTTTGTCACTGCTTGTCTGCTTATAACTATCCCCCAAATCCAGAGTAACTACGGGAGCACATACAAGACTTTACGTGCACCCGTAGTTAATGCACCACCTGGTGAAAACCTATGGGAAATTAATTTTGGAATCCAGAGTAAGTTGCTCTTACACCGGAGCAAGGACTCCCCGTAGTTAGTCTGGATTTTGCCCTATGTCATTATATAGCTATAACTATAACTTGTCTGCCTATAACTATATGTCTAACTATAAAACAGAACAAAAAATAACATGAAGGGTCAGTCTACTATATCTCTGTATCAAATTATATCTACTGTTATGTGGAATGTATGTTGCAGGATGTTGTGCAATTGTGCAATAACAATAACAATAACAATAACTGGAATAATTCCAAACACCTGGTGACTGTGAAATAGTACATAATAATAATAACAATAATATTGTAATAATGTACTGTTTTACAGTCGTCAGGTGTCTCACTGGAATTGGCTCTATTGTTATTATTATTATTATTATTATTATTATTATTATTATTATTATTATTATTATTTCAAAGCCTAGAGAAAAGTATTTTTTATTTTAGCTGCTCCTGTCCCATATAATGCATTTCTGCAGGATTTCTGTCCTGATTTTCTAGCAGAAGCTTCATTTTCTTGTTGCATTTTTCCAATGTGCTAATAAAAGAAACAGACTTACACTTCTGAACTTGCTCATATAATGGGTAGTACAATACACATGGAAAACAATTTTCTATTGCTCGCCTGAAAATTTCAAGACTCAAAGTGGGCAGAATTCTGCAAGCATTTCAGTGGTCATTAAAACACAAGGTGGTAAACACCATTCTCAAGACTGGATATGACAGGACAGACATCCTAACAGACAGCTTGAAAATACTTGAAAAACAAGATCTTTATTGTTGCCAGATATTGTCAACTATTTTGGTAAGATACTGCAAAAATTAAAACCATGGAGTTACTACTGCTGCTTCTATTATTTTTGGATTTCTAAAGTTAAACAATTAAAATAGGCAATTTAGCTGCATAAAATTATTAAATGAGCATACAGAAAATTTTAGGTAGTTGTGCTTTTTGAACTCTGAGAATGCTGCATTTAACCATGTAGTAGAAGGATTTTGAAACTGAAGGAGTTTTTATTTCAAATACAATACTCGATGAGGATAGAAATAAATATCAGCTTCATTTTTGCAGGTTTAATGCCCATCTAGCTGCCAGGTTATTGCTGCCAAAAGTTAGTTTAGCAGGGGAGCTCTTTAAAATCAGAAATAATATTCTATTACATTTAAAAAAATACTGTATCTGAATGAAATATCTCTCTCTCTCTCTCTCTCTCTCTCTCTCTCACACACACACACACACACACACACCTGAATGAAAAATCTGTCTGTCTCTCTCTCTCACACACACACACACACACACACTCACCTGAATGAAAAATCTGTCTGTCTTGTCTGTCTGTCTGCCCCCCCCCTCTCTCTCTCTCACACACACACAAGAGTTTGGTTCACAATACACAACAAAACTTGCAGTCATTGTTGGAAGCGAACAATATCCCATGCGGTTCTCTAACCAGCATTGCTACAAGTTGTTATACTGACGAGGAAAGAAATTCACAGTCCCAGCGAATGCCCAGACCTGATAGAATATTTACATGGCTAGCTAGCCTTGCTGAAGGTAACTCTGAAAAAGTACCTTAGAAATTTCCTAGTTATCCAACATTTCAAACTATGTCTCGTTACTTATGACTGTGAGCAAATGGCACAGCAGCTGTGCTAATTAGTTCCCTACATCATCCTTACTAGGTTTGGAGATGCAGGGGCTATCTGTCTTGGACTGAAATCTCTGAAAAAAGGGCAGGACAGGAAAAAAGACTCTCAGGTTGCCTCTTCCATCATGCCATGAAGACAAAAAGAAAGTAGTGCATAGTCCCTTTTAGTCTCCACCATTCTTTTTAAGAACACATACCATAATGGAAACTTCTCAGAGACAGACAGACTTTGGGCACAATCCAGAGTGACTACAGGGAGTCCTTGCTCTGGTGTAAGAACAATTTGCTCTGGATTGCAATATGAATTCCCCATAGGTTTTCACTAGGTGGTACAGTAACTATGGGTACACAATAGGTTCTATGTCCTAACAACCTAAATTAACAACAGGTTCTATGTCCCAATAGTAACTGGGTGCTCATTAGCAAAGGGTTCTATAGAACCTGTGACAACCCCCTGAAGCCCACCACTTCCTTAGCTCCAATTTCATGAGGTAATGGGAAAGGAAGCATTTTTGGCTAAATTGGTAAAAGAGAAATTGGGAATTCATTCTCAAAACTGAGAACTTGTTGAATTCATTCCCACTCACCCTCATGATCAGAAACTAGGGAGTAGTCTCGGAACTGAGGTTTTTAGTGGTTCTGATAATCAGGTGACCATATGTCCAGAAAAACCCGGATTTGTCCGGATTTTTAGCCTCCTGTCCGGGTGTCCTACATTTTGGCTTCATTTTGAAACTTTGTGATAGTGCACAGTACCCCATCATGCCATATGTCCTTGGATTCGTATTGAAGAGCAGAATCCAATGCAAAAATAATTTTGGAGATATCTCCTTCCTATCAAAAGTTATGGACAAAAAAAAACAAAAAATACACTTTTGGCAATTTTTTTAAGTGGGTAGGAATTTTGGCCTCGGATTAGGAATTTTGGCCCTGGGGTTCAGGAATAATCTGGTCACCCTGGATAATTTACCTCATATGCCACATCCTCTGCAAGGCTGCCAGACTGACAAACCTGACTGCCTGGAGCCTCCTATTATTTATTTTTTTTAAAATGCACAATCCACTTTTACCTTCAAAAGAGGTACCCGTGCCTTTGCACTTACCCTGGAAAGAAAAAGTGCCCCACAAACAACACACAAACATGATGCACACAATGGATGGCATCTGGTAACTCACTGTAAGATACAGGAAACTGAACTACATGGGTCTTCGGCCTGATCCAGCAGGGCTCTTATGACTGAACACCTGGTCTGTTTCTTACAGCACAATCCATGTCTACACAAAAGTAACTTACTCTTACTCAAAGTAATTACTACTCTTACTCTTACTAACTTACTCTTACTCAAAAGTAATATTTTAATCAAAATTAAGGTTGTGTTCAATGAGTCTTACTCCCAGGAAAGTGTCTTTAGGATTGCAGCCGTCTCTAAGGCTGCAATCCTAACCTCCAGGGAGATCAGCCTAAGCCCTGGCATAAGTTCTGTGCTGATCTGGGGGTGTCATAAAAGTGCTTTAAGACACTTCTGCACTCTTGAGGGAGGGTTAGGCCGGTGCACAGACATGCACTTGCCTCATGGTGACCAGATGCCCAAACCTCAAAGGGAGGACAAGGTCTTGGATTCCTCTCAGCTTGGCCTTTCCAGTGGACAATGGCATGTTTGCCTACTCATGAGTAAAGACACAATATTGGGCACTTACACTTTCCCACAGAGCTCAATGCATAATTTTTTTCTTTTTAGTTCTTTGGCCATCATGTTTGATAGGAAGGAGATATTTCAAAACCTATTTTTCTATTGGATTCTGCTCTTCAATATGAATCCAACGTCATATGACATGGTAGGATACTGCACACTATTGCAAAGTTCCAAAATGAAGCCAAAATGGAGGACAATGAAGCCCTTTTCGAGAGCACCCAAACAAGAAGCTAAAAAAGAGGACAAATCTGGAAATTTTTTGTTATATGGTCACCCTGCACATATCAAACATGGCTGGTAACTTGTGATGGACCTTTCCTCCAAAAATTTGTCCAGTCTTAAAGGACTCTAGGATAGATGCCGTCATCACATCCAGTGTCAAGGAGTTCCTTAGACTAGACTGGTTAAAGAAATCTTTTCTTTTGTCTGACCTATCTCTCTCAACAATATCTACTGAAAGCAAATATTCAGTAACTTGCAATGAGCGGTATCCATCAGATCATCATGTTCTCCTCTTGTCAGGACACTGAGATGTTTTTGCTTAACTTCTCAGAAAATGCTTTCCATTTTGTCCTGCCCTTTGCTTTCTTTGCACTGTGCCTTCACTTCCAAAGTAGGATGACAATAAAGCTGTTTGCATGACACTTGGACAGGAGACTAAAAAAGAGGAGAAATCCTAAAATTTCTGGTCATCTGATCACCTTGGCTTGTCCCCCTATCACTACAGGAAGACTAATGAGTTGTGCTGGCCTAGGTCTGGATTGCACTCTATGACTCAACATACAGAATTCCAATTCCAGGAATTCTGTATGTTGACACTACGGGAAGACTGATGAGTTGTGGCTGGCCTAGGTCTGGATTGCATTCAACATACATCTGATAAGACTGGGAATTCCAACTCTCCAGATCTAGGACATGATACTGTTGATCATCCCTCCACTCTGAAACCAGAAAGTCAAATCTCTTCTCTAAGGTTTCCGCCTAATGTTAGAAGCACTAACTTAGATGAGTTAGCCAATTATTGATGGGGGGGGGGGGGGGAAATAACACAAAAATTTGCTTCAGTTGGATTCCCTTTCATGTGCAGGATCTTTAGAGGTTAGTTGACTTTGGATCCACAGTCTCAGGTAGGAGGATATGACCTGAGAGACTTCCTCATCACTCCAGTAGGATTTGAAAGGCTACTCCTAGGAAGTCATTATCCTCTGCAATTCTAGGATAAGCTTGGGAAAGAGTCTCCCACTTCAGAAAGAGCTTTCAGAGATGTAACATTCCAGCAACTGGCAGGCAGGCGCTGACTTCTCTACCCACTTTGCGCACAGCTCATTAGACCCAAGTGGGCAGACCCTTCTGATTCTTCAGAGTCAGCAAGCCCACCTTTTGCTTTCTGAAAGCCGTTTCTGTTCAGAGCTTCCTAAGGCAGCTGCCTCATTATCTAAGGAGACAGCCTTACTTGTGGAGGGGGAAAAGCTGCACTCCAGATTGACAGAAGGATAGAACTGGCTCTCTGGCAACCCTTCAGTGTCTCAGCTGCTGTCTGGAGAGCCGCCCTGGTGGCATCGTGGTTTGCATGAGCCATGCTAATTTGGGTCAACAGAGGGAAAAAGTAGATGCTCTGAGAAAAAGTTAACTCCTGCTGTTACAAAGCTACCCATGGCAGCTGCTTACTCTGCCAGTACTAACCTAAGGTACTAAAAAAAAGCAGATCAGTGGTAATGAGTATAGGTGCCAAAAGGCACCATGTGACTTATATATGATTTTATTTGCATTATTTAACAGAGTAATATCCTGTCTTTCCAGTTAAAAATCATTAGGAAGACCGTCACACCCTTAAAAAAGATCCACCATTCAAAAAGAGTCACTGTTTATGGGGGGAATACTGCAATCCAGTGCATTCCTTCCTGGGAGTAAGCTAAAGTAAGGTAAGTAAGGACACAGTAGGATTTACATCTGAATAGACATCCATAGGACTGCACTGGTATTCTTACTTGTCTATCAGTCCCAAGTCATCTGCCTTCATCTCAGGGTAGAGCTGGTTCAGTGCTATTTCTAAGCTTTCTTATAAGCATTCAGGAAAAAAAATTGCCTCTTTCTGTCATTCTTGTGACCCATGCATGATGACACCTTGTATGCGCATACAGTCCCCTCCACCTCCTCTCAGGACTTGCAGTATCCAGCACTACCCATGGCTGACAGGTATCTGGAAATTCAACTGCAAGAACAACATGGCTGGAAACAAGAGAGGGCTTTGAATGAGAGTGGGGAGCAACAACTACACAAAATGCTTATAAGAAACCAATTATTATATCAACTGGCCCCAACTCACTCCAACCTCTATTGACCTAGCTTTTTAATAAAGGGTATCTACCCAGTGATGGGATTCCAAGAAATTAACAACCAGTTCTCTGCCCATCTGGCAGCCACTTTTAAATGGCTATTTTTAAACTTTATATGTCCTACCTCTCATTAACAACCTACCTCTCATTAACAACAACAACCGACAGATAGATAGATGCATCTGTCTATCTATCTATCTATCTATCTGTCTGTCTGTCTGTCTGTCTGTCTGTCACTTTTCAACTAAAATGTTCACAGAGCAGTTTACAAAGAAAATGAAACTACCTTATATTAATGGCTAATGGGTCCCTGTCATACTGCAAAAGCACCAGACTTCATTGGAGGTTCTGTTACAAGAGAGTTCTCCAGGGAGTTCTGTACACTAGAACATATCTGACTGTTATTTATGAATTGTTTTAAAACCCACTATTCTCTTAGCATGAAGAGCTCTCTGACATCCTAATTTCTGCTTCTCTTGATGACAAGAAGTGGCTTGGAATGCCATTTTCAGTCATGGAGTCATCTGAGCACAGCTCAGTTAGCCTTCTGTTTGGGTGATGGTCATTAGCCCAACATTGCCAGAAAGATTCAATGGGCCAGCTATTTGGTTTCCCATCTATTTTAGGCATCTTTAACAGTACCTGGTTTAACTTTTAACATTTCTTGCTGCAAAGCACATGGAATCAGTGTTGCAGAGAATGTGATCCCTTGAGGTTAGTTTATACACATTGAAATAATCAAAATGTTTTTCATGACAGTAGCCTTAGTTCACGTTCAAGCAGAGACATGGAGTACTAACAGATCTTTCTCTGAGTAGGGATCTTTCTCTGACCCTTGTCCAGGGTAGTCTATTCCCTCAGCAACCAGGTCCAGGGATGGAATGGGTGGATTGAGAAGCAGCTAAAGTACATTTCCTCCACCTGCAACAGAACACTAAAGGTAATTTTTTTCAACTGGTGTATATGGCAATACTAGCAGCCACACTGCAGCAGTATGGAGTCACAGCAGGATGGAGACATAAGGAGACACACAGCAGTAGAGAAGCCATTGATTTCACTTCATCACCAATTACTTCTGGTATGCAAGACAAAAATCATTGGTGGTGTTGACATTTCCAAATCACCACCAATTACTTCTGGCTTGCAATCTGCTGCAGAACTTGGAACAGATTGAAAAAGCGACTTGGGCAAAGTGGGTACTTTGGGCCTGATTCGACTGAGTTGCTTCTCCCAGTTCATAGGAGGAAGCAGCACACAGTGCCTGAAGACAGCCAAGACTTAACAATAGTGACACTTTTCCCTGAAAACACACGGAAAAGGATCACAAGGCAATGCAGTGAACTGTTCCCCTGGTTTCAAACCTTCAATGGTTGTCATCCAAGGTTGTCCACACTCCCTCACCTCCCTACAGGCATTCCTGCTTTGGTAAGAGCATACCCAATCCAGTTCAGAAACCTGAAGAAAACTTACCAACACTTGAAAAGGGCTTACCATTCAAAAACTCCCTACTAGCCACTGTTGAATTGCCTCAGTACCTTAAAAATTTGAAAATTGGAATGTATAATTATCAGAAAGTCTATACAAAATGTCATGGAAGTTCTATTAAATGTCAATTGATAGCCTATAATCATAACATCAAAAAAGTGGTTTTATTCATCCAAGTCCCCCTGAAGTCTGAAGAGAAATTAGATATAAAACTAAAAAAAAAAATTCAAACAAATATGCAGCAAAATGAGAGCACTATACAATATTTGGCTACTCAGAAGTAAGCCCTATTTACTCTCAGGAAAGTGTGCATAGAATTACAGCTTAAAGTGGTAAGAAACCTGAATAGACTTCAGATTACAGGTAAGGACACCAGTTTTGAATGTTATCCTTATATGACCATATAAAAATAGCCTAATTTGCATAAATTATAATTGCCGGACAATAAATCCGGTTGGTCATCTAAGGGTTAAAAATATCTCTCTGTAAGTAAGAATTGGATATTAGGGAAAATGGTCCCAGCCGAGTGCATTCCCTGTTGTGCTAATTGTAGGAAGATTTTTAAAAAATATTTTTAAAAATATGTTTCTATTCAGATATATAGTACAGTGTTCAGTATGAGCCTTCAACTGTATGCTTATGGGTTAAAGTTCATTCTATCATCACTTAACTCTTGATACCGCCTTCATACCTTATTCTGACCCAAGGCACATATTATGTTTACCAGGTGATCATGTTGTTTGGATCTTAGTTTTGTTTATATGGAGCAGCTGTGTGAGGCTGTGTCTTGGATTGGGGCCATCTGTATCAAAACAGTAAACTCCCCTCCTCCCAGAAAAACCCAGTTATTTTTAAACAATAAAAAACCTTAATACTGTTACTGAAATATTGCTAAAATGCACGTTTAAGGGAGTATGGTTTCTAAGAGGAAAAAGGGTGCAGAAGATTAATACCCTTAGCCTTCATGCCACTGGTCCATCTGTGTCATGACCCCACCAGTGCAACACATGCAACAACCCAAACTATACTCTCATTGGTGAATGATAGGTGAAGTTCCAGTTGCAACAGTTTGACCCAGAAAATCCTGTTTCTCCAACTTTTGGGTGTTTTTTTTCTTAAGATCGTGGGAGACAAAACTTAATCTTGGGCTATTTTTTGAATCACTGCTGAGCCCCTATCCTTAACTGCTACGCTCTCTCTGATGTTTAGGACCACATTTTCTTGCCAATTTTTCTAGGATCAACCCTACTTCAACATCACTATTTGTGACCTCACGAAGCCTAATCTCAGAAATCTCATGTTTCTGAGTGCATCTGATATGGTAACATAGTTTCATGTGTTGACCAGCCTACAGCCTTGCCCTTTAGAGAACTTTCCAAGGAATCCTACAGTGGTGGAGAATGCACAACATGCTTGGTGGGCTTCAGGGGGTTCTCACAGGTTCTATAGAACCCTTTGCTAATGAGCACCCGGTACTGAGAACCGGTTACTAATGGGACATAGAACCTGTTGTTAATTTAGGTTATTAGGACATAGAACCTGTTGTTAATTTATTTGAATCCCACCACTGGATACAGAACATATGGATATGTACATATCCTTGTTGCGCAAACATGGAACAGACCATGATTTGCTCAATCATCACACTCAATGGGGAAAAGTTCCCCCCATCATTTCCACCAACTTTTCCTTTTGCACACATATGCTGGATCAAATCCTTTCACAATAGGAACTTTGCACCAATCATCTTTTGGGGGATCACTTTCTGACATGTTTTCCTCTTTGATTTGTACTGTGGTATGAAAGGTGATAATATAAACAAGCTCAACATTTCCAGAATGATGGGGGGAGGTCTATGATATCATCAGCCAGAAGATTATCTCTTCTTTTTTAGTAGAGGTTTCATGTTCTTTAGAGAGCCTGTGGAGAGGCTGTCACTCTCTGCCACACTCATAGACTTTTTTTTATTGTCCCTGTCAGTTAGCAGCCCAAGGTTACTGCCAGCTCTCTGTCAGTGCTTTGATTTTTGTCAGCTATGGCCAGGTCCTTTTAGTTATCTGCTATCTTTTCAGCTTTGTTCAGTCTGAGCTCTACTTGTCTACTAATTAGCTCTTTGGAGATTTCCCTTTTAAAACTCACTATCACAGAGGACAGGAACCGTTCAAAAGTTTTGTGCTTCATAGAAATTCCATATTCATCCATATCCCATGCAGCCATCATTTCAAAATTAAAAGTGGCAGCTCAGGCCAATTTAAGGTATATAAGCCACATAGCCTGGTTTTTTTTAAGATACCTTCAAGGTTCTTGATCAGGTATGGAGATGAATGTCAGAAGTATCACAAGGGTTTTCCATCCCAATGACCAAGGTGTGCAAATTAAAAAAAGAAAAAGGAAGAAACACCATTTGCTATAACTTATTCACATTTTCTTTATCTTCTGGTGTGCAAATATTGTGCTAGCTGAATATAAAAGTAGCACAACTTTAGGGTACCAAAAAAACACACTGTAACAACATCAAGAGTGGTCTTACATCTAAGAAGGGCCCTGAGGATGTCTTTGTTGTCAACTTCAGAAGAAAAGAGAGGAACAGAAGAGGAAACTGGCAGAAGGAATAGATGCCAAAGAGAACTCAAAGGATTAGGTCCGGGTGAGGTGATCGGTATTCGAAAACAGTCTGCCTTCTGGCTCTGATCTAAGGGAATAGGCTGGCAGCCAAGCCAGAGGGCATAACAGCACAAACACACCTTCAGCACACTGCTGGAGGCTTGCCTCAGTGCCTTCAAAATTGTGCTGGCAATTAGAAATCAAGGTGAAGAGCAGCAATAGGCAAAGAAGGCTCTATTTATAAATAAAAGTCAGCTTTTTACATAATGCCCAGATTATTTTTATCTCCCCCACTGCCACCATCATGCTGATTGCCTTTTTTGCCCCTAAATACCACTCCACCTCTCTCTGCCCCTCCCCAGCCTCATGGTAAATTCACTCACGCCGCAAGTTGTGGTTATACCGCACTTACATAGTGTTAATGCCTGGAAGATGAAAGTGAAAAACCTTTGAATATATTAATGTTATAACACAGATGTCTTACTTTTCAGACTCTTTTTTTAGAAATATGGTGTGGTTAATAATGATGCAGATTGTGCCGGATGGATGAGCAGATGAAACAGGGGAATACAGATTAAATAAAAAATTTCTTCAAAGCTCAAGTTGGCTTGTCAGGATAGCAAGTTGTTGGGTGTAACCACAGATCATCACATTGTTCTAAAGCATCTGCACACAGGCGAACAACTTTAATCTAAATAACACTGCCATAGTGGTTCAGCCAACTTGAGAAAAGGGATAATTAAAGGAAAGGGGGCTGGCAGCTCCACTCCATGGTTGATAATAATTAGACAAAAGACTATAACAAGCAAAGGTTTAATAGAGTCAGTCATTTCTTATTGAATGTTGCTCTGGACTTCAACCTTGTGATTGCTTTTCAGTGCAAACCTTTTACTTGAATGACCTGCTCAGGATCAGCCTTGTTTGCACTATATATAGATTGGGAATCTTCAGCACAAGGAAAATTGGAATGCAGTTGATATGTAAATTGTACAAAATAGATATATATTTGAAAGGACAATGTGCACGATGAATCTGTTGCAGAGTTAGATGCAGATCCATCTTAGATGCGCATTGTCCAGCACATATACATGTGTAGCTGGATACAGAACTAGACTGACATTATAAGCTGACAGCTGAGATAATGATACTCTTTGTTTTTAGCTCTAGTTCTCCTGGTTGTTCCATGGCCCAGGGAGCCCAGTGGTACAGCACATGTTTGAATGCAGAAAGTCCTAATTCCAGTCCCTAGCAGGGTGGGATTCAAATAAATTAACAACAGGTTCTATGTCCTAATAACCTAAATTAACAACAGGTTCTATGTCCCATTAGTAACCGGTTCTCAGAACCAGGCACTCATTAGCAAAGGGTTCTATGGAATCTATGAGAACCCCCTGAAGCCTACCACTGGTCCCTTGTATGTAGGTTATGCTGGGAAAGAACCTATCTAAATCCTGGAAAGCCAATGCCTGTTGCTATAAACAACTCTGGAGCTATATGAACTGATGGTCTGGTTCAGTAGAGGGCAGGTCCTACACTGACTGCAGCATCTTGCACAAAATAACAATTATAGGAATAAGTTCTTTTCCTGGATACACAATGTGGGTATGTACAAATTGAGTAGCTGTTCCATAGACACAAAACCATTACATATATGAAATCTGATTATGGGATTGGGGTGGTTTATGTTATCAGATATCTTTTGGCTTAGTCTCAGCACCTATACAAAGCACATCATTGCAGTTTACATTGGCTGCACTTTGGATGAATGTGAAAAGACATCTCAAGACTGCCACCCCTTTGGGTCCCTCGTAATCTGTCATGGATGCATCCCACACCCTATGGACTCATGGGTGGACTGCCAGTGTATACAATTAAGGGTGCAATCCTAACCTCAAAACAAATAAGCCAGTTGACCTGTGCTGTATTCAGTGCAGGGTAGGACCATGCTGGGGTGCAACTAGGGGAAAAGAAGATTTTATTCCCCTTAACCCATGCTGAATGCCTTTCAGTCCTATGGGCCTCCTTGGATCAATGACCACAATTTTGCAAATCTGAGTTGCATGTGTGATGCTGATTGGACTGGGGTGAAGTTTAAAGTCTGGCTAAGGTCACCCAGGTTGGTCCAACAACTCTCCCAGGCTCTTATCTCCCCTTCTTAGAATCATAGAATCCTAGAGTTGGAAGGGACCTAGTAGGTCATCTAGTCCAACCCCCTGCCTGCAGCAGGAAATTCCCCCTAGAGTATCTCCGACAGGTGCTTGTCGAGCCTCTGCTTGAAGATCCCCAGTGAGGGAGAGTCCACCACCTCCCTTGGCAATCTGTTCCACTGCCAAACCACCCTCACCATCAGGAATTTTTCCAGATCTCCAGCTGGAATCTCCTTTCTTGCAGTTTGTACCCATTGGTTCTAGTTCTGCTTTCAGAAGCAGCTATGAACAAATGGGCCCCTTCCTCCATATGACAGCCCTTCAGGTATCTGAAGAGGGCAATCATGTCTCCCCTCAGCCTCCTCTTCTCCAGGCTGAACATCCCAAGTTCCCCCAACCTTTCCTCGTAGGGCTTCCCTTCCATCCCACTGATCATTCTTGTTGCTCTCCTCTGGACTTGTTCCAGTTTGGCTGCATCTTTCTTAAAGTGAGGTGCCCAGAACTGAACACAGTACTCAAGGTGAGGTCTAACCAATGCAGAATAAAGAGGAACTATGACTTCTCACGACTTGGAAGCTACAATCCTCTTAATGCAACCTAAAATGCAGTAAGACACCTTCTTCCATCACAGAATGCCTCCATTCCTCCCTCTTTTCCCATTCCTTTTCCCATTCCTTGTGCTGCCCTGTCTGGGATGGTACAAATTCATCCTGTTCTAATGCTGCTCTGAATCTTATTCTTCTTCCAAGTAGCTGTGAAATTTATGGCATGTTCACAACACTTGTGTTCTGAGCAAGCCTTAGGATTGCACTTCCCAACTGACAACAGCACAGCAATGTACAAGACAAAATTAATTAGCTATTTATAGATAATCTTCAATAATCTAAATCTAAATTATATATATAAAAGAGAAAAGTCACTCACTCACTGACTCACTGATTCACTGACTCACTGACTGACTGACTCACTGACTCATCACCGCCCTGACAAAACCGCTGGGCCTAGAAGCGTGAAATTTGGGGTGGGTGTTCCTTCCGTGATGGAGGGGTGCACTAAGAACCAGTTTTCGGAAATTCCAACAGGAAAGGGGTGAAAAGGGGCGCAACGCGTTTTCCTCCCTATACTTTGCATTGAAAATTGCTGACTCAGCAACATTCCGCCACAACTGCTGGGCCTGAAGCATGGAATTCTGGGAGTTCCTTCTGTCACCTGAACTCCCACCAAGAACCATCTGGAGAAATTTAACCCTTCAGGGGCTGAAAAGGGGGCAACGTGTTTCTGTCCTACACTTAACATGGGAGACTGAACAACATCCAGCCAATTTGGTGCTCAGTACCTGGTGCACTGGGGGATATTGTTCGGAGGAAGAGGTTGCACTGGAAAAGATGCTGCACATGGAGGGAAGTTGTGCATGGAGGGAAGTTGCGCATGTAGGAAAGTTGCGCATGGGGGAAGTTGCACATGGGGGGATGATGCACATGTGGGAAAGTTGGACATGGGGGATGGTGCACATGGGGGATGGTGCGCATGGGGGGAAGTTGCGCATGGGGTGAAGTTGCGCATGGGGGGAAGTTGCACATGGGGGAAGTTGCGCATGTAGGAAAGTTGCGCATGGGGGACGATGCCCATGGAGGGAAGTTGTGCATGGAGGTAAGTTGCACATGGGGGAAATTGCGCATGGGGGATGTTCTGCATGTAGGAAAGTTGCGCACGGCGGGAAGTTGCACATGGGGGGTGATGAGCATGGGGGATGATGTGCATGGCAGGAAGTTGAGCATGGGGGAAGTTGCGAATGTAGGAAAGTTGCGCATGGGGGAAGTTGCACATGGGGGGATGATGCGCATGTGGGAAAGTTGCACATGGGGGAAGTTGCACATGGGAGAAGTTGCACGTGGGGGAGTTGCGCATGGGGGGAGTTGTGCACAGGGGAATGTTGTACATGGGGGTAGGTTGCGCATGGGTTGTTGATGCACCGTGGAGGATGTTGTATGGGGAAGTTACTCCCGCAACGCGGGTACGCCTTTCGCTAGTCTTCAATAAGATTGTTTCAAGTTTAATAGTAAAGAAGACTATCATCTCAAATTTCTTTAGGAAAACTCCTGCTTAAACCTCAGCACCCAGTTTCATCTTGGATGACACCTAAAAAGTTCTAAATATCTCAAAGTGCTCATGGAATTGAACCAAAAAATATCAACACTCTGGGAAACTAATGAGTTGTGCCTGCAGATGCTGAGTTCTGAACAAGTTTCGAAACATAGTTTTCTTCCAAAGAATAGACTAAAATATGAGTGAGGTGAAAAATATAATTAATAACCAAGCAGGAAATGTAAAAATGCAACTTCTCTGTGCCTTAAAAGCAATGAGCAGCCTACCTGGTCCCTTTTGGGCTAAGCTGTTTGATCAGCTTGCCTCAGTCTCTGTGGATGTCCTTATACTAGGCTAATTGAAGGACCCCTGTTCTCTTTTTATTTTTGCTCTATGAAAAATGCATTGGAGATGTCTTATAATGAACTTTGATATGGTGAAATGATAATAATGTCCTAATTATATATAAAAATGTAATTACACTTGCTACTATTATAGAAAAACTCCCTTTATAATGAAGTCTTATGTTGGAAAAAAGATTTCATTATAGGTTGGTTCTTTTACTTGTTAATTTGGCTGGTGACTCATCACTTCAATATTAAAAAAAAATCTTTCTAAGTTACTTTTGATGTTTCTCATTTATGGTTCATTTCATGGCTTTGCACCTTAAAATGCCCCAACTGCAAACTTTTAACAGAGATACGTAAATGCTTTTTTCTTAAGGAAGAGAGGCAAGAAAGGACTTTTCCTATCCCTCTTCTTTAAGAAAAATGTTATCTGATGGAACATCTATCAGTATAGATGCAAAACAATTACTTTATTGATCAAACTCCTTCACAAATAAAAAAGATTTTTTTGGACATAATTTAATAATAAAAGTAAAGGTGTCCCTGCTGGTTGTAATGCTAGTCATGACCGACTGTAGGGTGTGGTGCTTATCCCCTTTTCAAAGCCTTTAGAGCCAGTGTTGTCTGAGGACACTTCTGTGGTCATGGGGCCGGCATAAGAACATAAGGACATATGAAGAGTCTCCACTGGATCAGGCCAAAGGCCCATCTAGTCTGGCTTCCTGCATCTCACCAGATGCCTCAGGGAGCACATAAGACACCTGCATCCAGGTGCTCTCCCTTGCATCTGGCATTTTGAAGTTGCCCACTATCTATCAATTCACAAACACACACAGACAGACAGACACACTCACACAGACCCATCATGGCGTGTAATCTGTGATGGTCCTTTCCTCTAGGAATTTGTCCGATCCAAAGGAAGGAAGGGAGGGAGGGAAGAAAGTGGGGTGTAGGGCCAGGATTAGGCTTGTGTCAGATCCTGACCTCATTCGAAGGACAGGCAGGAATGGCACATTGTTTCTGGAGGTGGCTGAAATCCAAGTAGACCTATAGAAGCTGCTGCAGCCTTACACTGGGGAAGGGGAGGAAGTTCCCCTTCGCAGGATAGCACAGCAGTCTTTATAACTTGTGCTGGATACAGCACAGCCACACCAGCCTGACTGTTTCAAGTGCAAATCAGTATTGCACTGCTACTCACTTTATGATGGTCTCACAGGTGCCCCCAACAGAATCATATGGTTGACAGTTAAACCAATCATCAATGCAAATACAAGAATTTGGTAGCATCTCAGCAGATTGCAGTGTTTTTAATATCATGACTGTGTGTAGGCTGTAATACTGTGTGTAGGGAGTGAAGAACATAGCTGATGTAAATACTGATGCATATTCAAGCCTTCTAGCGGATGTCTAGCGCAGTGATTTTTCAGTCCTTTTCGGCTCAAGTTTATGACAATTGACAAGGCAAACCATGCTGCTCGGGGGGTGGGGGGTTACTACCCCACTGTCTTATTAATAAATGACTCTCAACCCAGACTCCCACACACATCTGAACACCATTTAGAGCACACCAATGGCACACTGGTTGAAAATTGCTGGTCTAGCTAGTAGAAGAGGTTTCAACACTGTGGCTGTCAGTACTGAACAGAAGAATACATCCTTTTAATTTTTGTTTTATGATTACAACATGTAACTTGATAACTCTGGCACTGAAAGTACAAAGTAATAGGTACCTTTTGAATCTCCCTTTGGAGAGGAAATAGTTTAATTCTATGGCAGAAATGTCAACTTCCAAGGTCCAGGAATAAATTGTGTGTGTGTTCCCCTTCCAAAAAACTTGTTACAAAATTTTCATAATGGGCGCAATCCAGAGTAACTACGGAGAGTCCTTGCTCCAGTGTAAGAAGAATTTACTCTGGTTTGCAATATGAATTTCACATAGGTTTTCACTAGGTGGTGCAGTAACTACAGGTGCACATAACATCTCTTACATCAGTGTTTCTCAAAGTGGGGAGAAACTGGAGTCTCCTGGAGCTTTCCTGGGGGTTGCCTAAAGACTCCTGGTGCAGAGGGCCATGTGGGAAGACCTGGCAGAAACGCTGGAGCCGCTGTGGCTGGAAGAAGCTGCTGAGAAGCAGCTCAGAAGGAGCCTCTGAGCAGCTGTGAGACAATGTGGAGCCTTGGGGGCGGGGAGGATTGCAGCCTTAGAGACCAGTTCTATGCATGTCTACTCAGAAGTCAGTCCTATGATATTGAATGGGACTTACTCCTTGGAAACAGTGGCTGGCTCTGCTGCCTGAGATCCCAATCCTATGGAGGCCTCCTCTCACCAGGTACTTACCTTCCCATTCCTCCCTCCTCTTTCTTTCTTTCTTTCCTTCCTTCCCAGTCACCCCATCTTAGCTATGCCACATCTATCCATCCATCCATCTATCATTACATATTGTTTTTATGATTAATCACTATGCTTTAATTATGTTCAATTTGTAACAATGCAAATACATCCTGCATATCAGATATTTGCATTACTATTCATAACAGTAGCAAAACTACAGTTATGAAGTAGCAATGAAAATAATTTTATGGTTGGGGGTCTCCACAACATGAGGAACTGTATTAAGGGGTCACGGCATTAGGAAGTTTGAGAACCACTGTCTTACATGTTCCCGTAGTTACTCCGGCTTGTAGGGATAGTTGTCTGTCTGCCATGAACTAACATCTAAACAAGGATCTGTTGTATTTCTGTCGTGCCTTTTGCAAGATACCAACTTAAGCCTCCTCTGGAGGCTTGAACCACTTGATGGAGTCTAGGACATAGCATAGCTGCTAGTCCAAACCCTGCTTCTTCCTCTGCCATTCCCAGACCTTGTGCTAGCCTGGAAAGTCCAACACTACTCACTGTGCTGTCCCCGCGAAGAAACAGGGCAGCACAGAGGCAAGTGCACATGCCCAAGTCACACCAGGATGGTGAAGAGTGCCTTGCAGCCCTCTTATGACACCTCCAGGACCATGCAAGGGATTTGCACTAGCCTACATACCCTGGATTACGCTCTGTTTTGAGCTTTCTTAATTTGTCTACACTTTGGTCTTTATTTGCATTTCTCTTTGTCATGATAAGCTTTGATTACACAACCAGTATTTAATTTTATTATTACACTCATCTTTAATGGATACTTAATTATTAGGGATTTTCATCAGTCACAGTTATGAGTACTAGTGATGGTCTATAGAGGACCCTACACAAAAGGTGCCAAATTTTGACCTACCTCGCCAGCACTGGTCAAGTCTGAACAAGATCCAAACCCACCATGGTGCCAGGACTCACTGTTTAAGTGGGGTCTTGCATCTACCCCTCAGAGTGACTGTGGTGCTCCTCGACAAAATATTCATCACATTGTGTCCAAGTGTCCAGCTTACACTGGCCCAGTGTCTGATTTTTTCAATATAGACAATTCTGCCCTTGAGTGGCTGGGTGGACTGGACACTAACATTTGATTTATCACGTCCATGTATTTGCCATACGCTAAATAAATAAGTACAGTACTAGTAAAGTTACTGAATTTGTAACTTGTAGTGGGACAAGGAAGATGGGATCCTACTGTTTTAATAAAAGGGGTGGAGTTTCTTAGTACCTGTGAAAATGGGGCTTTTTGAAGTGGAATAAAGCTTCGTTAGTACAAGCTTGCATATTGAGAATCAACAGGTCCCAAGATCAGAACGGCAGGAAACCAAAATCTGTTTGATACAGGAAAAACACTATAGATATCAAACTGTAACATATAACATAGCTGAAGCAGTTTTCTGCCATCAAAGTGGGAGAGCAGACATTTGGGTAAAATTACCGTATGTTGGCCAAGGTCAATCTTCTCTTCCACAGTTTTGATCACATTGCAAAAAGCACAGTTGTCAAGGTCAGTTGGTGGGTATCCCAGAGAGGTCTGAAAATCAACTGCTTGTTTTCATCTCTGATGCAAACTAACAGTCCAAACCTTGGTAGGGATGATGGGAACTATAGAATGTAATAATCTGGCCATAAAAATAGTGGCTTCTTAGTATCCAGTCAACCTGGAGCAATAAACGAATGAAACACATCAGACACATGCCCTCCTTCATATGTTGGGTCAGTTAGCATTTGTAATAGACTCAAGGTTGCCACAGAGATAAAAAATGACCTGAGGTGGCTCTGACAAACTGGCCTTGACATGTATGTTGAAGTTGCACAAGGCAATGCATGCTGGCAGTCTTAATACTAGACCTTAGAGGGCGATTCACACATGAGCACTTTTAATATAAACAGTACCGTGTCTGCTTTGGCCATCACACAATGACTGCAATCCTAAACACACTTTCCTAGGAGTAAGACCAGTGGCGGGCTTCAGGGGGTTCTCACAGGTTCTACAGAACCCTTTGCTAATGAGTGCCTGGTTCTGAGAACCGGTTACTAATGGGAGATAGAACCTGTTTTAATTTAGATTATTAAGTCATAGAAGCTGTTGTTAATTTATTTGAATCCCACCACTGAGTAAGACCCATTGAGTACAATGGGGTTTACTTTTGAGTAGACATGGTTTGGAGTGTGCGCCACATGAAACAACTTGGCGTATGGCTCTGGTGAGTTTCACCACACCAGCATTAATATTATGGTGAAAATCACAGGCACTGCAGCCATTGCAAGGACTTTTTGTGGAGCAGTCTTTTATATATATAAAGCCAATGATGTACACAAATGCATACCTATGAAATAACGATGGGCAGAATCCAGAGTAACTACAGGGAGTCCTTGCTCTGGTGTAAGAACGGATTGCAACATGAATTTCCTATAGGTTTTCACTAGGTGGTGCAGTAACTACGGGTACACGTAATTTACGTGCCCCCAAAGTTACTCTGGATTGTAGGGTAAATTAACAAAATTGTGTCAACCTTGGCTTGCCTCTCTCACTGAGCTAAAGTTACAGGTGTGCCCCATTTTCTGACAGTCCGTTTTTTATGATTCACACTTTTGTCAGTCTTAAAATATAAGCAGAGGATAAAAGAAGCTGTAAGTGCCTTATCTTACAGTGAAAATTAAAGATGGTTAAACTGAGTGAGAAAGGCATGTTCCTTAAGGAACAGCCTAATTGCTGTTATGGAAAAACTTTTAAATGTGTGGATTCAAGACCAGATTAGGTAGAATATCAGCCATAATATTCCTCTAAGTACAATCCCTAAACTTATTCATTGAATCATGAAGGCATATTTATTTCCTTGTGATTTCCTTCCTTATGAATTTCCTTATGACTTTTTCAGTAAATTACCATCATTCAAATACAGCAGTCATTGCCCACATATACCTTTATTTATTTTAGTATTTTGGCTATGTGTTATTAAATATTTGCTATTTAGGCTTCTGCTTTTTTGTTGCCATTTTGCATTTACAAGCCGAAAATGTAGAAAAGCTGTTTCACTTTTCAATTGTTTTCACTTTTGGGCAGTCCTCTGGTCCCTAACCCATCCAATAATTGGGGGATAGCTCAATAATAGTCTGTACAGTTTCACAGCATCAAGCTGGTTTCTTCTCTCAATTTTAAAAATTGTTTCATTCTTAAGCCCACAACCATTCTTGTTGCATGAACCACAGACTTTTTTTCATTGCTATGGCAGTGTAAACCCTCCTCTTTGGGGAGTGTTGGAAGATGTTTTCGCATCTCATTCTTGGCGTTGCTCATTAGGGTGATGAAAAGCACATGATGCTGGGGCAGTGCTCAGCTGAATTATTGATGTGTCCCTGTTCAAGTGGTCTGCTCCTGCTTTCCTGCCTGCCTGCCTGCCTACAGCAGGTGGTAGCCCACTGCCTTTCACTTGGAAAGCATCTGCCTGCTCTAAGCTCCCAAGAGCTCACAACAGTCATTTGTTCGATTTAAGACAGACACTGTCATTATTCCGTGCAACACTTCACAGAAATGTTCCCCACTAAATGCTTGCACCATCTGAGCAGCACCAGGCGAGCTGCGGGCTTCATTAATAATGCATCGGTGCTTATCAATAGATTTAGACAACTGGTATTTAGAAGCGTCTTCAGACGGAGTGGGTTTTTTCACACCAGTTAGCTTCATTCTGTCAGTTCCTTGATGTAGACATTACATCCTACTGAGTTCTGAAAGCCAGAGGTGCAAAAAATTGTGTTTGAGCCTCTCCCTTGCTTTGGAGCACTGCTTGACTGATGTAACTCTTAAGATCATTCTTTCTGTGTCACATCTTTTTGGTCTATTTTGGGATTTTTTTGTGCAGGGTGGGCGGAGGAATCTTTTTTTTTATAGCATTTATACTTGAAAAAGAAAAACTTGCTCATATTTGGATGTGAAGCCGATGGAAAAGCAGCTGTTCTTCCATATAGTTACAGTTCTTTCCATAAAAAGTTGCAGTAACTTTTTTAAAATAAAAAGTTGTGAAGCGAAAGAGTGCAATCCTAAGCATGTTTACTCAGAAGTAAGTCCCATTGTGTTCAATAGTATTTACTCCCAGGAAAGTGTGGTAAGGATTACAGCCTATTGCTTCCTTCATTTCAATGGCAGGTGTCCACCTCTGACATGCTGGTAAAAGCATTTGTGGTAGAAATGCTTCAATCCTGCAACATGTAAGGTTTCTCGTTCATTCCAGGCAACAGATCTTTGATCAAGGGAGAAGCACTTTCATTGGCTAGTGCATTACAGGTGCTAGTGAATGACAGCCATATTCCTGCTTTCACAGTAATTTCCTGAGAAACTGACACAACTCCCATCCTCACACCAGATTAAGTGCAATGATCCCCTTCGCTGGGAAAAAGATTGCTGTTACCCATCAGCTGTAATGCGAATGTTCATATGTTGTGAAATTGCAATGCTCCCACTATGGGATGGATTGCAAGGAAAATTTCTGGCTAGGTGAGTCCTGACTGTGAAGTTTCTTTTAGGGAAAACCACTATACAGTGGCGCCTCACATAACAAATGCCTCACGTAAAGTATGTTTCACGTAACAAACAAAAATTTCTCTAGGATTCTGCTTCACGTAACAACACATTCATTGGCAGTTGGGGCAGATGCACTGGCTGGCAGCCCTTTTTAAAAGCGTCAGGGCTGCCAAGCGCATCTGCCCATAGCAAAAGCAACACTTCTGCGCTGTTCTTCCTATGGCCGGGCGTCCACTGGGCAGAGGGAGAGAAGAGCAGTGGAGAAGAGGGAAGCAGCTCAGGGCTAGCCAGAAGGGAGCAGGGGAGAGAGAAGCTCAGGATGAAGAGAAGCAGAATGTGGAGAGACACTTTGTGTTAAATGGGGCTTACTCCCAGGAAAGTGTCTTTAGGATTGCAGCCTAAGTAAACTTCATAGGATCATGCACATTGAATGCATGTTTTGAATTCAGTTCCAGTGTTTTGTCATCATTTTTACATCCAGTTAATATTTTTATATGAATATTTTTTGGTTGTGGAACCAATTGTCTAAGTTTCCATTATTTCCTATGGGAAAATCCACCTCACGTAAAGAATGTTTCACGTAACAAACATGCCTCCCGAACAAATTAAATTTGTTACGTGAGGTGCCACTGTATTGGAAAACAACATTGTATCTGTTTCATTTAACTCCTGCTTTATCACTGCAAAATTATTCTGGGAGCGGTTTAAAATACTACAGTTTTAAAATACTAGAGTTTTAAAATACTACATGGAAAACAGACATCATAAATTCATTCAGAGTCTTCAGTGTACCTAAGGGCAGAAGGAAGTGATTAGTAAGAAGGATAATAAGTGTGGGGGAATAGGACAGAGAAATGAACAAGTTGGGAAGAAGATGCTAGTGGGTATGAAGGTCCAGGACTGGGCCACGCTGCAGTTAACCTTGGCACCAACGCTGGCTTCAAAAACAAAATAGTACATTAGATTTCTGGGCCCCCAAAATGTACTCATCAATTTATGGTTAACAGCTGACCAAATATGGACAGGGATGGAAAATTATGGTTTTAAAAGGAGTACACTTTGAGATCTGCGCAACTGACCCAAATATACAACTGCATCTCCCTCCTCTTGCTAAGGCCTTGTTCAGTCCAGCTTTATATTAGGAAATCTCACCTCTTCCAAGGATTCATTGACCAATGATTATGGAGAATCTGGCCCCAATGGCTCAGTGTTCAAACCTCTTCTGCTAGAGTAAATACCTGCAGGTGGAAATGGGAATCACAGCTGAAGCTATGCATACAGTAGAGCTTTCTTTTTCAAGTGTATGCCAGAAGCACTACACTCAGAATAACTGCAATGCCCCAAGGACAGAATTTTAATATGGGAAATACATCTATTATTTCTGATTTTGTAAGAAAAGATTCTCTCTCAATTGTCATATGCAAATGAACGATGTATGAGGAAGTGCTGTGAAAGTTCCAACCATGACATTACCCAATTTAAATTTTAAAAAAGAAACACACCAAAATGAATGTTCTCATAATCAAAGTTGCAAAATACAATTTATGTCTTTTGGACAGCCCAATCCTATTGTTTCTTTGAACCAGCTCAGGCCCCCTGCATGGCTCCCAAGTGTCATAAATAGGCTGAGTTAAGATCCAGCTTGACCGGCACAAGGACATCAAGTCCCTGTTCTGGCTACAGAGAGGTCCCTGTCCCTGTTCTATTGTGAGTGGAGAGGGTGGGTGGATGTTACTGGGTGGGGAAGGGGGAGAATGGGGTAGAAACAGGCCTTGCGCTGGATTTTCAGTAGTGCACACTGGATCCTAATTGCCACTCCTGTGCTAAATAGTCCTATGCAGGCTGCTTGCATTTGCACCAGCTAAGTAGTTTAGATCCAAGGAGGACAGGCTTGGTTATGTTCAAGATAGGACAGGCTGTGGTTATGCCATAGGGAAACCACAAGTGGTCTATGGGTGTGCTGTGGGGAGTTGGAAAATGTATTTATTTATCAGATAATTTCATTATTAATAAGCCATTAAGGCATGTGAACCCTCCACCAGCAGCATGGTGTGCCTTGATAATTTTAGTGTGCCATGAGATGGAAAAAAATGAAAAACACTGCCTTAGGGGAAATATCCCCCTCCACCAAGGTGACCTCCAGCACCTACCTACCTGCTTTGGATATCGTAGATATAGGCCTGGATATAGTAGTGTAGGATTAGGATTGTGCTCTGACTTTAATGGATCATAATGTTTAAAGGCCATAATTTTTCCAGATGAGTGATCCACCAGTAACCAAAGAGTATTAGTCCCAGTTTTAATTTTTTTTGACATTTATGTCCCCCTTTCTCCTCCTTCTCCTCCTCCTCTTCCTCTCTCTGCATCTTGAGGTCTATTTGCACTATGGACATACAGGTTTTACAGTCATAGAGAACTCTGGGAACAGTAGTTGTGTTTGTGCAAGTGTGTCTGGATTCACGTGCATATGTGCCTGCATCCATATGTGTGTTTGTGTGTTTCTTTACCTATCTCTTAAAGAGAATTCTGAATATCTGCAATAAACTCCAGCGGTAAGTATTTAAGGACAGGAAAAATTATGACATGTAGGCTGCAATCCTAACCATACTTTCCTTGGGATAAGTAATGTTGAACACAGTGGGACTACTTATGAGTAGATATGCATAGGATTGCACTGTAAAGCTACCATGGAATCTTTGTACAGGCACCGCCCCCCATTTATTGGACAGTTTAGGGACACCAATCAAAAGTGAAAACCAGTGAAAAGTGGAATCCAGTTTTTTTCAGCTTGCAAATGCAAAATAGCCACCAAAAAGACCTAACTATCGCAAAAGCCTAAATAACACAGATTAACATATAGCAAAAATACATGCCAAATTATACTAAAAAACAACAAAGCATATGTTGCAAATTACAACTTTAAAAAAAACACCAAGAAACCTGATGAATCAGTGAATCTTCCTGATGAAAAACAGACATATGGCTATATCTTATGTTGATGAAAGAGTGAAATAACCAAAAACAGGGTGGCAGAAAGTGGGGGACACCTATATATATGTAGTGCACACTTGCCTTCATTCTCAGATCCAGTCTCTCCATTGCCTAGTCTTTTTATTTCTCACATTTTTAGGAGTGTTAAAGCTATTCTTTGTGTCACTGATGACATCAGAGTTTGACCAGGTTGGATGACCAGGTTGGATGACCAAGGACAAATGCCTATCAGAGGGCCTGCACAGTCAGTCCAACTCCTGAAGTCTCAAAAGTAGTGGCAGTGTAGCACCCAAGACACTATCATGGGACTCCATGAGGGTACCAATGCTGACATTTATCCCAGAGACCCCAGAACTTGGCATGAGTAACTGCATCATAATACCCCTACTTCAGGTCAGACTGTGATGTCTCAGTCTGAGTCTCAGTCTTCCAGTTTGAGATCAACATGTTAAAGCAACCATTGGTTAGAGCAACCATTTTCAACCAATGGCATATTGGTGTGATGCAGACAGTTTGCAGGTGCGCATGAGTTTGGGGGGTAGACAGTTTATTAGTATGGTTATTGGGGGAAGTGAGCCCCTGTTATCAGTACATTGTGCTTTGTCAATTGTCAAAAAAACTGATAGTGTGGCTTGACAATTTTAGTGCCTTTTTTGATGAGGCACAACTCATCTCATTCACAATCACCCACAATATCTTGAATCTTTATTTTAAAAAAGAAGAAAACTCTTTTTGGGATCAGGAAATGAACTGACATCAGTAGCTAAATTTTTACATGTTGGACAAATGGTAGTGGTCATTTGCACAAATATAAATCAAGTTAGCTACACTTTTTATCCTAGTTTTTTAACCAGCTACTGTGACTCTTGGTATATACCATATACCTGAAAGGGGCAGTGCCTGGGAACAGGTTCAAACAAATACTCTTTCTGATACTGGTTCCTGGTGAGTTTCCTACCACTGAAGTTGATTAATCAATTTTTGTTTTTCAGTATTTTCAGTGGGAGGCACAAGTCTTCTACAGCCTATAATGTCAGCCTATAATGTCAAAAAGTACCATATTTTGAGGAACAAAGATCCAAGGGGACAAGTCAGAGAATGTTTTCATATCTTTTTTAAAGGGCACAAAATATTATTAGATTTTTTTCCCCATTGATGTCCCATGGACCAGGTAAATTTTTAAATTTTCTTTTTAAAATTATGCTTTAATTAATTGAATCACTTTATCATGTTTTTATCACCTTATTTAAAAAGATAAACTGACACAAACAGTTTAAAATAAACCCAGTAAGGAGTTCTGTGACATTTTAATGACTGCCAAGTTTATTACAGAAAAACTTTATTCCTAGATCAAATTTGCTGGTTTTTAAGGAGTCACATACTCCCAAATCCAGAGTTACTACGGGAGCATATAAGAGACTTTACGTGCACCCATAGTTAGAATCATAGAATCATAGAGTTGGACTAGTAGGTCATCTAGACCAACCCCCTGCCTGCAGCAGGAAATCCCCCTAGAGTATTCCCGACAGGTGCTCATCGAGCCTCTGCTTGAAGATCCCCAGTGAGGGAGAATCCACCACCTCCCTTGGCAGTAGTTACTGCACCACTAGTGAAAACCTATGGGAAATTCATATTGGAATCCAGTATGAGTGTAAGTTGTTCTTACACCAGAGCAAGTTACTCTGGATTTTGCCCAAAACCTTTCTAAATAGATGACATCCAGAATAGCACTTCTGTTCATAGAAGCACACTCCAGGAATGTTCCTCCGAGAACGGAAGGTGTGTTCCACTTTCACAATTGACATTTTTGTTCAAGTGTAGCATTCTTTCCATTCTTAGAGGGATTTTCTGTAAATGCAATGTACTTCCTTGAACAGAAGAGTTATTCTGGATGCAGCCCATTGTGGTTGCTGTCACAGTCAGTAGGTCTATTCTTCTGGAATTAACAAACAAAAAGTTGCAAAACCTATCCGGAGAGGAAAAGATGCCATACATGAAAATTATAGATTTTCCGGTTGAATATGATAATAATAATATGATAATAAGGAGAGAAAGATGGAATAAAAGATGAAAAGGAAAAACTAGTGTATGTGACTGGTTGCGGAGAGACAGTAGGAAAAATTGTGGAGCATGTCAGAGGCAGAAGCGAAATATGATAGTAGGACATTCTCTGGCTATGAAACTCCATGAGATTCATCTGGGCAATTTTGCCCATCATAACTAACCATTACTCTCTACTAGAAGCAATGTGAAGGTTCTATGTAAGTCAAATACCTGTGGGACTTTATTCCCTCATTCTAATATTTGACTATCCCACTCCTTCTTGTTCCTTCTTGTTTAAAGCAGAGCTAAGGAAATGCTCCAACAAATTAGAGCTGGCTTAACAATTTCCAAAATGCTTTATACATAATGTGAAAAAGGATATTCATATTGTAAGATTTGATTAAAATAATAGTTGGGGGAGGGTCAGAGGCCAACACATTTGGAAATCAATGCAATTGTTTAATCAAATATAATTCTTAGCAGTGGGAAAAAATACGTTCTGGTGGAAATAATACTAGCGTAATTCATTTCTGAAAACTATGGAGACCTTCCAGATGAGGAATGTAGTTATTAAAGGTAAAAGTGCACAATATGTTGTAATGAAATGTTTGTGCTATACACTTCATTAAATGCTTTGCGAGCCACCTGGGAAATTCCATTTCTCATACACCGAGCTCTGTTGTTTATACATAGTTATCACTAGAGGGAGTGCATAGAGGAACTCTGAAAAAGAGCCCAGATTGCTTCATAAGTTAAGCTTGGAGAGGAAAATAGCTGGAAACAAATCTGTTTAAGACCACCTTACAGGAGAGAAGAATTCTTGTTTATTCTCTGACAAGAGGTGTGGTTCTTTATTCATGCCTGAACACTTAATGCAAATAGAAATAATTTAAAATAGGAGCTCTGAAGTTACTTTGGGGTGATGGAATTTTAAAAAGCTGACAGTCTGCAGCAAGCTTATGTCCAAGTTTAAAAAAAAATCTGTCAGACAAGACACCAAACAGGTTAAAAATTCAGGGAGCACAGTAGGAGGTCTTCCTGAAGAATTCAAAGATCTGATAGGTTTGGGATCTGATGACTGTTTTGATTTATAATATTTAAAGGTAGAAAATATAGGGAATAAAACAAAACAGAATTTCACATGAACTCCAGAGGGGGTCCTGGACTATGGGCATGTTTCTTAAAATAAATACGCACAACATTTTCATGAACATTTCATGAGTTCATCATTTGGGTAAAGAAATCTGCTTTAATATCCGAGGCAATCGCTCGAAATGGTGCCAGTTTCAGCATATGTTTTACAGTTTTAATTTGCTCTCAGCTATTCTTTATGTCAGATTTCAGCCCACTGCATCAGCTACTGTGAAGACAAAAGAACAGGGGAGAGAGATACACTCTCACATTGGGAGAAGATTTTCCCACACCCCAGTCTTGACACTGGAAATCATGGCATTTCCCAATGAATAGATGCAGTAATGAGTATTCAAACAGGCAGATGAGCATCATTGCCATAGACGATTATAGAAAATGTATGAATTTCAGGCAATCTCTCATTCTGAAGAAAGGTGTTTATCATACAGTGCAGCTTATTAACTTTAATGACTTTTCTTAGCAGAATAATTTCAATTAGCCTCTTTGAAAAGCAGAATATGGAATCAAATTTTTGAAATGAATTGCTTTGTTGTTTTACTAGAGAACTGTTTTATGTTGTTGGTTTCTGCAGTTTTTAATTACAGAAATAAGTAATTATTTTCATCCAGTTCCTTAAGGCCTTTTCCATATTTACTCACTCCTCAATAAATAAAAGTATGGATCCCAAGAGGACTCCATGTCCTCTGGCAAGGGGTTGGACCAAGACCTGCCATTGCCTGAGGTAGCTGGTGGTAGTTGATGAAGCAGGTACCTGCTGCTGATTGACTTGATGGTTGACCACCTGAACTGTCTTCATTGAAAGACCATTCCTGCTCTCCAACTGCTCATCCCTGCCATGGGAATCATCGGCTCATAGAGGGTTACAGTTCCTATGAATTCATAATTTTAAAAAATCTCACAGTTTTTTGATCCCAGAATACTACATTACTGGGATTTTAAAAAACTACACTACTGTACTAATTTTCTCATTAGTCAAGGAACTAGTACCATAAGAGTCACATCTAATTGATTCATCTCAAAAAGAAGCGGGAACTTACTGGATTTCTGCACCTTTCCTAGAAAGTAGGCAAGGCAGCTGAGATGTGAGAATCCTACACCAGCTTCTACTTGACTGTGGGTCATGAGATTTGCCAGTGTACATTGACTGTGTACATTTGTCACTCTGTTTTCCAGAGTTACTCAGAAATGAAGAGCCCAATCCTAAAGTTTGTTTGATGTTCACATGACTGATGCTGTATCCCACAGGAGAGTTTTGGACACTGAAAACCTCCTCGATCTTCATTTGAATCAAGCAAGTCTTCTTCTCATTAGCAGATACTTCTGTGCACCCTCCTTGATAATCAAAGAGCTATTACTTTCCATGGTGCCAAAGAGGAGCACCACTCACCCTGATACATTGGTGGGGTCAGTGGGATGGGAAGAGGGGGTGGGAGGCAGGAGGGGGATGGCACCTGGTACAGAAAACTTGTACTGGATGACCAGTGGGAGCTGACATACCTTCTTTGTCTCCTCAAACACGTGTCAGCTAAAGAGCTGGTGCAAGTCCACGGACGCCCATTGGTGGTTGAGGGGCTTATGGAGGGTTAGGAAAATTGTTTCCTTTCTTCATCCAAAGCCTCTTGACTGCCCCTTCCCCAGCACAGCAAGTAGTAAAGCCTTTTTTGTGTGTGTGGCGGCGTAGTATGGCAGGAAAGAGCATGGGTTTGGGTTGTTTTTCAGTTGTTTTCCAAAACTAATGTTAGCCAAGAGGCCTGGCAGGACTGGATTCAGTAAAGACTTTGATGCAGAACAGAGAGAAGAGAGGACTGAGTACATGTAGAAAGTCCAGATGGGGGAAAGGGGAAATAGAGCCTAAAGTTAGTAGGAAAATCAAATTGACAGGTGTATTCAGAGAGGAAAAAAATTCTCCCAAAAGAATACAAGTCAACTAATTCTGCAGGAGCTTTATAAAGTGGGGAGCAATGTTAGCAGATTTCACAGGCCACCATAATTTATAAGGCAATAATAATAAGATTAAGCCTTAACATCTGAACCAGATTATTACACTACACTGAGCTCTAATAGAAATTCACATTGAAGGAATACAGTTTTAAAACACTAACCAATACACATACTCCAAAAAACTCCATGAAAATAAAATGTGTGATTATTGAAGCAGTAGCATTAATTATCATTTTCCCAAAGTTGAGAACAAAACAGTACTGTGCATGCCTGTGCCAAGCTGTTCAATATATTCTCATATTTCCAGATGCTCAGTTTATTTCTCACATGTAGGAGATCCCAAAGATGCAAAGAGCCAGTTAAGAAATGCATTAGAAGTATGTGAGATGCCATCAAATAAAAGCCACATAATCTGCAATATCAACCTGGTTTAAAATTGAACAAACTCGGGAACAAACCCCAAGGAATAAATGGGACTTACTTCTAAGTAAATATGAACATATTTGCCCAAGACAAACGTCTTCAGCCTCTTTTAGCTTCCCAGCATGATACCAAATAAATACAAGTGCATGTCTGAAAAATACACATAAGAACAATACACTATTATATTTTCACTTTGTAGCATGGCTGCAAATTATCCATTCAGAGACAGAGCTCAATAAATGAAAAAATGTTCCATAGTGCATGCAAAAGTTGTGGATTTACATGTTTCAGCTTTTAATAATACTCATGTATGACTCATCTTATTAAATTATCATTTTTAATAATGATTCAATCAGTACTAATAGATTATGATGCATATGATACAACTATATTGCGTTTGTTATCCACTACATATTGAACAAACATCTTTCAATAAGCTAGAGCCCAATCCTACACATATCTACTCAGAAATAAGTCCCATTATAGTAAAGCGTGGATAGGATTGTAGCCCTAGGCAAAGATAACTCTGGTTAACAAGTACTTTTGATTTCCCTACATTTTCCTTTTATAACATCTTGCAATGTCTCTTTTTTGGTGCTTTTTTAATAGCGTTCACACCCCCTGCATTTATGAGAACTTATCCAGAGGCCGGATAGAGAGGAACCTACAGGGATAGAGAGAGAGAAAATCACACAGGGAATCAAAATCTTAATCTTTGGGCAATGTCACATCTCTGTATCATTGCTTATCACACAGGCCATGGTGGACAGAAGCAAGTTCTCTTGGCAAAGCATTTAAAGCCGAGAGAGTAAATTGATTTAATCACAGGAACATGAGATGAAACTGAATGACTTGTGAGAGCCCCAGGACAGAGGGGAAATACACCTGGTGAATCACAATGTAGATTTCAATGAACATGAACTGCCAGGTTCTATATTTATATACTGTCTAGTATCTAAACTCTATTACAGGAACAAAGCTCACCATATGCTTCCTTAAAAAAATATATCAAGCTCCTGTTGAAAGCTGTAATCGCAACTGAGATCTATAAAGATACTGAAACTGATCTGATGGTGTACATGACTTTGAGAGCTTGGATACATCTCCTGGTAACCTCTGGAAATGAATGCTTTGTAAAAAGCTGCTCTCTTTGCACTCTTCCGGCTGTAACTATGCTGGCATTTCCTATCATAATCCTATTTTTCCCTGAGTTCGTTGTTCAAATGTCTTAGCATTAATTGATTTGAAACTTGGTTAACCAAGTGATTTAAATTCTATCCAGCTGTGTGGGCTGCATAAATCAGTTATTTTCATTAAAGTTGAAAAGGCATACAACATGATATATGGGCCTGGTTTCAGTATAGTTTGCAATCCCCCCTCTCTCTCATTATGAATGACTTTTGAATTAATTTTATTTGGGTTATTAATCCCTATGGCTGCACACTTGTTTTTGTGGTTTTGACAACAAATCAAATGCTTTGTGTTAAAAGGTGCCACAGTTGTCTAACGAGAGAAATCTGTAGTGTTCTCTGTAATACAGAATGGGCTAGGAACCTACTCATATCACTAATGAAAAGAATATGCTGTATGTAAACTTATGTCTATTTGTCTTTTGTATCTAGAAATATAGCGCTAACAATGCACCTGGTATAGTCATCACCTCTGTGCATTGAAAGCCCAAATGATTCATGTGATCTTTATGTACATGTGTGGCAATATTTTGTGGACTATCTTCTCTGTCTATCTTCTACAGTATTTATATACCGCTTTTCAACTAACATATATCAAGCTCCTGTCATCTCCCTCTTCTCTTTCCCTAGGGGGAAGAGAGACTGATCTATGTTGCCTATGTAACTCACTAAAACAGCCATGGGGACTGCCACTTTAGCATCATGTGAGCAAACGGCTGCTGATTAGAGGAACAACCAGTATAGGCCACTGACATCACTATGCTGGTGCACACCCAGCAGTCACCTCCCTGTATATTGTCCAGAGTGACAAGGCGTCATGACTGTGAAAGACGGCAAGGCCCACAAAAATGTAGAACATCCAAGAAAAATGTAGGACATGACAAAATAAAATCTAAAAACACTCATATATAATGCTTTCATGTGGTTAATTTAAACACTATATTGCTTACTATTAAATTTAAAACTAACACATATGATTTATTAATTACAAAAAGGCCACTTGCTGCCTGCTCACAAGGAAAAGGAGGACAATGAAGATTTTCCCCCCAGGACACAGGCTAAAAAAAAGGACATGTCCAGGGAAAAGAAGGCATATGATCACCCTGATAATGCCAAAGTAATACTATATGGTGCAAACGTGGCACTGAATCCCAGTAAGATTCGGTTGCCCCTTACTGAGGTGCAACCTCAGTAAGAAATATGTTGACACATTACAGGCAGGGGCTTCCAGGTCAGCTAGTGTAAGCTCAAACCTCCGTGCACAACAACCCCCATTTTACCTTTATAAAATGTCAATTTCATTCCTTTTCCAAATATGATTTAAATATAACATTTAAAAATGTACAGCATTCTTGCATATCGATATACGAGTATTGTCGATACTGTACTTGTCCGTATTGTCCATACTGTACTTGATTGATCAGAAACACCATGATGATTCAACACAAGCCACAGGAACTGTGATTTGCTGAAGTTGGCTCAGTTTTGTGATCCAACTGGTACAGAACCATCCTATTCACTCACTAGCCCTACAATCCAGAGTAACTACGGGAGCATGCAAGAGACTTTATGTGTACCCATAGTTGCTGCACTACCTAGTGAAAACCTATGGGAAATTCATATTGCAATCCAGAGCAAATTGTTCTTACAACGGAGCAAGGACTCCACGTAGTTACTCTGGATGGCGCCCATATGCAGTGTTCTGAGTCTGATTCTGAATGGGAAGGGACAGTTTATATTTTCCTAGCTTAAAGCTCCTTTGTGAAACTGCGTGCCACAATAGTCCAAAAGAAAAAAAATTAAAAAGTTGTAGTCACATGGGATTCAATGATTTGACATTGCAATTTATGCTGTCCTTTCTCTGACAACAAAACAAAAGGAAAAACTGATCCGGCTGTTCTGGTAATGTCAGAAGTTGGCATTCTTTAGTGCTCTTTAACATGAAAGCAATCCTTGTCAGAATAATGATAAAGGCATGGTGGGAATGATGCTTTTAATCTGCCTGACATTTAAATCAATGATCCACAACGGCACACACACACAAAAATCATAGAGGTATTTTCAAATAGACAGCACCAAGTAGGCCAGTCTATAATATATACAGTACTTACTCTAGAGAGTAAGGTACACCCACTCTACACACACACACACTCGGAGCTGAAAGTTCTCTCTCAGCTGCGAGAACATTGACCCCGCTGAAAGGGCAGAGCCAAAGATGTTGTACAAATAAAACTATGAAATTGGGAGCCTATCTCAGAGTGTGAGCTGACATAATGGGCCAATTTCCATTCCCTGGGGAGTAACCACTCTGTTCATCAGCAGGACGAGTGACCTGTAGGAGAGGAATCCACAACTGGAGAGCCTGCTTTCCTATAAATGCCACCTCAGGTCATCACTTCTCACTGCATGTCACCCCGCTAATGATCACATTTTTCAAATTAAAAGAGACATGGAACTAAATGAAGCATGTCCAGCATGTTGACAAACGTAGTCTGTCTTGTGTGATGATTTGCTGTGTTGACGTGGCTTGGCTTTGTTGGTGTGTGCAAGGAACTGAGAACACATCCGATACACAACTCTGGTCTCAAGCTCACTCTCTCATACACTCATTGAATGGAATGGCGGGTGGACTATCTAGCATTATGTAGAGTTGTTTTCTCTTTTATTTATTTAATTTTTGCCCAAAGTGAAATTTAGGTGTCTATATGATGGTTTTTGTGTCTATATGGTGGACATTTATGTGTCTATATGGTTTTTCTAAAAAAAAAACACAGTGCGCGATAATGTTACAGATCATAAAATTATGAGATGTTGTCCTGATCCAGCTACATGTGTTCTGATGATTGGTAAGCAGGTATTCAGAGGGGAGAAAAAAGTCAGAGAGAATCTGTCTGCCCTCAGTTACCTGTCCTAAAGAAGGTGATTAGTGCTGGCTGCAATCCTAAAGACGCTTTCCTGGGAGTAAGACCCATCGAACACAATGTGGCTTTCTTTTGAGTAGACATGGTTAGGATTGTGCTTTAAGTTATTTTCAGACTAGGGTCACACATGTGCAGATGGAAAAATCTACACAGAGGAAAATCACTCCCTTCCAGTGAAGGGAAACTGCCATTAATCTACCCAACTATTCATAAATTGGAATGCAGTAGTGTACATTAAATTACATGTTTGATACAATAGTTTGTCCTCAGACACTGTAAAGATACATGTGTTCTTGCAAACAGGGATGGAACTGAAAATGAATCACTTATTATTACCTCCTGAGCATCTTTTCAGCCATCCTGATGTCAGCTGAAACCACAGATGATTAAGGCTGCAATCTTATCCACACTTTCCTGGGAATAAGCCCCATTGACTCTAATGGGACTTACTTCTGAGTAGACATTCATAGGATTGAGCTCTAAGGTACTGATTGTGGCTTTCAACCATCCACAATTGTTGGAGTTTGTGTCTTTCTAAAATCCACCTTATTTTACCTACTTGGGAACTTAATAGGTGATTCTCACTCTCCTAAAACATCTTTTCTTGGACACTATGCCTTTTCAAAACATGAAAATGTCTTTTTCGCCTTTAAAAGACTCCTGATAAATTGAAAGTACTCAAGTTTCTTTTTTAAAAAAATCCAGTTGAAATAAAGAGCTGCTCAGGCACTTGGCCAAGAATATTGTCTGTCTCCTTCCTGAGCCAAGGATATTAGTCTCTTGTTTACTGTGCTTTTATCTGTGTTTATCTTGCAAACAAAATGAATTTAAATGATATCTTTATTTCTTTGTACTTAGACTTCCTTAATTCTGTTTCCATCCTATATGACTTCCTAGAGTGGCCCATTTTCTTTTCAACAGGAGTGTCATAAATAATCGCAGATGGATAAAAATGCAACACTGCTAGTAATGGGGCTTGGCCTAATAGGCAAGAGCTGGGAAAGGCATAGATTTCCCGGCATGAGCTGTTACAAATTAAAATGAATCTTTGTTTTCAGAAATCACTGACAGTATCTCCTCATCTTCATTCCACACTTCTGCAGTCTGCAGGCAATTCCACCAAATGGTCAGTTTAAAAAAAGATATATTTATATATCATAAACAATGTAGAATGACTTTGGAGACATGTGCAATCTGACATAAAATGTTTCCTGAATATGAACCATTGCAACATTATAGCATACAGAATTCTGTTTTTATGTCTACGGCTGCAATCCTAATCCCCAGTAAGGCCAGTATAAGCCCTGGCAGAAGTCCTAAGGCTGCCTTGAGGATGTCACAAATGTGTCATAAGGCACTCCTGGGAGGGGGTGGGTTAGGCCAGCGCACAGGTGTACAGCAACCTCCCCATACCACCACAGGAAGATATGCAGGTGAGTTACACCAGCCAAAGAACACAGGATTAGGCCTGCATGTTTCCTCTTTCTTATTTCCCTGGCAGAAAAGATATTAGTTAGCAATGCATTTCTTCTCCCTGCACTAAAAATTCCATTTTCCCCCACGTTCTTCCATAGTTGGGACTATGAACAAAGAATCCCAACCATGGAAGAACGTGGGGGATAATTGAATTTTTAGTGCAGGGAGAAGAAATGCAAAGAATCCCTTTTTCTCCCACAAAATTCAGATTAAAAATCAGAAGAAGGTATTCTGCAATAAAATTAAAAAAAAATCTTTTTGCTTGAGTAACACTGCAGTCATGCTGGTCATTATTTGTCACAAGAAAACTGGAATGTTACATTTTTTCAGCATGCAACTAAAGTAAAACTTTGTATGAAAGTACGAGAAGTAGTTCTCCAAACTTTTGGGTGAATAACTGTGCAAGCTCTCTAACAGAATACAGTTCTTTAAGCCATGCCAAAAATTAACAGCAAGCAAAGAACTAATGTGTACCAGAAAACGATTCATCTTCTCAACCTTAATAATGAAATAAAAATGGATAGTCAGTGTTGCGGAGTTACTCCAACAAGCAGGTCTCCAGAAACCAGATGTCCCTGCAGACTTCTCCTTGATCTTAAAGCTTAACTTGAAACATTTATATGCATGGAGCACCTGACCAAAAGATGTGGAAAGATACTTTTATCATATTGGCTGTATTTCTACCTTAAATAATAGATTCCTGCTTTCTTCCCAACTCAGAGAAGTGATTCCATTCTCAGTAAGGTTTTGTTTGTTCTTTTAAAAAAGTTAGCGAGAAGCAAGACAGTTTTGCTTACATTCTCACTCCGTGACCATGTCCTCACAAAGATGCTAAAATCAGAGCCAGACAACTTTAGCTGGTGCAAAAACTTTTCAAAAATAATTTGGGTTGGTGCTGATTAGTCATCATGAACAATTTTGCACCTAGGTGTACATAAAACATGTTCTGTGTTTAACATTTTTGATGGAGGAGCAATGGTGGGATGATGGTTCAGAGGTGGTGAAGGTGGCATTTCAGGGTGGGGAGATCAGAACAGGGACATTCAGATTCAGAAAGAGGGCAGGATCAGTGGAGACCTCCTCTGCCATAGCTGCCATAGTTCATCTGCCATAGCTGCCAGAAATCTGAATAACTCCATATTCCATACTCCATATTCCATAGGATAGGCTAGGGCATTACTCATGGTAAGAGGGAAAGTATCCCCGTACCTAAAGGAAACATTCAGCCACTTCCTAACCTACACTGGTTATAGCACAGTTCATGCAACCTGGTTGAGTCAGAACAGGTTAGGACTGGGCTGTGCTCTTCAGCTTCTATGGCCCCACATGATACGGAGGTATCCATTTTGTTACCACTCTACCATGAGGCAATGCGGAAGCATAAGATTGGGCCCTAAGTGTCTTTAGAAACTTGTTGGTCTGTAGCCAAGTGGAGTTCTTATCAAATTATTCTAGATGTATTTGATCTGCAGAAAGTATAAGAGATTATAATATAAGAAACTATACCCCTAAGAGATTATCTGCTTGTTGTTATATAGCATATAGAAAGTATCAACATATAGCCTCAGTGTTTTCCGATATGCTGAAAACAATCTGGATCCCGGGGCATCTTTAATTCTTTTCCACTTTTCATTGCAGAACAAAGAACAAAACACCAGTAAGGGAACAAGATGAGGCAAGAGTTAACCCACAAACAGTATTTCTTTTATAAAAGTGTTAAAATAATACATTTGTTTGTTAAAAATTGGTCTTATGTAAAACTCTGTTTGATGTGGCAAGGAAGCCAAAATGTTTCAGCTTTATTTCATTTTTCAAGTATGAAATATTAATATTGAGTTAATAGTTCTGGGTATCCCTTCCCAGAAACAATCTATTAGGATTGTAAAAGGTACAGTGATTGGCGCAGACGTGATCTGTACGAAGCATCTTTGAGAAATTCATAACTTTGTGATTGCATTTTAACTAGTTAAATTGTAGCTGCCATTCTAGGCATACTTTCTGGGGGAGTATGTCTGCTGATCAGAATGGGACTTATGTCTGAGTAGATATGGACTTGGTAGACCTGTACTGTGTGATACAATTGAAGCCATTTGGCCTCCTGTCCTAAAGCAATTTCCTCAGAAGTAAATAACCTCACTGTTTCAATGCAATGTATTTCAAAATGAGAATAAATGGGATGGGGTACTAGTATGGCTTGGATTACGTAAATGACGATTTCTTAAATTTAGTTCTATACCAGTCTTGTAACTTAGGACTTCAAACCTTTGATCTTTTTAAAAACAACTATATGCTGTTACACTTGCAGCCTGCTCTCCCCTCTTTTTTGCATATACCACTTTTGGAAGTGCCCTCATTTGCAAATACTGCTGCCTCCAGAGATGGTTCCAGTGTGCAGAAGTGGCTCACAGTTATTCCTGAATCAGGATATGTACTTCTACAGTCGTTATTGCTGCTTACTTTCTCCTCAGTTCTGCATATCTTCCCCAACCCGTGCCTCTTTTGAAGGACCCATGTAGAAGATTAGATTTCTATTGATGAAGCAGGGCATAGATGCATTCTGGGTCATCAAATCCACATTCTAATTGAACAAAGGCTGCAATCATAAAGCCACTTTCCTGAGAGTATGGCCACAATCCAGAGTTAGGGCAGAAAGGAGTGCCCTAGCTGGACTGCCCCAACTATTCTGAATCCAGAACAAAAAGTTATGCTGCATCCAGAGAGTCAGGAAGCCTGGGCTGTCCTAACTGTTCCATAGCATGCTAAATAGGCACCAAGTCAGTGACATCTGGGGGAGTGTCACTGGCCAACACTTTTTTGGTCAACACTGCCATTCTTACTTTGCCTTATCATGGGTTCCTATGGGTCTACTCATTACTATACCTGCTTCTGTGGTGGCATAACTTTGAGGAGCTGGAAGAGGGCATTTCTGCCCTGGAAACAAACAGGCTTTGGATACAGAGTAGGAAGTGCTAAACATGCCCTCAACATGCCTCTCTTGAATTGCCTAGGCTGCCCCCAGGTCCATCTGTCTGGGGGCAGCCTATGTTACCTTAGGCTGCTCCAAGCCTTTTCCATAATAACTTGCAGTTGGGTCATCCCAGTGATAGATGGGGGAACCCAAGTGCACTTCTGGATTGCGCCCTATGACCCATTGAACACAATGGGGCTTCCTTTTGATTAGACATGGTTAGGATTGTGCTCAAAGTCAAATGATTCAGAGATTATTATAGAGGTGGATTGCTTTATTTTAAAATCTCAAACGATGAAACTGTTTGATGTTTGATGTTGAATACTTTTAATATATGTGCTTTGCTGCCTCTCATTAACATTTTATTTTTTACATGGTCAACTTCTTAAACCTGAAGATGTTCCCAGTTTCAAATGATCAGCTCTGCATGTTTATATAGCTTGTATATGACTTCCATCTACTGGTAAAGTCAGTAAAAACTACCTCTGAAAAGATTTTGACAACGGGTCAGTTTTAGAGTCAACACTTTTAAGGGTGACATGACCATTGAGACCTGGATAATTGTGTCCTGATCAAATGATTCCAGGTATTGGAAATTTGCATCCATTCTTTTTGTGTCCTGATATATGTATATTTAAGGGCGGCAGTGGCTCAGTGGTTAAGACACTGTGCTTGTCAACTTGAAGGTCAGCAGGTTGGTGGTTTGAGACCCAAGTACTGCAAGATGGAGTGAGCTCCTGTTCCTTGCCCAGCTCCTGCCAACTGAGCACTTCAAAAGCATGCAAATACAAGTGGACAAATAGGTACCACTTTGGTGGGAAAGTCACAGTGTTCCATGTGCTTTGGCATTTAATCATGCCAGCCACAAGTCCATGGAGGCATTTTTGGACAGTGTTGGCTCTTCGGTCTTGTAAAGGAGATGAGCGCTGCACCCTAAAGTTGGTCACAATTTGCAGGGCAACCTGTGAGGTACTACCTTTACCTTTGAATATATATTGTGTACTTTGTTTTTGAAATGCAATTATAGGGGTAGGGCTAGGATAAGAAGCTTAGAATATATAACGTGAGATTTATTGCCCATTTATAGTTTGGTGTCCAGTATAACGGGATGCAAATTACTAGGAAGCAATGGAGTATCCAGAGGTTCTGGCACCCAGGGCAATAACCCGAAGTCAGGATGCTATCACCAGTGTCCTTGCATTCCAACTGCTTCCCAACAGGAAGTTCCCTGCAGGGAAAGCAGCTTACACATGAATGTGTGCCCATCAGCCAGCATAGCAAATTCATTTGATGGGTTGTGCCAAGAAGACACATGTGTTCCAACTGCTTCCTGATGGGGAAGCAGCTGGAGAAAGTGGTCTGGGGACCTTCCAATAGCACCCATGACATGATCCATGTTAAAACACAAGGGTGGGAGCCCTGGGTACCCCATTGCCTCCTAGTAATTGGCATCTCATTATAACTGGGCACCAACACTATAACTGGATCGCTAATTCTACCCCTGCTGGGAAGCAAAAAAAGAAGCCCCACCAGACATACAGCAACACCAATGACTGGGACACATTTGACCAGAACAGAATTATCCAGGACGCAAATATCTTTCAACCACCTTTAAGCAGAAAGAAATAGGACCACTTCTAAGCAGAAAGTTGTACAGCATGTTTGGAACAATAATTTGTTTGCTTTAATATTAGATATTAGTATTCTTCAAATAGGAAGAACATTCATGTCCATCATCATCTGGAGCCAGTTCAGGGATAAAAAATACTGTCCAAACTGACCCTTTGATAATATAATTCCATAGAGTAACCAGGTGAAAACATGTTTTATGAAATTGGTTTATTTAAAATGTGCAGTAATAAATAGTATGTTTTCCTTTACAATATAAGTGTTATTAAACTTGTTTCCTACAGTGGACCAAATAGCATTTATAGCTCCTGCTTTGGGCTCCAATTGGCATCATTATTAAGCAGAAACTGATGTAATGAATAGAATGAACGTGTAATGAACAGAAATATGCTTTTTACAGGAATTTATTAGCAGCAATGACAGATGATAATGATAATGATGATGAATATACAAAGCACGCTCCTATTTTCAAGATATGGGAGTGAGCAATTATCATACAAGGTGTCCTTTCAGCAGTGCCACTTCTGCTGAGGGTTCACATCATATATCAGCAGCTGAGAGCAGCTGGACAAGTCCAATTATATCACAAGAACTGGATTAAGAACTTCCACAGGTTGTTGTTTGACATCCCCGCTCAAAAATATATGGCTAATTCGTTTTAATGATTGGTTGGTGATTGATTAAAATGTAATTTAATATTCTATGCTCTATTTCTTCCCAGTTAGTTTCAGAATACAGACATAAGAGGTTTCATAATATAATCTGGAAACCAGGATTAATACTTTTTTCACCATTATCAGGAATTTTATGGCATGATCTAGCAAAGATCAATACTGACATCTAGTGGCCAATATTGGTGTATCTTCAAATGGCAAAGAAACATAAAGACAAACGGAACAAATTATGATGTTCATCTTTAGAAACAGACATAAAGTCAACACACTATAAACCTAACATTTGCATATATGGTTTTGTTTGTTTGTTGCACAGTATCCTCTAAACCTTTCTATGGTCTTGCTTGCCCTGCTTACACAGGCAATGCAAATAAACCTTTCTCATGGATTGTCTATGTTAAAAATAATACTTTTTAAAAAATAGAAAATACAATTTTTCTAGCATCTGCGTAGATGGATATCTTAGGACTTTCAACTATAGATTGAACTGGTAAAATCCTTCTTTTCCTTTTTACTCGTCTCCTCAAGTGAACCTCATTTACCAAGCTGATCTATCTTTGGGAAAACTAAAGGTGCAATCTTAAGCATGTCCACTCAATATGTCTACTCCTATTGTATTCAATGGAGCCTACTCCCAGGAAAATTTGTTTAAGATTGCAGCCTAAGAGAAAAAGTCTACCAAAACATCTAATTCCACAAAATTACCTTTGATATTATGATTTCGATCACAAAACAAATTGCAACATGCTTTTACTAATTTTGATTTCTGTTTTAGAGGCATCAGTTTACTGTTCATATGATGGAATTATTTTGCAAATATCAATGTATCTTTATCTTTTCCTTGTTGCATTTTGAGCCCAATCCTATACAGGTCTACTCAGAAATAAGTCCCATGACAGTCTATGAGATTTACTCCCAGGAAAGTGTGGATAGGATTGCAGCCTTTATTTTCTTTTTAAAAAAAACAAACAAACTAGAAGTTCATCAGGGGGCATTAGTGAAAGAAGAAATATTTCTGCCTCAAGTTTGCATTTTAAGCCCCCAAGCAAAATATGAAATAGCTGTTAAAACTGTCTTTTAAAAAAGAAAAGGGGACAAATCACATCTCAGGAACTTCCTTTATTAAACACCATTTGCTCTGAGACATGTACTGGAACTAATGCACATGAAAAGGAACATGTCATAGAGGTGATATCTAAAAAGTTCAGGAACTTTCATCTCTATATGAACACCATCTCTATATGTTATATGTCACACCATCTCTATATGTTAGGTCAGCACAAGTCCCATATTGGCCTGGAGGTGTCACAAAAGTGCTGTAAGTCACTTCTACATCATTCTTGGGGGCTTTGGCCCATGCACAGGCATGCGCTGGTCTCCCTGAACCATCACGGAAACAAAGAGATGGGTGAGTTGTGCTGGCCTAAATTGGCTAGGATTGTGCCCTAAGTCTATGAGACTCATGTCTATGAATCCACAAGAAAGATAAAATAGAAATAAATATTGCATGCTCCAGGAGAGCTTCCCCAAGTCATTAATCTACAGTATTTCTACAATATTTCTACTTCATACACTATTTCTACATTAACACTTACTTAGTATTAGTATAACAATTTCTGACTTTGCAGAGCACTTCACAGGTGTTTTGGGCTACCATTCTTACAACAGCCCTATAAGGAAAGTAATATCATCTACATGTTTCAGCTGAAGCTGAGAAGGAATGGCTTCCTGAAGGCATCCTTGGGTGACAGAGATAAGGCTCAGATCAGACATGCAGCTATGGGCGCAATCCAGAGTAACTACGTGGAGTCCTTGCTCCAGTGTAAGAACAATTTGCTCTGGATTGCAATATGATTTCCCACAGGTTTTCACTAGGTAGTGCAGCAACTACGGGTACACATAAAGTCTCTTACGTGCTCCCGTAGTTACTCTGGATTGTAGGGCTAGTCATGGGGAAACATATCTGTGAACCACCTCTATGGACTTTATCCGTATGGGATTTGGGCATTTCCGGGTGGGAGAAAAAACAGTAAGACTGCAATCCAAATTTCTTCGGAGTAACCCCCACTGAATTCAATGGAACTTACTTCTTAGTAGACACAAATAGGATTGCACTGTAAGTTGTGCAAATGCCTCAACTTGCCATGGAGGCAGCCCCTCACGCCTGAAGCCACAAGAAAGAGAAGCTTCCAAATTTTTGACAACCCATACATCAAAATTATTTAATTATTATTTTTATTAATTACTACATTAATTACATACTAATATTTTCATATTTAAAAAATCACCTTACCAATTAAGCTTCTATCTTATTCTTTTTGGGAGGGGGATAGTCTTGGAAGTCTGCCATGTAGTCTTTGGAAGGATAGTCTTTGGAAGTCTGCCATGTAGAGCAGTTGTTGAACTCCCCTTTCACTAGATGGGGACCATTCTGGTGGCCTTGCATTTGTCTGTTCCTGACCTGACCTTTGCTTACTCATGAGTAAATGCAGCTGTGTAGCTCAATTCCACTTTCCATGGGGCTCAATGCAATTGCCAGGGACTTCTTTCTTGATTTGGATCAGGACCATTCTGGGGGCATTGGATTCCACTCTGCCTGTCCTTTCTAACAGACTGAGAGCACAATCCTAACCATGTCTACTCAAAAGTGAGCCCCACTGGGTCTTACTCCCAAGAAAGTGTGTTTAGGATTGCAGCCTAAGGGATGTTTGCCTAGTCACAAGCAAAGGCACACTCTCAGTTTCACTTGCCAGAGGGCTCCATGCATTTTTGGGTTTTGGTTTTTTGGCCATAACCTTTTTTATAAGGAGTAATTTCAAAGCAGTTTATTGCAATTTGATTCTGCTCAAAAATACACATCCAATGGTATTTGTCATGATTTTATTCCGAAAACACTTAGCAATTTTAATGATTTTTGTGATTTTGGTCACCCCAGAGTTTGTCACCCCACGGGTATTACTCAAACCCCCTCCTCCAGTGTGTGGAGATGCCCCTAGAGATGTCACTGTGTTGAGGTGCCTTGCAAAATCCCTATTCCCTTCTCCTCCCTGCAAAACCACGACTTCTGAGAGCACTAATAATTTTGCTCTAGTCAGTGACAACAGGATTCACAGGCTGTATGTGTTCTGTGCTTACTTCTGAGTAGGCATGGATCAGATTGTATTCAAAACTCTCTTTCCTACCACCTCTTTCTCTCTGCTCCAGTTTATGTTGGGGAAGGAGCTGCAAGCTTGTTTTGTTCAATGAAGGTTTAATGCAGTGTTTTTCAAACTGTGGGCTGTGATGTGATATTTGGTGGGTCAGGAAGATTTTGCTTATAACTGGGAAAGCAAATGCATAGAGCCCTATGGAAAGTGAAACAGCCATTCTGTGTGTTTACTCATGAGTATGTGAGATTGACAGACTGATAGGATTCCAGCAACACCAGAATGATCCCAATCCTATGAACACAGCCTCTCCCCCCCCCCAAAAAAAAGCAAACCCCAAAAGTTCCCCTCTTCAAGCTGGTGAATGAATTGAGCCCAAAGGAAAATGAAACTAAGGGCACAATCCAGAGTAACTACAGGAGCACGTAAGAGACATTACATGCACCCGTAGTTACTGCACCACCTAGTGAAAACCTATGGGAAATTCATATTGCAATCCAGAGTAACTTGTTCTTACTCCGGAACAAGAACTCCCTGTAGTTAATTTGGATTTCATCCTAAGGCAGCGATCCTATAGACACTTTCCTGGGAGTAAGCTCCACTAAGTACTACTTTTGAGTAGACATGGTTGGGATTGTAATGTTACACATTTGTGTTTACTTGCGAGTAAGCAAATTTGCCTTGGCTTTTCCTCAGGCCAGGCAAACAGGAATGCAAGGCCCGCCGTGAAGCTTCCGTATTTTTCTAGATTCAGAGATCTAAATAAGCGAGTAGCCTAACATATGCTAGGCACATAGCCAGACATCTTAAACTCTGAACTATGCTGAAAGGGTAAAAGTTTCACACAGTTTTTCAGTTGCCATTCCTCCCTCTCCCCCTTTGGAACTATGTATCATTTTCCTTAAAAAATAAAAAGTGAATGAAAAAAGTTCTGGATGGAACAATTTCAGTGATAATGGCATTATTGGAAAAATGGGATCCAAGCTCTTCTTAGGGCGCAATCCAGAGTAACTACGGGGAGTCCTTGCACCAGTGTAAGAACAATTTGCTCTGGACTGCAATATAAGTTTCCCATAGGTTTTCACTAGGTGGTGCAGTAACTACGGGTACACATAATCCCTACAATCCAGAGTAACTACGGGAGCACATAAGAGACCTTACGTGTACCCATAGTTACTGCATGACCTAGTGAAAACCTATGTGAAATTCATATTGCAATCCAGAGCAAATTGTTCTTGCACCAGAGCAAGGACTCCCCATAGTTACTCTGGATTACACCCAGTGTCTCTTTCGTGCTCCCGTAGTTACTCTGGATTGTAGGGCCAATCTTTTAGTTAGAGCACAATCCTAACCAAGTCTACTCAAATGTAAGCCCCATTGTGTTCAGTGCGTCTTAGGAAAATATTTTTAGGATTGCAGCATGTATCTTTATCTTAAACTTCAAATACTGCTGTGCTGTGTTGTTTTTCATGTCTCACATTATTTCTTTTATTCATGTAATCTTTTAATTTCATGATAATGAGAACTCCCTTACATTATACATTTGTTTAATCCTTACAAAGAGTCTCAAACTCTCCCAAGGTGCATGTTAATGTGGCCAAGTGGTACATAGCAAGAAAACAATCACAGCTACTTATATAGAATATTCCAAATTCAAAATTGTTGTGTGGCTAAAAGGGAACCTTGTGCACTGCCCTGAGCTCCTTGAAGGAGGGGTGAAATATAAATACAAAACACAAGGAACGATGCAAATATCAGAATTCGGTCATCTATAAGAGGCTGTTGAAGCAGCATAAAAAAAGACAAAATACCACTGACATTTTATTAAAAACTGGAACCAAAAAAGTTTTTGAATGGTGCATAATGGTGCCTACACATAGAGCACAATCCAGAGTAACTACAGGAAGTCCTTGCTCTGATGTAAGAACAAATTACTCTGGATTGCAATATGAATTTCCCATATGTTTTCACCAGGTGGTGCCATAACTACATCGACATAAATGTCTCTTGTGTGCTCCTGTAGTTATTCTGGATTGTAGGGATAGTCTAGGTCAGTGTTTCTCAAACTGTGGTCTGGGTGAGTCGCAAACCAATTTCTGGTAAGTCCCCATTCATTTCCATATTTTATTTTTCATGTATTAGACGATGATGAAATGTGACTAAATTTGGAGAAATGTTTTAGCTCTGAACTTTTAACAGACAACTTTGTATATGCTTTTGGGTGCAATCCTAACTTAGGCCAGCAAATCAGTCTTGTAAACAGACAAGTGCCTGTCTGTGCACTCCCCCAGGAGTGGCACCAAAGTGTTTTACAGCACTTTTGTGACTCCTCCAGTTATGGAGGTTTTGGTATGGGACTTGTGCTGGGTCTTAGGCTGGCCTAACTTAGTATTAGGATTACAGCCTTTATCAATGTCACTGGGATTTACTCCTGGGTATGAGCTTCATTAAGTATAATGTGGATTACTTCTGAGAAGACAAACATAGGATTGGGGTCAACATTGCTAAAAAAATTTCCTGCTTTATTTCCTGTCATGACATCACTTCCAGTGGGTCTTGAAAGATTCTCATTCTAAAAAGTGGGTCATGCTGCTAAAAGTTTGAGAACCAACGATCTCAGTGGTTGACAAATGTCCCTGAGAAGGATGATCCATATACTGTGTGCCACAAAAGCAAACATTCATGAAAGCCATTTATACCATCTCTGAAGGAAAAGAACCATGCATTGGAAGTCACTCTCCCATGAGCCCCAATGGATCAACTCAGATCTGCACCAAACTGGAGTGGAGGATGTTCCATTCCACTGAAATTCAAAATTTTAGACAACTGACAGCCAAATTCTATCTCCTTCTTGCTGGTGCAGCCGTATCAAAAACACAGTGAGAGCTGCATCCAGCACTGTATCTAGAGAAAGGGAGGTATAATATATCCAAGAGGGATGCACTATATCCAGAGGGGCGAGATAGGGATGCTTTGCAGAAGAAAGTGGCTTTAAATCTTTTCCATCCCAATGCACCCTAACCCCATTGGATACAGTTCACCCATTTCTGATATGGCTGCACTAGAGGGTGGGAAGTGTCAAATTGGTCTGTAGCCTGTAACTTGTATATCTGTCTAGAGAGCGATAAAAGTAGATTCATGGACATCGAGAAGGCAGTATAGAGTGAAAGTCTGCAGAAAACATATATCAGTGGTAATCCATGTAGACATTCACAAGAGATCTGGAGCATCAAAGTTTGGATTCACATGCATAAAACATTTGAATTTTTAAAAAGAACTGATTTGAGTCTATGTTCTTTGTTTCTTACCTTATTTCTATTAAATCATTTTATTGCTAAAAGCATTTAACTTACATATAAAGATTCAAAGTCATCTTATAATGCACAAATGTATGCCAAATTTTAAACACTCTTGTATATTGTGTGAAATTATATTGCATTTCATCTTTTAAACACTGCTCCTTTATAGAAATTGCTGTTTATACATTGCTAGTGTGTATGCAATTTTATAAGAAAGTGGAAAACATTTTAGGTGTTTTCATCAATTCCACTAAAAAATCCTGTGGTATCTAGTTAGTTTTCCTTTGTTTTTATTTTCTTTCAATCCACAAAGATTTGTCTTTCTCAGGCTTTGCTGCTTGAAGAAGAATGAAAAAGGAATTCCCACCTCAGGACAGAGCAGATAAAAGTTGGGCTATACATCTTCAAAATTAATCCAAAGGCCATTTCAAGGAGGGATTAAAGCAGGCCTCCGTCAGTCTTGAAAGACTATGGTATCGTGCTCAGCGCTGCATACGCTGCATGCAAAACACGAAAGCCTGGGTTAGATTGTTATGAAGGATAGGCTGTTACCCAAGCAGCAAATCCCCCCTCTCCACACTACTGAATTAGTCCAATGGAGAGGCAAAGCCAATACAATTGGATCCAGCTGGTGTCGCAGAGCTGGGCTAAGGACAGGAGCTCAACCTGTCTTGTGCGGCCAACCCGGATCTCTTACCCTGGCCTGCTGGTTAACAGGCACAGCGTCTTAACCACTTGCGCCACCCACAGCCCTAAGGAGGGATTAATCAACTGTCATTTAGACTTAAAGGAGGAATGAACATACAAAACAGATGGCATGGTATGCATATATGCTGGTAAACTATATCCACTAACAAGCAGAAGACACGATAGTCCTAAGGCAAGCTGCAGATATACTGTACTTTGTTGAAATAAGTACACGCAGTGCTGATAGCAGAACAGTATGTGCTTGAATTAGCCACAAATTCTTTCAGCTGTCCAGGGCTATGACCATGCAAACTGATCCGCACATGACTTATACCAATAAATCTCACTTGCACACTTCATACTTTGAACAAAATCTCCCCTGATTACAATCACTTTCAGATTACTTCCCATGAAAGCAGGTTCTTCCTTAAATAGGCACTAACTTTCCTGCAATATCTCTTGTTATGTTTGGACACTCTTCTTGCAGAATTTTGTATTTTGGCACCATCCTAATCTTTTTGTGTTTCAGTCCACTTTGCAAATATCTACCCATTTCAACCTCAGCTTTCTTTTTTGTTCCCCTCAATTTTAGGAAAGAGGAAGGGATTCATAAATGACTGTAATCCTATACACAGTTTCCTGACAGCATCCCTACAATCCAGAGTAACTACATGAGCACTTAAGAGACATTACATGCACCCATAGTTACTGCACCACCTAGTGAAACCCTTTGGGATTCATATTGCAATCCAGAGTAAATTGTTCTTACACTGGAGCAAAGACTCCCCGTAGTTACTCTGGATTGTGCCCCAATCCTAAAGACACTTTCCCTGGAAGCAATGCCCATTGAACGTAATGGGGCTTACTTTTGAGTTGACATGGTTAGGATTGTGCTCTAAGGGCACAATCCACAGTAACTACGGAGAATCCTCGCTCTGGTGTAAGAACAATTTGCTCTGGATTGCAATATGAATTACCCAAAGGTTTTCACTAGGTGGTGCAGTAACTATGGGTGCACATAATGTCTCTTGCATGCTCCCGTAGTTACTCTGGATTGTAGGGAAAGTCCCACAGAACACAATGGGCATACTTCTGAGTAGACATGCTTTGTTAGGACTACACCCTTTGCCAACATGCAGAATTGTCTCAAATATCTTCCTCCCTTCAAGTGTATAGGTGCTGTGGTTTTAACTGCACAAGGGAGTACAAGTTTGTATTTTTGCATACATTTAGCAAGCATATCTGTCTAGTCTGTCTGTCTGCAAATAAAACATGGAGCAATGCACATATTTATTTATTTATTTATGTATTCTTTCATTCATTCATTAGATTAATATTTCGCCTTTCTCCGCAGATGCGGACTCAAGGTGGCCAACAACACACATAAGAAAACAAATCCAGAGTAACTACAGGAGCACATAAGAGATTTTATGTGCACCTGTAGTTACTGCACCACCTAGTGAAAACCTATGGGAAATTCATATTGCAATCCAGAGTAAGTTGTTTTTACACCGGAGCAAGGACTCACCATAGTTACTTTGGATTTTGCCCTAAAACACATAAAACAATAAATACATGTTTTAAAACATATTAGAAAGCTCGGAAGATCAGACTAAAGAACAGGAGGACTTAGAGCCAAGTCATTGAGTCATGTCTGACTCTTCATCCGGGTGAAAGCAAATAAGAATGCACTGCCTAGCCATGCCCAACCTCCCAAGCATACTCACTCAGTCTTATTGATGTCTGCAAATTCAGTGAGAAGGGGAGAAATAATGTATCCAAGGGGGATGCACTTGGGTTGCCGTCATTCACTGCCACAAAATCAGACTGGACCCTTTGTCACACTTGCCTGGTCAGTGGTGGGCTTCAGGGGGTTCTCACAGGTTCTATAGAACCCTCTGCTAATGAGCACCTGGTTCTGAGAACCGGTTACTAATGGGACATAGAACCTGTTGTTAATTTATTTGAATCCCTCCACTGACTTGCCTATATGTGAACACAATCCCCCCAAATCGGGACTGTCCCTGTTTTTCAGGACATATGGTGACCCTACCCAGGCACAACAAGAGGGAGCATGATTTCCACACTGGTTCTGCCCAAATGCATCCAGTTCTCCCTCATACCCCATTCCTTTGCTTATGGAACCTCAACCTCCACAGGCAAAGGACATGATATACAAAGTTGCAGCAAGTGCCTCACCCTCCACCCTCCTGAAAGTTACACATGATGTCTAGTGGCATTGTGACATCTCTCTGGTAACTGTGACATTACACCTCTGGTCCTACCCAACAAACAAGGTACTGTATATCTATAGATAAAATAATCTTTCAGTTGTCCTACCATACAAACTATGATAGTTTTGAAACGATGAAGAAACTTGATGAAACTACCCCATATTATATGTTAAAATATAAACTATGAAGTTTTTATTTTAACATTTAACAAACATTTAACATTTTAACAAAATGTCAACACTGTAAAAAATGTTATATTTATATTAAAATGTAAAATAAAGAACACTATTATATTGTCATACATCAGATATGCTACATGTTCACATATAGCTCTTTGATGGGCATAGAATTTAGCTCAATACTGCACAAACGCCCATGTTTTCTGTGCTGGATTTGATCAGTAGGCTCCGGAAAACTTTATGGATCTCTGACATAAACACTTACCAGACTGCCCAAGTATTTATCATGTTCTTAAAAATTTTATACCATAGCCTTAAGGAGTAATCCTGTGAAGAGCCTTGGATATGCTACCCCAGTTTTCCCAATTAATATGGATCAGATATGAGAACAGAGAGCCACAAGAGATGCTACAATTCTCCAGTCTCCTAGCTAATGCTGAAATAGCCCCAGGAAGTCTAGAATATGCCAGAGGGAAAGATACCTATATGAATAACCTAAAAAAACCTGTAGAGATGTCTTAGTAAGAAATAGGTATGTACGTTTCTCTTTGATTATACTTTCCTCCTGTATAAATGCACTTAAATCATATAAAAATGCTAGCTTTTCTCTATACATATTAAAACCTGAATCTGGAAGGACATCGTATTGTGCATTCCTACAGACCTTGTTCCCCTTGACAACTTGCTACTAGTTTTTCAAAGGGGGACCTTGTTTGTTTTGAAACACGGAGTGTGGCAAACTGTGAAAAGGACTGGAGTGGGGATGGGAATGTACAGACTCAGATCTCTGATGCGCTTTCTAAACACTACCTTTTTAGGGGCAAAGTCTTCTATCTTGTATTCTGCATTCATTGATTTATGGTCCAATCTTAATGAGGTGGAAGACATGTTCTGCCAGTGCACATAGTTGCAAAAGTGCCATAACATGCTTTGTGAACATGCTGCTAGTCAGCAGAAAGGTGAGGTTGAAGCTTCCCTGTGCATGCCGGTACCCTCAGAGATGCTTGCAGGACCAGGTAAATTTGGTGCAGTGGAGGTGGGAGGATGACTCTTAACTATGTAATAATGCATAGCCTACCTTTCTTCCATGAATATACTGAGTTCTGGGAGAGTCACCTAGACAGGAACTGTCAGTTTGTAGATGTGTTTAGCTTGATGGCTGCATAATATGCCCTCAGTTCATGCTTTCCACTTACTGATGTCATTATGCATCTCAGCATGTTCTGATCAGCATTTCAAGTCTTTTCATACCTATGGTGTGATATACTTAGGACAGGCCATCTTTGATAATCAATGACCAAAAGGAGAATCTAGTATATTTTGAAGTTTAGATGTGGCAAACTGTGGAAAGGATTGGAATGGGGATTGGAAGGTACAGACATGCTAGCAGTCCAAATACAGTGGATCTCCATTTGCCTGTTCCCCAGGACCTTGGTGTGGAGTTACCAATGTGGCAGAAATGGTGGGAGACAGAGCACCAATATAGTCCTTCTGATCCTCATGTACCCAAACTGGCACTTTATCCCAGACTGTCTTGACTATGTTTATTTTTTCTGGCCCATTTAGGGTTGCCATAATTCCCTTCCACGAAACTAGGATAGTACAAAACTGCTGCAAACCAGGACAAAACCAGGTCAGAGCCTTGGGGGCAGGGCACAAGCCTATGCATGTCTACTCAGTAGTAAGCTCCATTACAGTGAATGGGGCTTACTCCCAGGAATAATGCACATGGTGCATCTCCATGGGCGCATCCCTCCCTGGCCCACTTTTACCTGGGACACTGCTAGGGACAGCACTCTTAAGCTCACATCTCTCTCTCTCTCTCTCTCTCTCTCTCTCTCTCTCTCTCCAGCCAGATCCAAACCCCAGATTTGGAGCTATCCATACAAGACATAACCCCCCAAAATGGAAATGTCCTGGTTTTGGCAACCCTAGACACATTTAACCCTCAGTTGCCAAATCCACAGTCAGATCCACTTCCTCAGCTGTGGTTTGCATGGAGGCAATTTTCAGAATCTAAATTATAGAAATAAAAGTGGTTAATTTTGCAACTTCCCAATCGGTTTCAGTATTGTGCTCATTCATGAATTCTCTTGGCAAGTACTTCTGGTTTGCACATGCACAGATCATTTGACTTTTAGGGTTAACTTTGACTCTATTTAATGGGCCAGATAGCAGCACAACATGCGAAAGACAGAGCTGTCCCACTGAACATGAACAGAGGTCGCTGAGCATATCTGAATTTTCTATCCCTGTTTTTCCTTTCTTTGCAGTGTGTTGTAAGCTAGTAATTAGGAGTTGAGATAATTCTTCAGTCATCAGGCCAAATGATTCAGTGGGTAGCAGATCCTTTGGAGAGAACTGATTTTGGCTGATAAATACAAAGAGTTTCGGTTCATTCCCTGGGTAAATGAGCTTGATAAATGAGGTGTCTGCAGTGTGTGGCACTAACTTCCCGTCAGAGGAACACCACACTCCCCATTGCGAATGTGGGGATATGTCAGAGTACGTTTCATTGCTTCTGCCAGCAGGCTGCCTTTCAGAAGAGCTTTACCTGCCATTTAACACATTGGGTGTTCTGTCAGCACAAAACACTGAAAAGGCTAATTGGTCTTGCCAAGACTGCTAATCTTGGAAGCAAATGTAAATCTCAGTCGCAAACATGAATGCAGAACATCATGCACAAACTCACAAAGACAAGGTTCAGATGACTCAAAATTAAGCAACTCTTCCTTTAGCTACTTTCTTTGTGTTGTTTTAAAGGACATTTCAGCCAGAGGGCCACTTCAAATATCTGGAAGGGTGTTAAGGGCCAGAAAAAAAATTTAATATAAAATTTAAATAAATATATTAGAGAGAGACATATAGAACAATGAAAAAAATTTTCCCCTGGAGACAAGGCTAAAAAGAGGCCATGTCTTGGAAAAAGAGGAGTTATGGTCACCCTGTTTAAACCTTTTAAACAAGCCTAAATCAAGAGTTCTTTTTCAGAGAACCCTTATTATTTCTATGCAGAATTTGTTTGAATTGGACCATACATTTCACTATCATTTTTAAAGTGTCTTCGGATAAAATGGGGGAAACAAAACCAATGCAGGGAAAGTTTCTCAGGCTTCACCTTCACCGGAGATTCAACTTAGTACTAAACATCATAATCAATAAACTATTTTAACCATCCTTGGCGGAGCAATAGTAAGAAATGAAGACTGCCAGACTGACACAATTTGTACAAAGGATGGACCGGACTATTGAATTCAGTGGAGAGTGTGTTGAAAAAAGTAGCAAAGTATGGAAAGCAATGGTGGACTTGCTGCAAGGAGTGTCCTTGAGAAAGGCAAAGGCAAAATAGTATGAGCCTAGCCGTGTGATCTTATGCGTGTTTGCTTGGAAACAGTGGAATGGTCCAAGTTTGGTTCATCCCCATAATCGATAGCATAAGAAGGAAAACCATAAAACCCTGCCAGGTTGTACAAGGTTATTTACTGAGAGAGAGAACCAAGAAATGAAATGCATCTAATGAGAGCTATAGCCAGGAAAGAAGGGGAGTTCTCAGGGATTCCCCCAAAAAGATAAACCAGGGTTTGAGACTGCACACACACAAAGCTAGCTAGTAGGCACAGAGAGCACACATATAGTGCAAACCTAACTTGTGTTGGAACAGGCACTCCAGCTCTTAGATATCTTTATTAATCTTGTTAGATCTGAGATCTTTATAAATAAATTAGTATTTAGATGGTGCTATACCAACTGTAAGTTTGGGGCTGCTGCTGAACTACCCTGGGACAAGAGGAAACTTTCCCCCTTACCCTGGGTACCGCAGCAGCAATGGGTCTACTTGGATTTGCACCACCAATTTTGGCCACATAGCTCCAAGTAGCTCTGGACCAACCCAGGAATGGGGCTAGGATCTATCACAAGTGTGAAGTCCCTTCCCATCCAAAATCCTGCTTGCTTCCTGCTCTCCTACTCCAAGCCTCTTCCCTGCCTTCCCCCCTCACAGACCAGTGACTTTGACCTGTGCAATATACCACATTTTGGGGCCAGTGGTGGTGCAAGGTGATGCAATTCCCTGCACCAGCCTCCCCTCCTCTCTGGGTGATGCAAACATTCTTTATGGCACATGTGCCAACCCATCGTCTCTGCACTCACACAGAGAGAGCTGTGCTGATGGGGGTATTCAGGGGCAGAGGTATCACTAGGGTGGTGCGGTCTGCACCAGAGAACCTAAAAATTGCAACTTTGTGATGGTGCATTAAACCCCATCATGTCATATACCATTGCATTCGTATTGAAGAGCAGAATCCAATGCAAAAGTCTGTTTTGAAATAGCACCTTCCTATCCAAAGTAATGGCCAAATATCCTAAAAAACTAAAATAGGCATTGAACTCTATGGAAAGTGAAAGTGACTTGTGGTTTTACTCATGAGTAGGCAAACATAACTTAGTTCATTGGAAAGGGCAAAGTAAGAGGAATCTAAGGAGACCACAAATTGTCTTGAACCAATGAACATGTTCCCCACAAATCGCCCCAGAAGGAGGTGCCTGATGACTGCATTGAAACTCATTGAAAATTAAGCTGTGTTTACTGGCAAGTAAGCAGGCATGCCTTGGCTGGAGTGGAAGGTCAGTCCAGGACAGTACAAAACTTCAAAAAAGGTCCTTATCAGGGACGTTACTATGGCACTAGAAAGGGACACCCTTGAAGAAGATTACAGCCCTTGTGACCTAAATGGCTAAAATCATAGAAATGATCCCATCATGTTATGCACCTTTGAATGTGTAATTTACAGTAGAATGCAGTGAAACAAACCACTCTGAAATATCTTTATTCTATTAAAATGTATGGCTAAAAAAAATCAGTGGAGGTGAGGCAATGGCACATAATTATGCTCACCATTCATATTGTTGCCCCCTCAATGCATGGGGGTGACACGCTGGCTTCCTGCATGGGTGATGCAAACCCTAGTGACAGGTATCCAAAACCAGGCCCTGGGACCTTGGCAAGACCTCTCCATCCAGCCCACAGGCAAACCTAGTAACGTCTCTAATACAATCTTATATGTAAATTTATTCAAATTTGAAATGTAAATCTTTTTTCTGGCCCCCAACACAGTGTCAGAGAGATGATGTGGCCCTCCTGCTAAAAGGTTTGGACACCCCTTCTCTAGCACATGTGTCTACCAACTTTCTGCCAGACTTGGTGACCTCACCTTCTCCGCTTAGGCTGATTTTCCAGCTCCAGTTGGGCAATCAGCTTGTCTCTTCCCCACACACAGACAAATTCAAGTGAAGAAGCAATTTGCAGAGATATAATGCAAGATACCATAGATACTTCTCAAAAATTTCCCTTGCCAGAATTCCCCTGGCCAAAGAGATGGCCTTAGATTTCTAGTAATAAATTAGTACTTCCATAAACTTTGCCTTGCTAATGTCCAGCTGCTAATATTTTGGTGGTCCCATCAAACATTTTTTAAAATGCAGCAAAGCATCCCAGTTTCACGGACTATAACTTTCAACTTTGATGAGAGAAGGAAAATGCTTTCCTGAGATTGTATAATTTTGGGGTCACTTATAGTTTTCTATAAACAACATGAGTATGCAAGAATCCATTTTAAATGTGTGGCCTTCCCAGAACGTCTTCCATTCACAGGATTTTTGTGATGCATGCTGAAGTATTTGGATCAAGATTGCAATGTATTCCTGCCTGTTTTTTATTTGTGCAGACCAATAAAACGCCGATGAAAGATTATAAGCAGGTTAAATTTCTGGCTATAGATTACAAAAATAACAGAGCAGTTTACTGCAAAAAAAGACAAAGCTATCTTGTGAAAAGAAGCAACAACAACAACACCAGATTGCTCTCTGCCTCTTCTTAAAGTTTTGAAAGAGCTTGGCAGATGCTCACTGGGGCTGCAGACTCCTTATTTGGAAATGAAGGCACGGTGCAAAGAAAGCAAAGGGCAGGACAAGATGGAGAGCATTTTCTGAGAAGATAAGCAAAAGCAGCTCAGTGTCCTGGCACGAGGAGCACATGATGATCTGATGGGTGCCTCTCATTACAAGTTATTGAATATTTGCTTTCAGTAGATATTGTTGAGGGAGATAGGACAGACAAAAGAAAAGATTTCTTTAACCAGTGTAGTCTAAGGAACTCCTTGACACTGGATGTGGTGATGGCATCTAGCCTAGAGTCCTTTAAGATTGCACAAATTTCAGGAGGAAAGGTTCATCATGATTTACCACCCATGTTGGATATGTACAACCTCTTGATTTTAGAAGCAGACTACCTCAGAATGGCAGGTATAGGGGAGGGCATCAGGATGCAGTTTTCTTGTCGTCGTGAAGCACCTGTTGGTGGCCCATTTGATCTGACCCATCAGAGGCTCTTCTTAGTATAGTTGGAGTAAAGTCAATTTCACAAGGACTTCTACATTTCTCTCTCCCATCTCCCATATACCATAACTGCACTCAGATTCAGAGGCTAGATAAACCATGTCAAGGGACTTTTGTCACATCATTTTTTTTCCTACACCAAAAGAGACAGTTAACAGTTGTATATTTTTGTTTCTTGGGAATATGTTAAGTTGTATTTAGGAAAGAACACAGAAGGAAGCCACGGATGGGCAGAAGCAATACTAAAACTGAAGGGACCTTTTACTTTTTAACACTTTTTCCTTTTTTCTTTTTTAACCTTTCCCTTTTTTAACCTTTTTTCTTTTTTAACCTTTCTCTTCTCTTTCCCTAACAACAAGAATCCTTCTTCTCTATCCTTTTAGAAATCCATTGGGAAAGGGACTGTGAATCAGTGATGAGGCAACCAACAGCAGATTTGGGTAACTAAAATACTTGAGTAAATTTTTAGCTTCTAACTACCGCAGCATAGTTAACTCAGTTACATGTTACCTATAACAAAAGAAAAGATTTATAACTAAAGAAATAATTTACCAAAATTATAACTAAATAAATCACATACAACTTCAATTACCTTTTAGGGCCCACCCTATAGTAGTTCTTTTAAATGACAAAGAAAGTGCAGGACACACCCAGCCTCACCCACACTTCTTATTTTTAGCAAAAGGATGATCTGAGAAGTCTTCTCAGATTTTCTGGATGATCTGACCATCTTCTCACGGTCAGTAGTGTCATCCTTTTTTCTCAGGAGTTGTTGGGTGACAACAGCAATGGCAGTAGCAAGCAATGAGTATAGTTTGGCCATACCTACATACACCGGCTGCGAAGAGGTAACAACCCTAACCAACTTTCCAACACTGGCAAATGTCCTGAGTGTAAGGACCTGAAGAAAGTCTTCAGCAAGGATCATCCCCGATCCTGAATCTGCCTGGATTCGTTAGGAAGCCTGTGTAGTACCAACATCAAGTTTTGGTGTGCATCATCTGTGTCATCTGTACTGCAAGGAACTGCAATATACAAATCACATAGAGAAAGCCTACGCATACACCAATTTTGGTGCATGAATTTTGCAAAGAAAACACAGGGGTTGGAGTGCCAGGAGGTCCTCTTCACTCTCCGTACATGATTTTTCTACACAAATATGTCACAAACACAGAGAGATTTTAGTGAGCATGTGAACATTTCTGAGTATTGCAAGGCAATAGTGATTTGTTTATGCAGCGAGTGTCATTCTTATGTAAGCATATTTAGGATGAGGCTGTGTTTTCTAGCCATGGATTCCAAAGCATAATTCAAAACAGAAGGCATTACTCCAAAATGGTACATGCAGAAACCCCTTTTAGGATACCATTTGTTTGCTGCTTTTCTTGTTCTTAAATTGTATTCTCCCGTCTTGTTCTGTTAAAAGTCACTCTCCTATTCTGCCCCGGGCTATGAGTTATTATTATTAATCACTGAGTAGGATAAAATATCAACTTAAACTCAAAATAAATCATAAAAGACAAGTGCCAAGAGTCCACACAAGAAGAAACAAGGCTCTTCTTGTGCTCTCAGACAGAAGAGTCATAATTAAATCCCCAGATACACTGCGAGGGGGAAGAAATATAAGCTTTAATTGCAGAGGCTTACATGAAAGCAGCAATTTGACTTGTAAAAAGTCACAGTGTGCTACGGTCGACACACTCAATACAAGGAAAGATGAAAAGGAAAGTTATTTCAGTTTTATAACTCCTGCTTTTATTTTATACTATCAATTCCCCCCATTTCTTTTGAGCTTTTTCCATTATGGGGTGATTCTGCAAGAAGCCACACTGTAGTGGCTCCCACATTTCCAAGGAAACTGAGAATGGGATCTGAATTTTTAGTGGTGCCCGGTGTTCCCCAATGCCCAGTAGGGGTGTCCTGTGGTCCCCCAACTTGTGCAGAATGTGGTGGCTCGTGTGGTTGCTGGGGCTCGTTGGTTTGACTCTGCTGGGCCGCTGCTTCGGTGGCTACACTGGCTGCCCATTCAATTCTGGGATGAATTCAAAATGCTGGTATTGACCTATAAAGCCCTATACATTTCTGGTCTGGTGTATCTGTGGGACCACCTTCTTCCATACAATCTGACCTGTCACCTAAGGTCATCTTAGGGGACTTTGTTGACTGTGCCACCAAGAGAAGTGAAGGACATGGCAGCCAGAATCAGGGCCTTCCCAGTGGTTGCACCCAACTCTGGAACTCCTTTACTCTGGATTTTAGGAAAAATCCTGCCTTATGGGATTTTCTTATACTCTAGGCTTTTAAAGAATTTTTACCCTGCCTTACTCCGCCATGCGGATCCAAGGCAGCTACAATATAATAATTTAAAAAATCATAATAAACAACATGATAAACACACACACAAATTTAAAAACATTTAAAATTCAGGGCAAAATCCAGAGTAACCACGGGGAGTCCTTGCTCCGGTGTAAGAACAACTTACTCAGGATTCCAATATGAATTTCACATAGGTTTTCGCTAGGTGGTGCAGTAACTATGGGTGCATGTAAAGTCTCTTAAGAGCTCCTGTAGTTGCTCTGGATTTGGGGGTATGAATTAAAAACATTAATTCTTAAAAACATACCTGATGTCAATTAAATAAATAAATGGTGTCTGGTACACAGTGCCCAATAGGTATGCTTGCTGCTGCCTATCACTGCCCAGTGCCTGTTGATGCTTAGTAGTGCCCAGTACTGCCTTGCACCGGTGTAAGAACAACTTACTCAGGATTCCAATATGAATTTCACATAGGTTTTCGCTAGGTGGTGCAGTAACTATGGGTGCATGTAAAGTCTCTTACACTGCCCACCACCCAGTGCCAATGCCCAGTGCCAGCCAGTGCCTGCTATTGCCCAGCCATGCCTGGGTCCCACAAATATTCTTGAAATTTTTTCCCGCAATTATTATTTATTTGTAAATTTTTATCCTGCCTCGCTCCCACATGTAGGACACAAGGCGGCTTACAACAGGTCAATTCTGCAAGAACATTAGAAATGCATGAGAAAAGTAATAAATAAAGCATCAAAGTAGTTAAGTATCCCAGTCCTTTGAATGTAGGAACAAAAATCTTAATGGAACTGATATTCAAAAAGGTACTGTCTTTATGTAGAATAGAGGCTCATAACCTTTTTACAGATCCCCAGTGGATTGCTTATTACGTCCCTGAAACTCCTTTACTAGACTGTCAAAATAATCATCATCACCAGTTCTATTAGGTAGCCATATGACTTCAAAAGAAGTTAATAGCTTGGATTCACTTTACATGTGGATAATCAGAAACAGAATGCCTCAGTACACATGGTGAAAGTGAATAATCCAATCTGACAACATTTTAAAGGATTTATAGGTAAAGGTGCCCCCCACAGATTATACTGCTAATTGTGACCGATGGTGAGATGCTCATCCATGTTTCTAAGCCTTTAGAGCTAGCATTATCCAAAGACACTTCCATAGGTCATGAGTGCCGACAGCTGCTTTAATATCTCCATCAAGGTGGTACCTGTTTATCTACTTGCATTTACACGCTTTCAAGCTGCTGGGTTGGCAGGAGCTCACCCCGTCTAGTAGGACCCAGGTTTCGAACCCAGGCCTGCTGGTTATCAAGCAAAGTATCTTAACCACTTGCTCCACCACAGCCCACCCTTTAAAGATTTATGTCCCATCAATTGGTTCCCCTAATTCCAAGGGGTATAGATACCCACCGTTAAGAATCCCTCTTGTAGGAGCTGTTCTCAAGAGGTTGCCAAAATATAAGAGAACCATAAACACAGATTCAGCTCTATTGGGCATGTGACATCAGTTTCTTTTGGAAAACAACATAATCCTTTCCATATTGCTCAATGAAAAATGACGCCAACATAAAAGGGCCTCTTTTCACCAAAGTCATTGCTTAAAGCAAAAGTCTAATTGAAAACAAACTTACCTTTCTTTTTCATACATTCAGTATACACATTCATTTATTCTCTTTTACTTACTTGGCATGTACTGCATAAAGTTTTGTTTATATTATTCCCATGTAGCTGTCTAGTAATTTTTTATCCTTTGGAAAAAAAGCTTAAACCTTTTTTATTCCTAAAAAATACATTAAAAAATCAGGTTTGCTTAAGTCCTACTGAGTGGAACCTCAGCACAATGACATTGTGATCCTATGCCCCACTTATGGATGGCAGTGGCCCATGCTTGCTGCCATATATCTCTCTGTGGTGGTGTAAATATTGTGTCACCATTACATATTATGGAGTCATCAGTAGAAATGGCCTTTTTTACCTGCCAGGAAAGGAGAATAGAATATTTGTCAAACTATTGCCACAAATACAGACATCTTACTACAAGTCTCAACCCCATTCCTTGCCCTCCCTGCCAGTTCTGTATGTAAACAATGTAAATAATGTTTGGGGAAAAACCACATACATACACATAGGACATTTGAGACAAACAAATCCTATCAAAGATGTCTAAATATACTACAGAATTGTGTATTTTTTCTGTCATTTCCAGCAACTTTATGCAATTAGAGGTGAAAATCATTTGCTCTATAGATACCCCATAGGTCATGCTCTATAGATACCTCTATAGATACCCTATAGGTCATGCTAAACTCTCCGAACATTTTGTCCCTCCTTCATTATTCATTTAGATAAGTGTCAACCACTGAATTTCAAAGACGTTTATTAATTTAAAGACTGGCAGCAAAACAATTTGTTAAAGAGATGGTTTCACAGAAAAAGAAGGAAAACAACTGGTGACCTTACAGAGTATATTTAATCTGAACTGGATGTCACAAATATTTAGCCACAAGATCCCTGTGTTTGGATAAGTAATCCAGCCAACAAAACACAGGGATACTAATGGTTTCAACCAATCTATTTAATGATTGGATTAACTATTCCTTGAGCTGTGTAGGAAAAGGCAAGCAGGTGAATTCTCTCTCTCTCTCTCTCTCTCTCTCTCTGCATATGTGCGTGTGTGTGTGTGTTCCTGAATTCTTAAAAACCCTCAATTTTTAAAAATAGTTTATTTGATTGCAGTTACAGTGAGACGAAGTAGAAAGGATAAGATGCTAGGATTGGATAGTAAGATTGTAAAAGCAGTTTTTGCCATGTTGGTTTCCAGGAATATATTGCTGTGCTATTTGAAGCTCAGACCCAGTGACATGATCCCAGGATCACATCCCGGTGAGGAAATGGGGGCAACTTTGATCCCTACTATGGGTCCTGCCAAGGTCGGGGGGGGGGGAATCTGGGGAGCCCCGAGGAGCCCTGCAGAGTGCAGAAATTCAACTTACAGAAAAAAAGCTTTGTGACCCACCAACAATCATGTCCTCTCTTTCAGTCTTGTTTCCTGGAAAAAAAATCCTCCTTGTCCTCTTCCTTGTGAGCAGGCAACATGTAGCCTTCTTGTAATTAATAAATTATATGTCCTAAATTATTTATATTAGTTTTAATTTGATAATAAGTAATATAGTGTTTAAAATAACCACACAAAAACAATATACATGGGTGTTTTCAGCTTTTATTTTGTGATGTTCTACAATTTTCTTGGATGTCCTACATTTTGGGAGGCCTTGTCCTCTTTTTTCAGTTATGACATAATATGGTCACTTCGTATGATCCAAGAAGTCTGAGAAACCTCGATTTGAGACTTCTGTGTGTTACATTGGATTGAATCTGTATTCAGTAAAGCTACTAGTTAAGAAACATGGAACATCCTGCAAGCTGTGGGTCACAAGAAGTCTGGTTGCAATCCTAAAGACACTTTCCTGGGAGTACACAATGGGAGTACACTTTCCTGGGAGTTTCCAATTGAACACAGTGAGGCTTACTTTTGAGTAGTCGTGGTTTGACGACACAAAGCCAATAGGCAGGTGTCGAATTTGGCTCGCTGGTCAAGCAGAAAACACAGCTCCGCCCTCGTGGGGTCAGGTGAGACCACCAGGAAGGGCGGAACCTAAAGGTAGGCTTTATAAAGGGGATGCAGAGGTACAATCAGGATCAACTGAGGCACAGCCAAGGGGGTGTGCCTACAATAACCCAACCTCAGTCCTCAGCGGGGCAAGACTGGAAAGGCAACCCCCGTGCCTGCAGGTCGCCTACTTTCAAACCCCGGCGGGATGGAAGGTGGTAACCAGGGGGTAGGAAGGGCGGGATGGAAGGGGGTAACCAGTAAGATCCGACCCGCTCCCCCTGGTTGGGGGGAGGGGTATGTGGGGCAGAACCCTATTAACTGGGTATGGCCAATATATATGTACACGCCAACCTTGGTACCTAGATTTCACCTGCGGGCCCATAAGGGGCCTGTAAGCTCGCTAACCCTAGACACGGGGCAGACTCTGGAGGTCTTAAGGGAATTTAACCCCCAGGTCAAGTTCAAGTTCAAGATCTGCCCCCCCTTTTGATTATGATTGGATTATTAATTGAATTTATTGATTATTGATTATTTTAATAATCATGTAATAAAGTGGCCCATCTCCTCCATTTGTTTGTCTCTGTGTTTAATGGACCATGTGTAGACCAAAGGACTGCAGCATGTGTCAATCAGAAGAGGCTTCAATAGCCTGACTTCCACCCTCATATGTGATGTGGCTGACACTGATGGAGGGAACAGGAGGTGGTTCCTGCTTCTTATTTGCTTCTTATTCTGGCATATGATGGAGGCGAAAGAGTTTATGGGCAAAATCCAGAGTAACTATGGTGAGTCCTTGCTCCAGTGTAAGAACAACTTACTCTGGATTGCAATATGAATTTCCCATAGGTTTTCACTAGGTGGTGCAGTAACTAGAAGTGCATGTAAAGTCTCTTATGTGCTCCCATAATTACTCTGGATTTGGGGGTATGAGAGTCATAGGAAGAGGAAAAAGTGAGCAGCTGATCAGACCAGGGACCTGAGGAAATGGCTTTGGATGGGAGATACCTGCACTCAGAAAAGCATGAAGGGGTGTGTGAGGAAAAGAGGCTAACCCCTGCTGAAGAGCTGGCCCAGGACTTGTTGTATTTATTGGTATCACATGAGGATGACTCCCTGGGGAAGTGCATCCAGTGGTGAGCTTCAGGGGCTTCTCATAGGTTCTATAGAACCCTTTGCTAATCAGTGCCTGGTTCTGAGAACCGGTTACTAGTGGAACATAGATAGAACCTGTTGTTAATTTATTTGAATCCCGCGACTGAGAGCATCCCCTTCTTCACACCATGCCATTGGACCCAGAGTGTTCCTGAAGAGATAGCAACATGGGAGTGGGAGAAGAGGGGAGAGACTGGGGAGGCAGACAGTGCTGAAGAAGCCAAACTGGAGGCCCCCCCACTGCCCCCAAGGCACTGTCATAGAAGAGCTGCCAGGGGATTGGTGCATAAGCTGGCCCCAGGTTAAAGAATGGGACATCTGCCCGGCCCCCCGGTCCCAGCATCCACGACCCCTGTTGGGGAGGAGGACCCCCTTCCCACCATCCAGATCCCAGGCCACATCCTGATGGCAGGGGTTGTGGGCATGAGATCTGGACGGAATAAAAGAAACAGAAAAGCATGGGAAGAAATGAACATGGTGCAAGTGGTTAAGACACTGTGCCTGATAACCAGCAGGCCTGCGTTTGAGACCTGGGTCCCCACAAGACAAGGATTTCCTGCTACAGGCAGGGGGTTGGACTAGATGATTCACTGGGTCCCTTCCAACTCTATGATTCTATGAGGCAGTGTGTGGGTGACGTGGCTGCAGAACTGACAGGCTGGAGCACCAGTGCCCTACTCCAGTCTGCAGACCAAACCCACAGCAGGACTGAAGGGTGGCTGGTCTGGCTCTAGTGTCTGAGCCCATCCCAGGTGTGGATCTCCTATAAGGAGAGTTATAGTTGTTTTACTTACCTGTTAGAAATCGTTTGATACTTACCTGTAACGAAAGACTTGTACCTCCTTGATGGATGCTAGTAAAGCCAGTTATGACCCGTTACGGTCACTGGCTCCACGATTTAATCTGGAAGACATAGGTGTGCCCCTGGTTTTAACCACATCCTCCCCCCTCCCCCAAAATTGATGGCAGAGCTTGACAGGGTGTTTTGGGAGAATGGTGGAGGATGGAGACTTTACTCTTGTAGTGTGTATGAAGACTGTGGGAACGCTGCAAACTGCTGGGGAAAGGTCAGCTATAGGAACATAGCAAAGAGCCAATTGACAGGGACAAATGGCAATAGCCCAGGTGAGCCCAACTGGCTCCAAAGGAAGTGATTCACAAAGAAAAAGGAAAAAAGAAGGGCATTTGGAGTATAATCCAGAGCAGCTGTTCAGTTTTGCTCAGTGTGCATATGACATTCCAAGAACCCTTTTTTCCCCCATCTCTCCTTACTAATAGCTTCTGTTACAGTGGGGTTTCCAAAAAATTTTCTCCTAAATAAACTTCCACATCCAAGGTGAGTGAATCATTATATATATATTCCCAAGATACAAACTACATTTTCGAATTGTTAGGAACTTTTCCTTCCTTGAAAGTGCAACGATTGTACTTGTGAGTGTATTGAGCTTGCAATACAAGCTTCTGTTGCTTAAGGTTTCATGGCTGAAGAGATTTGAATCTGAAACTCCCAGAGGAGAGTAACCCTGCACTCAATCCCACATATTGGACATATTGGATAAAGGATTTTTTTTGCCCCTGAGTACTCTCAGAACTATACCCCACTAATCTGAATGGTTGTTTTATTAAGTTGCAGCATAGAGGCTAATGGGGATATCAACCACATTGTTGCAAGGAAAATGAGTGCTTGGGGCAAAGCAATAATAAACCTTAAGGGTTTTCTTTTATAAACAAATCATATATGCCACAGAACTATGTCTTTTACTTTTTTACTACATTAAAAAGTTGCACATCAGTAGTGTCAAAAACTCCCTCGTGGCCGCAGAGGTTCACTATACTTTTAATCATCTGTATGCAGGACTGCAGGAAAGCTTTATAGAAACAGAGAAAGGCAAAATGGGGGAGGGGGTATTTGCATACATTTCCTGAATCGAGGCTGTGTTGCTGCATGCGCGGCGCACGTATGCGCTGGGTGTCAGCTAAGTTACATTTTCCTCAAGATGTCATGGGTGCTTGTCTTGCCAAATGTGATAGAACTGACAAGTATTTTCATGTACGAGTGGGGAAAGGGGAGGGCAATCTCTGCAACTCCCATCACCTTGTCAAGTTGAGTGAAGGCAAACTCCAGCATATTCCTTCACAAGCGACGAGGTCTTTCCGGACTCATTAAAAGTCATAAACTTAGATGGCAGCAATGTGCCATGCATACGAGATGAAGTCAACGAGGGCTGTCCTCCTTGAAATAGGTGAAGGCTCCTCTTCCTCACCCTTTTCAACTCTCAGATTGAAACCACAGGATGTGGCTGAGTCGGAGTGCTTCCTTTTCAATGCACTTCAGAAATTGCAGGGGAACTGGAACTATAACTTTGGCCAGACTTCCTGCCACCTGTCTCATTAGGCAGGTATCTAAGAGCTTTGTCACTTCCCCTATCATTTCCCAAATATCTGACACAGTACAGCAGCGCTAGCCTGCTGTCATTTATTCTGGCTGCTTCTCGCTTCATAATAACATTGAGCTTGCAACTCCCAATCATAAACAGCTGTTACGGGAGGGGGGTATGGGAGACACTGGTTTTGCACCCATTGCCTTCCCTTTACTGTGGTTTTCTGGGGAAAAGAGTGTCAACATGTTCTGCAGTGATGGAAAGGGGGAGCAGGGCACAGGAAAAGTTCCAGAGTGTTATGGTTTTTTCGGCGCATCATTCCAATGTAAACTTAGGGAAATGCTCTTAGATTGCAGAATGCAGAAGTTAGACTTACTCATGAAAGCCTGCAGACGCCCATCTGTTTTTTTATACATTTTTGTAGAGTCCCTGCTGGGACACACTAACTCCAACAATAGATTCAACAGTACAATTACTGGCATTTTTCACGTTGGCAAAAGATGCTAAGCTGTAAATTTTGGCTGTAAAGCTTTGATGCACAGGATTAGGGCCCAGTCCTATCCTACTTTCCAGTATTATAATGCAGCCACAACAGGGCTGTAGCTGGGGGGGGGGGGGCGAGGTGGGGCTGTCCCCCTACAAAGCAATCAGCTGGCCCCCCTCAGGATTTTTCCCTAATCTGCCCTTACTTTGTCAGCCAGACTTTGTCTTTCTAATCATTCTCCAGTAGCCACCAGTGCAGTGGTTCTCAATCTTCCTAACGCTGTGACCCCTTTGTAAGTTCCTCATGTTGTGGGGACCCCCAACCATAAAATGATTTTCGTTGCTACTTTATAACTGTAATTTTGCTATTGTTACGAATCGTAATGTAAATATCCGATATGCAGGATGTATTTTCATTGTTACAAATGAAATGTGTGTTCTATGCACACATTGAACACAATGGGATTGATTTCAGAGTAGGCATGCATAGGATTGGGCCCTGAGGCTGAAATCCTATCCACATTTACATGGGAATAAAGGCCCCCCTGACTATAATGGGATTTATTTCAGAGTAGGCATGCATAGGATTGGCCCTGAGGCTGTCAGTCAGCCCCCTGCGTGCGCAGCTACAGCCAGAGGTCTGGCAAGCCTGACCTGGCCTCCTGCACCAGGGGTCTTTAAGCGACCCCCAGGAAAGCTCTAGGCGATCCCCAAACTTTGAGAAACACTGCACCAGTGCATTCCATAAGACTTACCCTTCCATGGACCTCATAAGCCTCCTGATGGAAGCAGTTGTGTTTCATTTGCATTTCAAATAAACATCCACCTGGACGGACCTCCTGGTGTGAATGCGTCCTGGGAGGCAAATGAGAGTCTTCTAATGAGAAGTCCTCTAGTCCTCCACTGAGCCCCCTCTTCGCAGGACTTGCACAGCCTGGGTCAACTGAGTACCCCCCAAGAGCTGGCATGTGCAGTGCACCCTGCACCCATCCAGCACACTGAGACCCTCTGCTCTTCCCCTCCTTTCCCAGGACTTGGGGAGCCCAGATCATCTCAGTGTGCCCATCCACTGAGCGCTCTACCCTTTGAGCCACCCTGTGCCTTCTTCCTGCCCAGGTATGTGCTACCTTTGCGGCCCTCCCCATCCTGTGATTAATTGCCCCTTTTCCTTGGAAAATATGTATGTATGTTACCATACATCATAATAAAAAAGAGAACAAAGCACCCCCGAAGTGTAGGACACCCAAGAAAAAATGTAGGACATGAAAAAATAAAGCTAAAAATACTCATTTATATTACTTTCATGTAGTTGATTTAAACACTATGTTGACTATTATTAAATTTAAAACTATTACACAGGATTTATATTAATGTTTCTGAGCACTGAAGTAAAAAATCTTATAGCCAGTTTTTCTTATTTTTTAAAAAAGAGTACAGGTTGTGAATAATTATTCATGGATTTGAGATCCATGGACATACCTAACCACAGGTTTGGCTGAATCTTTTTCTGAATATGACCAGTGCTGTGCTTTGGTGGTACCCAGAGGCCCTTTTGAGATCAGGGAAAGCCATGTGCTGCATCCCTAATCCTACAAATGCCTTAAATTCTTAAAACATTAATATTCTGCAAATTTGCTTCTGAGTAGGCATGCAAAGGATTGAATTTTTTTTTTAGAGAGGAGGCTAATAAAATATTTTCTATTGCAATATGCAAGTGACATGAAACATAAGAAGCATATTGTTGAGGGCACAACAAACACTGAAACTTTCCTGCGGAAGTTACTGACCTGATAATGCATTTCATGCAGCAACTGCACAATCTGAAAGCTGTAAATCCCATGGTTCGGCTTCATCCAAAGGAGACGTTAACATCTGCATGGGTTCTGATGGCTGTTGGTCATAGAAACATAGAATCATAGAGTTGGAAGGGACCTAGTAGGTCATCTAGTCCAACCCCCTGCCTGCAGCAGGAAATCCCCCTAGAGCATCCCCGACAGGTGCTCATCGAGCCTATGCTTGAAGATCCCCAGTGAAGGAGAGTCCACCACCTCCCTTCGCAATCTGTTCCACTGCTGAACCGCCCGAACTGTCAGGAATTTTTTCCAGATATCCAACCGGAATCTCCTCTCTTGCAGTTTGTACCCATTGGTTCTAGTTCTGCTTTCAGAAGCAGCTATAAACAAATGAGCCCCTTCCTCCCTATGACAGCCCTTCAGGTATCTGAAGAGGGCAATCATGTCTCCTCTTAGCCTCCTCTTCTCCAGGCTGAACATCCCAAGTTCCCCCAACCTTTCCTCGTAGGGCTTCCCTTCCATCCCACTGATCATTCTTGTCGCTCTCCTCTGGACTTGCTCCAGTTTGGCTGCATCTTTCTTCAAGTGAGGTGCCCAGAACTGAACACAGTACTCAAGGTGAGGTCTCACCAATGCAGAATAAAGAGGAACTATAACTTCTCGCGACTTGGAAGCTACAGTCCTCTTAATGCAGCCTAAAATGGCATTTGTCTTCTTTGCAGACACATCACACTGCTGACTCATGTTTAGCTTGTGATCCACGGCAACTCCAACATCCCGCTCACATGTTGTGCTGCCAAGCCAACTATCCCCCATTTTATACCTGTGTTTTTGGTTTTTATTGCCCAAGTGCAGAACTTTGCACTTCTCCCTGTTGAAATTCATTCTATTTGTTACAGCCCAGTATTCTAGTTTATCCAGATCCTCCTGGAGGTTTCTCCTGTCTTCTGTTGTGTTTGCTACTCCTCCCAGCTTGGTGTCATCCGCAAATTTGATCAGGTTCCCCTGTATCCCTTCCTCTAAGTCATTAATGAAAATGTTAAAGAGAACCGGGCCCAAGACAGAGCCTTGGGGTACCCCACTTGAAACCAACCTCCAGGTTGACACAGAACCATTTACTAAAACCCTTTGGGTGCGGTCGTCAAGCCAGTTGCGGATCCACCTAACGATTGCCCCATCTAGCCCATATTTTTCCAACTTCCCAATTAAAATTTCATGTGGGACCTTGTCAAATGCTTTGCTGAAGTCAAGATAAATGACATCCACAGCATTGCCACTATCCAGTGAGGTAGTAACCCGATCAAAAAAGGAGATCAGATTTGTCTGGCAAGATTTATTCTTGGTAAATCCATGCTGGGTTGTTTTGATCACCGAGTACTTGTCTAGATGTGCACAAATTGTGCTGAGGCCGAGGATTGCCATGTGGTTAAATGAAACCATGTGAATTGCACATTTCTTTTCATCCATTGATTTGCAGCCTTCTTCATGTGGCAGTAAATAACACAGCAGCCTTTCATTTGGAATGGCGGATATTTAATGTAAATGTTTTGCCTTCACATTATCCTATATACACATGGTTATGCTGAGGTGTATTTCCAGCTTATTACTCATCATTTAATCACAAAAAATTGTGGTAAATGTTTGCCACAGTGCCATAGCTGTGATGGTATAACGCACAAAATTGTGTGCTGTGAGCATTTCCATTTTCTCATTCTCCAGGAAAAACTCTGCATTTCTCTACCGGAAAAATAGCTTTTATTTTATTCAGAAAAGAGCAACTGTGAGCATTGCATTTGGAGCCATGTGACAAATGTATATGATCTCACTCACATACAGGTGCAGGAAATTAAAAGAATGAGGTGAACATGTGAAGAATCTTAAACATTAATGAAAAAGATGTCCTATGGAACCCCAAAGTGTGGTTGAGATCATAGCTCAGGTTCTTTTGGGACATCAAACACACAACAGCATGCGGACTCCCACCGATTTCAGTCTCATTAGAGGTTACTTTAAGTCAGCGATAAAGTCTTCAAAGATGTAATGCGCATATTTATCTGGTGGAGGTAAGTGTGATGAGGCAGGTCTGAGACACTGCCATCACGTACAGGAGATTCAAAGTCACAACTTCTCGTTTCTCTGTTCCAAAGCCAGGCAAGTTTATTTTAAGCAACATCCAAGATAACCATTATCAACAGGGTCAGCTAAAGGCAGTTGCTTTGACCATTGCAAAAACACTGGCATTGCATTATAGCTGAAGGAAATCCTTCACGAAAGCTTGCCTAGTGGCACATGATCTAAAATAGAATGGCATGCAACAGTCCTGGCACACCTCCTGGTAGATGGATAAGTAGCATCTCCTAGAAGGTGAAGCACTAACTGCTGACACTTTTATGGACCTCATAAGTCTCATGAACCTTTATGTGGGTGTCTTGTTGATAGAAGCAGTTGTGAAAGTGGACTGCCACCTGCCCATCATGGGACAAGGGACACTGGCACCGGCTCATGTTTTTCACAGTGTTCACAGTGTTTTGCCTAGGAGATTGGTCCAAGAGGTGGCAATGAAGAAATAGTTTGAAAGATCTGAAGATTGGACAACTGATGGTAAAGGTGCCTGAATAATGATACCAAGTGACCAGATGCCCAAACCCCAAAAAGAGGAGAAGGTCCACCAAAATTCCTGATATCCAAGGAAAATTCCAGACATGTTTAAAACGTAGGACACTGAATAAAATGTAGGACAAATGTAGGACATATTAAAATAAAGGCTAAAAATACTCCTGTTGCTTTCCTGTACTTAATTTCAACACTATACTATTTCTTTAAAATTGAAAACCTCTTTGCAAGACCTGCTTTTCTCAACAATGCTCATGTAAGTGGCTCAAAGCAGACATGGTCCTCACCCAGGGTGACCATATGCTATAACCAAAAAAAGAGGACAAGGCTCCCCAAAATGTAGGACGTCCAAGCAAAATGTAGGGCATGACAAAATTAAATCTGAGAACACTCATGCTGAAAACTCTCAGATGAAGCATTTGCTGAGCTCCAAGTGCACAGCATCAGGACCATTCTGGAAGCTGTGCGGTCTCTGGATTGACCTTCCACATGAGCAAGGCATGCTTGCTTACTCATGAGTAAAAGCAGATGTGCAGTCTAACTTTCAGAAGGGTTTAATGGAGTGGAGCTTGGAGGAAAGGTTTCCTTATGAGGTGCCTGGTAGGGGCTTCATTCATTGGATCAGGACCAGATTTCTCTCAGCCTGCCCAAAATATCTAAGGCAAGTTTACCTATTTGTGAGTAAAGGCGCAATTTGGCTCCCTTTCAGTTCCCATAGAAATCAATGCAATTATCAGGGGTCTCTTTTTAGGGTGATTTTGGGGCTCCATTCATTGGATCATGACCATTATGGTGTCCTTGGATTCCTCTCAGCCTGGCCTTTCTGGCAGACTATGGCATATTCACCTGCTCAAGAGGAAAGCCGCGATATGGAGAACTTTTCTTTCCCATCGAGCTCAATGCATACTTTGTTTCTCAGTTTTTTGGCAGTAACTTTTGATAGAAAGGCGATATCTCAGAAACAATTTTTGCATTGGATTGTGCTCTTTAATACGAATCCAATAACATATGACATGATGGGGTACTGCACAGCTGCAAAGTTCCAAAATGAAGCCAAAATGGAGGACAATGAAGCCAAAATGGAGGACACCAGAAGGCTAAAAAACTGTACAAATGCGGGAATTTCCGATCATATGGTCACAAGGTCAAAAGCAATGTTGGTGGAAGAATGGGAATGTGTTTAAAATCTTACATGCTAATGTTTCTTAGGCTGCTTATGTGGAAAGTACAGTGTATGTTCACACTTTATTTGCAACCAATTTGGAAGGAACTCAGGGTCAGACAATAACATTCTGCATGTGGAGAACCCGAACTGGAATCCAAGATTCCAGAAGATCCCCGTATCCTTTGGCAGGCTGCAACGAACCCATGGATTTATTTTGGGGATTATATGCTGTTCTCATTAACAGCCTTTGTTTTCTACCCATGAAGATTACTTCAATTCCGTGGATTAAGGCAACCTAGACAATACCAATATGAATATTGATTTTGGAGAATGCACTTAATTTCATTTAATATTCATGCCTAAGGAATGTTTTTAAGCTCTGGCTACAAGTCTTTTTTCCTTGACTTTAGGAACTGGATACAATTAGAAGCCCTGCTGAAAATCAAACAGCAACAGCAAAGCAGTGAAAGGAAACTAAGATGGTCAAGAATGCTTTGGAGAAAGTGAATAGTCACCAGAACAGAATGTTCTACATTTTAGACAGTTGGATGTGAAAGTGAAAAGCTACTTAAAGTCTATTAGGTTAAGGACACTTAAATCTGGTCTCAAATGACCTTGTCAACATACATGCAGGCATCAACACAAAAAAGTTTTAAATCTGGTTCCACCAATTTAGCATTCTGTCTTTGGTAATGACCATTCACAGTGACTAAGGGCACAATCCAGAGTACCTACGGGAGCACATAGAGACTTTACGTGTACCCGTAGTTACTGCACCACCTAGTGAAAACCTATGGGAAATTTTATATTGCAATCCAGAATAACTTGTTCTTACTCCGGAGCAAGGACTCCCTGTAGTTGCTCTGGATTTCACCCTAAGTCCCCCCACAAATGTGACATGGGGCCATAATTTATTAAATTACAATACTGAACACTAGTTGGCAGAGGCAGTGGGTCTTGCCTTGGACGAGGACTTGGACTTGCACTAGCTAAATAGATGTTGTAGCTGTTGTAGTTCACAGGCATCCAGACTACCTTCTGAGAAGTAATTAGAACATACCCATATTTGCTCCGATATAATGTGCCATCAAATTCTAATGCGCACCCTGATTTTAAAAGATTAAAAAATAAATTTACTGGCACTTGTAATGTGCAGCTAGAAATCAAGTTCAAAATTTAGTTTTACTGCATACAATGAGTTAAATTACAATAATAATAGGATAATGGATTTATTGTGTTATGATTTTTACCTAATTGTACTACTTCCATGATGGAGAAAGCCACTAAGAACTGGTTTTTGGAAATTCCAACCAGAAGGGTGTGAAAAGGGGTGTAATTCATTTTCCTCCCTATACTTTACATTGAAGAATCGATGACTGATCAGTGATCTGCTCCAATCCCCAGGCTTAGAAGCATGAAATTTGGAGAGCGTATTCCTTCTGTGAGATGAGGACCCACCAAGAACCTCTTTTTAGAAATTTAACCCCTAAGGAGCTGAAATGCAATGAAGTGCAATGAGTCTAGCCAATTTGATGCCCGATGCCTTGTGCCCTGGGGGATGGTACATAGTGGGATGTAGATGGGGGAATGGTATGTGGGGGAATGGTGTGCAGGGGTGGTGTTGTGCATGGGGATGGTGCATGGGGGTGGTGCACAGGGGGTATGGTGTGCCAAGGGGAATGGTGCACTGGGGAAATGGTGCATATGGGGGATGGTGTGCATGGGGGTGGTGCACATGGGGGTGCACTTAGGAGGAGGTGCGCATGGTGTACATGGGGGGATGGTGCAGGACATTTCCTGGCATCCCTGAAAAAGTTCGCATAATTTTATGAAGACTAGTATTCACATTTTGTGTAAATCTACATTGTTTTACATATCATAATTCATAGAAATTATGATTCAGTGATTGTATGAATTTATGATCTAATTGAGGAGGGAATGGGCCCAAAAGAAACTTGTACCCCCTGATCAAATTCCTCTAAGAGACTCTGGCATAGGAAGCGTAGGAGGTCTCCTGTGGATTGCTTCATCTTGCTGCATGCTAAGGCTGGCTTGGCATTTGCCACCATCTGTTTGCACTTGTCCAACCACTCCTTCAAATGCTGCTCCAGTTGTAAGCTGTGCACTCCACCTCTCCTATACACTACTACTCATATTTTTTTTGAAATAAAACCCAATACTGGGGGAGCCATTTACTCTTAACTCTAGATGTGGTTGAGCAACCACGCACATACTTATCATGTTGTCAGTTGTCTTGGCACTGACAACAGTTTTATTTATTAGTTTTTCACCAGCGACTTAGCCATCTCTACCAGCCTTGGAGCCAGCCATTTATCTCCAAGGTCTCTGGCTACCCTCATATAAAGGCTGATAGTTCATGACTGGAAGGAAGCCTAGAGTCTCCAAAAGTTTCTTTTTTATAGTTTCTGTACCCTGATTGTGATGGCACCCAGCTTGAACACTCAAGGACCAGAGGACTGGAGAAACTAATATTCCAGCATCATTCTTCAGCAGTTGCAGGTCACAAATTATATCTGAAAACGTCTTCTAATAATTGGACTCCTTGCAAAATCTCTGGCAGCCATTGAACACAATAGGTGCCAATGGGCACTGAACACAATAGGTGCCAATGGGCAGAAACCAACAGCACATTAGCAATGTCAGCGGTGGCTTATGGGTACTAAAATAATTATTTTAACATTTAGCAGCAATGTGGCACTATCTGTTTTTACTGCATAAAAAGTTTAGTGTAAACTGAATGATGAATCGGTCCACTCATATTCCACTACTGCAACGTTCAGCATTCAAAATACTATTATTACTGCCTAGTAAGTTCAATATTTTAATTGTTGTAGTAGCAGCAGATGGTCAGTCTAGGCACCTCTCAACTACTCCTCAAAATTCTGCTCTGGGTTCCTTTATTGCTTCTTTCTGAATGGCTTGTTGACACACTCAGAAATCAGTATGAGTATCAAAATGAGATACTACTGTATCTGCATTTAATGATAAAAGATGGTTGTGTGAAGAATTATAGTGGGTTATTTCATGTATCTGCATTTAGTAGTAAAACAATAGCAGATTTTAGAAAGAACAGTCTGTCCCTGGTAAACCTGGCAGGCTACAACTTGCTTTTTAGTAACCTGCAAAATCCTGGCAGAATAGTGGTGTATACCAAGATGGCTTACCAGTCAACCAGCACTAACTATCTCTATGCAAGTCATCATCCACCACCCTCAACTTTCTTCACTGTCTGGCCGCAGGAATAACCCTGAAAATGTGACATCTCCACTTTCAATCACTTAAGAGAAGAAGGTCTATAGCAGTGTTTCTCAAAGTGGGGGTCGGGACCCCTTTGGAGGTTGCCTAGAGCTTTCCTGGGGGTCACCTACAGACCCCTGGTGCAGGGGACCAGGTCAGGCTTGCCAGACATCCGGCTGTAGCTGTGTGTGCACTGGGGCTGACTGACAGCCTCAGGGCCCAATCCTATGCATGCCTACTCTGAAATAAATCCCATTATAGTCAGGGGGCCTTTACTCCCATGTAAATGTGGATAGGATTGCAGCCTCAGGGCCCAATCCTATGCATGCCTACTCTGAAATCAATCCCATTGTGTTCAATGTGTGCATAGAATACACATTTCATTTGTAACAATGAAAATACATCCTGCATATCGGATATTTACATTACGATTCATAACAGTAGCAAAATTACAGTTATAAAGTAGCAACGAAAATAATTTTATGGTTGGGGGTCCCCACAACATCAGGAACTTATAAAGGGGTCATGACATTAAGAAGATTGAGAACCACTGGTCGATAGGAAGAGGTAAGACACAGGGACCTGCAGTCCAGGGGTGCCACGTGAGGTAGAACCACCCCACTAGCATTATCCAAAAATTGCTAGAACCTAAGCCACTGATCATGCAAGTGTTCCACTTGCTTACTTATGTGTAAACAGGCAGGATATGTGCACAATCACCATGTTATTTTTAGAGGATTGCAGTGATTTTTAGAGGATTCCAGTGGGGCATTTCTGTCTGTCTACAGTATTCTGCCTCACGAACTGTCCTTGCTCTGCACAACGCTGGTAGGACTCTTTGCATCCTCTTCTCAATTGCTTTACAGAAGACAGAGTGAGTTAGTAGAGAATGACATAGCTGCCAAGCAGGTGGTGGGCCAGGGCAGACAGAGTATAGGGTACAAATATAAGTGTCAATTTCTCATTCTTCCCCAGCCTGCCACCAGAAGGAAGTAATTTGGTTGTCCTCCTAGCTAGGCCACCCCTGATTCTGGAAATGGCAGATATAAGATGTTGTTATGAAAGTTACAAGATGGTATGGTGGGAAGATTAATACAGAACTTAGGAAAGTGGTCCTTTTTTTAACTTGTATGTTTGATCTAGCTGGTATGTTCTTCCTGTAAGCTTGTTCTGTCTGATGCCAATAAAGGTTTATGATGATGACTTCGGAAAGTGGTCAGAGATCCAAGGTAATCAGCAGATGCCTATTGTGGAATCACATGGCTTTCATGGAGGGTCTGTGGATTTCATTTTCAAGTAATTGAAACATATTAGGAACACACTTTATTGGTGTATTATATAAAATTCATAGCTGCTCTAGGACTATTTCTCTGTAGTGAGTTAATGATGGAAATTTTTGTATTGGTATAGCTTAATTAGCATCTGAAGTCACGAAGAAGAGAGGAAGTTTGTCAAGAGTACTGGAGCCAATTGATTTTTAATGGTCCAAACCTTAGCTTATTGCATCCGCTTCTCCTTTTAATGATGTACAAGAAAGTCTGCAATCCTACCACACTTATAGTCACTTGGAATAGGTTTTCTTTAACTTGTTTTCCAAAGAATTGAAACCATTGCCAACACAAAAAGAACCATCAGGTTTTTACGGATATCTTAAGGGGATTGTTCCACACAAGAGGGATTGATGAATTTGCTTGTTAATTCCAACCAAGAATGACCAGTGATCATTTTGTTCTTCTCAAATGGTTGTTAGAAAATATAATAGAGTATCTATGACAAAGATTTTAAATTAATTGGCCTTAGAATATGGTCACCCTCTAGTTGCTGCTGCTATTCTCTTTTATTGTCCCATTGAAAGGCTGGATTTCTTGAAGGGGCACAAAGAATAAGCTCAAAATGATCACATGCATTTCTTGAACAAAAATGGTCACTACATGAATGTTCATTCATTTCTTATTCTCACTCTGGACATATTGAAATAGGCATTTTACTGTGAACTGCATGCTCACTGTTCTAGTGGATATGCACATAATGTGACAGGAACTACATGTACTTCATGCGCATATTCCATGTGAATCAAATCAGTGGTGCCATTCCTATTTTTGAAGAAAGCACATGAAGAGCAAGGTTAAAAGAGTCAGGTGGTTCTTTTCACTCACACTTAGTATGTGGAAAGCAGCTTGATGCTACTTGCGTCTATGGTCATCTGGAGGAAGATTTGGGGTGGCAGATTTGGGGTGAATCTCTCTCACCAACTACAGTCTTGGCCACATGAAGCACCCTTAAGTGCCTACAACACTAGAAAGAGGTGTCATCCGATGAAATGGACAAACAACAGATTTAGGTTGAACAAAAATATGTTCACCCATCACATTATGAATCAATTCTATGGAATTTGCTTCCACGGTTCATGGTCAAGGCACTATCTTAGCTGAGTTTTAAAAGGGTCCAGACAAATTAATGGAGGACAAGTTTATAAATAGCTACTAGTCATGATGGCTACATGTTACCTCCAAGTTCAGAAACAAGTTGGTTTTGTGAATTACGCAGACTCTGGCAGCTTTGTGGAAATCAGTTCATGCTGAAGCACCACCACATGGCTGAATTATTGAGATCAAAAGCATTGAAAATACGTATGGTTCACCATAACGAATGCCATCTGGGCAACCCCTCAGAAGCTGCAGCTTCCTTCCATTTTACATTCATAAAAATCAAAGGGTGACTCTAGTCCTGAGTGTACCACTTGAGGTTATGAAGCAGGGTGGAATGTATGTAATTTAGTTGCAGTAAATAGAAAAAAGTCAAGGAAAAAAGCATTCTCCTTGTATGTTGCTGTCGTGTAGATATAAAAATGAATGTGTGCATTTAAATGAGGAAGCATCTGGACCTGGAACTTTTCACCTGAAGCCTGAGTGGTACATTTCAAGAGATGCTTTAGCACTTAATTCTGCCATGGGTATAAATTAACATGGTGGGCAGAAAAAAATAATCATGCACTTGCAGAGTGAAAACACAATAAAAACTGTGAAAATGCTTTTGTCTATTAAAAACCTGGTTTGGATCCAGTCCCCAGCAATCCCCAATGGCAATTTATCTTAGCACAATTGGCACTGCGATTACTTGGCAAGCCCAGCAGACTGAACTCAGTGGCTTAATAGAACCCTACTAGGTTGCAAAACCAGTCTGGATACTGTCAACCAAGGGTGGCACTGGGGGGTCAGCCAGCTTGAGCACTGGCTTCAGGCCCATGCTCTTCACAGCAAGGTTCCATTGACCCCCCCACCCCCACAATCCTCAGTACTGGTGGTGCCTGTAGTACCAACTGAACAGTCGGGATTAGATGGACAGCATCTCAAGAGCTTAGTGGAGGGCTCTGTCCCAAGGCAGGGTGACTATATGTTATCTTTTTCTAGGATATGTCCCAAATTTAGCATTGTGTCCTGGGAAAAAAACAAAAGACAAAACTGCAGTGTCCTCCTTTCCTTGTAAGCAGGAAGCATGTAATGTTCTTGTAATTAACATAATAAATTATATTTAATAGTTTTCAATTTATAATATAATGTTTAAATTAACCACATGAAAGCAACATATATGAGTGTTTTTAGTTTCTATTTTATGTCCAACATTTTTCTTGGATATCCTCCATTTTAGAGGGCATTGTCCTCTTTTTTGGTTATGGCATATGGTCACCCTGTCTCATGGCCTCCCAAACATGGCACCTGCACTATTGTTTGCTACCCATATTGGTCAGTCCAGATCTATGCCCTAGAGAGTCTTGATGAGCTCTTTAGACAACTTTGAACAACAAAGTAGGAGTAACAGTATCGTGTGCCTTGGCCCACCTGAGTGCCTTCTATTGAAATTGACACTTGTCCTAGACCTGTCTAGTCCCTGCCTCTGGTCTGATGGGTTCTGATCTGCCATTCTAGTCTTTTCTCAGCCATTTGGTTGATAATTTTGTCTTGACCCAGAGGTGGGCTTCAGAGGGTTCTCACAGGTTCTATAGAATGCTTTGCTAATGATTGCCTGGTTCGGAGAACCGGATGTTAATGGAACATACAGCCTGTTATTAATTTAGGTTATTAGGACATAGAACCTGTTGTTAATTTATTTGACTCCCACCACTGGTTAACACCTTCTGTGCCTGATGCTCTCCCCATACGTAAAGCAAATCCAAAGACATCACACCGGAAAATAATTGAGCAAAATTCCCTGGTGTCACCTCTGAAAATCATGTGAAAATAGTTGGGCTCAATGATAAGATGGTCAGCTTCGTGGTCAGCTGAATAGTTCACTGTGATTTCAGAAACAGCTGACAACTCCTTGGGACCATATGGGCTTCTAGTGATTTAGACTCTTGGTGTCAACTACTCAAAAATAATAATTATACTCCTCCGGTCAACTACTCAGAAATAATAAATAATGCTGAGCTAATTAACAGGCAGACTCCTGAATCAGGATTTGATATCTCCAAAATGTTTCCTTTTAACAGGAAATAAACAGAGTTATATTATTGTAAGATAAACCCTGACAAGTATTAACAGGCAATATTTGGTGTTTTGTTTTAAAGCAGTCCATATTCCTGACTATTTGGTATAACATGCTACAAAAAGGTGGGTGATTTGAGTCCAACACTTACAGGCACCAAACAACTTAATTATTTAAGAATTCCTGGACTGCTGAGATTTCTAGCATGTTGGACGTAGCTGTGGGTTCCAACCTGGGGAGTCGTGTTACTGAAAACAGATGATTAAATAATGAAATACAAGCTCCAAAAAGCCTCCAAGATGTTTACCTTTAGGAATAAGACCAGCATTAAGAGATTTCTAATGAAATATTGAATGAATTAAGGGACTTCCTTTTTCTGTGCACCGAGGTTACATTTAAATCCCCTTGCTGCATTGCAGCCGGAGGCAACACAACCTTCCTTGAGGTTGGGTTGCCTTGAAAAGATGAAGCAAGTTTGGCCTGTTATTTTTTTTAAAAAGAACATGAAAGAGAAATACGGCTCTTCTTTTTCTTCCCAGCTCTTTCCCTGGGTTCCCTTGTTGAGTTCGGCAGAGATAACTGAACTGAGAGCCCTGGGAAGGATTTTGCTTGACATCTTGTTTTTTGTGTGTTCACTTGTTTTCCTGGACTGACGATGAGAAGAAGTTAACTTTTGTTTGCGTAGGCCAGACCGGATGCAGCCCCAAGCAGTCAGGTCAGGCCAGGCTTTAGAAGAGTCAAAGGTCCTGACCACAAGTTGGCACAAAAATGGCTTGAAGCCTGAAAAGCCCTATTTAGCCATTCCAACATTGTTGAGAGACAGTGGAGAAAGACGCTATAGGGCAGTGTGGATAAAAATATACTCCGAAAGATGAGTAGAATATGGAAAAAATGCAGAATTAGTTCCCTTCCTCTCTCATCATCATTTAAAAATTTAAAAAATATAAAACCTATAGAAATAAGTAGTAACTGGAAATAAATGTGTGCAGCAAGTTGATTATTCTGTTCACAAGGCTTGCCAAGGTCACAAATTGGGCTTTTCTAATAGTGCAATTAGCTTTTTTCTATGTGGACTAAAAATTTGTATGGTCATCTGAATTGGCTATGAGTAGATCACTGTGATTTCAGAAACTTCTGACATCTATGTGGGCTTCAAGTGATTTATGCTCCTGGTGAACTATATGCCTCCCATCATGTCAATTGCTCAGACATAATAAACTAGTTAATCGGCAAACTCATGAATCAGGATTTGATCTATCCAAAATAAGACTTCTAATAACACCACTTTATGGAAGCTTTTTTTAAACCTCATAGTCCAAAAAAAGTGCTACATCCAACCATAGCTTTTGTGGATTTTTAATCTTACAACTTTATTAAGTAGTAATGTTCTCATGTTTTAATTGTGAGGCACTTTAATGTCTTATGTAGAAAAATAAGAAAGCTTTCAAAATAAAAAGATATAGGGAATACCTATTTATTTTATTTGCATGGTCAGCGGCTTTTCCTGGCTGCAGAGTGTCTTATAAGGGCATAAAAATGTCGTTTCTGTTTTCCTTGAGAAAGTGGAAGTTGTGATTTTTAAAAATCAAAATGGGGATTCTGAGGGTCAGGGAGGCCTTGCACAGCTTCCCCAGGACTCATATCAGTCTCTGGACCCTCCCAGGGCACATCATTTAGGTTCAAAGGATCAGGTGGGTCCAAATCTGTGGGTTCTGAATGCATTAATATTGAGTGCCAGCCCACTATATAAAAAAATTACAATTAGGATTATGCTGGGTTTTGAGATCTATCTATTTCTTCTATTCCAGCAGAGGAAATGTCATATCCTGCTACCTACCTATTACTGCATTTACTCGATCTAATGCTCACCTTTTTCAGCCAAATTCATTCTCTAAAATCAGGTTGTACATTAGATTCGATGGTTAATTAAATTTGAATACGGTATTTTGATTATAAGTATAGGATGCGCATTAGATTTGATGGCACATGATATTCAAGTAAATATGGTATTTTACTGAATGTTTTCTTATTAAAAAGGTGCGACAATAGGGGTGCAGTCATAACCACAATCATAACCACAACTTATCGGTCTTCCCATTCCCATGATAATGTAAGGAGGAAAATGCATGTCTGTGCACTAGCTTAACCCTCCCAGGAGTGGCACAGAAGTATCTTACAGTACTTTTGTGACACCCCACATCGGGACAGGATTTATGCCAGAGCATAGGCTAGCCTAACTAGAGATTAGGATTACAGCCTAGGTATATGAGTTTTTTTTTTCATAAACCTTATGTGCTTCCTTTTCTCATAATTTGGGCAAAGGTTAAAAAATGCATGTGTCAAATTCATAATACAGAACACCTTTTCAGAAAAAAAGATGCAAAATGTTTGTGCTGCTGTCTTCCTTTTGATTTCTGGAAAAGATTTCAAAACAAGATTGGATCAACATTTTTAGATTGGATCATTTTTTTCTACAGCTGTAATAATAGCTTGGTCACACTTTTCTGATAACTAACCATGCTTGGTGACTTAGGATTTATTAATATTTTATTCTTTAAATAGCAGGTTGCTTTATAGATTCAATGTAGTAATGGCTTTCGTTTTATCCACATGAATGTTATTGATGTGAGCTTCCCTGCGACTTTTCTACTCTTTTCAACTTTATAAGGATGTCTAATGAATCAAGCTTGGAAAACAGGACTTGGAGCAGAATGATAATTTTCGTTAGCTGACCTTCCTCTCATTTCATTTAATACAACATATTCATTCCTGTTTTGACAGATATGGAAGCCACTGAGCATAGAGACCAAAAGAAGGGAAGCAAAGTCTGAAACTGATACGTAAGATGTTGGCATTATTGAAAATGTGATATGCCCACTGCAAGCATGCACTGAATGTATTACCACTGGAAATGGAATAGAAATATCTCTGCTTCTGCAGAAGATGATCAAATATATTTGGCACATTGTATTCTCCAGTAAATGTATCCACTACGGACATGCATTTTATGTTTCACTCTCTAGCCCTCTTGATGTAGCCCTCCCTTTTTTCCCAGTCAATAAATTAAATGGGGGTGGGTTACTGGGTTGCTCTCCCAGTTATCTGCCATCTGAAGCTGCCTCATGCATGGGTTAGCCCTGATTCAGTCCAATGGACATCATGTCATTCTCGATTATGCAAAATCTCTGATTATGTTTGAATCTAACCTTGAAACATTTACTCAAATAATAGTCAGGACCATGAATATTCCATATGCTTACTGTTGAAAGCTTACATTAAAATAAGAAATATCAATCCCATCTCCTGTATGTGCTGGGACTGGGAAACTATAAAGCTGTTCAAGGTTCAATCTCCACTGTGAAGTGCACATATGTAGAATATATTACTGCTTTCTCTGTATTAAAAGCCATCAGTTTCATGTGGCACACAACCATTGCTATTTTTCAGAGGGGGAGGGAACTGGCTGATACTCAACACAGTGGTGTAGCAAGTCATCTCCATATGACTAATTATTAATTAGCTGCTGGGGGAGGAGGAGATGGAAAATGTGCCACTACTGAGTACCAGTTAGTATCCCCAGAAAAAAAGCCACATCTTGGAATAATACCTGGTAATTTAGAGCCCAATCCTAAGCTCTCTGAGCTTCAAAGCTGAGCCTCCAGTGCCAGCACCATAAAACACATTTACGGGACCATCCATGTAGGGAGTGCTGGGCCCACCATAAGATGAATGCCATCTGGAGCATGGTAAGAGCACCAGACTGACTACTGCTGGATCCCTGAACACTGCAGGTAGCCATAGTGGCTGCTTGATTTTTCCCTGGGGGAAGGAGAAAAATACTTCATCCCCTTTCATCGCATTAAAGTGCAGCCCCATGATGGAGCTACTTTTTCCTAAACTTTTTCCTAAACTTTCAAGCCAATGCAAGAAAGAAGTTTCTGTGCAATGGTGGTACACCTTTCACAGTAACTATATCTGAAGAAGCGGATATTCTCCATACCCACCTCTTTCCTCCACCAGAACAGTGGACCCAATGGTTGGTCTCATAGGTGTGCCTTAAAATATATTTGTGAAATCCTACTGTGTCTATGGGCCTGTGATAGATCCTTAGGATTAGGCCCTTTATCTCCCTAACAGAAATGGGACCAAAGCAGCACAATGTATGTTGCTGTTGTTGTTTAGTAGTTCACTCCTCATGACCCTATGAACTTCAGATCGCCAGGCAGTTCTCTATTCTCTATTCTCAGTTCTCTATTCTCTACTAAGTCTGAAGTTTTTCCGAAGTTTGTCCAAATTCATATTCATTGCGTCAGTGACACTAACCACCTTATTGTCTGCCATTCCCTTCTTCTTCTGCCTTCAGTTTTTCTCAGCACCCAGGTCTTTTCTAAGGAGTCCTCTTTTCTCATGATGTGGTTAAAATATCTGAGCTTCAAAAAATGTATCTTCCAACTAACCAATATGCTTACATATTTTACAGGAACAGACTGTGCAGATTCATGTCTGCATCTGAGGAATCCAAGATGTGCAGAGCAAGTTGGTGAAAACTGGAGTATCATCTGGATGGCTATATCATTAAACAAATTTCCCAGGAAACACCTGGAGTCCAAGCATGCAGCCCTGTGAACTTTTGTGCTCATAACGGGAAAGAAATACATAATTAAGACTGTATTTACATTGTAGCCGACAGTAGAATGTGGTATGCATCCCAAGACCACTTGTTTCTCAGACATTATGTCCCTTTGCCTTACACTTGGATTCATCAGTGATGGAGATCATCCACAGTTCTGTTTCAGTCATGATGGAGGTTACACTTGGCTTGCCACAATCCCACTGCAGAGAGTGAAATCACAAAATTTCCACTGAGATCCGGCTATGTTACCTCCAAACATTTCCAAATAAGTATTTTTGTTCCTTGTTTTCCTTCTATTTTCCAATTATTCATGCATGTTAAAGATACATTCTCCAATGTCTTTTGGCATTAAATGACACAAAGCACGGTTTTCTTTACACTCATATTCCAGTCTTTCATCACATTTGCTTAGCCAGACCTATGACTCCTAAAAATGTTCATTTCTCCTCTTCCAGCCATACCTCATCTGTAAAATGTTTATTCCACAGCAACTGATGCCTTCTTTCAATAGGAGTATTTGATATGATTGCTGTATACAGGGGTTTGGCTTTAGGGGCTGAACAATGTGGCTCGGTGAAATTCTGTAAGATGTGTAGACAGTGTAACAGAGGAGAGCATCATGCTGGTACAATATGTGACTGCCTCCTCCTTTAGTCTTTTTAAAGAGGGAGGAAATGGGCTAAATTCAAGTGGAGCCAACACCAGCAGCATTTCCAACAACCAACACAGAGCACAGAAGTGTCTAGACTTCAAGAACAACTAGGAACAACTTCAAGCAACAAGGAACCTTGGCATCCATCAGTCTTGAAAGACTATGGTATCGTGCTTGACTCTGACACTGCACGCAAAGCACGAAGGCCAGGGTAGATTGTTATGGAGGATTATGCTGTTATGCTGTTACCCAAGCAGCAAATCCCCCCCCTCTCCACCCCACTGAAATAGGCAGAGCCGATATGATTGGATCCAGCTGCATCAAAGAGCTGGGCTAAGAACAGGAGCTCACCCTGTCTTGTGGGGACCCGGGTCTCGAAGCCTGGCCTGCTGGTTAACAGGCACAGTGTCTTAACCACTTGCGCCACCCACAGCCCAACAAGGAACCAAGCAGGATGCAGCCTGAGAAGTGGTTGAACAGAGAAGGCTGAAGTCTTAAAAACACTTTCTTGGGAGTAAGACCGATTGAACACAATGGGGCTTACTTTTGAGTAGACATGGTTAGGATTGTGGTCAACATCTTGCATCTGTGTGGCACACTAATTACCTTTCTTCTCATTCTGAAAGAACGAGAGGATTGTCAATCGGCCTTCACCCCCACTTCTGAGGTCCTTTGCCTTATATAGCAGGGCTGTTTGTAAATCAAAGTGACGTTGACATTGTTATAAATAATGCCATGAAAACTAATAGGAAATATATAAGGATAGATTGTTTCTTGCTATGATGTCATTAATTCAATTCTATTGGTACTATGTGGATTAATAATATTAGTACAAAATTGTATATAGTATTATTTGTACAGTGTGGATGTTGAACTGTGGAATTCAACCCACTTGCTCGGTCACAATTCATTGTCTAGTGGGCCCTGGATGGGCTTTCCCACCTGTCCTTACATATGGTTGTCTCCATATTGGAACCTTCCAGATGTAATTGGAGACTGCACTGGTCCTCCATGGGCTATCAGAAGCAGGCGCACTGAATCTTCATCATTCAGTTCATATGTTCAAGGAAGCTTACATTTAAGCATAATTGTTGCCTTATTGCTGATAGCTGCACATTGCTTTCCTATTTTATTACTGAGCATCTGTGATTGCAGAATTAATCTGCAAATCATACAAACCAATGTGATCCTGTGTTCGTTTATGGATCTCTTCCACAAATTAATGATCATTGATTCAATAATGATTTTTTTTAATTCATTATTTCAACAATCAAGAGTTTCTTGTTCTTGAGTGAAAGAATGGAAGCAATTTACCAGATGTGATTGTTTATTTTCCTCAACTGAATGATGTAGCAAGCAGGACCCCTGGGATTCAGATAAGGAAATGTTGCAGTATGTGCTCAAAAGGCAATCTATAAAATCACTGCAGGTAAAAGTAAGGTTAACATAACATATTTGCATTTGTCAGAAAATCAGGGAGAGATACAACATATTAATTGTGAAAACATAGCCAGGTTTTTATTTAGAATTAATTCACGAATACAATCACAAGGTGCAAAGCTGAAGTGTATGTAGGCCAACCTATCTAGCACTGGGCCAGTGTAAGATGAGATATGCCAGCCTAGCTGCACTCGAAAAGGTCTGGGCTGGCATAAGTCAACTTATGCTGACACAAGCCAGATGGACCTAGGCTGGCCTAGTAGGGCTAGCCTAAGCAGTTCAGCAGGAGCATGTTGAGAGTATGTTGAGCATTGCCTAGAATAGTGCAGTTAGGCTGTATCCAGAACCAGTTTTCAGGACAGAAATGCCCCTTTCCTGCTCCTCAAAGTTAGACTACCTCATGAGTAGGAATACATCTGAGTAGACCCATAGGGGTCCATGATAAGCCAGAATAAGAATGGTAGTGTTGACAAAAAATCTGAGTTCTTGGCCAGCCTAACTGCAAACCCTGCCTCTCAACCTCAGGATACGGCACAATTATGACAGCCCACCAACCTCAAGATACAGCACAACTCCAGCAGGCCACTCCAACACTTCCCTTCCAACCACCCTCCACTCCAGGTACTGCTGTACTGCAGTCTCATACTGCAGCTGTTACTGGTTGTCAGGGACTCCTTGGCTTCCCTATAAGACAGGCCCTTGTTTAGTGTGATCTCAGGCAGGTCTCCTTGGGCCGTAGCATTTTGAATTAACTGCAGTTTCTGAACCATTTTCAAGGGCAGCCCCACATAGAGCGCATTAGAGTAATCCAGTCTTGATGTCATTGTAGCATGGACCACTGTGGCCAGGTCTACATGACATTCATTAGTAAAAACATAACAACATTCCTTAGTAAAAAAAACCATCCTCCTTTCCAGCATCTCATCTTCCCATATTTTTAACTTTGGGATGGAATGTTGATAGTTCCCTCTCCTCAGCCTGCTTGATTAACATGGAATGTTAGCCAGAAGATGTAGACATCTTTCAAACAAGTTAAGGCACTTATGTGGATAGACCTTATAAGAATGATGTCTAAGAGTTATAAATACAATTTAGTGATTGAATAAACATATGCACACACACATTTTATAATTTTTTTACCTAAATGGTGTATGGATTGTGACCACATAAAAGTTAGATAGATCTATCTATGTATCCACCATATAGTGGTGGTTCCAATCATTTAACTCGAACTGATTAAAACCATAACTTTCCTTTCTTCTTCATTAACATTTATTTTAAAAGGTTTGCTTTGGGCAAAGTGTCAAGAGCATGGAGACATAATTGTTGCGCCAAGATCCTGATGGTCAATCCACTAGACTACTAACAGTTTCCCACACATTTATTTGTCCTTTCACAAAATGCCTTGGAAATCATTCTGAGAAAGACAGGAGTGAAATTGGACTTCATGTATGGAACTGATTAAAAAGTCATTTAAAAGGCAAAGTCCCCGATGCAAAATAAATCCCTACAAAGAGCAAACAAACTGAACTGCAAGAGTTCGGAGTCAGAGAGTATGTTGGCCACTACAACAAGGCTCTTGTTTTTTCTCTGCTATTTTCTTTCTGACGAGCTGCCCTGGGAATTTCACTCACAGAATGATGATCAGAGCTTACGCATCAGGTCCTGCCAGTTGGATTGGGAAAAGGCACAGAAAAGAGGTGGTCTGTTTCTTCCTCTTTTTGTCTATGAACCACAGTTGCAATGATGGGTGGACACCTATAAATGTGCTACCACACCAGTCAGGATTGGTACTGGCCATAGTTTTAATTAACTTGTAAATGGCCTGCCTACTCCAGCTTTGTTTACTCCAGAGGTGTCCAAACTTTTAATTTCAGGGCTCCTGGACCTTAAACAATTGTATATATGAGGGAATTTCAACATTTGTGCCTTGTTAATCTCACAGATCACAAGTTGCACCTCCTGAATTTCTCTCTTCTACACAATTGTTAAAGGTCCAGGAGCCCTAAAGTTTGAACACATGGATCTTTCTGGACTTTGACTGACAGTAGCTCTCTTGGAGGCAGGCTAAATTACCTAGAATCCTGGAGATGCCGTCTGGACCTTCTGCATGCAAAGCTTGTGCTCTACCATTAAGCTACAATGCCTGACTTTTAATCCTATTTAATCCTAGTTTCCCAAAACTGGACAAGGACAAGGCATTACTAAAAACAGAGAAAAACAGGATTTGTTGTTGTGAAGATTTTAGTATTTCTCAAAGGTAGATGTACAGAAAGAGATGTTTTTTTCCTTCTAATTTATAATTCTGAATAGTAACTGAACAATAATAATAATTCAGTATATATGAGACACTGTGTCCACTTCCCACTTCCGGTGGGCATAGCTTTATTATCTATTCCAATGGTTTTCAACCTTTTCCATCTCTTGGCACACTAAGGCACTAAAATTGTCAAGGCCTTTGACAGTCCTTTAACAATTGACAAGGAACACTATGCTGCTGATGAAGGGTTCACATCCATTAATGGCTTTGGCTGCAACCCTAATCACACTTTCCTGGGAGTAAGTACTGTTGAACACAATGGGACTTAATTCTGAGTAGACATGTTCAGGATTGCACTGCTTATTAATAAATATTATCTAATAAATTTCCCAAACCCCCCTCATGGCACACCTGTGGACTACTCCTGGCATACCAGGGTGCCATGGCACACTGGTTGAAAATCACTGCTCTATTCTGTTAGGAATGACGTGTGTAGTTGTCACTTGGAAGACTTTAAAGAGGGTCCCCCTTTAAAAGGTCTGGGTGCCCCTTATCAGTTTAAAAGATTGGCATTCATGCCTGTTGCAAAGACTCACAGATGCTGTTCCCTCCATGGCTTGCCTAGTTCTTCCACTAAAAAAGTAACAGTTTGCCCAGCTAATGTCCTGCAACTATAAATAATTGCTTGTTCCCACAGATGAGCCCCATAGTTCTGGTGATCCTCTCACTTGCAGCTAAATTATCTGCCTGTGCCAGGTTTTTTTTTCTCCTTCATGTGATCATGAAGAGCAAAGATTCCTTCCACAGACTGTACAAGATGTGCACTAAAAGATTCAGATAGACCTGACCAAAGGCAAGGAAGAACATGTGATTGGGGGTCCCTCCCAGAGCTCTTGTCTCAGAGTCCTTTAAAAGTTAAATCCAGCACTATACAATTGTTGCTACAGCTATTACTATATAATTTTTTGTCATGCTTCATAATATACTGTAGTTATAATATATAATGTGTTTATATATTTATAAATATATAACACAAAGTGTCTTTAACACAAAGCCTCAACACAGAGTGTCTTGGCAACACCCTAGATCGATGCATTGGCATCAGCTTGATTTGATCCTCACCAGGTGCTCTAGCCTTCCCAACATTAAGATCACACGTAGTTGTCAGAGTGCTGATTGCGATACTGACCACTCCTTAGTGTGCAGCAGAGTAAAACTGAAAGCAAAGAGGCTGCATCACTCAAAGAAGGGAGGAAGACCACGAATTAACATCAGCAAGACCCGCAGTCTGGAAAAAGTGTTGGAATTTGACCATGCACTCGAGGAAATTCTCCCAGGCCCGGCTGAAGCAAACGCTTCTGAACGGTGGGAACATTTCAAGAATGCTGTTTATACTACTGCCTTGTCAGTTTTTGGTAAGCAGGTTAGAAAGATAGCAGATTGGTTTGAAGCCCACTCGGAGGAGCTGACACCAGCCCTTGAGGAAAAGAGGAGAGCTCTAACTGCATATAAAGCCTGTTCTAGTGAGCGCAACCTTCAAGCCCTGCGAGTCGCCCGTAGCAAAGTCCAACAGATTGCCAGGAGATGTGCTAACAATTATTGGCTGCAGCTTTGCTCTCAGATCCAGGTAGCAGCTGACACAGGCAACATCAAGGGGATGTATGATGGCATCAAGCAGGCCTTAGGTCCAACAGTGAGGAAATCTGCCCCGCTTAAGTCCGCTACAGGTGAGGTCATCCAGGACCGAGCACAACAGATGGCACGCTGGGTGCAGCACTACTCTGAGCTATGCTCCAGAGAAAATGTAGTAACTGAAGAAGCATTAAACAACATTGAGTGCCTGCCTGTCTTGGAGGAGCTCGACAGTGAACCAACTTTAGAAGAACTAAACGAAGCCCTGGATTCCCTTGCTTTTGGCAAGGCACCCGGGAAAGATAACATCCCTGCTGAAGTTCTGAGGTGCTGTAGAGGGACCATTTCCACTGAACTGTACAAGATATTCTGCCTTTGTTGAAGGGAAGGTGGAGTACCACAGGACATGAAGGATGCTAATATTGTCACACTGTACAAGAACAAAGGCGACAGGGGTGACTGCAACAACTACCGTGGCATCTCTCTTCTTAGTGTTGTAGGGAAGCTGCTTGCCCGTGTCATACTGAAGAGGCTTCAGGTGCTTGCAGAGAGAATCTATCCTGAATCACAGTGTGGTTTTCGAGCCAACAGGTCCACCACTGATATGGTATTTTCCCTTTGACAGTTGCAAGAGAAATGTAGGGAACAAAGACAGCCACTCTTTGTAGCCTTCATAGACCTTACAAAGGCTTTTGATTTGGTTAGTAGGGATGGCCTTTTTAAAATCCTCCCCAAGATTGGATGCCCACCTAAGCTCCTCAACATCATCAGGTCCTTTCACAAGGACATGAAGGGCACTGTAGTTTTTGATGGCTTAACATCAGACTCCTTTCACATCCGAAGTGGAGTGAAGCAGGGCTGCGTCCTCGCACCAACTTTATTTGGGATCTTTTTTGCAGTCATGCTGAAGCATGCTTTTGGAAACGCAACAGAGGGAATCTATCTCCGGACCAGATCAGACGGAAAACGCTACAATCCTTCCAGACTAAGAGCAAAGTCCAAAGTCCAGCTGAAATGCTTGCGTGAGTTCCTCTTCGCCGATGACGCTGCTGTTACTGCTCACTCTGCTGAAGACCTTCAACGACTTATGGACCGTTTTAGCAAAGCCTGCCAAGACTTTGGACTAACAATCAGCCTGAAGAAAACACAAGTCATGGGTCAGGGTGTGGATCCACCTCCCTGTATCACAATCTCTGAACATGAACTGGAGGTTGTCCATGACTTTGTGTACCTTGGCTCAACTATCTCTGACACTCTCTCCTTAGACTCTGAGCTGAATAAACGCATTGGTAAAGCGGCTACTACATTCTCCAGGCTTACAAAGAGAGTATGGCTTAATAAGAAGCTGACGGAACATACAAAGATCCAGGTCTATAGAGCTTGCGTCCTGAGCACACTCTTGTACTGCAGTGAGTCTTGGACCCTTTATGCATGGCAGGAGAGGAAGCTGAACACCTTCCATATGCGCTGTCTCCGACGTATTCTTGGAATCACCTGGCATGACAAAGTCTCAAATGACACAGTATTGGAATGTGCTGGAATCTCTAGCATGTTCACACTTCTGAAACAGCGGCGTCTACGCTGGCTTGGGCATGTCGTGAGAATGGCTGATGATCGGATTCCAAAAGATCTCTTATATGGAGAATTAGTGCAGGGAAAGCACCCAAGAAGGAGACCACAGCTGCGATACAAGGACATCTGCAAGAGGGATCTAAAGGCCTTGGGAATGGACATCAACAGCTGGGAAACCTTGACCTCTGATCATTTAGCGTGGAGGCAAAAGACCCAGCATGGCCTTCTCCAACTGGAAGAGACACTTGTTTGGCAGGCTGAAGCAAAGAGACAGACCCGAAAGCAGCGAAACCTGGAGCCTGGGCAGGGGACGGAATTTATTTGTCCTCAGTGTGGAAGGGATTGCCACTCTCACATTGGCCTCTTTAGTCACACTAGATGTTGTTTCAGGACCTCCAGTCAGAGCACAATACCATAGTCTTTCGAGACTGAAGGATGCCTATATATATATATGCATGGTATCCAGATTATGTGCATATGGGAGGGGGGATGATATGTGTCATCTGAAAAGGCCTTTAGCATATGGAACAAACTGCGATAGACCTCAGTTGGATGCAAGAGGGACACGTATAAGAAAGCACACATGGTTTGAATATCCAAAAGTATTGTAAGATTAAACTACTGATAAAGAATCTGTAACATTCAGCAATTTTCTGTCTGCTACAGACCTGCTTATAGAGAAATTTCTTCTGTTTCAGACTTAACCAGAAACAGATGTCTGGTATGGTTGGGGGAGGAAAGGGCTTCTTTTTAACTCTTCACTGCTAGATTTTCTTTAAGAGATGAAGGAGGAAGTGAAGAAAAACAAATATAAGCAGGAAAAAGATAGAAGCAAGCAACACATGGGCTCAGTTTTGGAAATTATGTTGGTAGGAAGAAGATATAGGAAGTAATAGACACATCAATATGCAAGTCACAGCAATTTATGGCTATGAAAAAATTTGAAGAGCACTGAACTGGATTATAGTTCACTTCATATGTTTGTATGTGTGGAGATCAAGATCTTTGGGTAGTTGTGACATAGCCAGGAGAGCTTAAAAGGTTGATAGGTATTTTGTGAGGCCAACTGTTCATCTGACAGACCACAAAGCAGAATCTCTGTGGTCCCAGATAGTAGCAGTGGACTAAAGATTTATAAATAAGAAGATTCTCCAGAAGCAAAATAATTAAAAACAATGGAGTAATTACTTAATGTTGACCACAATCATGTGTACTCAAAAGGAAGCCTCATTGTGTTCAACGGATCTTACTCCCAGGAAAGTGTCTTTAGGATTGCAGCCATTATCTACGTTCCTCATCTCCCCTACCACTGTCAAAACCTAAAAGATCACAGTTGATACTTCTTTTGGAGTATGCCACAATTAAGGCTACCCAGGGCACACACACTTGAGAACTTTCTTCATCACTCCATTCTGGATTCACTTCATTTTTAAAAAAGGAACACCGAAGGAGGAGGAGTTGGGCCAAATGACTACTCAGGAAGTACTTCTTGCAAAATATTTTTTAAAATTGCAAAATTGCTGAAGCAGCAGAAATCCCTAATAGGAATTTATTGAAGATAGAGGGAGACAATGATACATGTGATGGCAACTAGGAAGTGATTTAAAATCAAGCATGTTATCAGTGGAAGCAAATGAGAGAATGCAAAGTCTTATAGCTCTATAGTGGAATGTGGAAATAGGGATCCTTCTTGCGCCTCTTTCTGGCAGTTTGTTTCTCAGAGTTCTGCTCTTACACCATAGGGCTGTGGGTGGCACAAGCAGTTAAGATGCTGTGCCTGTTAACCAGCAGGCCAGGGTTCAAGACCCGGGTCGGCCCCACAAGACAGGGTGAGCTCCTGTCCTTAGCCCAGCTCTGCAACGCCAGCTGGATCCAATCGTATTGGCTCTGCCTTTACATTGGACTAATTCAGTGGCATGGAGAGGGGGGTTTTCTGCTTGGGTAACAGCCTATCCTCCATAACAAACCAACCCAGGCTTTCATGCTTCGCATGCAGCGTATGCAGTGCCAAGCATGATACCATAGTCTTTCAAGACTGACGGAGGCCTGCTTTTTTTTTTTGCTCTTACAACTTTCAATAATACCTGGAAGTCATTCACTGAATGCATGTTTCACTCTTTCAACCACTCTCTGCACTGTTCTAAAGGCTAACATTGCCAGCTCCCCTTGTTGGTTTGCATATGACCTGTTCAAACTGTTTTGCTATGTGTTGGTGAGAGAAAGAACATGCAGCAACTTTATTTCCAGTCCTGTTTCCATAGGCATTAATGAGAGTCCATTTGGAGATTTGCAGATAGATTTGAGCGATAGCAGGCATTTGCAAGATTAAAAAAAAGGCATTTGCAATTCTCTTGCTATAAAAAGTTTTATTTTTCAACTATTTCCACTGTTCTGGTCTCTAGCCTGCCACATGAAAGGGGGATGCCTGTGTCCTCATCCTCTCTCCAATACCTGAGACAAACAAGTTAAGCATCTCCTGAAATTAATTGGCCAGGATATCCCATTTTGGAGGCTTTAAAGCAATGGTTCTCAATCTTCCTAACGCCGTGACCTCTTTATAAGTTCCTCATGTTGTAGGGAACCCCCAACCATAAAATTATTTTCATTGCTACTTTATAACTGTAATTTTGCTACTGTTATGAATCGTAATGTAAATATCCGATATGCAGGATGTATTTTCATTGTTACAAATGAAATGTTTGTTCTATGCACACATTGAACACAATGGGATTTATTTCAGAGGATTGGGCATAGGATTGGGCCATGCGGCTGCAATCCTATCCACTCTTACATGGGAGTAAAGGCCCCCTGACTATAATGGGATTTATTTCAGAGTAGGCATGCATAGGATTGGGCCCTGAGGCTGTCAGTCAGCCCCAGTGCATGTGCAGCTACAGCCAGAGGTCTGGCAAGCCTGACCTAGCCCCCTGCACCAGGGGTCTTTAGGCGACCCCCAGGAAACCTCTAAGCTACCCCAAAAGGGGTCCCGACCCCAACTTTGAGAAACACTGCTTTAAAGAATCCCATTAAGAAGAGCACCACCACAACTATGTTATCACTCACATTAAGAATCTTCTCTACCAGTTGGTACAGCTGGTTATCTTTGTTCAACCTGAGGTCCTAGCATTTTGTTGTGATGTGCTCTAAGTTGGCTTCTTTTGGCATCCAAACTATTGTGAATTTTCAATTAGGCGTGAAATATCCCCTCCAAGGCTGTTTGTCAGTTGGGAGGATATAGGTCTGGTTTATAGAGACAGTACTTGGCCTTCTCATACTTTCTCTTCTTATTTACTGCTACGGAACAATATCCCTTTGTCTTACAAACCATGAGTTAGAGACTTGGACCTACCATCAACATTTTGTTTCAACTGAATTCATTGGGAAAGTTCTTTTATGAAAGCCACGGAGGTGGGTGAGAAGAAAAGAAAAATAAACAAGAAAATGGTCTGTCTCACCAGATGATAGCCATGCAGTAAATTAAAGGCAGCCTTAGCCTCAAAGGTTCTAGTTACGTCAGCAGTAACACTGCAAAGTCAGAAGGCTGTATACTTTTTAATATGAGTTATATTGTTAGTAGGAAGGGTAACCCAAGGAAGGTAAAAGGGGTGCAACATGTTTTCATTCCCATTCTTAACATTGAAGATTGTCCAATCAACACACAGTCCTAACCCCTGGAGCCTAGAAGCATGCGATTTGGGGACCATATTCATTTTCATGATGTAAGGACCCACAAAGAACATATTTTCATGATGTAAGGACCCACAAAGAACAGTGATGCTCAGTGCCCAGAGGTGCCCACTGGTTACTGTTATTATTATTCAGTGAGAGTCCATAATGCTGACAGAAAGATTTTGAAAGGCGGTGAAAATGGTTTGAGTTAGATTCAAAATTCCTTGAATCCAGACCTAGCTAAAGTTTTGAATATTTACCAGATGTTATGACCACATGACAAAGAATGGGTAACTACAGTCCTAAATTGATCTGAGTTCTCTGGGAAGTTATCAAAAAGCAATTCCCCTGTGGCCTTAATAAGTACAACTCTAAATTCTTTTCTAAAAGGATAATTTGCCTAATCTATGAGATCTTAGAAAGAGCAGAAAAATTATTTACCAACTAAATCTGGAATAATATATTAGGATATCATGCAGCCTTACTCGGTTTTATGTCTAGCATGTGAACTTCTGGACTGTAATTTTATCTGTGACTTCTGGAAGTTACTGTTTACCAACGGACTAGAGCTGGCCAAGAGGTCATAGCTTAGCACTGTAGAGAGAGGATTTTGAGAATCCCGGAGGTCTTAGTAGTGCAATGGTGAGTGTGGGAACACAAACAGTAACTTATGCGTGAGTTCATGTTGTTGTAATTTCTGAAGGTGGGATTTTGCAATTGCAGCATGTTGTTTTTATTTTTCAAAATGATATGAGAGGTTCTGGGTAAGGAAGCTTTATACAGTAGTGTAGATGTCACAGTCAAAGCAGCCTTTAAATGTCAGTGATGTCATCCATGGTCCTGGGCCTGGTGACTGACATGCAGGACTTGGGCAAGAGAAAGAGGCAGAGTAGCCAAGTGGGAGAAGAAGAGATAGTGTAGAGAAGTGATGGTGATGATGATGATTTATATACCACTTTTCAACAAAAGAATTACATATTAAAGGAATAAGGATTTGTATTGAAGGGCAGAATCCAGTGCAAAAATCAGTTTTAAAATATCTCCTTCCTATAAAAAGATCTGGCCAAAAAACTAAATATCAAAAATATGCATTGAGCTCTATGGCAAAATGAAAGTGCCCAATATCAAGGCTTTACTTGTGAGTAGGCAAACATGCCATTGTCCACTGGAAAGGTCAGGAAGAATCCAAGACCTTGTCCTCCTTTTGAGGTTTGGGCATCTGGTCACCCTGATCTCACGGTTTAAATAAGATACAAGGGAGACACCAGTAACAGCTGTTGAGAGAGAGTCCTGTATGATTGGGACAGATGTTCTTCCGCTTCTAAATATGAAAGCTGCCACTTCAAAGTATTCTTCTTTGCTGAGTTAGCATGGATTGTCCTCATATAGGGGATGAATATAAGATCTTTGGTTGATGCTGAAAATAAATTTGCCATATGAAAGATTTCTTCTGAATGCTGATAGAGAAGATAGTGTAAAATTTTGTGTGTTTCCTAAGACTTAAACAATGTGTCCTTGATGTGAAACAAATATTCTCACTAAAATTTATTTCCATTTTATGAAGTATTGTACATCGGGACAAAAATTGTGTCTATCAAAGAATAACTTAGCAGTCAGTTTTTTATGTGTGTCTCATGTCTATTCTTTGTTGCATATCTCTCCATTGTGAACTGAATTACACACTCCCAATTTCTGTTTCTGATCAGTCATGCTACATATGAATGCATTTGTGTCTCTCTTCCTTCAGGTAAGCAAAATGTTCATTAAATTTATTCCAAATACTTTGGCAAATAACGTTTACCACGGACCACATTGGGAGAGTCATTAACATCCAGGAATGAATATCTCTGTGCTGTAGCCAAAAAGGAAATTAGGCAGGAAGCTAACAGAGAAAGATCAAAATGAGGATGGTTGGTTCCCAGGACCCAGGGTGACTATGAATTTAGGCGGCTAAGTTTTATATATCTATGTTAAATCTAACAAATACTGTATTTAAAATAGTTTCCTGTGATCCTCATATTAATATGATCATAAATTCTAAGAAGATACACACTGGTAAGAAATGCAAGGTAATGAATTTACAGTGTCTACTGCAAGTATTCTCACACTCAAAAATGATAGGAATAGATTAACTTGTCTAATTGGAACAATATCTGTACATGCCTTTTCCTTCATTGACGTCACACACACCTATAAAGGCTATTAGGATCAATTGCGTGAGTAGAGGAAAGAAAAGAGAAGAAGAGTAGAAAAGTCAACAAGTCTTGAAGCTTAAGATTCTGCAAGCTTAAATCCTTTCCTTACAGAAAAATACATGAACCTTACTGCTTGCTAGAATTTTAAATGCTGAAATCTCATTGTACGGATATTGGGCTTTTGCCAGCACAGTAAATAAAGGTGAGTCACAATACCAGGTGACTCGCAAGACTGAATACAAGATTGTAGTCTTGTAGGGGTTGGAATTAATAACTGCTTGAGATATTATCAATAGTAGGACATAGTCCAGAGCAGTGATGGAAAAAGTCCAAGTCATCACCACCATGATTTGACTCATAAGTGAATCATAACAGGGCACTTTCTGAGTTGCTGAGTCACCCCTTAATTACTCAGTAGGACTTGCTGAGTCACACCCACCCCTTAAGAATATACTGGCTTCTTTCATATACGGGCTGCTGCTGCACTGTGTGTGTGTGTGCTTGTGTGCGTTCTCTTCAACCACTCCTCTGGTATTCTGCCCATCTGTAAACAAGGTTGGAAAGGGTGGCAGGGGTGCGGCCCACACAGTAAAGCACCCAGGGGTTATGCACAAAAATCACAATGGTTAGAAATAACTGCATCATACTATTTACCCTTGGATGTGCATTTGACAGCAACATGCAATGAAAAATCCAGAGGAAAATATGTCATTTCAATCAAAAGTTGTGGCCAAAATCTAGACAATAAAAAATACATAGAGCCCCAAGGAAAGTGAGGCTACATACAATCAGCCAGGGTGACAGCCAATACAGCCAGGGTGACCATATGCCCTCTGTTTCTGGATTTTAGCCTTATTGCCTAGAAAATGTACTCCTTTTCCTTGTAAGAGGTCTGTATGTAGCCTTCGTCTTCTTCTAATTCATAAATCATATGTAATCGTTTTAAATTTAATTGTAAGTAATATAGGCTGCAATCCTAACCGTACTTTTCTAGGAGTAAGACCCATTGAACACAGTGGGGCTAACTTTCGAGTAGACGTGGTTAGGATTATGCTAGTGTTTTAATTATCCACATGAAAGCAATATCCATGAGGTTTTTTTTACTAATGTTTATAATGTCCTACATTTGGGTGTTCTACATTTGAGGAGGGCTCTTGTCCTCTTTTTTGGCTATTCCGTATGGTCACTCTGTATGCCATCTGATTGCGTATTTACTTATGAGTAGGCAAACCTGCCTTAGACCATTGGAAATGTCAAGCACAGAGGAATCCAGCAGGACATGAAATGTCAAGCACAGAGGAATCCAGCAGGACAGTCCTGGATCCAATGAACACAGCACCCCAAAAACACCCAAGAAGACCCCCTGCTTAAGCTGAGGAACATATTGAGCCCTATGGAAAGCTAAAGTAAGCTACAAATTTATATTTACATGGGAGTGAGTAAGCAAGCATGCATTGGCTTGAATTTAGGTCTAGCAAAGAGGAATACAAGGCCACTAGAATGGTCCCATCCAATGAAAGTGGAGCCACCACCCTGTTGTTTCCCTGCCCATTGCATAGAAGGACATCTATCATGGTGGTGATGCTTCCTACATGGGTGATCCCAACCCTGATGACACCACTTGTGGAAGGATTGCAAGAGAACAGGACAGAAGTGGCAAAAGAGAGGAGGAGGATCGTGCACAGTATCTGCAAGGCTTAAGGATGACCCAATGCAAGGCTCTACTCAGAAGTAGTCCCATTGCAGCCAGTCATGTTTGTTCCCTTTTCTTGGGGCTGCATTGTGACTATCCCTACAATCCAGAGTAACTGTGGGAGCACATAAGAGACATTATGTGCACCCGTACTTACTGCACCACTTAGTGAAAACCTATGGGAAATTCATATTGCAATCCAGAGTAAATTGTTCTTATACCGGAGCAAGGACTCCCCGAAGTTACTCTGGACTGTGCCCAAAGTCAGCAGTGGAAAGTTGGATAGGATTGGGTCCTATGTTTTAACCTTCAAAGCCCTCCATGGTGTCACCCCTCCTACTTGCATGTATTTCCCTGTTTGCCCCTGCCTCCAAACCCTTCTTCATTTTGCTTCCCTGCGTAGAGTGGCTCCAAAGGGACAGAGCCCCTTGCATACCATGGTGAGGCTACCTCCAAGATTGACCACCCTCTAGCTATGCCACCACCTCCATCTATAAATATAGAGACAGTGCTGACATTATGGAACCACAGACCATGAAACACTCCGAAAACTAGTGATAGAGATATATTTGTGCTTCTCAGGCTTTGGATTTAAATATGGGGCAGCTAATGCATTCTTTATTTTTATAAGTAGTGTATTTGTATTAGAAAGTGTCTGTCATGAGGTTCTCAGAGGAATGTGTTAGCAGGAAATCTGAAAGGCCATGAATGGGGAAAAATGTCAATATACCATTTCCCACATAGCAATTCCCAAAGGGACCTTATATATATTGCTGCTTCAGAAATTAAGTCACACTCATAGAAGACTGGAGTTTTTATTTGCTAATAATAAAATAATAATAATAGTAATAATAATAATAATAATAATAATAATAATAATAATAATAATAATAATAATAATAATAGCACTGGTTGCTAATATTGCTTAATACTTCCCACTCTTAATCTATATATGTAAAAGGCATCTTCATCATCATCACTGATTCATCAACACCCAGCCAAAACCACTGGGCCTATAAGCATGAAATTTGATGAGGGTGTTCCTTTCATGATGGAGGGATCCACTAAGAACCAGTTTTCGGAAATTCCAACCAGAAGGGGGTGAAAAGGGGCACAATATGTTTTATAAAACTAATCTTCATCGCCATTACTGACTCATCAACACCCTGCAAAAACCGTCAGGCCTAAAAGCGTGAAATTTGGGGAGGGTGTTCCTTCTGTGATGGAGGGAGTCACTAAGAACCAATTTTCAGAAATTCCAACCAGAAGGGGGTGAAATGTGGTGCAATGTGTTTTCTTCCCTATACATTGCACTGAAGAATCAGTGACTGATGGATGCTCTGCCCAACCCCTGGACATAGAAGTGTGAAATTTGGAGAGGGTGTTCCTTCTGTCACATCAAGAATGGATGTGGAGAAATTTAACCTTTAAGGGGCTGAAAAGGGGTACAGTGTATTTTTGTCCTACACTTAACATGGAAGACTATCCAACATCCATTCGATTTGGTGCTCAGTGCCTGGTGCACTGCGGGGGATGTTGTTCGGAGGGAAGGGTTGCATGGGAAGGATGTTGTCATGGGGGGCTCTTGCACATGGAGAGGTGATGTGCATGTGTGGATGCTGCGCATGGGCAGATGATGCGCATGGGGGACTGATGCGCATGGGGGACTGATGCGATTGGGGGTTGCTGCACATGGGAGGTTGATGCGCATGGGGGTAGATGCGCATAAGGGGTTGATGTGCATTGGGGAAGTTGCGCATGGGGGACTGATGCACATGGGGGACTTTGCACATGGAGGGACTTTCTGCATCAGGGATTTTGTGCATGGGGTGTTGCGCATGGGGGGGTGTTGTGCATGAGGAGTTGATGCGCAGTGGGGTATGGAATACGGGGGGAATTTTACTCCTGCAACGTGGGTATGCTTTTTGCTAGTTCACTCATAAAACCTGAAAGGTCATTTCCAGAAGTCATTTAACTTGGCACCCATCAGTCTTGAAAGACTATGGTATCATGCTCGACACTCTATGTGAAGCTGGAGTGTCCTCTCCAGAGCACGAAGGCCTGGTTAGATTAATATGGAAGATAGGCTGTTACCCAAGCAGCAAATCCCCCCTCTCCACACCACTGAATTAGTCCAATGGAAAGGCAGATCCGATACAATTGGATCCAGCTGGCGTCACAGAGCTGGGCTAAGGACAGGAACTCACCCTGTTTTGTGAGGACCCAGGTCTCGAATCCTGGCCTTCTGGTTAACAGGCACAGCGTCTTAACCGCTTGTGCCACCCACACTCACAGAAGTCATTGTAAAGATTTACAAAGATAGCTTTGATGTGCAGTGTTTTCCGTGTATTCAGAGACTACTGATCACAAGTCTATAACCTCACATTTGTGCCTTTGGTTGCTGAATCTAAAGTAAGTTTCTAGCTCCTCTGAGTACACTGAAATCTTGGAAGAATGTCAGTAGTACAGGTATCTGCAGAAAGGTCAAAAATCTATGGTGGTAGGTCAGCCACTGTAGCTTTCAGGCTGGAGGCAAAACATATTTTTTAAGAGTTGAAAATTGAATGACAGAATCTTCAGCTCCTGTGGTGCATACATCATAAACCATATTGCTTTTCTCATAGACTCAGAGCAGTTTACATAGGCATACTGATCATAAACCTAATTGTTTTTTTCAAAACCTAATTTTTTCCTCAAAAGGGGTTTTTATAAGTGTTATTCTGTGCTATAAACTCATAGAACCCTCCATTTATCCAGATGTTTTCCTTCATAGTGCAGTTGTCATTCTGACTACACAAAACTCTGTCCTTCCAAGTTTCCATAGGCAGCCATAAATCAAGCTTCTGACAGATTCTTAAGATCTTAAAACATCTTTTACATGGTGGTTTCATTCACCAGCACATCCTTCCCTGCTCTTGCCAGATCCTGAACTCGGTGTCAGGGCCAGACAGCCCAACATAGAGGATTTCAAGACTGCACTTCCCAAATACCATATTTACTCAAATCTAATGCTCTTCTTTTTCAGCCAAATTCAGTTTCCAAAATCAGTGTGCACATTAGTTTTGATGGTTAATTAGATTTGAGTAAATATGGTATTTTAATGTGCACCCTGTTGAAGAAGGGAGTGCCCAGACAGAGGGGGCAGCCCTGGGTGCCACTGGGCATAGTGACTTCTCTGTGACACACATTTCTAGAGATGCAGAGATGCATAGACATGTCAGAAAGTTCAATTTGACAGTGCTCACTGACAAATTTGATATGTGTCTTTTCACACTTTGCAGCATTAATGTTGGCAAAAAGCATAAATACTGTCATTGGGGGAACTCTGGCTAGGTCCAAGGCTAACAGTCCAAGGCTAATACTAGTGGGAGGGCTTGTTAATGTAATACTTTTAAAAATCTTTAATGCTTCAGAATGTTTTATTTTTGTTTGAAGTACCTTAAACGTTAATATCATTATCTTTATCATTATCAATGCTAACTAAACAAAGGGCATAAAATGCTGGGAAGTTCTCCCATATAAGTCCCATTTAAATGTATAGAAATGTATGGAAAAGGAAAATGAAAAATTATAGCTTAATTTAGGCAAGATAAATTAGTCAGACATGTGCTGAAAAACTTCTTAATATACCCCAAATACACATGTGAATTCCTAGGAGAAAAACTACTTGGCATATGTCTGATCTCCATAAAAATGCAAACACAGCCGATGTATTTATTAGCTAGTGTTAAAGTTATTTTATTACATTTAGGGTAAAATCCAGAGTAACTATGGGGAGTCCTTGTTCTGGAGTAAGAATAAGTTACTCCAGATTGCAATATGAATTTCCCATAGGTTTTCACTAGGTGGTGCAGTAACTATGGGTGCACATAATATCTCTTATGTGCTCCCATAGTTACTCTGGATTGTGCCCTTAAACCAGTTTTGAGATCAAGAACACAAAAACTAAAACATGACACACTGAGTGATCTAAAATTTAAGACTAGAAATCCTTCTTTGAGAGTACTTCACTCCTAAACAACAGTACAGCTAATACAGTACTGTATTGTTTAGATATTGGCAGCTGCAGCACACCAACAAGCCACTTCACGTTAATTAAATCTTCCATTCATTTCTGCCTTGCCTCCTGGACTGAATCCAGCCTAGAAGATGCCTCATAGAATATCAAAACAAATGTTGAAGTGTAAGTCTCAAATCAAAGAAGTACAGCGAACATTTTAGGCCTCTTTCATCAAAGCATTTTGAGTATAAGGGAACAACTTCTGTCTGATGTCCCAAAGAGCCATTTCTAGACACAACAACAAAATACTGTACAGCACTAGGCAAGGGTGTAGCTATCGGGGGTGCAAAGATATAAGTTCTTCATGGCACATCACTAAAGTTCCTAAATTCAAAGTCAGTGGACAGAAGCTAAGTTTAGGCTGAGACTAACCCTAAAATCCAGAGTAACTACGTCAGCATGTAAGAGATATTATGTGCACCTGTAATTACTGCACCACCTTGTGAAAACCTATGGGAAATTCATATTGCAATCCAGAGTAAATTGTTCTTACTCCGGAGCAAGGACTCCCCGTAGTTACTCTGGATTTCGCCCTATGGATTGTTTGATTTAAAGTCTGAACATGAGCCTAACTGCAAATCTGAAAACTGGTTTGCAAAACAAGTGTTTGGTAACTATCTTTAATCACTTAATGTCTGAATTTATAGATCAATGACAAACTATAGAATAATTGTTCCATGTCAAGAGGCTGCTAAACTCATGGGTATGAATTTTTGAGCACAATCCAGAGCAACTAATCTGTCCACATAAGAGCCCTTGGGTTGCCCTATCTATCAGTAGGTTGGAGCAACTGCAAGATGCTCCAACCCAGTTACTCTGAAGGAGGCTTAGGGCAGAGCAAGGCAACATAGGGTGCCCTAAGAGGGGTGGACCTGCTCTGCCCTAACTGCTCTGCCCTAAGCAGTTCAGGAGAGGCATGTTGAGGGCATGTTGAGCATTGCCTAGGGCAGAGCAGTTACTCTGTATCCAGAGCCTGTTTCCAAGGCAGAAATGCCCTCTTCCAGCCCTCAGAGTTATACCACCTCAGGAGCAGGTATAGTAATGAGTAGACCCATAGGGGTCCATGATAAGGCCCGAGTAAGAATGGCAGTGCTGACCAAAAATCTGAGTTCTTGGCCAGCCTAGCTGCAACCCCTTCCTCTCAACCTCAGGATATGGAACAAACTATGGCTGCCCACAAACCTCAGGATACAGCAGGCCACTCCAAGAAGCCCCTTGTATTCACTGTAGAATGTACTGGCATCTCATCAGGGACTCCTTAGAAGGCAGGCACCCAGTGGTATCACCAGACTGGTGTGGCTGGTGTGGGCTGCATTGGGTGACACATTTCGTATGGGGTGATGCGCCGGAGAAGTTTGACTGTCCTTTGGCAGGCAGAGTAACAGCCAGAAGCTGCCACTCATCCTCGGAGCTGGCCCGAACGGCCAGCTGAGGTGCACTGTGCAGAAACACACTGAGCATGCCGAACAACTTCAGAGGAAACTTCTTAAGAGCAGAAGAAGTCCACCTCTGCACAGCCATTTGGCCTTGCTCAGGAGGCGGAGCGGCAGCCAAATGGTTTCAGAAGAGTACTGCACATGCACCAGCTCTGACACCTGCACAGTCTCCTCTGAAGCTGAAAGGCTTCAGCAAAGTACTGCACAAGTGTCTGAGATGGTGCCTGCGCAGTACTCTTTCTGAAGTCAGTTGGCTTCAGAAACAACTGTGCAGGCGCCAACTTTGGCGACTGTGGAGTCCAGGTAGGGGGATGCGCGCATCCCACGGGTGATGGACAGACTTCTGGACCGGGTGATACGCAGAGTTGTATCACCACTGTAGGCACCACAGCTGTTCCTTGTTCAGTGTGATCTGAGGAGTGCCTCCTCAGGAGCAAGTCCTCCCCATGTGTCAATTACTTAGCATGCTCTGGAGCAGTTAGGGCAGCCCAGGCTTCCTGACTATCTGGATGCAGCATAACTTTCTGCTCTGGATACAGAATAATTAGGAGAGAGCAGTTAGGGCACAGCAGGCTGAACTTGCTCTGGATTGTGCCCTTTGAAGCTAAAAGTTAGGAACTAACAAGAAACAAAACTAGACATCACAAACAATGGTTTGGCCTGATCACAAACAGCGATCCCAGGAAACCTTAAACTGTGAGCTGATCTCTTCACCAGAAGCAGTGCACAGCCTATTGGATAAAATGGCTAGTTGAAGCTTTCTTCCTCATGCATAGATCCTTTTGTAAGAAACTGTCTCTATTCCTACAATGCAGAGTAACTATGGGAAGACGTAAAAGGCACTTACTCTGGATTGCTCTATGCATTTCCTATGGGTTTTCTATAGGTGACACTGTATCTACATTGGTGTAAAAGGTCCCATAGTTACTCTGGATGGTAGCCTATGACTATTTCAAAACATGAATTCATAATCACACTGATCTTAATGAGGTTGAAACGAAAAGAAAGGCCCTATAGGCATTGCACAAAAAAATGTGTGTTCAAAATAAAAGAGACTCCACTTCCAGATGCATGCAATTCTGCGAGCATTAATACAGGAAGCCTTTGAAATGTTAAAGTATCACCACGTGGAATATATAATATGGTTATTATTTACTCATTGTATAAATATTTGTTTTGTAGCTCACAGTGGGAAAATACTAGGATAACTTTCTCTTGAACACTTTGATGATTTTAAACCATGAATGGATTTCTTTGCCTGCTAAACTAATTTTTCAAAATTATATTTTCATATTGTATCCTTTTACAGATAAAAAAATAATAGGGCAACCATGAAGCCAATAAAGAGGTGTTTTTTTAAGGTTGCCCATAGTTAAATGAAATAACACTTGATTTTCCAAATTACAGAAATTCAGGGTAAGAGTGCCTGAAGTACAGACGGCACACATTGCACCATCCACTGTGGTGCTTTTGTGAATGAATCCATTCCCTGAATATTGTGTGTATATGCAGAAAAGAGAATTCACATTCATTAAGCCATCTGTTTCTATTCCCTATTCATTAAATTTGCAAATGTTTTTCACATGTTTAATTTTTAAGCTACATTACCATTATTATGACTTCAGTTATAACTTGTGGCTTGGCTCACTTCCTTGACTGATCCAGTCATCATTTGTTCTCTTCCATGGAATAATGTAATGACAGTTTGCAATAACAACAATGAACTACATCAGTGTATTGGTTTAAATCACTATGTTGTAAGCCACTTCCCCTTGGGCAACATAAGGATAACAACAATGGGCAACATTGTACGCCTAATATATAGAAAATGAGGAGTTAATTTGAGCCTTTGGCAGAATAGAATTGGCCTGAAAGACCAACAGAATCTCTTAGCTCATGAAGGAGAAATTATAAGCAAGCACTACCATATTTACTTTAATCTAATGCGCCATCAAATCGAATGTGCACCCTATACTTATAATCAAAACATCACATTTACTTGAATCTAATTAACCACTGAATCTAATGCGCACCCAGATTTTTGAGACATAGGTCAAAATCCAGAGTAACTATGAGGAGTCCTTGCTCCAGTGTAAGAACAACTTACTCTGGATTCCAATATGAATTTCCCATAGGTTTTCACTAGATGGTGCAGTAACTAAGGGTGCATGTAAAGTCTCTTATCTGCTCCTGTAATTACTCTGGATTTGGGGGTAAATTCAGCTGAAAAGGGTGAGTGTTAGATCTGAGTATATACAGTATATAGACCCATAAATGGCATCCTACCCTGTCATGGAGCAGCCCATGGAATTAGGCATTCAGGGCCCAATCCTATACAAATTTCCAGTGTTGAGATAGCATGTAAGGGATCAAATATTCCCTTATCTTGAGAAAGCTTCAGTTTCTGATCTCCCCACAGTAGGATGCAGCACATGCCTTGTTGATAGGGCTCCATGCACACTGGAAAAAGTTGATAAGATAAAAGTCCTGAGTATCTGAACTTTCTTACGCTGACTTTTTTTGATCCTCAAATATTTCATCTTTCGTTAATACAGTAAATCTTCCAGAAATGTGATGTTTTCCTAGAAGTGCTTTCTGCTATAAAGCCACCCAGAGGAAATTGTACTGAGTCCAGAACACAAATTATAGGAGTTCAAAACACACAGGAGGAAGCCCTGTAAAGATACCCATTGCTAATGGTCATGGACCAAGTGCCCCTTCACAGGCCCTCAACCATTCACTGATGGTTCGGGTCTTATTTTGCTTGACTGTCCGCCAAGATAACAAAAATAGCAGTGAGTGAAATGTTTTTATTAGTCGAGAAGACAAGGTTAGGGAGGTAAGGAGGCCCCAGAAAGTACATGAATCCAAACAGATACATATCCTGAACATTAATTAAAAGAACAAATCTTATATATGATCAGCAAGGAGATATAGTACTGCATTAACTATTAATGGTTCTTTCCCAGTTTCACTACGGCATCTCCAAGAAACCTGAAGGCTAGATTTTAAATTGCTGGTCTTCTGGCATGAGCAGAGGACAGATGTTCATCTGAGAAGATGGAATGGAGTGAAAACATAAAACTGGTCTATACATACAGTCAAATGGGGTATATGGAGGAAATCCTAAAGTGACATAGAGCCATGTCTACTCCAAAGTAAGCCCCACTGTGTTCAGTAGGTCTTACTCCCAGGAAAGTGTCTTTAGGTTTGCAGCCATAGTAGACCAATGGTTCTCAAAGTGGGAGTCAGGACCCAATTTCAGGGGGTTCATGAAAAGCTGGGCACTGCCATCTTGGAATCTGGCACTGGATGCTGCCATCTTAAAATGGGACAGTCATTCTGCTTTCCTGGGAGTAAGTCTGACTGAAGATAATGAAACTTACTTCTGAGTAAACATGGAGGAGTTCTAGTATCACGGTGATAACATTTCTTGTTCTGGCCATGACATCTCTTCTGGGGGGCCTGGACAGATTCTTGAAAAGGGGGTCCCAGGCTGAAATGCTTGAGAACCACTGTACACTATAGGTATGTTTTAAATGTATCCCCATGTGAAACAATTTCCTGAAAAGCAAAAAAGTGCTAGTTTTCTGCTTGCAAGGATTATTCAAGTAGATTACTCAAAAATCTGATCTACAGCCTGCAGTCTGAACTGTGCCACTTCAGAATCACCTCAAAATTCACCTCAAAATGGATCACCTCAAACTTCTATCACTTCATTTCCACCTCACTTTGCTGCAAATATGTATTAGGTCCTAAACTGAAGATACCACAGAACCTGAAAACATCCTCAGCTTGTTCAGAAAACAATCCAGGCTTCTTCTGCACACCAAAATATGCTCCAGACTCTTGCTCAGAGGACTATGCATCATATCCTGGTTCGCTTGTCCCAGGGTAGAAAGAGCTTGGCTGGTTCCACCAGAGTGAACTGAAAGAAATAGTTTCAGCCACAGCTATCTGGAGAGAGCAGGGACGCAGACACCTCTCTCTTCTTCCCAACTCCTTTGCTTCTCCCCCAACCCACCTTTGACACCTAGTTTATAGTTTTTATATACTATACTGGCTGTAATGCTTCTCATTTGTCCATACTCTTCTGTACTAGCAGTTACTAGCAGATGAACCATGCTGAGAGTGGGTTCTTGGAAAAATGATGGAGAAACCCTGGATTACACACAGAGACTTGCATCAGTAGGATCATGGCCTCTGGCTGGATGCCAGTGACTTTTCTACAACTCATTCTTTTATGGTACTCTCATCATTGTTGGTTTCCGTTCTTTCTTGTAAGCTGACACACTGGAAACATTAGCAAGAATACTTCTGCTCCAATTGACTCTCAACAGCATGGGTATGTTTGTGGCTTGTGCCTAGCCCATGGGAAAGTATCTCATACTGAATTGTCAGGGTGGCTTCATACATTACGTTTCTGATTAAGGCTGCAATCCTAAAGACACTTTCCTGGGAGTAAGACCCACTGAACACAATGGAGCTTACTTTGGAGAAGACATAGGACAAAATCCAGAGCAGTTACGGGTCCACGCAGTTACATCACCCTAGTTAAGTGTTATCTTATGGAAAGTCACCTTAACTGCTCCGGAGCAAAGGGCTTAATTTGACTTTAGGATATGGGCCATAGTTAGAATTGTGCACTATAGGACATTCATCTCCTACCCTTCACCGTATGGTTCCTGAGCAGCTTACCCCCTTATGAAAGACAATAAAACATTTTAAAAAATAATTTATTTAAAAAAAAAGTTAATTTGCACAAAGATTGATATTTCTTATTAGCAATCTAGCCACAGCCATTTTGTTCCATGCAGACCTCCTTGCAATTACCGGTATCTAACCAAGAAGTGACCCAACACATGGATTGCTGTGGCCAATTCTAATTTTTCCTCGTTGGCCACCAAGATGAAGATGGAGAAAGTGCTCCTGGTGATCCCTGTCACTTTCTCCTCTAGCAAAAGCGTCAAAGGACCCCAACCTTCTCATCTGGTCTTTGGAGAGAGTGCTTCGCATTCAAGAATAGGCATAATTGCACAGAAAGAAGGAAAAAAATAGCTTTGCTTATTAAAAATGCATTTGATTCATGTAATTGTGTTTACTGGTAACTCAGTTCTGGTATTTTTTAAATAAAGGCTGCAATCCTAAAGTCACTTTCCTGGGAATAAGGCCCATTGAACACAATGGGGCTTCCTTTTGAGTAGACATGGTCGGGACTGTGCTCAAAGTAATTTATATAGTTCACCTTTTCACCTTAGGGCTTTCTTCCCATGAGCAAAATAAGACCAGAGATCTCTCATTAGCAAAACAGATTCTTTTTCCCTCTGTATCTTTTGGTATCTTACTGGGATTAAACAAGATTAAACAATATTTAGGAGTCAGGAAGAAGAGTGGTTAGCGATTGAAGTGGACAGTTATTGAAGAGGAATTATTTTGTTTGAAGATAGCAGCTGGAATGTCTGAGAATTACAGAGGTCAAGAATAAATCTGGTTTTAAATCAAAAGAAAGGCCAGAAAAGTTAAAAGAATGCAAAACCCAAAGTCCAACATGGAATCTAGGCTTGTCGGTGAGAAACCATTCAAGATAGATGAGCCTTATGTTCTTATACAGGCCGCTGAATCTGGACAACAAGCAGCAAGTCAATGGGCTGCAATCCTAAGAGCACTTTCCCAGGAGTAAGCCCCATTGAACTCAATGGAACTTACTTCAGAGTAGACATGAATAGGATTGCACTGGACTGTACTTTACTGGACTGCTGGTGTTCCTCACTGTCTGCTTGCCACCGAAGAAATGTGCCAAAGGGGAAATGAACACAGTGCCAGTGGGGCACAGAACATCATGTAACCCCTTGATCCAGAAGTGGTGTCACTTCCAGAGGTTACATCAGCCTCCAGCCTTCTAAGATCTCCAGAAAACCTTTCTAAGCCTTCTGGAGTCCTTCTGCAGAGGTGCTGCAGAAACCATGTGCAGCCTTTTTGACCCTGGGGTACCTTCTGATGCCTCCAGATGGCTTTTTAAATACTATGGATTTTGCAATAAAGGCGAAGAGCAGTTCTCTGATCCTGAGCAGGTCTCTAGAAGGCTCTTTGAGGGAACTTTATAAAAACCAGAAGTATCTTTCGAAGGCCTCTCCATTATGAGCTAAACCTGCCTGAATTCCCTCTTTTATGCAGTGGTTAAAGGTAGAGGCACTCTGTCCTCCATTCTATATGGTCACCCTGTTCCTATGTTTTTTATGAATTGGTGTCTATATGAAAAATCCAATAAATTTTTTATAAATGTAGCTACTCTAGGACAGAATATTTAAATTCTGTGAATATTTAAACTCTGGAAATCTAAATGCATGTCTATTGGCTGGAGAACACGAACAACTAAGCAAGCAAACTACACCGGATGTATCAATTTACATTTTACATTTACAGCAGACTGACTAAATATTTAGTGGGTCTGCTAAGGTATAGGATAAGTATTAGTCACTTTTATCAGACAGCCTCAGCATGCATGACACAAACCAGAGGCAGTTCATTGTAGCCAGTTAATGACAAAGCTAAGAGTAGTTATAATTTCTTAGCCATTTAGAGTGAAATACTTCCCAGAAGTTCAACCATATCCTGAACAATATACTGTAATCGTATCCTGAATATGTTATGATTATATTTGTTGGCAGACATGATTTCCCTTTTAAATACATGTGTTATAAAATTCAGACCGATGCTTTATTGAAAGAGGAAAGCCAAAGCATGTTTATTCTCATTCCAGATTGTCATCTGGGCAGTTTACAAATGTCAAAGAGAGAAAGCTGGATTTGACAAGAGTTTGAACCACAGCTCGCCACAGAAGAGTAAGTCCAACTTTGTGCTTAGGGACAAGTCTGACAAACATGAACTGTTCATAACCGAACATCATTGGACTCATTAATACAGATGAGACTTCATAAAAATATTATTGCATGCACACAAATCATTTCAGACAAATTAAGCACTCTAAACCAATAATTTATTTTAGAACTAACCAAGTGCTGTGCAATGGCTAGGAATATTTCCAGCAGGCGGTCATGTTTGTTGGACTCAGAAACACATGTAGGTGCCACAGTGGGAGGGAGAATAAATCCAGATTCAACTAAATCTACAACTTCCTATAAGAAAATCTCAGTTTCACATACAAATATCTGGATATGCTTTGGATACATAAAATTCCTAAACATGCATTCATTTCAGAATGAAATGTTTCAACTATTATACTATAGTTGGCAGAATGAAATGTTTCAACATTATACTATAGTTGGCCGAATCTTATCTAACTCCTCATGTGGCAATGCAGAGGTGGTGGCCAGTGGTGGGCCCAGCCTGCCCCAACAACCGGTTCTCCGGAAGTGGGCGAGGCCAGGCTGGGTCAGGGGGCAGGGCCAGGGTCAGGGGCAGGGCAGGGGAGGGCACACCACCTTAACCCTTAGTTTACAAAAAAAATTGTATCACTTGTGACCGCATCAATCAGTATTAAGCCCCTGAGTTCAGTGTAATTTATTCCTATGCATTACACTTTGTTGTGCTCTCAGGGGGAATGTGTGCCACAAATAAGAACATAAAAGCATAAGAAGAGCCTCCACTGGATCACACCAAAGACCCATCTAATCCAGCTTCCTGAATCACACAGCAGCCCACCAGCTGCCTCAGGGAGCACATATGACATTTGCATCCAGGTGCCTAAGTACCAGCAGACACTACCACAAGTTTCACTGGTGGTGCTCATACCACTGGTTGAGAAACACTGATCTACAGTTTAGGACCAGAGTCTGTGGTGTCCCCTCTGCAGGTTGAGGTTTGCTTCTAAGCCACTACTTAAGGCTACAATCCTGTCCAGACTTTCCTGTAAGTAAGCTTCATTGAATATAATAGGACTTCTGAGTGGTCAAGCAAAGGACTGAGCTCTTACTAACCAGCCTCTGGCTCCAATCCTATTCACTTTCCTGAAAGTAAGCTCTTACTTACGTAAGACCCATTAGTAAGTCTCTAATGGGACTTACTTCTGAGTAGCCAAGAATAGGATTGGGCTCTAATGCTGCACTTCTCTGCACACTTTCCTGGGAGTAAGCTTCATAGATTGAAATGGGATTAACTTTTGAGTAGTCAGGCATAGGATTACAGGCTCTTAGAAACCAGCTTCTTTCCAGGGAGTAAGTTTCACTATTATAATGGAACTTACTTCTGAGTAGACAGATGATTAGGCTTTGAGGCTACACTCCTTTCCTCACAGGAGAGTAAAACCTGCTGACTTTAATAGGATTTACTTCAGAGTAGGCAGTGGACTGGGCTCCTGGGGGAGCAGGATGGGAACTGAGGCTATTTCTTCTGGGGGGGAACAAAAGGACTACAGTGTGGATAGGATAGCAGACTGAGCCCAATCCTAACCGTGTCTACTTAGAAGTAAGTACCATTCAAGTCAATGGGGCTTACTCCCAAAACTGTATGGTCAGGATTTTGGCCTTACAGTCCAATCCTATGCAGGTTTGCTTAGAAGTAAGTCTCATTCTAGTCAGTGGGGCTTACTCCCAGGTAAGTGTGGACAGGATTGCAGCCTCAGAGCCCAGTCCTAACCATTTCTACTCAGTAGAAAGTCCCATTATAGACAGTGGGCTTACTCTCAGGAAAGTAGACTGGGCTGGAGGGAGAGATCCAATCCTCTGCCAATCTCCTCAGAAGTAAGTCCGATTATAGTCAGTGGGCTTACTCTCAGGAAAGTCTGGATGGGAAAGTAGCCTCAAACCCTAATCCTATGCTACTCAGAAGGAAATCCCATGATAGTCAATGGGAATTGCTCCCAGGAAAGTGTGGCTAGGATTGTGGCCACAGGCTGCTGTCCTCTACTATACAGTGTGGCTTACTCCTGAGTAGTACTGGGTAGTACTGAGTAGTTCTCCATGCCTAGTACTGGGCTGCAAAGGCACCTGGGGAGGCAGGAAGGCAGGCAGGCATGGCCCCCATCAAAAGCCCTGGAAGAGCTCATTCTCACAACACTCAGAAGGGGAGGGAGGTTCAGAAGGGGAGGAGGGAGTGGAAGACAGAACCTGGGGCCCTTTAAGAGAAATTCAAACACTTGCATGCAATTCAAAAATTACAGCCCCCTCTTTAACAACCGGTAGCTAATATCAGTCCCAAATTAACAACTGGTTCTACAGATCCGGTGAGAACTGGCTTCAGCCCACCTGTAGTGGCGGCAAAGCCTTCGCTGTACCCCTCCAGGGAGTTCTGGATGCTGGAGGTCTTCTTATGGTAAGGGGACATTTGAATGTCTGAGGTCAGTTATAAGCCCTTCCATGCATTCATCAATCAGCTGATATCAGGGCCAAACACTGGATGGCAAGGCCTTGAACAAATGGTATCAATGTTATTTTTTGGGAAAAAGAGGTGCCAGTACTCACCACAGGTCATCCCCATATGACTAATTATTAACTAGCTGCTGAGGGTGGGCAGGTGGAAAAAGGTGTCAGTACTGACCACCAGTGTAATAAAAGCTCTGAGTGGTATCAGACGAATACTGAATGGTATCAGACTTGAGTAGTATCAAACAGGAATACTGTGGAATGAAGCAACAGAAAAACAGCTCACAAAAGCAACTGTATCATATAACAAAGCACTTGAGTTATATATATTTCATCCCAGATGTGCAGGTGGTTAAGACACTGTGCCTGTTAACCAGCAGGCCAGGGTTCGAGACCCGGGTTGGCCCCACAAAACAGGGTGAGCTCCTGGCCTTAGCCCAGCTCTGCAACGCCAGTTGGATCCAATTGTATTGGCTCTGCCTTTCCATTGGACTAATTCAATGGCGTGGAGGGGGGATTTGCTGCTTGGGTAACAGCATATCCTCCATAACAATCTAACCCAGGCTTTCATGCTTCGCATGCAGCATATGCAGCGCCGAGCACAATACCATAGTCTTTCAAGACTGACGGAGGCCTGCTTTGTGTAGTGTTCTAAAGTCAGTGTTCTAAAGTACTTTAGGTCAGCGTAAAGTCAGCGTACAGCAAGTATATTGCCTGCTGTAGCTCTTTGTTGTGTCACCCTTGATGAACTGAGCTAACCTCTATAGTTGACCTTTATAGTCTTTGCAATATATCCTCCAATTTTCAGTGATGGACATACAAGGCTTTTCTTTTTACTTTAAAATGCTAGCGATATCCTCTGTTTTAACCCTTGACCTGTCTGCACTGCGGGCAGTGGAAGGGCCCTCTACTGAGAAAAGGATGTAACCCCTTGTTTCTTTCCTTCCACTTTATTTTCATTGTGATGGAGTGCATTTGAAATCCCACCCATAACTTAATATATAAAATTAAAAGGTCAGGGACTGACTGACTCACTGACTCACTTCATCAACGTTCAGCCAAAACCACTGGACCTAGAAGTGTGAAATTTGGGAAGGGTGTTTCTTCCACGATGGAGGCACCCAATAAGAACTGGTTTTTGGAAATTCCAACTATAAGGGGGTGAAAAGGCGCAACATATTCTTCTCCCTATACTTTACACTGAAGAATTGTTGACTGATCAATACCCTGCCCCAACCCCTGGACCTAGAAGCATGAAATTTAGGAAACATATTCCTAATGTGACATGAGCACCCAGTAATCTCTGATTTTTAGATATTTAACCCCTAAGGGGGTAAAAGGGGTGCAACACATTTTCAGCCTATACTTATAATTGAAGTCTGATCAACACCCAGCCCCAAATCCTGCACCTGCCTGGTAGGAGTGCCCACGGTTGTGAGGGCATGGTACACAGTGGTGAGATTCAAATAAATTAACAACAGGTTCTATGTCCTAATAATCTAAACAAACAACAGGTTCTTTGTCCCATTAGTAATCGGTTCTCAGAACCAGGCACTGATTAGCAAAGGGTTTTATAGAACCTGTGAGAACCCCCTGAAGCCCACCACTGATGGTGCATGATTGTGAGCTGGAGCTGAAGCTCAGTGGAAGACCATGTCCTTTGTATGCAAAATGCTGTACTAGCACCAGATACGTAGTGCCAAGTTCTGTCTATAAGTCCAGAGAGTAGTTACCAAATCAGTATAAAAAAGAGCAATCTAAGTTGACCTGTGGCCCAATTCAGTTAATGCTAATACTATATAGCAATATCATTATGCATATATTGAATATAGTGACCATTTTGTAACTACAAAATTACAAGATCTGAAAGAATTTCAGAAGTATGCACAGTGTTCTGATTTACTTGCAGGCAAATGTACTGAAAAAAATAAAAGTTTTTTTAATCAATGTACAATTCAGCCAAGAAGTCTGGAATGCTTATGTTTTGTCTGAAATTTTCAGGATAAAGGATGTACTTTTTATGCCTTATATATGATGCAATAAGCAGGGCTAGAGGTTTTAAAACACAGCCATGTTTTACATTATGATATGTTTAAAATCGGTTTGGCTTGAAACACATTTTTTTTACTTGAGTGCCAAATGCTTTGCCAAGATATATACAATCCTTAAATCTGAAATAGGTACCAAATGAAATTAAATGCGAAAAGTTCACTACAATGTTAGCTCCCATGTAGTGTTCTCTTCTATATTTCAGGGGACTTCCAGATTATAATTCATGCACAGATCATACAAGGTCATTAATGTTTTATTCTGTGAGATTGGTAATTATATTATTACCAATTGTCTTCATTCTCCATCCCATTAATACTTATTTTCCTGAGTATTTTAGCACTTTTACAGCATTAGCATTTGTTTTACTATCAGCAAACTACAGTTGCCCTGATGTTGTTCCAGCGAGTTATAAGATCTTTGTTTCCAGCGAATAAGACAGGATCACAGCCTAACACAATGGGCTTACTTCTGAGTAAAATGAACAACACCATTTTCAAACATTTCCAGTTATGGCTAACATGTTCCATTGGTTTTAGTATAAAAGACTAGTAAATCTTATGACCTCATCACACCAATGACTCTAAGGCCAGTCACAAACTTATGCACCCAATAGCAAAGCAGAAAAAATGGTACCAACAGAATCAAGAGATAATGTAGCGTAAGAACATATGGAGAGCCTCCTTTATGCAGTTCTGTGGAAACAGTTTATCTTCCCCGCTGGATTCCATGGATGAAGGCATACGAAGCTTGGGGTGAGGTTGATCAGAATCTATATTATTATTTATTATGTAACACAGGCCTACAAAAAAAATACAAACAAATAAACACCCTACATTGTTGATGATGTTTGAATGAGCAGGATATTTCTGGGGTACTGAATCAAAAAATGGCATTGGTTTTGCCCAATTGGCTCCTAGTTTCAGGGATACGGCATAGCCACCTGATATGCTGATTCAAGTAGCTTCCTCCCGAGGAAGCTGACATCATGGCTTCCTTATGAGAAAGTTGCATTAATCACCATATGAGGGGCTCTGTCATATCCCCAAAACTAAATAGGGCAAAAATGGAGATCCTAAGCCAATCAATTTCTCTCAGCCTTACCTACTTCACAGGGTTGTTGTAAGGACAAAAGGAGAGGAAGATCTATGTATACCACTGAGAGCAAGTTGGAGGAGGGGTGATATAAAAATGTGGGCGTGGGAGAGAAAAATTTTTTTATTTTAGCACATAGCAGCTATGTAGAATATTGCAAAAAAGTCCTTTCCAAGACATTAATAAAAATAACATTGCCCATTAAATGCCCATCTTATTTTTTTTTAAAAAAAAACCTTTTATTTTTATTTAGAGGTAGTAAGTGATAGACATGATAGAAATAAGAAGCTACCTGCACTATATATAGATTCAAGTACTGAAGGTTTGAAATTCATAATGTGTTTTTTCCCCTCAAGATCTGTGTTTGCTCTTTTATCTGAAAATGCTGTATCCAAAGTGTGGTGGCCTGTTTATGACTTAAATGGGTTCTGTGAGAACTTCCTTGGACAAAATGTTTTTTTGGAACAGGGTATAAAAGTGAAAGCTTGAAGACAGATCCAATTTCAGATTGTTCTGCTCATCTTACAAGCAAATTTGGTTGCTAATGAAAATGTCTTGCAGATTGGCCTGGCATGCGTGACTCTGCTCTTTGCAAAACCACAAACTTGATGAAAGAAACTAGTAAAGTAACTGGATGAAAGAAACTAGTAAAGTCCCACATTATCTCTAGGGAACTTTGACTTCTGCTTTTTTTCTACAGGTTCCTGAAAACCATACTATTCAAATAACATCCCAGACATGTAAGAAGTGGGTCAAACATCCTATAACAATTAATGTAATGTGTGAAAACAATTAACATGCATAGTGATAGATGTGTGTGGAAACGGCCAAAATTAATAACTCATATTCACAGTTCTGATAGCGTGTTGGAAAATGGTGAAACAAACTGAGTCTCAGGTCAAAGCACATCATTGTGTTGGAGCTCCATGACTCCATGTTGTTAGCCTTTATTTTGTCATGTCCTTCATTTTTCTTAGGTGTCCTACATTTTGGGGGCTCCTTATCCTCTTTTGTGGTTATGACATCTGCTTACCCTGACCCAAGTAACCCAAGATTATTGATATTTTGCTTGTCCAACTTCAGTTGTTTGCAAGATAGCATTTGTTTAAAGTACCATTACTACTACTATTAAGGCCCTGCAAAGGAAACCAAAAATAGGCAAGAAAATATTTCTTGAGATGCAATCCTATCCACACTTACCTGGGAATAAGACCCATTCCCAGACCCAATCAGGGCTGTCCTTAGGAAGTGCAGGGCTCAGCGCAATATTTTTGAGAGGAGACCCACCTCCTCAGGTTATCCTGCTACTAAACATAATGAGCAGCAATAGTGAGGCACCCAACAGAGATATCATCACCAACTGCTTTTGGGGGATTTCAAGCCAGTTAGACAACCCAGCAGCAATGCTCCACTCGCTGCACTTTTTTATGATACTTCAGCATGGAAGATTCCTTGCTGGAGCATCACCTACGCAGAAAGGTGTTGGCTGTACATGCTTCACTCACCATCTGTGTGGGGACCTTTTAGGCATGGGGCCAAATTTGGCAAAATTGGTCAAATTGCCCTCTGTGTCCTGACTGTAATGGGATTTAATTTTGAGCAGACTTGCATACAATCCTACATCCACTTTCCTGAGGGTAAGACCCATTGAACATAATTCTGAGCAGACCGGCAGTGGATTGTGTTGCTGGACTCAGATGCAGCCACAACCAGTGGGGAACACATAAACGATATATCATGCTTACTTGGTAACAGACCTATAAACAACCAACAGCAGAAATTCTCAAAAGTGTGGGTGAACCCACAATGTTGAAAGGGAAGGATAGGGTCAGCTGTTGGAACTGGTAATGACTTGAAGGGGAAGAAGAATTGTGCCAGACCAAGACAGAGAAAAGGTATGTGGCATGTAAGAATTGAGCAAATAAGCTATATAGGATTGACATATAGGACATATAGGATTGACATAATAGGAGCAATGAAAGATCTTGCCAACTTAGAAGACAGGCATGAATTTATTTTATATATATATATATATATATATATATATATATATATATATATATATATATGTGTGTGTGTGTGTGTGTGTGTGTGTGTGTGTGTGTGTGTGTGTGTGTGTGTATATATATATATATATATATATTCCTCTTTTCATCAACAAGTTGTTTTCATTATGGCTACAATCCTAAAGACACTTTACTGGGTGTAAGGCCCATTGAATACAATGGGGCTTACTTTTGTGGAGACATGCTTAGGATTGTGCTTGATGACTGCCAATGACCTGAGATAGTCCATCTCCTCCCTATTAAAAAAACGACAACAAACGAATTGTACTGAAACTTGTGCCTAAACCACATCTTTCCAAGCTTCTTTTGTGACTGTAACATTATATGTAACTTCCTGCAAAATGCCTTTCTAAGTGCTAAAGAACCACAGTACATTTTTTCTTCCATCTGTGGATGACCAATTGCTATTTTGGTTGGCAGGATTCATGGCATATTTACCCTTCCAGGGTTCGAGCATGTGTTTATTTGATGGAATATCATGAAAGCCACTGATGAAAATGTAACAGAAGACAAAACCAAAACAACCACTTAAAAATTGTGCCAAAAAGTAGGATTGTATCACAAATCTCTGCAGAAAAAAATATGAATAGTTGTACAAAAGAATAACAGATGTGATTTCCCTTTTATCATTCATTCTCATATGAGCCAACTACACTGTTTGTTCCACTGTACCTACATCTTTCCACATTTTTCTTCATATTTTATAACTAGCCATTTCTTATAAATATTAAATACAAGTAGTGTTAAAATAAAAAATTGGGTTAAATAGTATGAAAATGAGAAATAACAAGCAAAAATACCCATGTTGCAGGAGTAAAATGCCCCCGTGTACCATCCCCCATTGCACAACATCCCCCATGTGCATCAACCCCACCTGTGCCTCCACCCCCCCATGCACAATGTCCCCATGCGCATCAACCCCTCATGCACATCATTCCCCCATGCACATCTCCCCATGCGCAATAAATCCCCCATTCAATCAACCCCCCATGAGCATCAACATTCCATGCGCAACATCTCCCATGAGCATCAACCCTCCATGTGCATCAAAATCCCATGAGCTTCAACCTCCCATGCACATCAACCCCCTGCATGCGCATCAACCCCCATGCACAACATCCCCATGTGCATCAACCCCCATGCACATTAAACCCCAAGCACATCAACCCCCATTGATGCGCAACGTTCCCCCATGCACAATGTCCTCCCATGCACAACATCCCCTCATGTGAACCCTCTGTCCCAGTGCATCAAATAAAGGGCACCTGATTGGCTGGATGTTGTCAGTCTTCAATGTTAAGTATAGGAGAGAAAAATGTTGCACCCCTTTTCAGCCCCTTAAGGGTTAAATTTCTCAACATCTGTTCTTGGTGGGTGTTCATGTCACAGAAAGAATACCCTCCCCAAATTTCAAGCTTCTAGGTCCAGGGGTTGGGGCAGAGTGTCCCTCAGTCATGTATTCTCAATGTAAAGTATAGGGAGGAAAACGTGTTGAGCCCCTTTTTACCCCCTTCCAGTTGGAATTTCCAAAAACCGATTCTTAATGCACCCTTCAGTCACGGAAGGAACACCCACCCTAAATTTCACAGTTCTATGTCTAGCAGTTTTGTCTGGGCGTTGATGAGTCGGTGAGTGAGTCAGTCAGTGGATCAGTCAGTGATTTTTCAATTTTATATAGATAGGCTAGGATTCTTGAGCACTTTGCATTTCTACAGTTAGCTGGAATCATAACAGAGGTTTCACACGGCAGTACCTACCATGGTCGTATATTATCCAGCAATGGCTTTACACATGGCCAAGAGCCTTCTATTATGTATACTCACAAATAAATTCCATTCAACAAAGGCTTTTTTGCCAGTACTGTCTGAAAGCTTCCTATTTAAAGTCAGCACACTTATTACTTCCCAAGTGACTAAGGGTTGGAAACTAATGTGGAATTGCCCTTTACAACCAGGGATCAGTTTTTATCATCAGGTCAGTTTGACTTGAAAACCAGCCAATATGCTTTTAAGAAACAAAAAAGAAAGCTTGGCTTATTGCTACCGCAATCCAAATTCATACGCTCTAACCCCCAAATCCCCTCTATCTCCCAAAATCCCATATCTCCCGAAAAACAGGGACAATCCCAATTTTGGGGAAAACGTGTTCACATTCTGGCAAATGGTTCAGAGGGTTCTGTACCGATTTTGTGGAAGAGAATTATGACAACTATACCTCTACCCAACCAGCCCCCAATCTTGCTTCTCCCTTCCTTTCCAATTGTACATACCTAGCTGGCCATGTAGGATGTAGGTAACTGTAATGGCAATAGGATAATACAGTGGTCAGGGAACAGGGGTAAATTACCCCAAATGGGGTAAAAATGAAATTCCTGGGGATAATGAAATGGGGAGCAGTTTGAGCCAGCCGCGGCTTTGTGCAACTAAGTCCGAGCACTGCGGGCATCCATCTTGAAAAAAATGACTGTGCATGCGTGCACAGCCTTTCCCTGCCCCCAACTGCAGCCTGAGCCTCCCCAGCCAAGGTCAGCACCCATTCCTCAGTGTCTACTCAGGAGTAAGCCCATTAATTCAATGGAGCTTACTCCTGATTTTTTTAAAAATGTAGGAAATCTTGCCCACATTTTGAACATGACTCCATACTCAGTTAGGTTATCTGGTTTATCAGTATTTCGTAAACTGCCTTTCACCTGATAACTTTTTGTTCCCATCCTTTTGATGATCATGTTTTCCCCAGTCTTCTGCAATGAAAAAGATCTCCAGTGGATTACTTGTTGTAAACCAGTTGAACAGCAGGAAGCTGCCTCAAAATCCAACATGCATCAAAGCTACATTTTTCTGCAACGTTTCAGGGAAGGATGACATAAAAAGAAGTGAGGGAAGCCTATACATGGAGCATCTTGGCACGTTATGGCTACAGGACAAATTTGTGCATATTGGTTCACAATCTATTGAACGAAAATGGGTTCCAGTTACCATGCATAGATTTTAGGACCATTTTTCTTGCGTTTCCCACAACTTGCTGAATCTAGGGCTGCAAACCTAAAGTCACTTTCCTGGGAGTAACCAGTGGTGGGCTTCCAAGGGCTCTCACGGGTTCTATAGAACTCTTTGCTATGAGTGCCTAGTTCTGAGAACCGATTACTAATGGGACGTAGAACCTGTTGTTCTATGGACTTAGAACCTGTTGTTAATTTATTTAAATCCCATCACTAAGACTCACTGAACACAATGGGGCTTACTTTTGAGTGGACATGGTTAGGATTGCACCCTAAATCACATATGGTATGGTGAAAGCACATGTACTGCCACAGACTTGCACACCACAGACTTGCACATATCACATGAAGTATTTACAACTGTTTGTCCTCCACATGTCAAGTATGACTTAGCTTAACTAATCATCACTGGATGACCTTGCTCTGAGCTCCTCAAAGGAAGAATAGGATAAAAATGTAATCATTTAAAAAGTCCTTAGTCTGCAATTCTATGCATATGATCATGGGAGTAAGAGCAAAATCCGAACCATGTTTACTCAAACGTGTTCAATGGGTCTTACTCAGTGATGGGATTCAAAGAAATTAACAACCAGTTCTATGCCCATCTGACAGCCACTTTTAAATGGCTATTTTTAAACTTTATATGTCCTATCTCTCGTTAACAACCAGTTCTATAGAGTAGGTGCGAACCTGCTGGAGCCCACCACTGGTCTTACTCCCAGAAAAGAGTCTTTAGGATTGCAGTCTTTTAAGTCCATTTTAACATCATGGAGCTTGCTTTTGAGCAAACACATAGAATTGTGTTGTAAATCTCTTCTGTTTGGGTGTTTTTTTTAATTGTCGTATTTTATGCTTCTATGTTTTGCAGCTCATATCCAAATGCTAGATATGCTGAATGAACACAAAATATTTATAACCTTAGGAAAATAGCCTGGTGGATTTCTCATAAATTCATAAAGCAAGAGACTACAGTATTGCTATTATTAGGGTATAACAAATACAACTCCTGGCAAGAACTGATGGAAAAAGTTAAAACTTGATTTGATACTGAGGTGGTTTCCTTGAGAAAAACAAACATTTAAAAAGTTGAAATTGCCCTTTCCTGACCTTAAAATGACATTATAAGAAAAACCATATTTTGTTTTCTTCCAAGCTGACCTTCGGAGACTGATCAATTTATGGCTGCAATCCTAACCTGTTAAGCTAGTCTATGACCCAGCACAAGTCCTATGCTGACCTGGGGATGTCACAAAAGTGCCATAAGGCACTTCTGCGCCACCCCTGGGGGTGGGTTAAGCCAGTGCATAGGCATGCGCCTGACTCCCTACATCACCAAGGGAACATCAAGACCACTTTCATAAGAGTAAGACCCATTAAATATAATGGAACTTACTTTTGAGTAGACATGGTTAGGATTGTGCTCTTTATCTTTAGAATCTACTGTATTAGAGCAGTTCTGAATTGCACTATATGAAAAGATCAGCTTCAATCAATGCGCTCCCTCCTTCATTTTAAACAGCACATGTTTGACTTTTCAAGTGTTATTATATAGTACTCTTTTGGTATTATACGCTTTTGGTAAAGCAGCAGCTTCGGGGAAATATATGTGATACTTAAGACCTTGCTCATGGTACTGATTAAATAAACTCTTGTCAAAAGTGTCTTCAGCACATAGGCCATCAGGAGGCTATGTATGGCTTTGGATCTTTCCTGGCTTCTGTGCATGAAAGAGTCTACAGCAAAAATGTCTTTCTAAATTACAAAGAAGCAAAAAAATGGTAAAAGTCTTAAAAACAAGGTACCCACAACCAAAAGAAACTAGCAGAGATCCAAAACAGTGGGATGTATCTTGTACTGGGACAGGGACAGAAATTATTTCTATCACATGTATAATCACTGGCTAGCCTCGTATGTATGAGGGCCCAATCCTAACCAATTTTCCTGCTCCACTTCTGCTCCACTTCCACTTTCCTGCATTGTAATAGCAATGCAACACCGAGGTAAAGGAACAAAGATTCCATTACCTTGAGGAGTACTCTGAGACTGTTCTTCAACTACAGGATTCAGTGCATAGCCCACCGGTATTGCTTGAAAGTTGGTTAAGGATTATGTCCTGCAGTGGTGTGCTGTACCACATCATGTCATATGTCGTTGGTTATGTATTGAAGAGTAGAATCCAAAGCAAAAATTGGTTTTGAAATATTTCCTTCCTATCAAAAGTTATGGTCAAATAACTAAAAATAAAAAATATGCATTGAGCTCTATGGGAAAGTGAAAGTGCCCAATATCATGGCTTTACTTTTGAGTAGGCAAACGTGCCATTGTCCACCAGAAAGGCCAGGCCGAGAGGAATCCAAGACTGTGTCCTCCTTTTGAGGTTTGGGCATCTGGTCAGCCTGTTCATTAGTGGAGTTTTACTGCCTATGGTGGTTCCTATTGAGGTTCCTAGTCAGGTTCCCTGCTCCTCTGGGAAACTTGTTGTGGTCTGCAAGACTCTTCAAATTCCATCTCCTCTAGTGGCTGACTCAGTTGGGTCACTTTGTCCTCTATAAACTTTTGTTAAATTAAAAACAAGATAAGAGTGTTCAGGACCAATATGACCAATGTGACCAATATGACCATGGCCTTTTACTAACCCTCTAAGATGTCACACCCAAGGGGGAGGTGGAAATGACACACAGCTAATGTGTATAACCAGCTAAGGCTGCAACCATATGCACACCATGGCTACAATCCTAATCTCCAGTTAGGTCAGCCTAAACCCCGGAATAAGTCCTATGCTGACCTGGGATGTCACAAAAGCACCACAAAAGCACCTGGGATGTCACAAAAGCACAGGTGGGCTGAGGCCGGTTCACACCAGATCTGTAGAACCAGTTGTTAATTAGGGGCCATCATCTTTCAATTGCATGCCAGTGTGTTTGAATTTCTCTTAAAGGGCCTCTACTCCCTCCTCCTTCCTCCCTCCCCTTCTGAGCCTCCCTCCCCTTCTCTCTCTCCCTCCTCCTTCCCTCCCTAAGTTTATTTTTTAATTTTAAAATACGAACAGTCTGTTCCCATGACCATCACAGCACATTCAGACTCTGACTGCTGAGATGGAGGGTGTTTGCATCACTGTTAGCTCCATGCTTTAAAGTCAGGGTTAGAAATTCTTCATGCCCCAAACCTTTGATTGAGGCTATTCAGGAATCCTGTCTTTGCTGAACATCTTATTTTGATTAAAAACCTTATTTCTAGCAAGTTTTCAGAAGTTATTTCCTTGTGCAGTTTGCAAAGCATGCTGGGTTCTCATATGCAAATGAGCAGCCTCTCTGGCAATGGTGTGTTTTTTTTGAATCAGGCACATGATGGACAGCTTTACTAAGGGCTCCTTGGGAGGGAATAGAGAAGCCAGCATACAAACATCTGGGAGCCTGAGGTGAGTAATAGCAGCAAGCCTCCCTCCCTCCTTCCCTGGATGCCTTTGCAACCCAGTACTAGGCATGGAAAACTACTCAGTACTACCCAGTACTACTCAGGAGTAAACCACACTGTATAGTAGAGGACTGCAGCCTGTGGCCACAATCCTAGCCACACTTTCCTGGGAGCAATTCCCATTGACTATCTTGGGATTTCCTTCTGAGTAGCATAGGATTTGAGGCTACTTTCCCATCCAGACTTTCCTGAGAGTAAGCCCACTGACTATAATGGGACTTACTTCTGAGGAGATTGGCAGAGGATTGGATCTCTCCCTCCAGCCCTGTTCCTCCAGCCCAATCTACTTTCCTGAGAGTAAGCTCACTGTCTATAATGGGACTTTCTACTGAGTAGACATGATTAGGACTGGGCTCTGAGGCTGCAATCATATCCACACTTACCTGGGAGTAAGCCCCCCTGACTAGAATGAGACTTACTTCTAAGTAAGCCTGCATAGGATTGGACTGTAAGGCTAAAATCCTGACCACACAGTTATGGGAGTAAGCCCCATTGACTTGAATGGTACTTACTTCTGAGTAGACACGGTTAGGATTGGGCTCAGGCTGCAATCCTATCCACACTGTAGACCTTTTGCTTCCCTCCCCAAAAAAAGATCTCCCCACCTCATCCTGCCCCTCTGAGAAATCTCTTCACCTGAGATTGAGGGCAAGAAGTATGGGGGGTACCTGAAGAAATAGCCCCAGTTTCCATCCTGCCCCCCCAGGAGCCCACTCCACTGCCTACTCTGAAGTAAATCCTATCCTAGTCCCATCCTTGTCAATGGAGCTTACTCCCAGGTAGGGGTGGATAGGATGGCAGCATCAGAGCCCAATACTCTGCATGCCTGCTCAGAAGCAAGTACTGAGTGACTATATGTCCTCCTTTCCCAGGACAGGTCCTCTTTTTACTCCTTTTCCTTATGAGCAGGCAACATGGAGTCTTCTTATTATCCATACTTTTTTCCAGGACCACAATAAATCTTCATTGTCCTCCTTTTCCTTATAAGCAGGCAGCATGCAGTTCCCATCCTGCACTCCCAGAAGCCCAGTCCACTGCCTACTCTGAAGTAAATCCTATTAAAGTCAGTAGGTTTTACTCCCCTGTGAGGATAGGAGTGTAGCCTCAAAGCCCAATCACTGTCTACTCAGAAGTAAGTTCCATTATAATAGTGAAGCTTACTCCCTGGAAAGAAGCTGGTTTCTAAGAGCTTGTAATCCTATGCCTGACTACTCAAAAGTTAATCCCATTTCAATCTATGAAGCTTACTCCCAGGAAAGTGTGCAGAGGAGTGCAGCATTAGAGCCCAATCCTATTCTTGGCTACTCAGAAGTAAGTCCCATTAGAGTGTGTGGAGCTTACTCTCAGGAAAGTGAATAGGATTGGAGCCAGAGGCTGGTTAGTAAGAGCTCAGTCCTTTGCTTGACTACTCAGAAGTCCTATTATATTCAATGAAGCTTTCTTACAGGAAAGTGTGGACAGGATTGTAGCCTTAAGTAGTGGCTTAGAGGCAAACCTCAGCCTGTAAAGGGGACATCACAGACTCTGGTCCTAAACTGTAGATCAGTGTTTCTCAACCAGTGGTATGAGTATCACCTGTGGTAGTTGTGGTAGTGTCTGCTGGTACTTAGGCACCTGGATGCAAGTGTTATATTGCAGTAAGAGGCGGGTATTCTAAGAGCCCAAATCTTATGTATGACCATTCAGAAGTACTGGTAAATCCCATCACAGTTAATGGAGCTTACTTACAGGAAAGTCTGGACAGGATTGTAGCCTTAAGTAGTGACTTAAGTAGCCTTAAGTAGTGGTAGATCAGTGTTTCTCAACCAGTGGTATGAGTACCACCAGTGAAACTTGTGGTAGTGTCTGTTGGTACTTAGGCACCTGGATGCAAGAGTCATATGTGCTCCCTGAGGCAGCTGGTGGCTGCTGTGTGATTCAGGAAGCTGGATTAGATGGGTCTTTGGTGTGATCCAGTGGAGGCTTTTCTTATGCTTTTATGTTAATTGTGGCACACATTCCCCCTGAGAGCACAACAAAGCATAATGCATAGGAATAAATTACACTGAACTCAGGGGCTTAATACTGATTGATGCAGTCACAAGTGATACCATTTTTCTGGTAAACTAAGGGTTAAGGTGGCATGCCCTCCCCTGCCCCGCCCCCTGACCCTGGCCCCACCCCCTGACCCAGCCTGGCCCCACCCACTTCCGGAGAACCAGTTGTTAGGGCAGGCTGGGCCCACCACTGACCATAAGACATTTCTGTGCCACTCCTGGGGGGATGGCTAGACCAGTGCACAGACATACACTTGCCTCCCTACATCACGAGAAGATTAATGAAATGTGGCGGCTTAGGATAGGATTGCACCCTAACTTGGTAACTCAGTAGGAACCGATTCCAATTACCATAAATGTGCAAATGATCTGGCTGTAATGCACAAAAAAGCAAAGCAGAAAAGGAGCTGTTTTCCAAGTGTTCTGGGTGGTGACACATGCCTAGTAGTTTCCTTTTATCAGCAGCTGCATGTTTTGCGTGTGTACAAAGAACTGGATCATACCACTGTTAACATATTTGCAGAATGCTCAAGATATTTTAAGTGTGGAAGAACAGCAGCTCCATTCGACTGAAGTAAGCAGAAAAAAAGGCATGCTGGAAAGGATGAAAAATGTTAAGCAGTTGCTAACTGGGAGAAAAACAATTTCCCAACAACAGCTCATAAGATGGAAACTCAGATAAGTTGGATTCTAGTAGGAACAGTAGGGTGATCATATGTCTAGTAGGGTAACCATATGTCTTGTTTTTCCAAGACGTGTCCTCTTTTTTAGCCTCTGTCTTAGAAAAAAATCTTAATTGTCCTCCTTTTCCTTGTGAGCAGGCAGCATGTAACCATCTTATAATGTTAGAGTTTAATAAAGTATTTGTAATAGTTTTAAATTTAATAATGTAGTTTAAATTAACCATATAAAAGTAATATAAATATAAATTATTTTTAGCTTTTATGTTGTCATATTTAGCTTTTATGCTGTCATTTTTAACTTTTATGTTGTTCTACATGTTGTCATGTTCATGTTCTACATTTTTCTTGCGTGACCTACATTAACATTTTGGAGAGCCTTGGCATCTTTTTGAAGTTATGACATACGGTCGCCATGAATAGAAAGCCATCCAGAACTGGCCAAGCATTAATGCCACTATGGCTGCTGTTTCTGTTACTTCTTTGGCTCCTCCCACTCTCAATTGGCTCCTCCCAGTCCCACATTTGTAAGCAATAGTGTTCCTGACCTCCTGTCTGTTGCACCTCCTTTTGAAGAACAGCATCCCCTGTCAACTGTCCTCTTGAAAACAGTGGGATGTCTTAAGGACCATCTTCTTCCACACAATCGTCTTATCCCCTATGATTGCCAGACAGGGCCATGCTTAGGATGTCACTGCCTTTTAAAGACAAGGGAACCACAACACAGTACAGGGCTTTTTCCATTGTGGCATCATATTTGTGGAATCAACTCCTTAATACATATTTACTATTTTATATTGTACACAGACAAAAAAGTGGTCTATAGATCTTAAAAATAAATATTTATTATTTATTTTGAGATTTAAGGAAAGCGGTCTATAGATCTTTTAAATAAATAAGTTTGCAGGCCCCAAATATAAATTAAGAAGCATCTAGTTCCAGTGGTGGGCTTCAGGGGCTTCTCACAGGTTTTATAGAACCCGTTGCTAATGAGCGCCTGGTTCTGAGAACCAGTTACCAATGTGACGTAAAACCTGTTGTACTATGGACATAGAACCTGTTGTTAATTTAGGTTATTAGGACATAGAACCTGTTGTTAATTTATTTGAATCCTGCCACTGTCTAGTTCCTACTCTTTACTGCTATGTCTGGTGGATATAAATACAAAGGCAGCCAAAATGGAAAGAGGTTAAACAAAGGTAACTAGACAAAGATAAAAGGCACAAAAATAACAGCAGCTAATGTTCAGTGAAGTGCGCAAAGCTCTATGGATTTGGTGCCCTGCTAGTGACTGTGGCAGAAGCCGAAAGAACTCAGCAAATCAACACTTTGCAAATCCGGCACCCATTCAGCAAGAAGTGTTAAGCCATCTGGTCATTTTGAGTGCATGGATGATGGCTATTGGGGATTTCATTTATTATTTTTGCAATGAAAAGCACCAGGACAACAAAGCTTTAAAGTGAATTTATAATTTTTGCAGTCAAGTTCTTCAACCAGAGTTTTAAAAAAAAATCAAAACATTGATGGATAAAACTTTTATTAGGAACAACCAAGGACAAACAAAATCAGCAAGCTTTGTAGAACTCCTCTTCAATCTGGATTTTATGTTAAATGCATATGGCTGCAATCCTAAACACATTTTCCTGGGAGTAACACCAACTGAACACAATGGGGCTTACGTCTGAGTAGACATGGTTAGGATTGTGCTCAAAGTCTTGATCATGTAATCCTGTATTCCAGAATGGAAGCTGGGCTAAAAGCAAGTCCATCTTCAGGAGACAGGAAGGCTACATTGGAGGACTGAGTTATACATAATATTTACAATAAGTTATATATTTATATATATTATAATTAAATAATTTAAAGTATATAATTATATCTGCTATGTTTAGCTTTTATGTAATTAACAAATTGGCAGCAGGCAAGTCCTTCCCTGCTTAGCTTTTTCTTTCGTGCAGCCCTGCACTCAACCTGGTGGTTGAACTCAACCTGCCGAAGAAAGCTAAGCAGGGAAGGAATTGGTCAGCTTCTGGATGGGAGACTGCAAGCTGACAAAACTTTATTGAGTCAACAGTAGATGTTAACAGCTTGGCTGACCTGAAAACTCCAGCTTGAAACTTGCAGGCATTTCTTGGTACCAGATGTGAAGATGACCAGCTAGATGTGAAGGCTTCCACCTGGAAAAAGTTTGCTGCAATCGTAAAGATACTTTTCTGGGAGAAAGACCCAGTGCACATAATGGGTGAGTAGACATGGTTAGAATGTTCTGCCCCTAGAACAACATAGACCAGCCTGCACCCTGGGCATAAACAGTCTACACTTACTGGCTGCTCTTTTTATATTTAATATATTTTAAAACTTATATTTATTGTAAATTTTTAATGGACTTACTTGATATAATTTGTAAGTAACTTTTTCTCTGTAAATTGCTATGTGAACTTTGTTGAAAAGCAATATATAAAAATTATTGATTGAATGATTAATTGATTGAAAGAAAAATGGTTTATAAATACTGTTGATTGATTAATTGATTGATTGATTGAAAGAAAGAAGTATATAAATACTGTTGGTTGATTGATTAATTGAAAGAAAAGCAGTATATAAATATTGTTGACTGATTTATTGAATATATAAAACTTTATTTGTGTAACCATTTGGTCATTACAAAACATTTCGGCTGATTAAAATAACATTCGTAAACAAATTGTAAAAGACTATTTTAAAATAGGGTTGGTACAAAGAGAATACGTTAAAATTTACATAAGAAAAAACAGCTATACATCATACAGGGAGCTTTGACCTTATAATTTTAGCTTCCAAAGCAAATTTTGCGACTTTAAAGGTAATGTCGTTATCAGCATCACCCAAAAGCCAGCATAAGAGATCGATAAATGGTCTATTGTTGAAACAGATAATAAAGTCGGCCAAAAATTTTGCTCTGGGAGTATCCAATAGTGGGCATCGCAGAAGATAGCGTGCGATGTCATCAACCTCTCCTGAATTGCACTTACATAGTCTAAGGTCATAGGGAGTGTTGTTGAATCTGCCTTCCAAAAATGCAGACTGCATGGTCTGCATGGTAAGGCAGAAAAAGCCTTTCTCAAAGTAGGATTGGTCAGGTTAACCAAATAATTTTCGAGAACAAAGGTTGTTTTGTAAAATAAAAGCCAATGGGAACAAGGAGAGTTAATGATTGCGCCAAGATCCTGCCTCATATAGTAGAGGCATATAGAATCTCTAAGCGAGCATTTAAATCTGGGGGGGAAAATGAAGGGAAATTATCTACAGAGAAATCAAAAGATTCCAAAATAGGCCTGACTGAAGTCGCCCAAGAGGAGAAAGCTAAGTTGGTGATTTGCTCGTCAAAACATAACCTTGGGAGACATAAAGGGTTCATGGAGACCAATCTGTACCAATAAAGAATCAGAGCTGTATGACAATATGCAGTAATTTGGATAAGTGACTGGCAGTATATAAATACTGTTCATTCATTGATTGATTGTAAAGCAATATATAAACTTCTACCTATTGTAAACTTTTAATTGTTTAATATGATTTGAAAGTAACTTTTTTCCTCTGTAAACTGCTATGTAAATTGATTAATTGATTGATTGAAAGAAAAGCTGTATATAAATACTGCTTGATTGATTAAAAAACAATATATAAATACAGATGATTGATTGAAAACAATATACCAATACTGTTGATTGATTGAAAAGCAATATATAGAGTTGATTGACTGATTGATTGATCGTTTGATTGATTTATTGATTGATTGAATGAAAAGCAATATATAAATACTGTTGATTGATCAATCATTTGTTTTTTTGATTGATTGAAATGCATATCTAAATATTGCTGATGGATTGAAAAGCAAAATATACTGTTGATTGATTGATTGATCGTTTGATTGATTGATTGAAAAGCAATATATAAATACTTTTAATTGATCAGTTGTTTGATTAGATTTTCTCCTATGGGTGTTTTTAAAAAACGTTTCCTGCTTGATGGTGTCAGTTCTGGCCCTGGGAACCCTTCTAGGTTAAAGACACCAGGTGGGTCCCCACATTCCACAAAGTGGGTCCTGGAGTCCAAAAGTTTGGGAAGCAGTTGCTTAGAGGTAGCCCCTCCTGGAGTGCAGGGCGGGGAGGAAGGAGTTAAAGGGGCTGCCTGGGAGTTCCAAAGTGGCTGGATGGAGGGCAGGGGGAGGGCAGCCTGGATCCCTCCCAGCCAGACGGAGAGGGAGATCCAGGCCGGTCCAGGCGCCGGTGGGAAGCGGAGTGTCCGCTGCTCTTCCACGGTAGGGCTGCAGCCTTTGCAGGGGGAGGGAGAGAAGCTCCTCCTGGACCACTTCGGGTCTTCATCTCTCTGCAGAGAAACTCAGAGCCCATCCTGTGCCTGTCTACTTGGAAGTAAGTCCCATTTTACTCAATGGGGCTTCCTCCCAAGAAAGTGTAAGCTTGTGCCTTCCCCCCCAGGAAAGTGGGGAGACGACTGCAGCCTTAGAACCTCATGCTGTGCCTGTCTACTCAGAAGTAAGTCCTATTGTAGTCAATGGAGTTTACTCCCAGGAAAGTGTCTTTAGGATTTTTGCCTAAGTGTTTGTGTGTGTTTGTCTGTGTGTATGTGTGTGTGTGTGTGTGATTGGTAATGTTACTCATGTAACATATATGTTAACAAAATATATGTATGGAGTTGAGTTATATGAGCCACATTTGTCTTAAACACAACCCTGAAGCAGTTCAAGAAAGTGAGCAGAAGCAATTCAAGGGGGAGAAAATATCCAGTGTTCAGATGCACAACAGAGATCTCTGATTTTATCCACCTGAAAATCAAATATTGTGACCAATTCTGTAGGATCTCAGATTTGGGGTTTCATGTGTATTTGGAGCCCTTGGTAGTAACTTGTTGTATCATTATTAGGGGTTTTGGGAGAAGATGCAAAAATAGCAAATACAGGAGGGAGAAGAAACAGCAGCAGGAATAAGCAGTTTGTTGGAGGAAAAATATTAATATTTCCATCTTTGGGCTTAAATAATTATGCTTTAATAATAATGCTTTAATAATTAATAATAACCATGTCTATCCTAACCATGTCTACTCAAAAGTGAGCCCCATTGTATTAAATAAGTATTACTCCCAGGAAAGTGTCTTTAGGATTGCAGTCTTTGGGCACAATCCTAACCATGTCTACTCAAAAGTAAGCCCCACTGTGTTCAATGAGTCTTACTCCCAGGAAATGTCTTTAGGATTGCAGTCTTTGGGCACAATGCTAACCATGTCTACTCAAAAGTAAGCTCCATTGTGCTCAATGAGTCTAATTCCCAGGAAAGTGTCTTTAGGATTGCAGTCTTTGTCTCTTTCCCCCATCCATTCTCCAACTTCCTTCATTATAGCAAACAATGATTACAATGTATCAACATTTTGTCCTTTTTGGGTCTAAAATGCTCCAAGCCCATTGTTAGGGCCAGTTTTTCCCTGAACATTTGGGAACTGTCAGATCATAATCCTAACCATGTCTACTCAAAGGTAAGCCCCATTTAAGGTCTACTACCAGAAATTCAGCTCCTTTGAAATGCATTCCCTACTATTTAAAAGGTATGATTTCCTAAGGTGCATTTTTGTACTAGATGAGTACAATCCTAACTATGAGCACAATCCTAACCATGTCTACTCAAAAGTAAGGCCCATTGTGTTCAGTGGGTCTTACTCCCAGGAAATTGTCTTTTGGATTGCAGCTGATATCTTCTTGTGAAGATATATGAGTGGAATCCTAATTTCTTTTGAAATCCTCCTTTTATGTTTATTGGCACATAATATTTTGTGAGGATGGAGTTGTTATTGTTGCTGTTGTGGCCAGCCAATTCCATGTATTGTCCTTGCTGAAATCCCAGGAACATGGAATGAATTGACCCTTTGCTCAGTGTCGAAGTACATGCTTTTCATAGATAAGACCCTAGACTCAGTTCTTGGAATCTAACTACAGATTCCTACTGAGTTTCTCTGTAGGAAGTGTGGGAAAGCTCTGTATCTTGCTGTCATTTTGACCCAAACACATATTATACAAGAGACCCATGGCTGGATTTCCCATTGTTTATATTTTCTGCTTCAGTATAGATGTTGAGCAAATTTAATTTGTGTAAGTATACCGGGGGTGGTGGTGGATTAAACCCATGCCATTCTCTTGTATAAATCCAACCTACAATTATTGTTACCTACATAGGTACTGACCATGGACTGAAACTCCATTTAAAGCCAAGGGTCAAAATAGGCAAGAATTTAAAAGCAAATTTATTAAATTCTATTAAAGTAACATTTGTTAATTATTAAATATTTAATTATTAAATATTAAATTATTGACATAATCTATTTTCTTACCCCAGTGTTAACCCTGCTCTTCTGTTGCGGTTCTTATTCAGCAAACCATGTGTGATATTTGTTGTGTAAAATATGTATTCCATTGATATTTGTTCCATTTGCTTCAAATGAAGTGTTTTATTTTAGGATAAATTGGGTGAGAAGGATTGGGACCACATAAAGCTTTCTTATGCCGCACAATGTTCCATTAGGATTTAGGTGCACTTTGAAGATAAAAAAGCAAGGGAACTCCAGTGCAATCCTAAGCATGTCTACTCAGAAGTAAGTCCTATTTTACTCAGTGGAGCCTACTCACAGGAAAGTGTGTTTAGGATTCCAGCCTTGGGAATGTCACATCTAGAGAACAATCCTAACCATGTCTACTCAAAAGAAAGCCCCACTGTCTTCAATGGATCTTACTCCCAAGATAGGTTTGCCATAATTCTCTTCCACAAAATCTGTCCCATTTGCCATTATGTGAACACAATACCCCAAAATCAGGATTGTCTCTGTTTTTTGGGACATATGGCAACCCTATCTCAGGAAAGTGTCTTTAGGATTGCAGCCCTAGTTGCACTAAGTAATGCTTTGATCAAGTACTACTGTATTTAATTTCCATATTACATAGAAGGTTGTGCCTTCTTTTTTTAAACTTCCAATCCATCCCCCCACAAAAAAGTCTCTCCACAGTTAGGAAGGTGCTGCTTAAGTCTTTCCTTCTATGTATTTTAGATATCTATTTTTTTTTAAAATTTATTCTAAATTATCCCCACCCCAGCAGCTTTTTGTCCTTTGGGGGAAAAGATCTGATTTACATATAGTCATTTGGCAGTTAAATAAGTTGCTGATTAGAATGCCAGTGGAAAGCCGAAATAAAAACAGTACTGTCTGACAAGTGTCATGAAAAGTTTATTTGGTTCTGGGAAACAACTGAGGACTGTGGATGGAAAACAGTGTGTGTGAATCTCTCTATGTGTAATGTGCAATATAATAAACGGGTGACCAAGCATTGCAGGAGTTCAGTAGATTTAAACATACCTGATTTCTGGATTGTGGCCAAATCACAATCCAGTCTAACCTAAGCACAACTCTAGTCGAACGTGTACATTAACTCCTGCAAGCAGAGATGGCAGCAATCAAAAGAAACAGTAGTGTCCTGCCAAGCAATATTTATTATTTATTTGATTTGTATTCCACCTTTCTCCCTGAAGGGCACCCAACGCAGCTAACAATCAATAAAACAAGAACGATAAAATACATCTAAAACAATAAAATATAACTAAAAATAGTCCTCACACAAGTGCACACCATTGCTCTGCTCTCCTATCCCTAGAGAGAGTGGAGTGTGCTGACATGGGGAGGGAATCTTCAGTCTTCTGGTGTGCACATTCTCGCCACATGCTATACGTCAGTGTTTCTTAAAGTGGGGGTTGGGACCCCTTGGGGGATTACGAAAAAGCTGATTTCCTCCAACTTCTAATCTGGTAGGCTGTAAGCCATACTTTCCTGGAAGTAAGTCTCAATGAACACAATAGGACTTGATTCCAAGTCGACATGTAGGAGCTCTAGCATCACAGCGATGTATCCTGTATGATGATGATCCTATATGATGTCACTTCTGGGCATGACATCACTCCTAGGGGGTTCCTGGACTGGTTGTCATTCTCAGAATGGAATCCCAGGCTGAAATTCTCAAGGACAACTGCTGTGTGTAGTGCTGCTGTGTGTAGTTGCTGTGTGTAGTGTATAAAGAGAGCTTCTTGCTGAGTTCAGTCTTGTGTTCTTTTACTTAGAAGCATCCCACTAAACTTAATGGCACTGAATCTGAAATAATGCACACAGACTAAAACAGTGGTTTTCAAACCTTTTCATCTCATGGCACGTTGACCATGTGCTGAAATTGTCAAGGCACACCATCAAACTTTGGACAATTGTCATAATACTGGTGGGGGACAAAATTCCTCAGCAACCCTATTAATAAATGCTGTTTAATAATAAATAAATAAATAAATAAATAAATAAATAAATAAATAAATAAATAAATAAATAAATAAATAAATATGCCAAACTCCCACAGCACACCTGTGGACCATTTGCAGCACACCAATGTGCCATGGCACACTGGTTAAAAATCAGTGGTCTAAAAGAGAGATGGTTAATACCTAGAGATTCTACTTTACCTTAGTTCAGGTAGAGGAGTCCTGGGACTTCCCCACCATGAGTTGAGGCACATGCACGATGATGCACAGGATGCACACGTTAATCATTGGTTGACATGAATCTACTTGCAATGTTTTTATCTGACTGTTGTCTTTTGGCCTGTAGTAGCAGCTTTAAGGTGACTAATGGTTAGCACTGCAGAAATTAGATTCAGAAATTTCTCGTGCAACAGAAGTTACCTTTATTTTTATAGAAAGTAATCCTTTCTGATCTTCCAGTGACTAAAAGTTTTTAACCAGTCAGCATCCATCTTGTGCAATTAATTGCGAAACAGCAGCTTCCACAGGTTTCACTTCTCTGGTTTGAGAACTCTCTCACGAGTGGAAGGGGAAATTGATAATCATAATTTCTCTTTTTTGAGGAGCCTTAAGTACATTTATCCCAAGACAAGTTTCTGTTGATATTAATAATTTATAGGGATAGATGAGGTAGACATCGATTTCCCCCCCCCCGCCCCGCCAGAAAAAGTCTTCAAAATAAAACACTGATGAAAATGTAAATAAATGTATATAGAAAAGAGCTGGATTTTATAAATATCTACATATTAGATACGGTACCCAAATTGTGAGCCATGGCATCTCAAGGAGTCATGGAAACCCCCGCTAGCGGAGGTACAGTATCCTCTTGGAAAATCGTCATCCTATGTACTGTAACTCTAATGCAGGGGTCCTCAGACTTTTTAAACAGGGGGCCGGCTCACTGTCCCTCAGACACTGTCAGGGGCCGGACTATAGTTAAATATTTAATTAATTAAATTAAGTAATAAGGAACAAATTATTTTGCAAATAGTGTGTTACTTTCATGTAAAAATGCTACTCAACATAACATATACTGAAGTTGATGGAAAGATGAAAACATTTTATGAATTATGCCACAAAAAATCCCCCAAAAGTGAGGCTAGGATTGTAGCCTTAGAGCCCCATCCTAAGCATTCCTACACAGAATTAAGTACCATGATAGTCAATGGGCTTACTCCCAGGAAAGTATGGCTAGCATTGCAGCCTCAGAGCCCCATGAAAGCATTTCTATACAGAAGAAATGGGCTTACTCCTAGGAAAGTGAGGCAGGCTTGCAGCATCAGAGCCCCATCCTAAGCATCAGAGCCCCATCCATCCTAGGGGAGTATGGCAGGCTTGCAGCATCAGACCCCCATCCTAGGCATACCTACACAGAAGTAATGGGCTTACTCATTAAGCAAGAGGGAAGCAGGAAGCCGGCAACTGAGGGACAGCGGGAAGGGCGCACGAGTGACTCAGCTGGAAGCACGCACGCCTGTTGCCATTTCTCTGCAGCGCCAGAGGTTTCCTGGCTGGCGTGTGCGCCGGCCAGGAAGCAGGAAGCAGTCACTGAGCGGGAAGGGTGTACCAGCCATGCGCGCTTCCCACTCAGTTGCTGGTGTGCCTGGCGTTGAGGCCCCTGAGGTTCAACAGGGGGGGTTCTGAATGCCCACGAGGGGGGGTTCTGGATGCAGGGGGGGTTCTGAAAATGCCCGTGGGCCGGATTGAGGGCCCTGGCGGGCCATATCCAGCCCCCGGGCCGTAGTTTGAGGATCCCTGCTCTAATGGGATGCTGGGGCCCATGCCACAGCAGTTGAAATTGTTTCGGAAACACAGAATTATCCTAAAGATATGCAACTGTTAAATCATTGACTTTCCAATTCTGATCACATTGTCTTGGAAATTAATTTGCAATTTATTTAATGGATGTGAAAAATATATATTTACTAATAATAAATATTTAATAAACTGTTGGCTGCAGTTTTTTCTGTCTGCTATAGAACTGGCGTATTGTTGTTCTTTGTTGTTTATTTATCAAATTGGTTCTTTATTTTTTAGGAAATATTGAAAATATATAGGAAATATTGAAAATAAATACTTAAAATGCTGACAAAACAAAATACTGAATGCTGTTTTGATTAATGATGCTGAAAAATAAACATTCTCATTTCTTTTTTTCAGGTGAAGCATGACATAACATTGAAATATTGAAATACGGATAAATATTGATTTCTGACACTGAAAATTTGAAGATGGAGACCTTTCATATCAGGATTATTTTGGGACTTTTCTTAACAGGATTTGTCGTCAGTGATGTTCCTAACAGATATTTTTCAAATCTGACTAACTTTGGAAACTATGTCACAACATACCCCGAAATGGACCCCAAAATACTTTTCACTACCCGTCAACCTAATTTAGAAATGCAGAGCAGGGGAATCAATTGCTCTACTCCCACTGTGATAAATTACAATTTCAGATACATCAATACAGCAGTATCCTGTATCGTTTTCATCATTGGGTTGGTTGGGAATGCAACTTTACTGAGGATTATCTACCAGAACAAATGTATGCGGAATGGCCCCAATGCTCTAATCGCTAGCCTGGCACTAGGAGACCTCATCTACATCATCATAGACATTCCTATCCATGTATATAAGGTAAAAAAACCACAGTGTTTATATTTCATGCACTTTTTGCAGACAGAAAAACTGATAGGTGTTTATCCCTGTGATCTGCACCTGTATCAATAAGCAGCTCAGGTACACCCCTTGAAGGGCTAATGTACACACAGTGTACTCATTGTCATATCATATCTTAAGCACTCAGGTGAATGTGTGAATGGCTTTTATTGGAAAAAAAAAAACTGTTGGAACCTGAAAAATCTATCCATGATATTAGATATGTTGTCTGTTTCACACTGACACACACAGGTAGATGGTTACACTATTACACAAGCTTTATAACATGGAAGAACATGGATTACAGGGTGTGAGGTTTGGGCTGAATCGATGCAAAACAGTTTCCTGCATAATTTTGCATGTTACTATGAAACATGTGAGAAGTAGATAAAGTGGTGGATCATAACTTCATACTTTCTGATATCGATCACTAATTCAGCAGTCGCAGGATATTCCATGAACCACATCACTCCATTGTAAGAAGTTTCTGTGAATTACTTAAATCACATAATAGCCAACCAATTAACTTGTGTAAAAAGTAGTTTGGAGAATATGGAATGTACTTACTTACTTAAGTACATACGTACTCCTCTTACATAGAGAAGTATGGGAATAAGCTCTGTTTTGGGTGCAGTGAGCTTGAGCTGACAATAGAAGCTCAATTGCAGATGTTCCTGTTTAGTACTTATGAAAATTTATGAAATTGTGTGAGCCACCTTGGGCATGCGCATGGCAAACATAGGATATACATGAGAATGTGGGATATAAATATATAAATAACAGATTTTTTCAGCACCCATTTCAATGATGCTTCTGACTTGACTTTGAGATGGAAAAGTTCCTGATGAATTACCTGTGTGAAAGAAGTCACAAAGGTTGTGTTTCTCTGTTGAGCTTCCTGGAACATTCAGCAGTATTAAGATATGGTGTGCAATCCTAACCTAGGCCAGCACAACTCATTGGATTTCCCATTCCTGTGGTGAGGTAGGAAGGCATGCGCACTGGCCTAACCCTCCACCAGGAGTGGTGCAGATGTGTTTCCGGGCTGAATTCAAAGTGCTGGTCCTGAACTTTAAAGCCCCAAATGGCTCGGGTCCAGGGTATCTGAGGGACCGTCTTCTTCTACACAATCCGACCCATCACCTAAGGTCATCTGAGGGAGCCCTACTCACTGCCGCCACTAAGAGATGTGAGAGGTGTGGCGGCCAGAGATAGGGCCTTCTCAGTGGTGGCACCCCGGCTTTGGAACTCCCTCCCCTTAGAACTGAGGAAAGCTCCCTCAATACAGAGCTTCAGGCGGAGCCTGAAAACTTTTTATTTTAAAAAAGCTTTTTAAATGGGGCAGAGGTTAGGGGGGCAGTTTTTATTGTTCTATTTCATTGCTTTTAACAAAATTTTTAGTCCGTTTTAATTGTGCTCAGTTTTAATCTAATTGTATTTTAATTATATTTTAATCTATATTTATAAGTTTATTTTAATGGTGTATTATCTTTCTGGTGTTAGCCGCCTTGAGCTCCCTCTTGCAGGTGAGGAAAGGCGGGATATAAATTAATTAAATAAATAAATTTAAATAAATGTGTCTCTTGTGGCACTTCCAGGTCAGCACAGGCCTTATGCCAGGGCTTATGCTGGCCTAACTTCAGGTTAGGTTTGCAGACTTACCCTACAATCCAGAGTAATTACGGGTGCATGTAAGAAACATTACTTGCACCCGTAGTTACGGCAACACCTAGTGAAAACCTATGGAAAATTCATTTTGCAATCCAGAGTAAATTGTTCTTACACCGGAGCAAGGACTCCCCGTAGTTACTCTGGATTGTGCCCATAGTTATCCATAGCGTTATTTGGGGTCACATAACTGGAACAGGAGTTCAGGGATTCCAAATCATCAGGAAAAGTCTAAAACGTGTAACGTGTTTGCATGTGTAGAGACCAAGTACAGTGGCGCATGACACAACTAAGTGGAATGGTTAAAAATGAAGGAGGAGGCAAGGTTAAATGTGCACTGATAGATGACTGGTATTGTGGGGATAAGAATATACCAGTTGGGAGATTAAAAAAATTCCATGCATTATACATAACAATCACTAAGGCTGCAATCCTAAACCCAGTTAGGCTGGCACAAGTCCTGTGCTGGCCTGTGGTGTCACAAAAGTGCTGTAAGCCACTTCTGTGCCACTCCTGGGGTAGAGTTAGGCCAGTGCACAGACATGTGCTTGCCGTCCTACATCACCACGGGAATGGGAAGACTGATGATTTGTGCCGACCCAGGTTAGGATTGCACCCTAAGTGTTTCTAGTGGAAGGAGAAAGGTAATCCTTTCAAGGAGAAAAGGGTGCTTAATGGAGAAGAGAATGAAGAGGGGACTGGAAGTATTCAGTGAGACCGGGGGGGGGGGCAAGAAAAAGGGCTACAGCCAGCTCTTTAAATGCTTATGAAATAATTTCACTCTAGTGCTTGAGCAGGGCCCTAATGCTGGTTTTGCATGCCCTTAATCCAGTGATAAAGCCGCTGCTGTGATGGTTACTTAAATCTGACTCAGCAAGACCTGAGACTAGTGTCTCTCCTTAACTGGTGAAAAAAACTGGACTGTCATACAATTAACACAGTCACACCAAAGAAAAAGGGACAAAAACACTAAACATGTCAACAGTTAGACCAGGGGTCCTCAAACTACAGCCCGTGGGCTGGATACGGCCCGCCAGGGCTCTCAATCCAGCTTGCAGGCATTTTCAGAACCCCAGGGGCCTCAACGCCAGGCACACGAGCGACTGAGCGGGAAGCATGCATGCCTGTTGCCACTTCCCCGCTGCGCCAGGTGTTCCCTGGACGGTGTGCGTGCCCTTCCCACTCAGTCGCTGCTTCCCGCTTCCCAGCCAGGGAACCTCTGGTGCTGCAGAGAAGCGGCAACAGACACGCGTGCTTCCCGCTCAGTCGCCGGCTTCCTGCTTCCTGCTTGCTTAATGAGTAAGCCCATTACTTCTGTGTAGGAATGCTTAGGATGGGGCTCTGATGCTGCAATCCTAGCCACACTTTCCTGGAAGTAAGCCCATTGACTAATATGATATTTACTTCTGTGTAGGAATGCTGAGGCTGCAATCCTAGCCACACTTTCCTGGGCGTAAGCCTATTGACTATCATGATATTTACTTATGTGTAGGAATGCTTAGGATGGGGCTCTGAGGCTGCAATCCTAGCCACACTTTCCTGGGAGTAACTATCATGGGGTTATCAGGTAAGAACACCCCATGTCTACCTGAAGCTCTTGCTTCCTGAAATTAAGTACAGGATAGCAATACAAGTATTTTTGCTTCATTTTTACATGTCCTACATTTTGTCCTACATTTTTGGGGTGTCCTACAATTTTTTTAAGTGGGTAGGAATTTTGGCTTGGACAGGGAGGAATTTTGGCATTCTGGCAGGAATTTTGGGGTTGCCATTCAGGAATTTCCAGTTTGGCGCAGGTGCAGATGACTTCCTGCCACTTCCGCAGCCCCCAACCCCCCAAATGTCCTACATTTTGGCCTACATTTTGGGGGTGTCCTACAATGTTTTTTAATTGCAGGAACCCTACTACAAATAAAATATGTGCAGTGTGCATAGGAATTCGTTCATTTTTTCCCCCAAACTATAGTCTGGCTCCCGACAGTGTCAGGGAGAGTGAACTGGCTCCCTATTTAAAAAGTTTGAGGACTCCTGAGTTAGACTGCACAAAACAGAAAAGACAGCCAATAATAAGAATTACCAGGCATTATTAGAGTGAGTTCTGTATCTCAGCTACAAACGTAGGGTGTAATCCTAACCAATTTAGGCTGGCACATCTCACCCACTCCCCACTCCCATGCTAGTATGGGGGGGAAGGCTGAGATATGTCTGTGACCTGGCCTGAACCCCACCCCCCCGGACTGGCACAGCAGTGCCTTACAGCACTTTTGCAACACCCCTGAGCCAGCACAAGACTTGTACTGGGAGCAAAAAAGAGGAAAAATAATGATAAAACCATTTTAACACTCCCATCGGGAAACATAGAGAGTATTGTAGGATGAGCTCATTAAGGACACTTCAAGTTGTTTTTTGATTGACCATCCCCAGTTCAAGATGGGTGCCTTTGTTATTCTGTACCAAGCACAGGGTATAACAGGTGGCCTCTCGGGATGCTTGTCCTTATATAACTGTTGATGGCATTTACAATGAAGGTGGTGAAAGAGCCAAGGTAGAAAGCATTTCTTTTGTGTTCACTGTTTTTGTTTACTGTGAAGTCAGGAAGCTCCGAGGATGTGGCTTGTTCACAGGTTGAAATCTGCTGACCGAGCAAGGTGTGCTCAGGCATGGAATTCACCCCAAAGAAAGGAAGGCTTCTCCTAAGCCAGCACACAAGTATTGGGGGAGAGGGAGGGAATAGTTGCAGTGAAAAACCAAAATTTTGCTTTTTTTCCCCCTGAAAGCTATTGGGACCTGAAGCTTCCTTGCTGTGGGCACTCTCCGTCTTGAAAGACTATGGTATTGTGCTTGGCGCTGCATATGCTGCATGCGAAGCACAAAAGCCTGGGTTAGTTTGTTATGGAGGATAGGCTGTTACCCAAGCAGCAAATCCCCCCTCTCCACACCACTGAATTAGTCCAATGGAAAGGCAGAGCCAATACGATTGGATCCAGCTGAGTCACAGAGCTGGGCTAAGGACAGGAGCTCACTCTGTCTTCTTGGGCTGACCCGGGTCTCGAACCCTGGCCTGCTGGTTAACAGGCACAGCCGTGCACACTAGTAAAATGCTAAAAGACTTGTCTGCATTATGCTTATTTCCCAAGCACCTGATACCACTGGCATGTATAGCTAAAAATGTGCCAGGCAATATGCACACTTCCCTGGTCAGATTCCAGGTTGTTGTGCTGAGAGGCTGTGGCTAGAAACATGGCAATGGTTCTGTGGTGTTCCTCAGATTCTAGTTGTCCTTTCTGCTGTTGACCAACTAAATAAAATGGATAGAAGTCACCAGAAGCTTTGGAGATGAATGAATGGTAAAAATGGTCAATGGTAAAAATAACTGATAATGTGCCTTGACAATTTCAATGCCTTGTTAGTGTGCCATGAGATAAAAAAGGCTGAAAATCAATCGAAACTCAGTCCAAGCAAGGTGAGGATAGTGTTGGTTTACCAAAGCAAAGATGTTGTAGTATTCAGTCTGTTTCTGGATAAGGTTGTATTGTCCCATAAGTACCAGGTTTGCAACTTGGATTGCTTGGGTGCAGGTGACAACTTATAGAGTCCTACACCTCTCTCTTAGCCCACTCACCCCTTCCTTATGCATAACAAGCAGAGTAAGATACATTCCCAACTTTGCTCAAAAAATATGTGTTGTTTTCACATAGATCATCATCTTAACTCTTTTTTTTAATCGCTGCAATCCTAAGCTCCAGTTAGGCTGGCCTAAACCCCAGCATAAGTCCTGTGCTGACCTGGGGATGTTACAAAAGTGCCATAAAATGCTTCTGCACACCTATTGTGGGAGAGTTAGGCCAGTGCTAGCCTCCCTACATAACCATGGGTCGAGTTGTGCCATGGGATGTGCCATGGGATGAGTTGTGCCAGCCTAAGTTAGGATTGCACCCTGTGCTATTTACAGTACTTGAAGTACAGTGGCCAGCACAACTGGCATGGTAGCAGGCAGCTCTGGTATGTCTGTGCTGCATCCGACACAAGTTTGGGGTTGCTGCTGTGCTAGGGAAAACTTTTCCACTTACTCTGGCAACAAAGCAGCATCTTGGGTCTACTAGAATATATGACTTTGTTTATGGCTACATAAACTAGGGCACCCCTGGGCCTGCACAAGGGACTTTGTTGGCCCAAGGGTGCATCAGGACTTCACCCATAGTTGTTTATTTTATATTAAAATACAAATACATTCAATTTATATTTTTGATGTTTCACTTTATTCAGCTAACTGAGACTTGAGCAAAATAACAAGAACATAATTGCTGTTCTCATCGTGCATAAGGGCTTAAAGCAATATTCTGGGTTCCTTTTCAGAAATCTTGGCCAGGAAACTGTAGTTATGCATGATGAGAACATTCCCTGGAAATCACACCAGCTTTGTTTAAGGCTTACACTTGTAGAATGTCAGGATTTAAGTGTTGGAGCTTTGATTTATGATGTACTTATGGCCAAAATTCAAGTAACTTTAGACATCTTGAGAGTGTTGGAGACAGCCTTATTCATTTTGGATTACTGGACAGATATTAAAATTGAGCTCCACTTTCTCTGTTCCTTCTTCTCCTAATTGAATACTGAAGTTCATTATCTGGGGCTCAGTGATGGGAAAATCCAGTGGGGATTGACTCAAGCTGGGTCCAGAGCAGTGATTTTCAATCTTTTTCATCTCATGGCACGCTAAACAAGGCACTGAAATTGTCAAGGGACACCATCAATTGATTTTACCATTGACAAGGCACACCAGATAATTCAAGTCCCCTAACTTTCCTATTAATGAATGTCAGTTCCCAAATTCCTGTGGCACATCTGAGGACGATCCATAACACACCAGTGTGCCATGGCGCACTGTTTGAAAATCACTGGTCTACAGTCACCACCTCTGTGACTCGACTTCCAATGTGAGTCATAGGCTGAAATCCTATACATACTTTCCTGGGAAAGTATCACTCTTTCAAGAGGTTGAATACTCTTTCAAGAGCAAGAGGCACTCTTTCAAGTGGGTGTTCCTCTTTTATTTAGCAGGGGGAGAATAACTGGCCCTACACACCCCAGCAGTGTCTGTTCAAGTGGCTTCTGCTGGTGTTCTTTTTTGCATTTTAGATTGTGAGCCCTTTTGGGACAGGGACCCATTAGCTTTTAATTAGCTATTGTTATTTTTCCATTTTCTTTGTAAACCGCTTTGTGAACTTTTCAGTTGAAAAGCGGTATATAAATACTGTAGATAGATAGATAGATAGATAGATAGATAGATAGATAGATAGATAGATAGATAGATAGATAGATAGATAGATAGATAGATAGATAAAAGGAATTAAGTTAACAACCTCATGGAATTAATTCCTTAGGAATTAAGTTAATAATTCCACCTTCCCTTCCTCGTTTCTGGAACTCCCTTCTGATTGCCTGATCTGAATGATGATCCCACAAGGTTTTTCATACAGTAAGAAAATACCCCTAGACTCAAGTCAGAATAATGGGAACAAGAGTTTTTCAGTCTTTTACGTGTGTGACGCACGAGTTAGAGTAAGCTAAAAAAAGCTTATTATTGTGACACGAATATGAGTCAAGTTCCCAACCCCGCTGGGCCCCCTCCATATTCAACCTTCTTGACATAGCAAAATGATGCTTCCTTGGCCTGTTGAGTTGTAGTAAATTGCTTTTAAAAAACGGCTTCACTAATTCAATATATACAATTTCACATCAAAATAATCATAGACAACAGCCAGTAATTATAAGATTTAAAGGGATTAAACATTCTTAATTCATCTCAAAAAGTGTTAGTTTGTTCCCTTTATACTGAATGCTATTCTGTGTAGTCTTTTAGTAGAATAACAGCCTAATTTTTTGCCTTTGTGCAGGTTCACACCATGTATTTACATGCCTCAAATTTTGTACACTTGATAACCGACTGCTGAATGTTTTGAATGGACTCCATTGAAAAGTGTTGTGGATATGATTCCCATTCACAGATGCAAGCATCAGATAACTGATGTCATCTTGTAATGAACATGCATATATGAGCCAGACTTTAGAAACATATTACATTGGAAAGGGCACTTTATGCTTGTCAGTCCCATTGATATATAAAACAGGAATAAATGGCTATTTATTGATTTTATTTATTTATCGTGGAATTATCCCATCATTGCAAAAGTCAAATTTCAAGAACATTTGTGGGCCCCGGGAACAGCTGGGCATTGATGGGCACTGAAGGTTACTACTGGGCACAGGGCACTGGCACCGGCACTGGATGTCGGGCCTCAGTGGTCACTGGTCACTGTTGGGCACCGACAGGCACTGGGAACTGGAGGGTATCAGGAGGCAGTGACAGGCAGCAGCAGGAATCAGCAGACACAAGGAAACCCTACTGGGCACCATTTCTGGGCACCAGCAAGCAACGGCTACCACCAGACACCACAAGTCAGTGGGCACTAGGCATATTTCTGGGTACAAGGCACCATTAGGGCAACACCATGCAGTGGGAACCACTGGGCACTGTCAGGCACTGAGCAGCATCAGGAACCCCTATCAGGTATGGGGGATCACTGTGCACCACCAGGCATCCCTACCAGGCAGCAGCAGGCACCACCAGGTACCAGCGGGTTGTGGGCATCACTGGGCTCCAGTTGTCTTCCCTACTAGGCATCAGGCATCGAGCACCACCAGGCACCAGTGAGTAACACTGGGCAGCAGGAACCACTGCGCCACCAGGCATCAAATCAGTTCTTAGTGGATTGTTACAACACAAAAGGAATATGCTACTCAAATTTCATACTTCTAAGAGCAGAGCTTGTGGCTGGGTGTCGATCAGTTAGTCTTCATTGTGATCCAGTGGTGGGCTCCAGCAGGTTCGCACCTACTCTATAGAACCGGTTGTTAATCAGAGATAGACATATAAAGTTTAAAAATAGCCATTTAAAAATGGCTGCCAGATGGGCATAGAACCAGTTGTTAATTTCTTTGAATCCCATCACCGATTTACAAAGCCTTAGTTCCATCTCCTCCTGCTGTTCTCACAACAACCCTGTGAGGTAGGTGAGGCTGAATGTGAATGGTCCCCCAGGAAGCTTTATGGCTAAGGAAGGTTGTGAATCTGGATCTTCCAGGTCTTGATTCAACTCCATAACCACTACACCATCCTGCCTCTCAACACCAGGGTGTACTTAACACCAAGGTAAGCAGAAAGAAGGGACTTCAACATGCTCCATCCCTGCCTTACTTTCTTAAAGTAATTTTCTTGATTCAGTTCTATCACCACATCTGAGCTGGAGAAAAGGTGCTTAAAGCAGTAGAGTTTATGTAGAACATAAACTCTGTTCCTGTTCATGTTATGTTCCTTCCCTTATGCACCCCTTTATGTAGGGGTATATGTGTAGGTATGTAAGAGTAGGTAAGTGAAGGGCTGTATATTGGTGGGAGAGTACAAGCTTTATATTCAGAGTGTTACACATTAAGTTCCCCACATTTCTATATGGGGCTGAGGGACTCCAGTCTGAGACCCCGTAAAGGTCCTTATTTCCAGGTAACTAATGCCAGACTTTATGGAGCTAGATGGTCCAGTGGCCTGACTCACAATATACTTGCAGCAGCTTTTAGGTGTCCAACAACTACAACTGCTCCACTTTAGATGTGAAAAAGTAGTACATGCTCTGCCTGTAGTTTGGTGTTTCTTATTCCTTTATGATTTTGAATAATTAACTGAACATTTTGGAGGGGGGAAACATGGAAGTAAAATAAATCCCTTTTGCGTCTGGTGCTTGAACATCTTGGGATCGTTCTGTGAGCTGCTTATCACACAGTATTTACAAAAAAGTTTTCATACAAGTAGGCATCTTGCTCTGCTACTGATGTAAGCATGTTTAAAAAACTAAATACCGTATTTGCTTGAATCTAATGCACCATCGAATCTAATACACACCCTATATTTCTCATCAAAATACCACATTTATTTGAATCAAATTAATCATTGAATCTAATGCATACCCTGATTTTGGAGACTAAAATTTGGGATGACAAAGTGAGCTTTAGATTCAAGTAAATACAATATATCCGCAAAACATGGAAGCTTAATTTTATGTTGGGAAAAATGTTTTCCTAAAATATAAATCCAACTCTTTCTATATTTCTATCCCAGAAACATAGGTTAATGACTCTTTTTCACTTAATCCAGTGGATCTGGTTATCAGGTTTTGGGGGTTTGTGGGGAGCTTGGCATGCTTTCAAGATGGATTGAGCCCTACCAGACTGATGTTCTGGCAGTAGTACAAGTTTGGGCTTTGTTTTGAAGAAGATTTAGATATAAATGGTTTGGGCCAGACTTCCTCCCACATGGATTTTACAACTGCTCATAAGATGTTAACTTGCCTCCCACTGACACCACCTTTAGATCATTCTGTCCTGTCACTTGCTCCGATTGTGTGTGAGATAGACACAAAGAATATACACTTTTGCAGGCCTTGGTTTACAAATAATAAAATGAGTGAAAACTAAGATTTGGAGAAATCAGGTTCTGTAAAATAAAGTATGTATTAGATGACCAAAGGATAATTGAGAAACATTTAGTTCCTTCAGCCTTAATGGGCACATTCAATTTATTCAACCCAAATTGCATATGGGTAAGTTGTCTAGGAATTTGCAACTCATTCATTGCCTTCATATGTAAGTATTTTTTAATGAAAATGCACAAATGTATTGTTTCATTCTTCAAGTCTGTTGAAAAATGATACAGTATACCAAAAAAATCTGATCTGGTCTCTGTAAGCTTTTGTGAAGTCAGGGAACATCTCAGTGGTGGGCTCAGCATGGCCCAAGAACCGGTTCCCCAGAAGTGGGCGGGGGCGGGCAGGGTCAGGGGGTGGGGTCAGGGTCAGGGGCGGGGCCAGAGGGAATTTTAAAAAAATTTAAAATTTAATTTTTTTTAATCTAAGTTTTTGTTAATGAGACTTACTGTCATGGGACTTACTTCAGAGTAGGCATGCATAGGATAGGGTTCTCAGGCTGCAGTTCCAGCCACACTTGCCTGGGAGTAAGCCCCATTGACTGTCATGGGACTTACTTCAGAGTAGGCATGCATAGGATAGGGTTTTCAGGCTGCAGTTCCAGCCACACTTGCCTGGGAGTAAGCCCCATTGACTGTCATGGGACTTACCTCTGAGTAGTCATGCATAGGATTGGGCTCTCAGGCTGCATCCTGTCCACACATTCCTGGGAGTAATACCCACTTACTGTAATGGGACCTACTTCTGAGTAGACCTGCCTAGCCTAGCTCCCTGAGGATGCACCCTGTCCACACTTTCCTGGGAGTAAGACCCATTGAGCACAATAGGGCTTACTTTTGAGTGGACATGGTTAGGATTGTAGTCACCAGGCTGAGAAAAGAAGATCTATCCTGGAAAGAAGGGAGGAATGCTAGAGACAGTTTCCTGGGAGTAAGACCCATTGAGCACAATAGGGCTTACTTTCGAGTAGACATGGTTAGTATTGTAGTCACCAGGCTAAGGAAAGAGGCTCTATCGTGGAAAGGAGGCAGGCAAGAGTTAAAAAGAAAAGGGGGCCGGGGAGGCTGTGTGCTCCTCCAGCCAGCTGCTGCTCCATGCTGGAGGAAAGACTCTCCGTGCTGGAGCCTTTAACTGCTGGCGTACCGGTCCCCTTGGTTGAGCCCCCTGCCGCTCCTACAGGCTCTGCAGCGGCTGGGGATTTGGAAGATCCTATTCCCGGGGACCGGAGCGAATAGGCCTCTGCCCACCTGTGGAACATCTGTACCCTTGTCACAAGGTAAAGCCCCTTATGGGCTGTAAATCTATTCAAACCTGTCCCAGCAGTTTAGCAGGTTCACAGTCCATGCGGAACAGAGATCAAGGCCAGGAAGAGGGTTAGGATTCAGCTGCACATGCACTACACCCTTCCCGGTACAAATCCACCTTTCTTCTCATTTCCACCCATCCATCTTGTTTCACCTACCCTGCCTTTCCCCCACCTGCTTTGGAGACTTACATGTGCCAATAGAAATTGAAGGTCAGTGATGTGTTGGGCTTGTCACCCATCACATGCAGTAGTGTCCAGGCTGGGCACTCTAGCCTGTTGCCTTTTGTGATGGTTGAAAAGCACCTTACACTCTGGAATTATCATTCAAACAGTAAGTGTAATTCAAGCAGTGCATGGTACCAGCAGGTTTGAGCAAAAAATAAAAATTAAAATATAGGTTTGAGCAAATTATATATATTTTCTAATTATATATATTCACTAATATATATATTAGTGAAAGTGTACCCACGTTGCGGGAGTAAAATCACCATATGACATTCCCCCCACTGCGCATCAACCCCCCATGCACATCAACCCCCATGCGTATCATCCCCCCATGTACATCACCTCTCCATGTGCATCATCTCCCCATGTGCAACTCCCCCATGTGCAATTCCCCCCATGCGCAATGGCCCCCCATGTGCAGCATCCTCCCCAGTGCAACCCCTCCCTCCGAGCAACATCCCCCTAGTGCACCAGGCACCGAGCACCAAACTGGCTGAATGTTGGTCAGTCTTCCATTTTAAGAATAGGACAAAAACACGTTGTACCCTTTTTCAGCCCCTTAAGGGTTAAATTTCTCCACATCGGTTCTTGGTGGGTGTTGTTGTCACAAAAGGAACACCCTCCCCAAATTCCACACTACTAGGTCTGGGATCCTGCAGTCACCAATTCTTCAATGGAAAGTATAGAGAGGAAAATGCGTTGCGCCCCATTTCACCCCCTTCCGGTTGGAATTTCCAAAAACCAGTTCTTAGTTCACCCCTCAGTCATGGAAGGAACACCCACCCCAAATTTCACACTTCTAGGCCAAGCGGTTTTAGATGGGCGTTGATGAGTCAGTGAGTGGATCAGTGACATAGGGCACAATCCAGAACAAGTTCAACCTGCTCTGCCCTAACTGCTCTCTCCTAACTATTCTGTATCCAGAGCAGAAAGTTATGCTGCATGCAGAGAGTCAGGAAGCCTGGGCTGCCCTAACTGCTCCAGAGCATGCTAAGTCAGTGACAGCTGGGGAGGGCTTGCTCCTGAGTAGACCCCCTCAGATCACACTGAAGAAGGAACAGCTGTGGTGCCTACATTATAAGGAAGCCCAGCAGTTCCTGACAACCAGTTACAGCTGCAGTTCTTCTAGTGCAAGATGGATGCTTGGAGTGGCCTGCTGTATCCTGAGGTTAGTGGTCTGCCATAGTTGTGCCATATCCTGAGGTTGAGAGGCAGGGATTGCAGCTAGGCTGGCCAATAACTCAGATTTTTGGTCAACACTGCCATTCTTACTGAGGCCTTATCATGGACCCCTATGGGTCTACTCATTACTATACCTGCTCCTGAGGTGGTATATCTCTGAGGAACTGGAAGAGGGCATTTCTGCCTTGAAACAGGCTTTGGATACAGAGTAACTGCTCTGCCCTAGACAATGCTAAACATTCCCTCAACTTGCCCCTCCTGAGCTGCTTAGGCTGCCCCAGCTAGGGCAGAGCAGGTCCACCTCTCTTAGGGCACCCTATGTTGCCTTGCTCTGCCCTAAGCCTCCTTCAGAGTAACTGGGCTGGAGCATCTTGCAGTTGCTCCACCCTAGTGATAGATAGGGCAACCCAAGGGCTCTTATGTGGACAGATTAGTTGCTCTGGATTGTGCTGATAGTCAGTGACTTTTCTGTTTTTTATATATATAGATAAACGCATTAAAACACAATACATATATTAACACACACATATGTATTTATCACATTAAAAGTGTGTTATAATTAGCACAAACAATCAATTGCAAACTGCAATAATAAGCCAAAATTAAATAAAAGAATTTTAAAAAAATTCTGATCCCGCACGACCAATCAAACAGACCAAGCCAAAAAAAAAATTTCCGTCCCGTATGTCTTGCACAATAGCCAGGATTCTGAGTGTCTCTGTGGAATGTAGCCCACTGCTTCCATAGAAGAGCAATACACCCCCTGTGAAGCTACATCTGGCTTTTAACTGGGAAGAAAAATATGGGATAACCTCAAGAATGTTAATTGATGAACTTGGGCCATGGCATCTATTTTGAAATACAGGGAGAGAACAGACAATAGGTTGACCAAGAAGGCAAGCACAGATAACCTATGTCTGCAATTATGCCCACTCACTTAGGAGTATTTAGGATTGCACTGCAAGGCTGAAATTAATCCTAAAACATATATAGATGTCTATAAACCACAGCTAACAATATGTTTTACAAAAATCCTTACAGATGAAACAGTGAGTGGTTGAAAGTTTGAGATTCGTAGGTGGACATTAACAATACTCTCCTCCTAGTTGAATAAAGGCTGCAACCCTAATCACATTATCCAGGGAGTAAGTACTATTGAACACTGAGGAAAGCTCCCTTTGTCCGGAGCTTTAAGCAGAGGCTGAAGACACGCCTGTTTAAGAGAGCTTTTAATTGAGGCGGAGATTTGGGAGGCATTATGTTTTTGACTGTTTTAATATTGTTATTTATGTTTTTTAACTGCTTTTAAATGTCTTTTTATGATTTTATATGTGTATATGTATATGTATATATGTATGTGGATACACACACACACACATACACACTCTTGTTAGCTGCCTTGAGTCATCCTTTGGCTGAGAAAAGGCAGGGTATAAATTATTTTAATAAATTAAATAAATAAACATAATGGGACTTGCTTCTACATGGACATGCTTGGGATTGCACTTTAAGGGTACAATCCAGAATAACTACGGGAGCACATAAGAGACATTAGGTGCACCCATAGTTACTGCACCACCTAGTGAAAACCTATGGGAAATTCATATTGCAATCCAGAGGAACTTGTTCTTACTCCAGAGCAAGGACTCCCCATAGTTACTCTGGATTGTGCCCTAAGGCTGCAGTCCTTATACACACTTTCCTGTGAGTAACCCCCAAATCCAGAGTAACTACAGGAGCATGTAAGAGACTTTATGTGCACCTGTAGTTACTACACCACCTAGTGAAAACCTATGGGAAAATCATATTGCTGTCCAGAGTAACTTGTTCTTTCACTGGAGCAAGAACTCCCCATAGTTATTCTGGATTTGGCCCTAAGTCGCATAGAACACAATGGGACTTCTGAGTAGACATGCTTAGGACTGCACCCTAAATGTGGCAAAGTTGGCCCAAGATTAGTTTCCTCTTTTTGAACTAATTGTAATGGCCTTAAATTCTCATAGCAAATTCCATCTTTTCAGTGATGCGCATCCTTCTGAAACCATTCCTGCTGGAGTTCAGCTGGCTAAAGATGAACTTAATGCTCGTCCTCCAGATCCATGGTCACTGAAGGGCTGGCTAGTAGATTTCATCAACGTTTGCCATGTTAACCGGGTTTCTGATTCTACATGATCATTTTATGAGTGGATCAGCATTTAATTACTGCAGATTACTGCAGCTCTCATCAAACCATTTGGACAGTGCTACGACTTTCTAACACTGCATACAAGAAATTATAAACTACAGCTTCTGTAATCCAAAATTACTACAAACTTCTATAATCCAAAGCCTTATTGCAGTGGTTCTCAAGCATTTCACTCTGGACCCTCTTCTGAGAATGACAATCTGTCCGGGACCCCCTGGAAATGATGTCATGGTTAGAAGTGACATCAAACAGGAAGTTACATCACGGTGATGGCAGGGCTTCCCCGCATCCATTTGGAAGCAAGTCCCATTGTGTTCAATAGTTACTCCCAGGAATGTATGGATTGCAGCCTGATTGGATTGCCCTATTTACAAGATGTCAGCACCCAGAACCAGATTCCAAGTTGGCAGCACCCAGCTTTTTGCGAACCCCCTGAAAAGACCCCACTTTGAGAACCGCTGCCTTGTTGTATATTAATTTTTCTCATTGGCATCAATCCTAGGGGCTGTTTTCCTTCAGTGACACGAAGCCACATCAAAATGGGCTACACTGTATATGGCAGTGCAGGGGGGCGATCAGGAGGCTTTGGAAGGGAAAGGGAAAATATATTCCCTTCGTGATTATCCCTCTGATTGCCAATGGTTCTCTTTGTTCCTTTACCAGCTCTTTAGACGGCACAAATCCAAGGAGATAAAATGAGAATGCCAGCTGCCAGAGGGGATAGCATCTGATGCGAGTCACCAATGCTGGGTTCCACCCCTCCTCTTCTGTCATGCCTACTACTTTCCTGATCCTGTACCCTTTGCTTGCTGACTCACCTTCATTGATGGACATTTCTGATTGGGGCCAATCCAACCTCTCCAGGGCCAATCTGGAAGCACTGGGTATAATTCACTGTTCTCAACAGCTATAAAGCAGCTACTGCTGCTGGAATAGCAGTTTGGGCAGCTATAGTGCTGCATGTGATCAGAAACAATGTAATTCTTAAAAATGCATTTTAATGCTTGTAGGTTATCAAAAGTACCACATATGGTGTGTAGAAACATCTTGTATGAACACTAATGATGCTAAACAATCAGTAATAAAAATTGTTTCTTTGGGGATTTAAAGGTGCCCCTCATTATCCACAAGGGTTCCATTCTGGAGGCTCCCATAGATAAAAAAATGTGTATAAAGAAAAAAATGGAAAAATAGGTTTAAATACCAACTTCTAGGTTTCTTGTTCATCTGTCACACCTAATAGAATAAGGCTACAATCCAGAGGAACTACGGGACCTTTTACACCGACGTAGTTACAGTGCCACCTATGGGAAACCTATGGGAAATGCGTAGAGCAATCCAGAGTAAGTGCCTCTTACTCTGTTCCCATAGTTCTTCCCTACTAACTACTTCCCGTAGTTACTCTGGATTGTAGGGTAAAGTAGTGCCTCAATATCTGCATGGTACTGGAAAATTTAAATACTTTATTTTAAAATTGTGATTGCAGTGGCCATTCATGTTGAGTCAAATCCATGTATAAGAAGGTTGGACCTATATATCCTGCTTTTCCCATACCAGAGTAAATGCTCTACATGGCTTACAAAACTTTAGTTCCTCCCCTTCTACTATCCTTACAAGTCCGTGAAGTAGATGAGGTTGAGAGAGTGACTAGCCAATGGTCACCCAGTAAACTTCATAGCCAAGGAAAGATTTGAACCTGGTTCTTCCAGATCTCAGTCTTAGGCTGCAATCCAGAGCAAATTCAGCCTGCTCTGACCTAACTGCACTCTCCTAACTATTCTGTATCCAGAGCAGAAAGTTATGCTGAATCCAGAGAGTCAGGAAGCCTGGGCTGCCCTAACTGCTCCAGAGCATGCTAAGTAATTGACACAAGGGGAAGACTTGCTCCTGAGGAGACACCCCTCAGATCACACTGAACAAGGAACAGCTGTAGTGCCTACAGTGGTGACATGACTCTGCACGTCACCTGGTGCGGAAGTCTGTGCGTCATCCCTGGGATGCGCCCCCCCCCCCACCTAGACTGCACAGTCACCAAAGTTGGCGCCTGCGCAGTTGTTTCTGAAGCCAACGGGTGCCTTTTGGCTTCAGAGGAGACTGTGCAGGCGTCAGAGTTGGTGCCTGTGCAGTACTCTTTCTGAAGCCATTCGGCTGCCGCTCCACCTCCTGAGTGAGGCCGAATGGCTGTGCAGAGGCGCAGACTTTCTCTGCTCTAAGGAAGTCTCCTCTGAAGCTGTTCGGGATGCTCAGTGTGTTTCTGTGCAGTGCACCTCAGATGGCCGTTCAGGCCAGCTCCTCAGACAAGTGTCAGCTTCTGGCTGATTCTCCGCCTTGGAGCAGGCCTGAATGGGGGTGCTGACGCCCGGGGCCTGCCAAAGGACAGTCAAACTCCTCCGGCACATCACCCCATACGGAGCGCATCCCCAATGCAGCCCACACCAGCCGCACCAGTCTGGTGACGCCACTGGGTGCCTGCCTTATAAGGAGTCCCTGATGAGATGCCAGTACATTCTACAGTGACTACAAGGGGCTTCTTGGAGTGGCCTGCTGTATCCTGAGGTTTGTGGGCAGCCGGAGTTTGTTCCATATCCTGAGGTTGAGAGGCAGGGGTTGCAGCTAGGATGGCCAAGAACTCAGATTTTTGGTCAGCACTGCCATTCTTACTCGGGCCTTATCATGGACCCCTATGGGTCTACTCATTACTATACCTGCTCCTGAGGTGGTATAACTCTGAGGGCTGGAAGAGGGCATTTCTGCCTTGGAAACAGGCTCTGGATACAGAGTAACTGCTCTGCCGTAGGCAATGCTAAACATGTCCTCAACTTGCCTCTCCTGAGCTGCTTAGGCTGCCCCAGTTAGGGCAGAGCAGGTCCACCTCTCTTAGGGCACCCTATCTTGACTTGCTCTGCCCTAAGCCTCCTTCAGAGTAACTGGGCTGGAGCATCTTGCAGTTGCTCCAACCTAGTGTTAGATAGGGCAACCTAAGGGCTCTTATGTGGACAGATTAGTTGCTCTGGATTGGGCTGCCTGTCTCTTACAACGGCATTAGTAGTTCTCAAGTATTTGGCCCACGACCCCCTTCTGAGAATGGCAATCAGTTCACTACCCCCCAGAAGTGGCCAGAAAAAGATGAGCTAGCTTTGTGATGCCAGAGGTCCTCCGTGTCTAATCAGAAGTAAGTCCCATTATGTTCAGTGAGACAAAGGCTGCAATCCTAAAAACACTTTCCTGGGACTTATGGGACAATGGGGCTTACTTTTGAGTAGATATGGTTAGAATTGTGCTTTTAGAGAACAATCCTAACCATGTCTACTCAAAAGTAAGCCCCATTGTGTTCAGTGGGTCTTACTCCCGGGAGAGTGTGTTTAGGATTGCACCATTACTCCCAGGAAAGTACTACAGGAAATGTAGGGTTGCTATTTGTCCCGAAAGAGGGACAATCCCAATTTTGGGGGATTGTGTTAACATACTGGCAAATGGGACAGAGGGATGTCTCAATTTTGTGGATGGGAATTGTGGCAACCCTACCTGAATGCCCTAACCTTATTCCTAATGTTCACAACTTCCCCAAGTCTTAATGTTCACAACTTCTCTTACACCCACTTTGAGAACCCCTGCACTACACTGTCCTCTCTATAGAATAAAATAACTCTCTAAATAGAATAAAAAGCAAAATGAAAGCCACTTGGTGACATTTAGAATCATCCAAATGGAATGTTTTCTGAACTTCTGCCTTGTTTGTTGCAGTGGGAGGGTTAGGGAAGAAAAACCAAGATCAGGAGGATGTTTTCAGGAAGTCGTGGTTGTCTGGTCAGATACCCCGAGTTCCAGGAGTAAAGTTTAAAATCTGTACAGACCTCTCCGATTTCAGTGTTATGAGTATGTGTTCAGAATTTTGTTTTGCCAGACCTTACGCTGCAGTTTGTCTTGGGTGATAAAGCTTTCAGAAATGTCATACCGCTGTAGAATACTCCATGATATTTCACTTGTGAAGATTTAGAATCTCAAAATACCAGATTTCAAGTCATTTGGAAGCAGGGAGAATATTAGCTGGTCAGTGACTTTTGGCAAGCAATAAAACACTGCTGATTCTCCACCTCTTTAGGCAGTTTCTACACCCTGGCTCCTACCTTGGCATCCAAGGTGGGTATATGTGGTCTAATAGCAAACAGTGGCATCACAAGTCTGGGGCAAAGGGAGTAGGCTGTACTAGGTGTAAGGCTTAGCATGGGATGTCTCAACACTCTCTTCTTCAATATCTGGGCTGATTCAGGTTCAGACTATAGTGCACTTACACTGAGTTGTGTTCTGCCATTCACAGTCCAGAGTATGCGAACACTGAAGGGAGGCAGGTTTTTCAAATTAAATTAATGCAAGAGTCCTGTATGTTGTGGTGATCATCATAATGTCACCCTTGAACTTCTGGAAAGTGCCGAGGGTAAGTGCTGCCATTGCTGCATGTGGTGGATTCTTAGCAGACTTGGGGAAAGTCACTTGTACATTCAAATTCTCTGCACTATCATTTAATATTTCTAATTTTTTTAATCCATTCCTTAGCTTCATGCTCAATGGCCCTTTTCACCAACTCCTTTTGGACTATTTCTTTGCAAAGGCGTTCCTTTTATTCAGAAGGCATCTGTGGGAATCACAGTCCTTAATCTCTGTGCTCTCAGTGTGGACAGGTAAATAATTTAATTATCTCATTTTGTGTTATTTAATTATCTCATTTTGTGTTAATTATCTTAATTTAATTATCTCATGTTTCCCTAAAAAGAAAAAAAATCAAGAGTGCATAAATAAGGGCAAAAATCCACAAAGGAAACAAATCCTTTGTGTATTTACTCCAATCTAATACATCACTGAATGCACACCATATACTTATAATCAAAATATCACATTTACTCAGATCTAATTAACCATCAAATCTAACACGCACCCTGATTTTTGAGACTAAATTCAGCTGAAAGGGTAAGTGTTAGATTCAAAAAAATACAGAATTTTCTTACTATGTGCGGTAATTTTTATTTAATTTTATGATTAAGGTCTTTGCCCATCTGGATATCAATTTTCTTTATAGCCTGTGAATAAAAGAATGATGGTGAAATTTTGGGCTGCTTTTGACCAATATAAAGTTACTAAAGTGACATGATATGTAGACGTTCCATATATTAACTGTTCTTCTCTAGATTACTGATATAGAAAATGGAAAAATATAGGTGTGGTAAATTCAATTTTTAAATGCAAAAACCGTTGCATGGAGCCCATTGCTATACAATTAAACTTCTTGGGGGAAAAACTTCTGTTGTAAGGTTTTGCAGGATGGAAGGATCAATAAAATCCCCAGAATTATGTTGCTTATGGAAGCTTATGGTGGTTGACATACAGATGGCTGCTGCGTAAGGAGCCAAGGTTCCCAGTCAGGGTTGTTGCAACACCCAAGTCTGAGAACCTCAGCTACTGCCATAATCTTCATCTATCATATTAATCCTACTTTAATAATGCATACTTAAAAAAAAACACTAGGAAGTTATTGTTACTGTGTTTATTTAGGTACCGAGCAGTTGCTTCCTGGAGTCGTGTTCAGGGAATTGGTGTCCCCTTGATCACTGCTGTCGAAATTGTCTCCATTTGGATTCTTTCCTTTATCCTTGCAATCCCAGAAGCGATTGGTTTTAGCATTACCCAATTTGATTACAGGGGACACAACCATGTTACCTGTATGCTGATCCTTTCCAACAGGTTTTTGAAGGTACGTATCAAAATAGTGGTTATTTTGCCATGTTAGATGGTGGTAGTAGGTGCTAAATTAGAGGGGAGAAGTTGCAAACATTAAGGGAGAAGGAAGGAAGCCCATCGAAGAAGCCCATTTCAATATCAATTTATCAAAGAGGGGAAATTCTGTGGGCACTGAACTCACTTGGAAAAGTCCAAATCATTTCTATATCTTTAATAAACTTACTAAATATCATAGACAATACGTGGTTAGCAGGGTGACCATATGACCAATGGTGATTAGCAGGGTGACCATATAACCATATGACAATTTTTCCGGATTTGTCCTCTTTTTTAGTCTTCTGCCCGAGTGTCCTCCAAAAAAATCTTCATTGTCCTCCATTTTGGCTTCATGTTGGAATTTTGCAATGTACCTCATCATGTCATATGTCGTTGGATTTGTATTGAAGAGCAGAATCCAATGCAATAATTTTTTTTTTAAAATATCTCCTTCCTATCAAAAGTTATGGCCAAAAAACTAAAAATAGAAAATATGCATTGAGCTCTGTGGGAAAGTGAAAGTGACCAATATCGAGGCTTTACTCCTGAGTAGGCAAACGTGCCATTGTCTTCTGGAAAGGCCAGGCTGAGAGGAATCCTTTTGGCCTCCTTTTAGGTTCAGGCATCTGATCACCCTGGTGCTTGCTTTCAGATATGGGCCTTGTTCCTGAATATTGTTAGAATGGAAATGTGCTATAGAGCACAATCCTAACCATGTCTACTCAAACTTAAGCTCCATTGTGTTCAATGAGTCTTACTCCCAGAAAGTGTCTTTAGGATTTTAGCAATAGGCTCAACTTTTTCACCCTTCTTTTCACCCAACTTTTTCACCCTTTGCACACCCAAAGTTTCCTCCTTTGTGTCCTGGTTTTCTGTAACTATTATTTGCTGCAGTGCGTAAACTGGGAAAACTATGATTATTTTACATCTTGACATAAGACTTAGATCAGCCATAGGAGGAAGGTTCAATTCAGGAATGAGTGAGCAAAATGGAAGGGAAAAAACAGAAACAGCTGTTGGGGCAGACCAAAGTCAGACATACCAGGTTGTATTAAAGTGCAGGGCCAGAGACAAAAGTTCTAGTTAGGGTTGAGTTAGGTAACAACTTGCCACAAAATAAGGTCATGTAATCCAATCCCATCACTTTGGCTGCAATTCTAAAGACACTTTCCTGGGAGTAAGACCCAAGACATTCAGCGCAATGGGGCTTACTTTTGAGTAGACATGGTTAAGATTGTGCTGGCTTCATGGCAAAAAGAAGTGGAAGAAATGGAAGAAATTTCTTTTAAAAACCACTTTCTTCTATGGAGGAAAGGTATTACGAGCCTAGACAACTTAATTAAAAGTCATCACTTGGCCATTTTTTAAAAATAGTATTATAAAAACAAATAAAATTTGAGTTTTAAAAAAGTTTCCTTTAATTAGAGCTATATTTTGTCAGTAGCATATGGCTGGGAGAGCTGGACGATAAGAAAGGCTGAGTGCCAAAGAATAGATTCCTTTGAATTGTGGTGCTATGAAAGACTCTTGAGAGTCCCTTGGAGATCAAATCAGTCAGTCCTCCAGGAAATCAACCCCGACTGTTCACTGAAAGGACAAATACTGAAGCTGAAGCTTTAATACTTTGGTCATCTCATGAGAAAGGGGGACTTTTTGGAAAATACCATGATGCAGGGAAAAATTGAAGGCAAAAGGAGAAGGAGATAGCAGTGAATAGGGTGGTTAGATAGTGTCATTGAAGCAATGAACATGAATTTGGACATTGAAAATAGAAGCACGTTGAAAATAGGGGGACCTGGCATGCTGTGGTCCATGGCGTCACAAACAGTTAGACACAACTTAATAACTGAACAACAACAACCAACCTTATCACACCTGCTAAGGAACACATAGGAATGAACTTATACATAGATTCAAATATAAGTGTTTTTCAAGATCTTTATTGGTTGTAGCCCATTTGGGGGCAGGGAGAAGTAGAGAGAATCCACAAGGTTCAAACCACATTATACAGTTTATTTGGTGACTGTTTACAGTAATAAGAGAGGGTGTCAAAATAAATAGAATTTGAGAACCTTGAGAACCAAAACAATATAAGGAAGAGGCAAATAAATGGGCACTAATGTCATGCCAGCTACGGAACCACAGAAGCATTTTTGGACAGTGTTGGCTCAAATAATGAGAATCAGAGATGAGCACCTTCCCCTCCAGTTGGATATTTCTATACAAGGGAACTGTTACCTTTAATGTGCCAACTATCCTACTTAGAATTATTACCAGGTGGATGGTGAGGGGTATTTATTTATTAATAGCTACCTTCCCAAAGATCGCTTGCCAAGCCTTGGTGCAGAGTCTCCATGTGCCTCCATGTCTCCATGAGAACTGGAATAAAGCAAAGACACAGGCTGCAATTCTAACTTCCATTTAGGCCAGCCTAACCCCCAGCATAAACCCTTTGCTGACCTGTGGGTGTCACAAAAATGCAAAAAGGCACTTCTGCCCCATTCCTGGGAAGGTTAGGCTGGGGGTTAGGCCTGGGAGGGTTAGGCTGCAATTCTAACCTCCATTTAGGCTGGCCTAACCCCTGATGCACAGCCTTGCACAGGCATATGCTGACCTCCCAACACCATAATGGAAAGGCCAGATGACTTAGGCCGGCCTAAATTTCTTAGGATTGCAACCACAAGGGGTGTCGGCCTCACTGCAAGATTTGCTTCACTTAGATTTACCTTAGACTGGATCCCAATATTTATTAGATTCTGGGAGACTGATTATGTATTGATTAGGGCATGGCACGATAGGGGATCATAACCATAATATGTTTTGGGGGTTGGGATTGATTGAGTAATTGGGGATTTGTAAAGAGTTTTCTTTGTTCCCTTTACTCACTTTTCTTTGATCACTTAAAGTTATCAATGTCTTTGATAAGGATGGTATGGCAGACCAGATGGCACAACCATCTTGCACCACACAAGCTGGCCTTTTGTAGCCCATCTTCTTCCTCTGGATATATGACTTACAAGATAGCAGCAGGGATCAGGACCTTGAATATCTGACGTGGCTCTTGGAGCAGACAGTGTCCATTGATTCTAGTTTGCAGTGCAACATTGGTATAAGCAGGCAGGCATGACTTGAATGGTGCAGCTTCGCACAAGGGGATATACAGTCTAGAATTATTAAAGAGAATAATAGAAAATAATTCAAGAAATCACCTCCAACCCAAAGATTGTTCGATGGTAGAGCAAAAGAGAGGGAGAGGAAAGGGGGAAAGGACTGAGCTTGGTTTCTATGGAGAAGGAGAGAAAGGATAGAGAGAGGTTAGAGGTCATGCTGAGCAGAAAGATGGTATGTTATGGCTGTTAGGAGGTTTACTCAGGTGGATGGCTGGATTTTAGGAAAACTGGTTCTGAGCAAGAGACTGAGAGAGAGAACTGGACATGACGGGAGGAGAGAAACAGTTGAACCAAAGCACATGGACCTAGGAGTGGCTCCAAACATGCAAAGTATGGGAAGAAAATGGTTTTCATAAATGAATATTTGAAACAATGTCAATGTTTAAATGCCATCTGAGCCTGCAGTGGTTGGTGCCCAGCTGATCAGACTCAGCACAACTTCCTATCAACATGGTCAATGGTAATGCAAGGAATGGTCTTCTGGCAACAACAACATGTGCATGTGCACACATGCATACACACACAAAAGACCTGGGAAGGCAGAAATTCTTGTTGCTGCTGCTCTCCAGGCTGCTGGAGAAACTACGGGATGGAAAGAAAAACAGCACAGCAGGAAAGATGGGGGATTTATCATTTGTGAGAAGTGACTTGAGTGTGTTGAGAAAAAGAGAGGAAGGAGGCTAGTATTTGGCAAATGGAGGTTCAGTGCTGGTTCGTGGATGCAGGGGAAGGTGAATTATACAATTTTTTTGACTCCCAATTTTTGGGAGCTGGTAATCCATTTATTTCTGTTCTCCTCTCCAGGCCGCTAATATATTCATTCTCAAACTTCTACCAGACAACATTTAAATTACAGTATTTGAAAATTGTGGTCGTATACCCCTAATCTGTTTTCCTATGTGTAGTCCTTTACATTGAAAGGGAAGAGGCACACCTTTTGTCCCTTTGTGAGCCAAACAATCCATCATGCACCAACTCATGCATCTTTTCCCTTTGTGAAGAAAAGAAGTTTGCAGTGGAAGTTTGAGTGGAAAAGTAGCAAGAAGAGGAAAAGTAATTCTTCTCTCTTCTGTTATTCTGCTGAAAATCACAACCCCCTTCCTCGGGTCTGCTTATGGTTAAAATAAGGAAATGTAAAAATAAAAAAGACCTATGCAATTTTTTCTAATGTGTATTTTATTAAATACACAAGGAACTTTCTTGTCCCATTTCTCTGGAAGGAAAAATGCTTTCCCAGAAATACGTTGTTCCAAAACAAGAAGCTTTCACGAGGAGCCCTGGTTTGTGAAGAGCCTGTTCCCGTTATATTTTGACATTGTCCAAATACAGCTGGTTATTCCTGTATAAATTAAAAAAGAGAAGTTGGAGCAGGAGGTCAAGTCAAGAAAGGTTCACATATGTGAGTGGAGGCTAAAAGAGAAAATATCTGAGTGTTTACTATAGTGATTACTGTTGTAATCAGTCACACAACTTCACTTTAGTAAAACTTTGTCTTCTTTTCAGCTGTCCTTGAAACCTTCAAATATTTGTGCTAGAATGTCAAACCCAAAGGGCCAAGTGCTATAGGACATCTGTGTAAAGGGATATTTTCCTTGGAAAAGTAGTTCAATGTGAATTTTTCAATGAGAAGCAGACAAGAGAGATGCCTGTGCTATTTATATGGCAGTACAGAGCAGTTCAGGCTCATCCTTCTAGCAGCAATGCAATTCTCCAGTTGCCTGGAATATCCAAGAAAGCAGTAGGTTTTCATGCTACAAAGTACCAAAAATAGTGAACCCAACTTGGTTCCAACTTTCCTGTGCTCTTTCTCATTTTCAATCCCCTTCCCAATTGTTCTATGATCAGAATTGTTTCCGTTCCTCTGTTAATGGCTTCTGCATGCTTATAGCTTCTATTCTAACCCTTGTTTTTCGGGCACAAGTCCCACATTGGCCTGGAGGTGTCGCAAAAGTACCATAAGATATATAAAAACTGTTGATTTGATTTGATAATACCATAAAGTGGATTATGTAAAAACCTTTTGGCTTTTCTCTCTGTATTCTACTAGAAGAGCCAAGGGTGACTGAACATGTGCAGAGTGCCATTCCTTCAGCAGTTGATCATCACCACAGGAAAAAAATAACTGTGTGTGAACCTTCTATTTAAGCAGGGGGAAAAACAACATTATACGGGCAGCAGCAAAAATTTGAGAGGCTGTCTCAGTAAATGTGGAAGCAAAGAAGTTGTATAAAACGTTGCTGCTATCATAGAATCATAGAATCATAGAGTAGGAAGGGACCTAGTAGGTCATCTAGTCCAACCCCCTGCCTGCAGCAGGAATTCCTCAACTTTTCGCTAACTAGCGTTTGCTCATAACTGTTCCCATCGACTTAAGTGAAATCATCTGTGAGCAATTTGTCACAGGTGTTAACATTCAGTCCTCAGGCTAAAGGACTGGAAAAGAAATTATTTCTCATGCACATACACCACCACCTCATCCCACCCCAACCCTGTAACCAATGCCTATAAATTGGAACAATTTTTTAAAACCACTCTTTTCTGTATAAATTAATTAATGGCAAAGCTTTCACCTCCATGTTGCAAAGCTTGCAATTCATGTAAACAGGCTTCAGACTTCCGACTCCTTTAAGCGATAGTGAAGAGTCACTCGTAATCCTCCACTATGAGCATGAGGTTATTCTAGTGTGGGAATCAGAAATATGACATTTGGTAGGAATAAACAACTGATCATGGGAAACAAGGATGGAAATGGAAAAAGGATTCCCCTTGTGTACATCCTTGCAAATGAGGAATCAATGAGAGGGAGGAATTGTCTTGTTTGACGTACGCACAAGGCTCTGTGTGTACATGTTGTTCATAATTTAAAATGATGAGAAACTCCATATTAGCAATGGAGTTAGAAAATATATTTGTTCTAAATCAACCACAGCCTTTGAATTAGGGCAAAAGAAAGGGATGTTAAAAGCATCTCCTCCTTCCTGTCACATAATGTGCATACCATCCAGAAGGTTACATTCCAGGCAGAGGGTTAAAGAAACCATCCAAGTCACTGGAAGCAGAGAGCTGGACTCCACATTTTCCAGACAAACATGTGCTCAAGTGGTCTCTTGGTTCTTAAGCAATGCTCTTAATCTTTCTCCTGATAGCAAAGCCTGATTATCCTTGTGAAACATTCTTAACCTGACCCTCTTGGCATAAAAATCATTCACAAAAGCCATAAAAGGTAACTGTGCAGGCCTTTCACTGGGTTGGAGATTTCAACTGTTACCTTGTATTTTGAATACAAAGATGAGTTGCTCTGGGATCATTTTTATCTCCCAAAGGGGTCACGGTCTTAATCAGTTGTTGTAAAAATAACAGAGTTTTTTTAATGCCTTAAAGCAATGGTTTTCAACCTTTTTCATCTCACAGCGCACTTAACAAGGCACTGAAATTGACAAGGCACACCACCAGTTGTTTTTATCATTGATCAGCACAATCCTAACCATGTCTACTCAAAAGTCAGCCCCATTCTGTTCAATGGATCTTACTCCCAGGAAAGTGTCTTTAGGACTGCAGCCGATATGGCACACCAGACAGTTCAAATCCCCCAATTTTCCTATTAACGAATGTCAATCCCCAAATTCCCACAGCACACCTGAGGACTATCCGTGGCACCCCAGTGTACCATGGCACACTGGTTGAAAATCACTGCATTAACGTAGTCTGTTATTTTTCGCTTGTGCTTTCATAGAAGCTATCTGAGGAAGTAAACTGTTGATGGCAAAAATTTATGCTGAAAAATATTGGTCTGTCTTTAAGATTCTTCAGCGTTCTTTGCTTGGATTTATTTTTAAATGGCTTTGAGTTGCCTTTTACAGGATAAAATTTGGATATACTGGACATTTTAGAAATGCATAGTCAGGTTTACCAAGTCAGAAATCTGGTGAAGTTGTCAAATGGAGAAATAACCAATACAAATAGTGCTAAATACAATACAAAAAGTACTTACAAAAAGTACTAAGTGCTAAGAGAGAGAAGAGAGGCAAGGATATTTTCTAAAAGAGGAGACTTTTGGGACTTGTGAATGCCACCAGATTCATTGTCTTTGTCACCCCACCATGGTTCCTCCCCCAATATGCAGGCTCCAGTGGAACCCTGAGGGTAACTTGGCACAGGAGCCAGGTTGTAGTGGAATGGGTCACGGGTTGGGCAGAAGGTGGTTGAGGCCAAGGTGTATGTGGGTGGTGGTGTATGTAAGGAGCAGGAAGGGGGCAGTTATTGGTAGTAATGGCTCTGTTGATAGCCTGTCTCATGTAGGTCTACCTATGGGCAAAATCCATAGCAGTTACAGGTCCGCACAGTTATGTCACCCTCTAGTGTTATCTTATGGAAAGTCATCTTAACTGCTCCAGAGCAAGGGGCTTAATTTCACTTTAGGATATAGGCCTATGACTTGATTTGTAGAAAATGGCTAATGCAAATCCAACTAGACCCAGCGGGCTATGGAAGTTTACCCAGAGGAAAAGTAAAACATGTACTCTTACTTTGAGGAGACCTCAGGGAATGCCTTCCTGCAGGGTGTAGCAAAGAATTGCACTTATAGGGCACAATCCAGAGTAAATACAGGGAGTCCTTGCTCCAATGTAAGAACAATTTACTCGGGATTACAATAAGAATTTCCTATAGGTTTTCACTAGGTGGTGCCATAACTGCATCGACATAAATGGCTCCATGTGCTCCCATAGTTACTTTGGATTGTAGGATAAGTCTTCTTACACTTTGGAACATCTAACAACACTTGTATAGCACTGATAACAATTTTGTTCCTAGGTAAATTCAAATATTGCTTCATTTGGAAAATTAAGAATAGAAAAATCTGCCTTCTTTGTAAAGATGTGAATTTAAATTGTATGGTCAGTTCATACAAATGTATGCTGATTTGCTTTCTTCCTTTTTAAAAAGTTATCATCTTACATTTGTAGCACAGCTCAAAGTTTCATGATGACCACCTGATTTTCTGTTTTCCTTACTATGTATTATATGCTGCATTTTCTTTCCATTTGTCACATGTTCCTTCTCTCTGCAGATTTATGCAAACATAAAGGACTGGTGGCTCTTTGGCTTTTACTTTTGTATGCCACTCGCATGCACTGCCTTCTTTTACAGTCTAATGACATGTGAAATGTTAAATAGAAGGAAGAGCAGTCTGCGAATAGCTCTCAGCGAACATCTTAAACAGGTAAGGAAAGAAGCAAATACCTAGAAATACTTCCGTTTATGTCAGCTGTTTTGGGATGGACCAACTGTAGGGTTCTGGGACAAAATGGCACCCTGAGGAGATGTAGAGCATCTTGCAAAATGGCAGCTTGAGGAGGCAGAACCATATGCAGAATGGTAGTTTGTACATACAATAGTTTGAATTTTGACCCAAAGGTATTTAAGTAAACTCAAAGCAAAACAGCAATTATAGTATAAATGGATAATGCAGATACCATGTTTTATTTAGAAGCCACACATGGTTATTTCCATTGGTGGCCTACTAACACTGGCCAGTGGTGGACTTCAGGGGGTTCTCACAGATTCTATAGAACTCTTTGCTAATGAGCACCTGGTTCTGAGAACTGGTTGATAATAGGATATACAACCTGTTGTTCTATGGACATACAACCTGTTGTTAATTTATTTGAATCCCACCACTGGTAATTTCCCTTTTTAAACAAATACCAGTTGGTCTTGTTCACTTCCTAGATTCAAGTTTAGGGTTGCCATAATTCTCTTCCACAAAACTGGGACAGGACCCTCTGTCAAGCTTGCCAGTAGGTGAACACAATCCCCCCAAACCGAGACATTCTTGATTTTCTGGGACATTTGGTGACCCTGTTAAAGTTCTACTTTCTGACTTTTTGGGACTTCAGATATAAGCATTTGACAAAGGCCTGTCTGGAAAATTTCTCTAACCTGAACCCAGCCCCATGCATTCATATACGTGTATATATGAGCCCTGTCTTGGACACTGAAACTAAAAGCAATTCTTGTTTATGGAGTTAGAAAGATTTAGAAGCAAAGCAGGGAAAGCGAAGGGATGAACTGGTATCTGTGCCTTGAGTTTGTACATTCATTAATGTGTGGGGCTGGTTTGGGCTTTGAAATATTAATTTCAACTGACCCAAGTACACATTTCTCTTCCTCAGTGTGTTACACAGTACTTTCGGGTCCTTCCTTTTTTAGCCAGGTCTAGTATATTTGTGCTCTGACAGAAGACGGAGTTATTTTGTTCTGAATGTTTGACAGTAATTGCTTAAAATGTTTTGGATTATTACTTCATGAACAAGAACAGCATTTCAGTTCCCCTCCTCAATGCTCCATATGTGGGGGATCTTCACATTGTTTTTCCCAATGGCAACTCCTAAAATCTGCATCCACTGGTATTCCATAGGCTATTCTGAAACAGCATGGAAATTAGCATTACAGCACTTGCACAATATACTGGAGCAAAACTCCAGTAAAAAGAAAAAGTAGCAGTTTTTTTTCCCTAAGTAAACCTGCTTTTCCTATACTTGTGCAACTTCAGTTTTATTCTCATTTGCTTTATGCTTGGCTTGGTCCAAATTCTGACTTGTCCTTTTGCTCTTCAGCGCCGAGAAGTTGCAAAGACAGTTTTCTGCTTAGTTGTGATTTTCGCTCTTTGCTGGTTTCCACTTCACCTGAGCCGGATTTTGAAGAAAATGTTGTATAACGATCAAGACCCTAGGCGATGTGAATTACTCAGGTATTATTTTATTCCTAACAAAACAGAGAATGTGGAGGATAAAAACAGCAATGTGTTAAGCTACTGAGTATCAAGAGATGCTGATAAGTGGATATTTTAAACCTGCTCAGTAGTAGAGCACATGTGCTGCAGGGTTTCGCTTGGCAGTCTAGATTTTGTGCTAGTTTTGATATAAAGACATATAAACAGCATTTATATCACGCTTTTGGAGTGTGTGCAAAGCACTTCTCATGAAACATATCATGGATTATCTGATGTCAAACCAGTAAGATACATCAGTTTTACAGTATTATCAAGAATATTTGCATACAGCCTTACAGCAAAAAGTTCACACATAGCAGGATAATGGGAAAAATGGTTGCTTGTCCCAGAGGTGCTCATAACTTAAAACAAAACCATACACTAGCAAACGGTTACCAGCAAATAAACGGTATGCGGGTAGCAATATGCTCAATTGCTTTTCTCCTGCCAAATATGAGAAGCACCACTTAAAAGGACATCCCAGATTGCAGCTGAAGCTGGGGTGGCTCACCTAAAGCAGCAGCAAGGTTCAACCTGGAGTTAACTAGGTTATTTTTGTTTTATTATTTTATAAATTTTGATTATTATTATTTTATATTTTATACTGTTATTATGTATGTGATTCTTTAATATGCCATAGCTGGATGGTGAAATCCTGCTGGTTAAACCAGCATTTCCTATCCAGTAAATAAACCCGGAAAGTATTTCAGCTATGAATTGCCTATGAAGAGGCACAAGATTGGTTCTAGATATTTCATGGGAGGAAAAGTAAAAATGTATAACACTACATTGGGAATGGCCTTCAGCCACTTTAAGCTAGATAGTGGAAAATGGTAAGTGCCTCCATGGGATTGTTGTGTTCCTTTTACTGCAAGGCCAGCAGATGGATACATGTCTCAAACATACTCTATGTGTGTGAGCTTGTTCTGTACAATTAGTTCCTGCTGGATATGAGCAGTGAAACACATTGTCAAGATACCGCTTTTCTCTTTCACGAGGAAGGACATTCCATTAGGTTCTACATATGTGTAGGATTGCAGCCTATTTCATCCTGTGTCCCACAGTTATACATTATATGTCAATTGTGCATGGATGCTTTTGCTTTTGCATTTCTTCATTTATTTTACCATGTGCTTCTTACCAAACTAAGGGCGCAATCCGGAGTAACATAGGGAGTCCTTGCTCTGGTGTAAGAACAATTTCCTCTGGATTGCAATATGAATTTCCGATAGATTTTCACTAGGTAGTGCCATAACTACAGGTGCACATAATGTCTCTTACGTGCTCCCATTGTTACTCTGGATTGTAGGGCTAGTTCTCCATAGCTAACAAGCACTTCTGGTTACTTTTATTATTTTATATATTTTTGTTATTATTTTATATATTATACTATTATTATGTATATGATTTATAAGCTAACATTGTGACAAAAGCTAACATTGAACAGGACAGAGCAGAGGCTTTCATGTTCCATAGAATCTGTTACAGTTGATGGAGAAATATCTTCCAACGTGAAACTGTAGCCATCATTTTCTTTCCTTTTTCCACCACAGCTTTTTCTTACTGCTGGATTATATCGGCATCAATCTTGCAACCATAAATTCTTGCATCAATCCCATAGCACTCTATTTCGTGAGCAAGAAGTTCAAGAATTGTTTCCAGGTAAGGACTGGGATGTCACGACAATACAAACTGACTCAAAAATATTTGTGGGAGGTAATCTGGAAGAGTAGGTTTAAACTGTACTTTATTCTTAAATGGTGTGTAAAACCACTTGTTCAAGTGTATGTGGTAGGAAGGGCTGAGCGTATACAGGTATATGGTGAGGTTACATTATAGTAATGCGGTACCGGTGAGGTTACATTATAGTAATGCAGTCATAAAGTGATCTCATCATTAAGCAAAAATATATGTAAACCTACCTTGGTGTTGTTTTTTATGTCCTTAGGGGTGCAATCCAGAGTAACTACGGGGAGTCCTTGCTCCAGTGTAAGAACAATTTGCTCTGGATTGCAATATGAATTTCCCATAGGTTTTCACTAGGTGGTGCAGTAACTATGGGTACACGTAATGTCTCTTACGTGCTCCGGTAGTTACTCTGGATTGTAGCGTTAGTGGCCCCAGAGGCCTCCTCCAAGTTGCATTGGACCTTTTGGTATTGAAAAGCAAACCAGAAGTGGTTTTTCCAGAAACTGGAAGAAGCTTTCAGAGGCTACTGTGGGCCATTCTGAGGCTCATGAAGTCCTAGTGTGACCTGGAGGGAGGGTGATCATATGACTGGAAATTTCTGGATTTGCCCTCCTTTTTAGCCACCTGTCTGGTGTCCTCCAAAAAGGTTTCATTGTCCTCTATTTTGGCTTCATTTTGGAACTTTGCAATGGTGTGCATCACCCCATCATGTCATTTATTGTTGGATTCATATTGAAGAGCAGAATCCAATGCAAAAAAAAAAATCAGTTTTGAAATATCTCCTTTGTATCAAAAGTTCTGGCCAAAAACTAAAAATAAAAAATATGCATTGAGCTCTATGGAAAAGCGAAAGTGTCCAATATTGCGGCTTTACTCGGGAGTAGGCAAACATGCCATTGTCCATCTGAAATGCGAGGCTCAGAGGAATCCAAGACCTTGTCCTCCTTTTGAGGTTTGGGCATCTAGCTACCCTGCCTGGAGGAGGCCTCTGGTACCTTCTAAGGACACCACAATACTAAGGTAACCGCTTTATAGTAAATGAATGATGAAATGTTATATATGCCATCTGTCATTGGTCAGAATATTGCTAAGAAACACACAACTGTACTTTTATGTTAGTGAAGTAAGAGCTGGAAAAGTGACAAAAAAATTAAGAAAATTGAAGGAATCCAGAGCACTAATATGATCTGGTGTGTGGGAGGGTTCCCAAGTATTGTCAGACTCTGACTCATATTCATCTCTTGTGACTATCCATTGATTATATGGATTTTTCCTGTCAGTTTCTGACCATTTGTGTAGCTATTTGTTTTACGGCACAATCCTAACCAACTGTTTAGCACTTGCATAAAATAAGTCCAAGGTAAGGGAACAAGCATTGTCTTATCTTAAGGAGGCTTCCGTGACTTTCCCCCAAATGAAGGTTGCAACATGTACCCCACTGGCACAGCTTTGCCAGCTGAACAGAAACTAAAAGTTCATCTACTGTAAGACAAGCTTAATTGCCTGCCACATTGCCAGGTAAGCAGGCTGCCTTTAAGCCATTAACTGCTTCTTCACAGAAGCTTATCTTTCAATGTAAAGAGCCATCTTCAGTCACATTGAGACAAAATCACATATAAATAAATTGCACATAATTTATTTTGCACAGCCTACACCTGTAATATCCGATATTACAGGTGCACCTGCATAATTTAATTGCACAGCCTTTAATACACCTGCATAATTTAATTGCACAGCCTACACCTGTAATATCCGATAAATGTACAATAAAGCTGATAATTCCCAGTGAATATAATATACATTATGTTTATTGATATAAAACAATTAAAACTTGATATTTCTCTTAACTAAAGTCTTACTAATTTCCCCCTGCAGGGTGCACCCTGCATCCTATAGTGATAGGCAGTCTTATATACCTCCATAAGGAGACTTTAGTTCCCTTAGCTCAGGGTAAGTGTCTGTCTCCTTCGGGCTTTTTTGCAAAGCACTAGCATGAAGGAAACTCCAGGAGTATTGCAGTGTCATCTCCCAATTGGAATATAACCAACAAGAGCTTTGCCTGCTTGTTCTTCTGCAATTTCATCCACTTGACTTGTCCATCTGTTTCCATTGCTCTCATTTCCATTACAAAGAGGTTAATCCCTTTCTCATCTATGACTTTTCTTTATTAAATTAACCCCATTTTATATCTGTCTTGAGAGACTGCTTTTGTTTCATAGGAGAGAGGATTAGTTGAAATGTGATTCTCATTTTGTGCCTCATGAGGCCAGCAAAAGGCCTTCATATTTCATCCGTTTCATATCCCACCACAATTTTCTCTTGCCAGTCATGCCTCTGCTGTCTGTGCTACCGGCCTGGAAGTCAACTGTCATCCGTTCCCATGAATGGAACCAGTATTCAATGGAAAAACAACGAACTGAACAATCATGTTACAGAACGGAGTATCCACAAGAACAGCTCAAACTGAGATTTGATGGAAACCTTACTCACATTCTGTGATGGACAGAAAAGATGGCCTACTGACACTTCTTAAGTGGAAGGCGATCATAATTCAGTAAATGTATGCAGAAATTCTGTGCCTGGGCACTTAATTTTGAAGCTGACCAAATAGACTGGGTCTACCTATGAAGTTTTGGACAGATGTTCAAACTGTGGCTTTTTCTTAACATGAAATTCATTTTATTCCCATGAAAACAAGAAGGATCAAAATATCCTGAAGACTGTTGTTTGCAGGCTCTAGACAAAACTACTCACTAAGAACCCGTTCCTATGTAGGTCTGCTCCAAAATAAAGAAAGTGTGGAGATGATTACAGCTGATATATTTTGCATCTGTTGCCAGTATTTTTTAAAAAAATTGATAAGTCAAAAAGAGCCATGATTGATTTTCCCCTAAAAAACTTAACAGTTTTAAGTTAGGATATGTACATGTATCCTTAGGATATGTAGCACTTTGTGGTTCAATCAACATTTTTGTTATTTGCATGACATGAAATATTTTAGTCAGTGTATTTCACATTTAAAATCATGTTCAATATGCATTTTGAAAAAATATATTATTTGTGTGTATGTGTGTGTGTACATACGAGTGTGAGTGTGTTTATGTGTGCAGGTAATCAGCCACATTGTACAGTGAGTACTGTAAATGAAATATTAGCTGGGCATTTATTATTTGTGGTATTTTGCTCATTCATTTGATGTATAGGAATGGATCTGAAATAGCAACAATATTAGATGTTTTGGACATAAACTGAAGCCTGAAAGGTACAGTTGTTTAATTTCTAGGCAAACTCTTTACAAAGCATGCTTATTTGTATGTATCATTATAAATGTGATCCTTTGTGAAAGGGCATTTCAATAACCATTCATAGCTCACCAGCTATATTTCATTATTTTTTTAACATTTCTAACAGTCTGACTATGAACACTATCCTATGTCTACTCAAAAGTAAGGCACATTGTGTTCAATGGGTCTTACTCCCAGGAAAGTGTATTTAGGATTGCAGCCTAAGGGAGCATATAAGAGACATTACATGCACCCGTAGTTACTGCACCACCTAGTGAAAACCTATGGGAAATTCATATTGCAATCCAGAGTAACTTGTTCTTACTCCACAGCATAGTTACTCTGGATTGCGCCCCGAATCTTACTGCAAATTGAATTGGGGCAACATTAACATGGAACACATAGTACATACTTAATAAATGTTTGCCAAAAATGACCACTTATGCAAGATTGCTTAGAATTCAGTGCTTGAAAAAGTATATTCACAGTAAAATAATGGTGTGTATAAGAACTATATATCTCACACTATGCTGTGATAATTTGTGATTATGTTTCAGGCATATGTAGGAACAAGGACACCCATGTCATGGGTGGGGAGGAAAGTTTGGGTTCAGGGAAAAATCAAAGTGGCAGTAACGTGTACCAGGATCCTCTCCCTTCTTTTTGAACGCTTGCTGTTTTGATCTTGCTGTCTTTTATGTAAGCCTTATTCGCTTTAGTGAGAATTGTAAATAAGTAAACAGGATTGACGCCAATAAACCCAGAAATGCCTGGTGAGATCATGAGATCAGTCCAATAGATTGTTTTCAATGTACAGCTGTCTTTTTGGTCACTTCAGTTATATTCCAGTAGGAACGTTGCTATTAATATTTTAAAAACATTACTCTTAGCTACTTTATCACACTGATGTAACTGAGCATCTTGTGGAGAAAACAGTGATTTACAAAACAGTGATTCACAAATACAGAAATGCAAAGTTTTTATATCCATGTAAATGCATGATAAAGACTTCCTTACCACTGTCATAAACTCTGTGGCAGGGTGTTTTCGGTTATTACTGCCATACAGGTAGTATTTTATTAGCCATCAGAATGAATTATCACTGTCTAAATATATAATATGTATGCTAGGAAAAGGAGATTTATTGCATCTGCTATGCCTAGCTGTGGAAAATAGCCACATGGATCTGAACATCCAGCTGTATTTCAAGACACAATTCTGTGCATAATTTACAAGGTCAAAATCCAAAGTGCCTACAGTTACATATGCTGAACAATTTAAAAAAAAAACCATTTACAGACATAACTGAAGAAAATATAATTTGTATGTAGGAAACCTTTCTGTTTAAATTAATGTATTTTGGTATATGCTTTTTTATGGCTTTTGACCATTTCTATAAACATATATATGTGTTAATAGTTTCAAGCAAAATAAAAAGTGTTGACATTGTTTTATGAGATAATCCATGAGCGTATTGTGCAAATGAGGGCACAATCCTAACCAATTTATGCTGGCTGAACTCATCTGGCATATCTTCCCATGGTGTTGTGGGGAGATTGACGTTTGCTGGTGCATGAGCCCTCAGGAATGGCGCAGAAGTTCCTTATGGCACCAATTTTAGATTTTAAAACTCCTTAGATAAAATGGTGTCCCCCATAGGTTGCTATGCAAGTTGTGACCAACTCTAAGGGTTGTGCTTATCTCCAATGCTGGTCAAAGAGATTGGCTGAAGACATCTCCGTGATCTTGTGGCCAGCATGATGAAAGGTGCATAGAATACTGTTACCTTCCCATGAAAGTGGTACCTCTTTATCTATTTGCATTGACATGCTTTCAAACTGCTAAGTTGGCAGGAGCTGGGCAAGGAACTCTGTCCTGCGGTACTCAGGTCTTGAACTGTCAATCTGCTGATCATCAAGCTGACAACCACAGTGTCTTTACTGGGCTACAATAGTCCATGAGTCCATGTTTAAATATAGCAGATTCCAAAATAAGACATTGTACGTGAGCCTGCGTGCTAACATTGGCTTTTGCTATCATATCAAGGGAAAAGAACTGATGACAAGCGGGTCTGCTGTACCAGCTTATCAAAAAGAGCAATCAATTTTATAATTTGTGGGAAGCATCTAATGTATCACAAAAGAGCCTTGACAAATTATACAGATTTTTGTACTGTTGTTTCCAAATTCTGCTGCAGGAAGCACTCTTAGTATATGGCTACAGAGGGAATGATCTCAAAACATAGGTCAATGGCTTTTTTAAACGATAGTAAACCAACCCTTATGATACCCATCTACCATCAGCAATATCTGCATGTCAAAATAATTGCTACTGAAATCAAATGCTGCTTGAGTCACACTTTCACAGCTTTGTGTGTTCCTTTTCTCAGCATTATTCTCCGGGGGCTATTATGTGTGTCCAAATCCCAAATACTGTTGGAGCTTTACAAATGCTAAGATGGAATTTCAGACCAAGGACACTCTTGTGGTTGGTATCCTTTAAGAAATGAGTGAATCAGCAATCATATTAAAACTGGTTTTCAGTTAGATTTTCCTGTGATTCCCTTGTAAAAAATGAAAAACAAGTGTAACTACATTTGTCCTTTCAGGAGCAAACCTATACATGAACAAATAAATATGGATGACTTTGCTGAAGGCCTTTCCACGCAACAGTTTTCCCCTACAATATATTGATGTTCATATGTTAGTTATAATCTAGGTGATTCCCCTCAAGACCTTGCTTCTGTTGTAAGGCTATCCCATCTTCTGAAATTCAAAGCGCAAATATTTACACTTTGGAAAATGCTGTAGGGGGGCTTCTAAATCCCCAAATTCATTGCTCAAATATTGTCATTTACTGTCATTTCCAGTTTCTGTTTGTCCTGGATTAGATTTTTTTTGTATTGAGAAAGTCAGACCAGACATTCTGCCTGCAAAAATTCAACTGTCACAAACTAATAATCAGAAATGAGCCCATTTCACAAGCATCCTCTGTTTGCTTTTATGATTATTTACTTAGGTAGATATCGCATATCTGCTTTATCTTTATAAACCAGATCAGGCCAGGCGGAGTAATCAAATAGCTAGCTAAGGAACAGGGAATAATCTGCCTGCAACATTTCTTCCCACATTGAATATCCACCTTTTTCTATCAGTCTGTACAAGCAGTTCTATAAAATACAGTCATCTTTTGAAGTAAGTTTTTAAAAATCTGACTTTCTCCAGAACTGCTTCTCTTTCTTCATGGGAAACTGTGAATATGGTATTCACATAGCTCAGTGGTTCTCAATCTTCCTAACGCTGTGATCCCTTTATAAGTTCCTCATGTTGTGGGGACCCCCAACCATAACATTATTTTCGTTGCTACTTTATAACTGTAATTTTGATACTGTTATGAATCATAATGTAAATATCAGATATTCAGGATTATTTTCATTGTTACAAATGAAATGTGTGTTCTATGCACACATTGAACACAATGGGATTTATTTCAGAGTAGGCATGCATAGGATTGGGCCCTGAGGCTGCAATCCTATCCACATTTACATTGGAGTAAAGGCCCCCATACTATAATGGGATTTTTTTCAGAATAGGCATGCATAGGATTGGGCCCTGAGGCTGTCAGTCAGCCCAGGTGCACACGCAGCTACAGCTGGAGGTCTGGCAAGCCTGACCTGGCCCCCTGCACCTGGGGTCTTTTGGTGACCCCCAGGAAAGCTCTAAGTGACCCCCAAAGGGGTCCCGATCCCCACTTTGAGAAACGCTGACATAGCTGCCTGTATTCACTACCTGCTTCACAGGGTTGCTGTGAGGACTGTATGTGGTGGCGCATGTACATGCAGCTGTTGTGCACTCCAGTGATCAGTTGAGTCTGAATCCTGAAAAGAGCACCTGAATTTTGTTTGATACTTGTGTACAATGACAATTAAGCATTACTGATTATTAATGTGCCAGCATATATAAAATATGCCTTCACATGATAGAACATCATTGGCAGAACTATAGAAATACTTATAACTTAATTCTCTCAGGTGCAATCCTAACCAATTTAGGCTGACATAAGCCTTCTCTGTTCCCGTGGTGGTGTGGGGATGTCTGTGCACTGGCCTAACCCCCAAAGAATGGCTTTCTGTGACACTCCAAGGCAAGCACAGGACTTGTGCCAGGACTTATGCCAGCCTAACTAGGGGTTGGGATTGCAGCCTCTGGCAGAATGAAACCTAAATCAATGCTTTTGATATAAGCTTGTCTCAAAAAGAGCAACTACAAGCAGAACTGGCTTAAGATACTTGAGATAACATGCCGAATACTGTACTTCCATCCCTGATAAAGTAATATAACCAATAGAGGAGTAGCTCAGCACCCTCCCTTCATCTATAGTTCCTCTTCCTCCTGGTAAACAATTTGTTTAAAGCAAAAATTGATATCCATGGAGGTTCACAAAACCTTGAAAGTAGCGAGGTTCAACCTGTTCAAGGATCTATCCATGACTGTACATGTTTTAGCATGCAAGTGCTAACTGGATTTGGGAAAATAAGGTCATATGGAGAAAAGTTGGATATAAATGTCAGAAGTAGATAAATATGTTTATTACTTTTCAATTAATTGCTATTATTAAAATTTATGTCATAGCACAATCATAATCTCCACTTTGGCCAGCCTAACCCCCAGCATGTCCTGTGCTGGCTTGGGGATGTCATAAAAGTGCCATAAGATACTTCTGTGACATTCCAGGAGGAAAATTAGGCCAGTGCACAGACATGCACCTACCTCCCTACATCATCATGGGAATGGGAAGACCAATGAGTTGTGCCAGCCAGGGTTAGGATTGCACCCTCAGTCTTTTATTTTGAAAGCATGACTTTTAAATCATAGTGACTTGGAGAAAAAAAATCTTTCCTTTAATTATATCTTGTAGAAAAACTTTAAAGCTAGTAGGTCAGTAAAGCTGGTGTTGATTATAGCCTTTTGGAAATGTTTAATGATGGTTCATTTTCAGTAGAAGTGCAAATTACTAGCAGTTTAATACAAGAAAAGTATGTCTGATTTGCTTCCAGTATAATATTTGAAAGGTGTTGAAGAAAATCTAGGACTTTGATTTGATTAATTACCTTTTTAAATAAAGAGGCTATGAAAAATATATTCATACCTTTGCAGGGCAATTATGTCAAACTAGTGAAATTTTTTTTAAGGATTGGAAGAAATGGGGAAAATGCTGAATCTATGAAAGACACTGGTTTAATTTTTCTATATTTGCAGAGACCTGAAAAGAAGGGAGAGATTATTGACATTTATCTGAAGGCTAATCATATGTTTCAGGAAATACATATGGCCTTGTGCTCTTTGTTTATTTTTGCTTAATAGTGCATCAAAGGAAGTCTAAAATAGCATGAAAATATACTAAAAATAGGGAGCTGTCACTTTTTGCCACCACTGTGATTCCCATCCCAATTGCATCCCCTATTTAATTTATTTTTAATTCAATTTATTTTCAGAGGTGAGGAGAAGGGGCCAAACTCACCAGCATGACCATATGCCCACTTTTTCCAGTGGCCATATATGCTCTTTTTAAGGCTTGTGTCTTGGAGAAAATCTTCATTGTCCTCTTTTTCATTTTGAGTAGGCAGCATGTAGCCTTCTTGTAATTAATAAACGAAGTCTGCAATCCTAAAGACACTTTCTGGGGAGTAAGCCCTGTTGAAAACAATGGGGCTAACTTTTGAATAGATATGGTTAGGTTTGTGCTCTAAGGCTACAATCCTAACTTCCACTTAGGCCGACCTAAGTCCTGGCATAAGTTCTATGCTGGCCTGGAGGTGTCACAAAAGTGTAGTAAGACACTGTGTTCACCAGTCTCCCCTCACTGTCATGGAAAGGTAGGACAGATAGGTTTAGGTCAGCCTAAATTTCTTGGGATGGCACCCTAAATGTAATAAATTCCATGCAATAGTTTTAAATTTTAACAATAATATACAGTGCAATCCTAAGCATGTGTACTCAGAAGTCAGCCCCACTATGTTCAATAGTTCTTACTCCCAGGAAAGTGTGGTTAGGGTTGCAGCCTTTAATCACACAAAAGCAATATATATAAGTGTGACAAATGACAAATGCCTACCACCCCAAATGACAGTTTTCTGTGTGTGTATGCCTGCACATTTATTTATATTTTGAATTTGGCTTCCTTGCCTTTCTCTTTGGAAAACTCAGAGATGGGCAGTGCAATCCAAACATCTCCTTGAACTGGCTCCTAAGTGTCACACAATGTGCCATGAAGCATCTTTGTGGCTTTTTGGGAGCAAGCTAGGACCGTGCAAAGACATCGCTGGTCTAGCAGTGTCAGTTTCACACCCAGAAAAGGTTTGTTTGTGCTGACCTGGGCAGACCTATGCAGAAAATAGGAGGAGGGTGGTAGAAGGGCAGAATGGATGCGGGGAAGGACTTTTTTTGTTAGTAGTATGGCAGAGTAGGGATTGGGCCCAGGTTGGGAAATGGTCCAACAGTAGCAGCTACACTGGATCCTAACCCCTAGTCCTCACCTAACCAGTATTTTTTGGGACACTTAGACTTGCACTCATGAAATAATGGCTTGGATCTGAGATGCCTTATAGAGCTGGCTGGCTCATGATATGGGGTAAGAGAACAAAAATTTCTTTACTCCAAGTCATGCTACAGTGCAAGTTAGGACTGCACCATTACAATGGAAATAAAACCACAATCGATGCATACAATCCAACAAACAGCAGTAACTAAATCAAAATCACAAAGAAGAATAATTGAGCAAGGAAACTCAGAAGGAGATCCTGTATTGTATTCAGAGCCAGGATTTCAGCTTCTAGCAGCACAGCAGCAAGGAAGGGCCCTCAGAAAAAGGCAAGAGCCCAAAGCACAGGGCATACATGCGTAAATGAAATAAAGAAAAAAACTGTGGCCCAGACTCATTTTACCACCTCGGTGAGAACTCAATGACTGGTATATCTTCTTGGGAAAAAGCATGCCTGAAGTCTCGTTTTCACTCAAAGTTCATTAAAGTTTTGTGGGAACAGCAGTATTTGGCAGGATCCCAGTCAGTAAGAGTCTGAGAATGATGTGTCAGAAAGGCTCAAGAGGCCCAACAAGCCACTTAAAAATATGAAGAACGTTTGTTTTTGCAGAGGCCCCCTTCCAGTGGCTCTTATACATGTCTTTGGTGTCCAGCATAAAGGTCAACACCAAGCAAAACAGCACAGTCACCTATGAATGGTTTACTATATTAATCAATGCTGTTTTTTCAGAAACATTTTGAAAATCCCTCTTTAGATTGCACAAAAAGTACAGGAAATAACAAACGTTGCTCAAAAAGTTACAGAAAGTAACCTCCAAAAAAGATTTTAAAATGGCATTTAGCAAGAATGTTTTTCAGCCACACATCGCTATATTATCTGGGGTCAAAGTTTAATTTCACCATCAAATTTCCTCCATGGTTCTGTTGAAAAGTCTGGTCTATTTTACCATTTTGCTGAATGGATGACTGGTTACAGTGAATCATCTCCGCAAGCTTGTCTGGTGACTGTAGCTAAACAAGTCTTTGCAAAGATAAAAAGAAAATCCATGCATTTAACAGCCTCTTGATTCATTTTTTCATATGGTTTTATACACTCTACCAAACAAATCTGGAAAAAATTCAGATCAAAATTCTTCACTGTGTTCTTTTTAAAGTCTCTGTTTTAAACAGGAAAGTACAGATTTACCGTCAGTACAGGAAAATGAAAGTGCAAAACATGGTTTTTATCCAGAAGAAGTTAGGAACAGGAGCTGGTAATAACTTACATCTTCAATTCGTTCATTAACAGTCTATTCCTATAGCCTGCAGCCAGTGTCAATGTCATCAGTGAAGTGTACACTGCATGCTATGGGTGGGGGTACTGGATGGCCCAGGAGACATAATAAATACTACATTTTTTTACTTATCTGTCTGTAGGCCAGCTTGGTCTCTAGTGGACCCCTCTTAGCCAACACAAACCCTTTAGCTGGCCTAAATCTGAGATCCCTGGGGCAGGTCAGGACGCAGGATCTCAGCATGTGCAGTTGCATTGAGATTCTCCTCTTCCTCCCCATGAGTCACCGGATCTGTGCCTCTTCTTGCCCAATTAATTTTCCACTGTTTTGTTCAACTTAATTTTGTATGACGGTGGGAGTTGTATATTCTCCTGGGGTATATTTATTCCTTTATATCTCACCTTGTTTTTGAAATGTGATTTTACACAAAAATATCTGCCACACAACAATCTTGATATATCCCCAGCTGATATGAATGTCTTACAATTTATGTAACAATGCTACAGAATGAAAACAATGCTATCTATCTGAGGAGCTTATGTGAGAAAACCCTTTAATCACTAAAAAAAATTAGTTTATGTAATAGGGACATCCCATTCCTGAGCACTTCTAATACAGTTATTTGTACAAAATCAGCATTCTGTATTTCTTTCCAGTCTAGAGTCTGGAATATTTTCAATGTTAGAACATCAGCACACCCTAGTGGTAAAAGGAAGCATTGAAGTTTTTGACTTCGCTGAATATGCTGTATGTCTCTGAACCTTAAAAGTTAACATTAAAATTTAAAAAAAAAATTGTGTAGCTACTGTGTAAAGTTTGGAAGCTACTTGTAATGAATTTTAGCCTGAGACCTTAATAGATCAGTTATATCTCTGCAGTTCCAAACATGGCAATGACTAGAGAAAGGAAACTGGGAAACTGGAAAATGAATTATTTTTGTTCTATGTAAGTTCTCTTCCACGATCCATGATCATGAACTTCCATGATCCAGAGGTGGGCTCCAACAGGTTCGCACCTACTCTGTAGAACCGGTTGTTATCGAGAGATAGGACATATAAAGTTTAAAAATAGCCATTTAAAAGTGGCTGCCAGATGGGCAGAGAACTGGTTGTTACTTCCTTTGAATCCCATCACTGAAGATGGCTACATGTGCTCTTGAGGATTTCCATCAAGTAAAACTACTATCTTGAGGCTTCCATTAGCTACTGCAGTACTGTACCTTATATTTTAAAAAATTGGCTAATTATTCCTTGTTTCATGTCTTCAAGTTTCACTCTACATATATAGTAACCTATGTGCAGTATTATAGTTTTACAGCACAATCCTAACCATGTCTAGTCGGAAGTAAGCCCCATTGTTTTCAAAGGGTCTTATTCCCAGGAAAGTGTCTTTAGGATCGCACCCTTCATATTACAACACACCCAAAAGAGCACAATCCTAACCATGTCTACTCAAAAGCCCCATTGTGTTCAATGTGTCTTACTCCCAGGAATGTATCTTTAGGATTGCAGCCTTATATCCTTTTGCAATTCAATTTGTACTGTTCTTGTTTCTCTTGACTCACAAATGTACCAGATGTGGGAGTTTCATCCCCTTGCTTCTCCCATGGAGGAAGTTCATATGGTTTGGAGACTGACATTTTTGAGGTGGAGAGGCATAAAGATGCATGGAGGGTCAATAGCTGCTGGAATTTATAAATGTGATTTATTTCTTCAATGCATGCAAGGCTTAAGAGTTTGGTGAGGACCACTGGCACCTCAGGGATATCCCTGTGAATGAGATTACACTGAAGCTCTTTGAAGGTACCTGAGCAGGATGCATGTACCTGATCCAGGATGCATCAGCCAGAGTGTAAGCCACAAGGGACAACATGCCCGGTGAGGGCTGATTCCAGGGGGAGGGGGTCACCTACCACCTTCATTGTGGGAGGGATTCGACATTCCCCCTTTACCCTTTTCCTGTCTCTTTACACATCCTAGCACCAACCCTTTCCCCCAGTCAGCAAAACCATAGCTAGCTGTGAAGTCGGCCATATCTCACAAGACTTTGTCACCTGTCAATATCAGACAAAAAAATGGGGGAGCCCCAAGGAGTGACTTTTTGTAGCACTTCATTTACTGAGGGAGTGGCAATCACCCAGGTAGCAGTACATTTTCTTGTATCACCATGGACAGAATTTCATTTCTTTAATATTAAAGTGTTTTGTAATCATTTTTATATACAGTTAATATTTTTATATAAATATTGTAAATTGCAGAACCAATCATCCAATTTTCCCTATGGGAAAATCCAATTTGTAAAACAAGTGTTTTGAATTACAAGCATGCTTCTGGAACGAATTACGCTCGTAAATCAAGGTACCACTTTATTACTTAAAATCAGCTACAAACAGCTCTTCTCTTTGCCAAAAAGGGAAACCCCTCCAGCATCCTCTGAAACCATTTGTTGTCCCACTTCCCCTCTTTTGACTGAGCTACACAGCTCTTGAGATTTACACTGAGATTTATCACATTTTAGAGAACAGCTGGTGTGCCATTTATCCTATTCTGTCGGGCATCGCTGATGAAACTTTGGAGGACTTCATATTACAGGGCTCAACAAAACCTGGCCAATGCATCCTCCGAGCACCTGGTGGCCAGGCTTCAAAATAAGCTCGCAGAACACAAGAGCATTTGCACTCATTCTCTGAACATTTTAACAAGTCAGAGTAATGACAGATGAGCTTTGGAATGACTTTGTGCAGGTGAGTTATTGATATTTGATTGTTTTATGGCCAGCAGTTCTGTGTTAGACAGCCCCTGCTCTTCTGACTGCATAATACACATTGTGCCCCCCGTACTTCAAATAAATAAACAAAATGAAGCCAAGAAAATAGAGACAATAATTTACTGTGTCAGGAATTCATGATTAAAAAGGCAGTGCTGTAGTAATGGAAAGTTGAGAATGACCCCCAATTTCCCCCAAGTGACATCGAGATTAGAGCACCTCGATACAAAGCAGACTTGATTCTGGAGCTGGGGTGGGAGGAAAGTCAATGATCAAGGTAAGGCTCCAGGCAAGTTCAGAGCTCCAGTAGGCCTCAAAGATGGCTTTGATTATCCACAGTTCTGGTATTTTCAGGGGAACATGGAATGGAACCTTCATGAATAAAGACGTACCACCTGTATGTAAATGAAACTTGCTTGGTCTATTTGGATTCTGCTACTCATCAGTTTTATAGTCTTAAGTCATATAGTCATGTCTTAAGTCACATCTACATTTGCATTTCTACATTTCTACATAAGCAATAAAGGTCATAATCCCAGTATAGCTATTTTTAAAATTTTTCACCTCTGGGCTCACTGACAAGGTGCTAAAATTGTCAAGGCACACTGTCAACTTTCTGATAATTGACAAGGCACATCATGCTGCTAATGGGGGACTAACATCCCCCATTCGCCCAATGGGGAAGACACATTTTGTTGACTTAGATCTGGCACTTGTTTTTGACTAATTATTGGCATCTGAATCAAAAAATAAACTGTTTTTTCTATCACGTCAACTTTTTAAGCTACCGGATACCCCAAAAGTCATACAAAATGTGCATATAAAGGAAAATAAAGGGAAAACTTACCTAATATACTGTACACAGATAATAAATTGTATTCATACAACGGCTATATATAGTTACTGTAAGTTAAATTGTGTTCATACCAGTAGTAAAGTTCCTTTACCAAACGGCAAACATACATATTAAGGTAAAAATTTTCACTTGTAGCTTTTCCTGGAGTGTTCAATCTGTGGACAATCTCGCTTGATGCTCCAACAATAGTCAGCCATCACATGCTCATCCCATCTACCTTGATACCATTCCTCCATGAGCTTTAAATCTTGGTGGAATCGCTCACCCTGCTCATCACTTACTGCACCAAGATTTTTCAGAAAGTCAGCAAGATGGCTATGCAGAAAATGAAGTTTGATGCTCATGTTGCAACCAAGCATTTTGAAACTCTCTAAGAGTTGCTGGACAATTTCGGTGTAATTCTGTGCTCATGTCTTCCAAGAAAGTCTTTGACAAGGTTTTTGAATGCCAACCAAGCATTCTTTTTGAGTTCTGTCATTGCTCCAATGAAATGTTCATTTCCAATGAGCTGCTGAATATGTGGACCGTCAAACTCACCAGCCTTTATCTTTTCAAAAGACAGGCTAGGAAATGACGAAATGAGATACAGTGGCGCCTCACGTAAAGAACGCCTCATGTAAAGTAAGTTTCACGTAACAAACAAAAATTTCTCTAGGATTCTGCTTCACGTAACAAACTCTGCTTCACGTAAAGAACACAATCGTTGGCAATTGGGGGAGACGTGCTGGCCGGCAACCTGTTTAAAAAGCGTAAGGGCTGCCTAGCGCACCTGCCCATAGCGAAAGCAACACTTCTGCGCTGTTCCTCCTGTGGCTGGGCATCTGCAGGGCAGAGGGAGAGAAGAGCAGTGGAGAAGAGGGAAGCAGCTCAGGGCCAGGCGGAAGGGAGCAGGGGAGAGAGAGGCTCAGGATGGAGAGAAGGAGAAAGTGAGAAAGGAGAAAGAGAAAACACCTTCACTTTGAAGGTGTTTTGGATTGCAGCCTCCTAACCATGTCTACCCGGAAGTAAGCCCCATTGTGTTAAATGGGTCTTACTCTCAGGAAAGTATCTTTAGGACTGCAGCCTAAGTAGACTTCATAAGATCATGCACATTGAATGCATGTTTTGAATTCAATCCCAGTGTTCTGTCATCATTTTTTACATCCAGTTAATATTTTTATACGAATATTTTTGGGGTTGTGGAACCAATCGTCTGCGTTTCCATTATTTCCTATGGGAAAATCCGCTTCACGTAAAGAACGTTTCACGTAAAGAAACTGCCTCTGGAACGAATTAATTCTGTTACGTGAGGCGCCACTGTACTTGAAACAGTCTCCTTCAGTTGACAAAGCTTTAACAAATTGCTTCATAACATGCAGTTTTACATGTAGACGGGGAAATATAATGTTCTTTCTGTCAACAAAGGGCTGATGTAGAATGTTTGGATCACCAGGTTTGAGGTCAGATCTTGGCGGCCAATTCAACTGGACCCCATGCTTATCACGAGTTCTGCTATCCCACATGCACAAAAAACACTTTGGCAGAAGAGGAAACAGGAAACAGTTTATGGCTGCAATCCTAAAGACACTTTCCTGGGAGTAAGACCCATTGAAAACAATGGGGCTTACTTTTGAGTAGACATGGTAAGGATTGTGCTCTAAGTCCCAGATGACACACTCACAAGATTCCTCTGTTTCTGGATTATACCTTCCACTGTATTGTGGACTGAACGTAATATATGTTGACCACCCCTTGGGTAATTAGTATATCTTCAGTCCTTGGGAGTCACGCACTGAAAAATGAGATGAGAGGCAAAAATCAAGTTCTATGAGCAGGGATTAAAGTGACAGTATGAAAATCAGCAAAGGCTGGGAGCTTGAACGTCTCTTCCTCTTCATCAGTTCTCATCACAAACCGTCACATGCTTATAAGTCCCACCCATCAATCAGAAAGTCAGACAACTTCAATTTCAAATATTGGCATAATATAACAATGTTATATGTTATAATAATACACAGGTACAGACAAATCGTCAACAGAAATACATTCAGTGAACTCACTCCAAAGATAATTCTTGTGTAAATATAGTGCAGTATCATAATATTTTTATCAGACTTTCTTATTATTATTCTTATTATTATTCTTATTATTAATTATGGGCAAAATCCAAACTACGGGGAGTCCTTGCTCTGGTGTAAGAACAAGTTGCTCTGGATCGCAATATGAATTTCCCATAGGTTTTCACTAGTGCAGTAACTATGGGTACACATTATGTCTCTTAGGTGCTTCTGTAGTTACTCTGGATTGTAGGGTATGGTTATATCTGCTGTGTTGTGTGTTTTTGCTGTTTCCTAAACTCACATTTAATAGAGGACTAAATGTGAGTTTAAGAAACAGAATTGTAGGCTGTTCCTTCCCTGATGGATGCACCCTGAGTCCCTTTGGAGAGAAAAATAGGAGAAAAATACAGGGAGGGCCCAATCCCATCTTTGTTTATTCCGATTGTAGTCAATGGGGCTTACTCCCAGGAAAATGTGAATAAGACAGCAGCCTAAGAAAATAATTCAAAAAAGAATAACCCCCTTTCCCCCACCCCCAAAATCCCAGTAAGGGCACAATCCAGAGTAACTATGGGGAGTCCTTGCTCTGACGTAAGAACAATTTACTCTGGATTGCAATATGAATTTCCCATAGGTTTTCACTAGGTGGTGCCGTAACTACATCAAGGTAAATGTCTCTTAGGTGCTCCTGTAGTTACTCTGGATTGTAGAGTATGGCTGAAATCCTAACCACAATTACCTGGGAGTAATCCCTATTGACTACAATGTGTATCCCTGAGACTACAATTCTATCTACACTTATCTCTTGACTCTAAATGGGCATACATCTGAGTAGACCTGCAAAGACTTGGATTCTGAGCCAGTGGTGGCTCTTAAGTTCTTACAATCCTATCCACACTAACTTGGGTGTAAGCCATTCTAAAGGGGCTTACTTCTGAGTAGACCTGCAGAGATTTTTACTCAGGCTACCATCCTGTCCACTCTTACCTGGACGCAAGCCCTGTTGAATCTAATGGTTCTTACTTCTGAGCAGACCTGACTGGGCTTGGATTCTGGAATTACAGTCCTACCCACCCTTATCTGGGTTTAAGCCCCATTGATTCTAATCGGAGCTATTACTGAGTAGACACTCTTAGGCTTGGACTCTGACACTACAGTCCTATCTACTCTTATCTGGATGTACGCCCTGTTGACTCTATTAGGACTTGTGAGCAGACCTGCCTAGGCTTGGACTCTGAGGTTACAGTCCTATACACTTACCTGGGAGTAATCTTTGTTGACTCTAATGGGGCTTACTTCTGAGTAGACCTGCCTAAGCTTGGATTCTGAGGCTATAGTCCTATACACTTACCTGGGAGTAAGCTTTGTTGACGCTAATGGGGCTTGCTTCTGAGTAGACCTACCTAGGCTTGGATTCTGAGGCTGTAGTCCTATACACTTACCTGGGAGTAAGCTTTGTTGACTCTAATGGGGCTTACTTCTGAGTAGACCTGCCTAGGATTGGATTCTGAGGCTACAGTCCTATACACTTACCTGGGAGTAAGCTTTGTTGACTCTAATGGGGCTTACTTCTGAGTAGACCTGCCTAGGATTGGATTCTGAGGCTACAGTCCTATACACTTACCTGGGAGTAAGCTTTGTTGACTCTAATGGGGCTTACTTCTGAGTAGACCTGCCTAGGATTGGATTCTGAGGCTACAGTCCTATACACTTACCTGGGAGTAAGCTTTGTTGACTCTAATGGGGCTTACTTCTGAGTAGACCTGCCTAGGATTGGATTCTGAGGCTACAGTCCTATACACTTACCTGGGAGTAAGCTTTGTTGACTCTAATGGGGCTTACTTCTGAGTAGATCTGCCTAGGTTTGGATCCTGAGGCTACAGTCCTATACACTTACCTGGGAGTAAGCTTTGTTGACGCTAATGGGGCTTACTTCTGAGTAGACACTGAGTGTCACCTCTAGAGTGCCTCTCTCAGGAGGCTTCCCTTGGGCTGCAGATCCCACCAGAGGAGCCCTTCCTTTGAGGATCCCCTCAAGGCTGTGGTGAGAAGGGCGGGCCTGGCGGGGCCTGTTGTTTGCCGGCGCCCGCGTGAGGGGAGGGGGCAGGCAGGCAGGCAGGCCGGCGGTGGGTGGAGCGCTGGGCCGGCCGGCCGGGAGGAGGCCGAGAGAGGCGGGCGGGGCGGTGCCTCCCCCTCCGGTGAAGGGCGGCGGGGCCTGGAGCCAGCGGTGGGCAGCATGCCGTGCACCTGCGGGAACTGGCGGCGATGGATCCGGCCGCTGGTGGCCTTCGTGTACATGGTGGTCCTGCTGGTGGCTGTGCCGCTCTGCCTGTGGGAGCTGCAGAAGCTGGAGGTGAGGAGAGGCAGGCGGGGCGGAAAGAAGGGGAGGGGAGAGGCCGCCTCCGAGCCTCCACAGCGGCAGGAGCTCCGCTGGGGGTCCCTCCGCGGGGCTCCTCAGGACGAGCCCTCAAGGCCTTCAGGGGGATGAACCAGGCCCAGCCCTGAGACTCCCTCACACCTTGAGGAGCCCCCCTGGAAGAGTCGGAGGACATGGGGGGCTGAGGACCCCCAAAGTGGGAGGGGGTCCCCAAAGGAAGGGACACTGTTGGGGGGAAGAGGGCTGGCTACTCCCCCATTAGAAGAGGGGCACCCCCTGAAAGAAGGGCCTCTCATGAAGTGAGAAGCATTAAGTGCTCTGGGTGCTCCTGAGTAGTAATGATACTACTAATAGTAAATAGTACTAATAGATACTACTAATAGTAAAGATGTAGTGGGGGACACCCCCTTGAAAGACATGCCTCCTACTTCAGGATTAATAAGCATTAAGTGCTGTGGGTGCTCCTTGGGGTAATGATACTACTAATAGTAAAGATGTAGTGGGGGCACCCCCTTGAAAGACATGCCTCCTACTTCTGTATTGAGAAGCATTAAATGCTGTGGGTGCTCCTTGGAGTAATGATACTACTACTAATAATGATGTAAAGGGGGTATGCCCCTTTAGTAATGATAAACATGAAAGCTAGTGAGAGATAGGGGGCTTGGCATGCTGTGGTCCACAAAAAGTCAGATATGACTTACCAAGTAAACAACAACTTGGGAAGGGGACATCAGAAAGGGTAACTTGTTAAATAAGTTGTTAAATATCTGTTAATACTAATGATACTGACTTTGTTAAATATTTGTTAAATGTCTGACTTTCTTTGCTTCCTCTTCCAATCTTTGGACTAGCAAAATTAGCATGGGTGGCATGCCGCTTGCAAAACCCACAAGAGCATTGTTAGTTGTGTGGTTAAGTCTTAACTGTTACATATCTGTTGCTACTACAATGTTGTGTTCTTGTTTGCGGAGATTTTATCTTTTTTAAGTTCTCCTTTTAAAGTTTTATCTATGGTTTGTACCATCTTCTGGAATTTGTTTATGTCGGTTAATGACTATTGTAATAAAATTGATGGCACGGGTGGCACAAGAATTTGAACAATACTAGTATGCAATGTTTAGATAGTTCTTATTTCTTATACACTGGTTGATATCGCTAAACCAAAAAACTGAATTGCTTCAAAAAAATTGAATTCTGACACGATGCTGCAAGGTAGAAAATGCCATACCTGACCTAATGTGACGGGTCACAGTCAAAACATAGGCAAAACACATATTCAGTAACCTGAATGAGTAAAGCTCCTCTAACCCCCAAATCCAGACTAACTGCGGGAGCATGTAAGAGATGTTAACGTGCACCCATAGTTACTGCACCACCTAGTGAAAACTTATGGGAAATTCATAGAGAACAAAGTAGGTTGTGTTCTTACACTGGAGCAAGGATTCCCCGGAGTTACTCTGGATTTTACCCCTAGTCACCATTCAGCTATAATACATCCTTTCTGTCCATACCTGGATTCCCCACACAAGCTTCCCCACAAAGTTTAATAAAAAGGCGTCTTGTTATGATTATGCAAATATTCGGAAATCAACACCCCCCCCCCACCACAAAAAATCTGAAATTCAAAACACTTTTCTTCCTAAGCATTTAGGATAGGGGATACTCGTCCTGTATAGAGTGGTTTGGTTTAGTAGTGAATGCATCAATTGGACTCTCCAAGGTTTCAAAGAAGTTCTTCTATAGCCCTACCTGGAGATTCCAGGAATTAAATTAAATGTTCAAACCAAGTGTTAATAGGAAGTAGTTTCCAGAGTCATTCTCCCCCTTTCTGTTGAAGGCTAAATTTTGATACAAAGGAAATGGCTGAACATATTCATGTCCCTTCTGTTCAAAAACCATTTTCAAGGAAGCACCACGAGCTCCCCATATTTTTTTGACATATGCTGTGGTCGTTGTTAATGTTTTATCAATAACAGGAAATATGTCTCATGTCATTGCATATTCAAAGTTTAGAGTTCCCTTCTGTTCATTCATTTTTGCCTTCTGAGATGTTGGCACGCTGTGAAAAGTTGTGAGCCTGACTTCAGCACACAGTTTCTATAAGTTAGGTCCTAATATAGGATTTTGTGTTCCTCAGCTTATTCCTTGCTATTGGTCCAGATTAGATCACTGGCTCTAAAGGAAGTTCTTGCAGGAACCTGATTATTAACACTTACCGGTATATTGCGTGTTCTGTTCATGGAAGTGAAGACTCACTAAATATAGCAGCAATTGCTTTAGACGAGGGAATGTGTTATGGGTTCAGTTGGGATTTTGGTTCAAGTATACATTTCTTGAATTTCTTCACCTCAAACATTTTGTGTTCAAGGTTGGAATCCATACCAAGGCATGGTTTATTGCTGGAATATTTTTGTTGGTGACGATACCGATATCCCTCTGGGGAATATTGCAGCATTTAGTTCATTACACTCAACCTGAGTTACAGAAACCAATAATAAGGTAACTATACATCTGTGGTGTTTTGGCTTTCCCAAATACCAGTCCAAACATTTTGATTAATTTCACATTTGTTTTTTGTTATGACAGGATCCTATGGATGGTGCCAATTTATAGTCTAGACAGTGTAAGTACCTGTTTTTCCCATTTTTTCAGCTTTCATCTTACTTAGTAGTAACAAGCTGATGATCTCATGAATGTTCTTTGTTACTAATTTCACTTAATATAACTTTTTTAGCAGAAAATGTAATGGGTATGTTTTTGAGCATATGTAGACAGATGTGCACAAATATCAAATTGTCAACCATTTCCAAGGTTTGGTGATACCCAAAAAGTGCTTTATTTTATTTTTCTTAAACAGTAGGAAAGTGTCTAATGGTGTTTTGTGCACTTTCCCATTAAGCAAGTGCAGCTTGCCACTAGCTACCACCCCTTGAAAGAGACAGGCTTATAGAATGGATGCCGTTGCTCAAACATCACATTTAAAACAACACTTTAACCTACAGAATAAGTGTGTTATTAAAAGCAGACCCATTTTTTGAGAATTTCAAGTCCTGAGTTTTCTGAGCTTCTAGTCAGAGGCTCTTCACCAGAAGAGAGACACTGCAACCTAACACTTGCAATAGTTAGGCTCTTTATCTTGGAGGCTGGACCATTTATGCTAGTCTGCAGTCCCAGTAGATGTTGTTAAAATTATCATGGAGAAAAGTACAGTATTGTTGTTTCCAAAAGAAATCCATTCTCAAACTGTATTGAATCATTGTTTCCTGTAGAAACTCAGATAGTCAAGACTTGTGATCCTGCTTTTCTTAAGTCTAACTAACTTTAAGAGAACAAAACCAAGGGTCGGTGCCAAACATTTTTCTTTTTGGCATAGAAAGTAGAGATAGCTGCATGTGTGCTCTGCTGCAGAAAATATTTCTGGGAAGGGGGGATTGGAGGTGAAGATTCATGGGAGCAGCAAATGTCAAGAGACATGAATGGAGCTAATGCTTCAAGATGGAACCTGACCTTCTCCCCCTCAGTCTGGTTCTCTGAGAACTTTGGGGCATGGCAACAACAATAGAGGTTTACTAGCCATTTAGAAAACTGCCACAGCTACCTCATAAAAAATAATGGAGAAAAAACCAGCGGAAGAGAGGTGGCCAACCAATCTTGATATTTTCAATACAATTCTTTGTTGTCGTGGAACTGTTTTTTGAGGACTCCTTATGAATCTCTGTTAAGTTGACCTGGAACGAGGCACAAGGTATTTGCAAATGTGTTGCCTTTTTAGAGCGTTGCGTAAACAGTGTGTTACAGTATGCACACATATACCTAATGTAATGTACTTAACATTGCATATAAATCTTTTGGGTAGGGGCCATTGCTTCATTGTTTAGTACAACCCCTACTGTTCTGGCATTATAGCACTAGAAAAGACATCAGCAGTGATTCAAAGGATTTCTGAGGAATTCCCTTTTTGCTCAACATACTTAGGGCTGAGCTCTAAAGCTTTCTAATGGAATTTGTGAGGTAAGGGTGTTGCCCTTACCTCACTGCTTGAAAGCTGGTTAGGATTCCTCTCTTTGTTTTTGAATGCTTACCTATAATACTCATAAATTCATCTGATTCCATTATAAACTAGCTTATCTGCAGTGTGTATTTTTGTCTCATTTATTGTCTCTTTAACAGTGGATAGCCCTGAAATATCCCAAGATTGCCATATATGTTGATACTTGTCGAGAATGCTACGAAGCATATGTCATCTACAATTTCATGGTGTTTCTTTCCAATTATCTGACCAACCGCTACCCAAATCTGGTGTTAATCCTTGAAGCCAAAGATCAGCAGAGACATCTACCGCCACTATGTTGCTTTCCCCCGTGGGCCATGGGAGAGTGAGTACATCAGATGCTGCTTTTCAAATCTGTGCTTGTGTCTTATAACTGATATAGGCCCATATCCTAAAGTCAAATTAAGCCCTTTGCTCTGGAGCAGTTAAGGTGACTTTCCATAATATAACACTAGTGGGTGGCATAACTGCCTGGACCCGTAACTGCTCTGGATTTTGCCCATTGTCTCTTGGTGGAACATGAGATTAGACTTTCCTCTGTTGCCATATTTGTAGATAAAACAGATTTAGTGGAGATAAGTTTTGAATGATATGGAAGACCTTATTTTCCAGAATAAATCCTGTTTTCAGTTAAGAATGATTCTCCAAATTATCAATGAATGACAACACCTTTCTCCACTGCCAAAAGCAATCCTCAGCAAAAAAAATCCTCTGAAAATTTGTGCAGTGCAGCTTAGTTGACTTTGCTGTGGTTGTGGCTATGAGCCATTGCTGCCAAGTACCGGTAGTTAGATTTTAGGAAACAATTGCTTGTTCAGGTGCTTTTCTCTCTGCAGGTGTATCAAAATGCTACAGGACTTGTTCCTGCTTTCAGCTGTATAGTGCAGGGTTGTTGACAGCAGCATTTCCTTCAGGTGGCAACACATGACAGTCTGCCCTGAAAAGGGAAGACATAATGTCCTTATATATACAGCATAGTGTCTCCGTGTCCTTTCTCAGGTAACTTAGGTGAGGGAAAACTGCTATATCCAGCCACCATCTGCTTAATGATGTCACTTCTGGCCCTCAGCAGGCTATTCATGCTAATGCTATTCAGCATTAATTATATTCAGCATGCTTCATAAAACAGGTTTGACACCTCGATTTAAACTACTGTCATCCATTCCAAAATTTTAGGATTAAATGAACTAGGTCTTTAGATGAAAGTAGGAATAAATAGCCAGGGGGTAAATTCTCTAAAACAGGGGTCTCCAATCTTTCATCTTCAGGGCTCCTCTACAATTGTGTAGAGGAGGAAATTTCAGCAGATGAAACTTTTAATCTCAAAGATCACAAGCTACAGCTGCTGAAATTCCCTCTTTTAAAAGAGGGAATGTCCATAGTTGTTAAGGTGAAAGTTTGGAGAAGTGCTAAAAAAATTGATTATGATGAAGCTTTTGTATAGCCTTAGTGTGGTGTGGCTATGAGAGTTCCATGATGAGCTTGACATTTCAGAATTTATCGCTATAGTACTGGCAGTACCCAACATTAACAGAATCTGTTATATTTTTAAAAGTGATGGGACTATTGTATCCCAGTCGAATGCGTCCCAGTCATTGGTAACAGTCATTTTCACTGGAGGTTTTTTGCATCCTCAACATTTGTGTCTCAATATATGGAAACAGTCAATTCTTTTTATATGCAAATTTGCGTATCCAATAAGGGGCAGAATTGCTACCTCTAGTTCGGCGCACCACTGTTCTAATTTTCCACTCTGCAAAAACTTCCAGAGGTTGCAGGGACCTTCAGAATGGTGTATGTGACTAGTGATGTCTCCTTAAAATGGCTGGTGAAAGCTTCCTCTAGTTATTTTAAAGGAGTCTGTGCTGGTTGCGGATCCCTGCATCATCTGGAAAGTCTGTGCAGCATTCAGAGGCATTCTGGTGCTTCCTTTTGCAATCTTCTGACTTCTTGAGGGTCTCTGCTGGATTCTTCTGATGGCGTAGAGGTACCTCTTTCTCCTTTTAATATTTCTTGCACCTAACTCCAGCGATCCCCTAGGATCAATGGTTCATTATCTAATTTTGCTGTTCGCTAGGGTTTCAAGGAACCCGAGCCATTAATGAAAATTGACTGCATTTATATTGGATGGACTTTTTATTTTTAAAATGTAGGGCTAGGTATAGGACTGGGGTAAGAGACAGAGTACAGTCCTAACCATGTGTACTCAAAAGTAAGCCCCATTGTGTTCAGTGGGTCTTACTCCCAGGAAAGTGTCTTTGGGACTGCAGCCATAAGGATATGTAACATGTGTTTTGTTGTCCAGGTATAGTTGGTTTGATGCCCAATTATGGTCAAACACAAATGACTGGGATGCAAATGTCCAGGGTTGCCAGTGTCTGGAATGCAATCATCCAGGATGCAAATAGCCTATTATCATTAAAAAGTCAGGAAGAATTTATTATATGAAATGATGAAATGAATCTTCTGACTCCTAATCTTTTACTGCCAAAGTACACCATGCAGTTGCTTATGTTTCTGTACTGACTGCTTGCCTCATTCTGCAGGGTGTTGCTGTTTCGGTGTAAGCTTGGTGTTCTACAGTATACTGTTGTCAGGCCATTCACCACCATTGTTGCTTTGTAAGTATAAAGAGAAATTTGTTTGGTTTACAGTTGTACATATAGGTTGCTTTGTGTCACTTGCCTGTTTCCTCATCTCCAGTTCCCAACTCTTTTTGCTATAGTAAATGTGCAGTACCTTGTACTAGTTTTCTTTTCAATTATAAAATTGCAGATTTTAACATCACAGAGTGTCATACTGCAAGGGCAGTTTTTTCTACCTTGGGGACACTTGCTTTAATCATATGGGATGCTTATTTTATCTGATGTAGGTAACCACCAACCACCATAGGTAACCACCAACAGAGCAATTTTGTACAGTGGTACCTTGGTTTACCAGCACAATTTGTTCCAGAATCATGCTTGTAATCCAAAATGCTTGTAGATCAAAGCAAATTTTCCCATAAGAAAAAATACAGACTCAGACAATTCATTCCCACAATCCAAAAATATTTGAGTAAAAATGATTATGATACTGTAATCAAATACAAAATAATAAAGAAAATACAAAATATAAAGAAGGAAAAAAACAAATTAACCTATACTTGGTCTCTCAGGCTGCAATCTGCTCCCCATAAAAAGGTGTGAGCCCCAATGATTATCATAGGGCTTACTTTAGAGTAGACATACAAGGCTAGCCTACAATCCAGAGTAACTACAGGAGCACGTAAGAGACATTACGTGTACCCGTAGTTACTGCACCACCTAGTGAAAAGCTATGGGAAATTCATATTCCAGTCGAGAGCAAATTGTTCTTATACCAGAGCAAGGACTCCCCGTAGTTGCTCTGGATTGCGCCCTTCGTCTCTCTGGCTCCTTTCCATTGACCCCCTTACACAGGAGTAAGCCCACTGATTATCATAGGGCTTCCTTTATAATATCTTAAACACCAAAATGCAGTGTTTTGTGTTTTTATTATTATATTTTAACATCAAAAGTTAGTGTTTTGTGTTCTTATATGGGGCAAACCTGTTATTGCTTATCCAAAACTAAACCTTAACTGTTAATTGTGTGTAGGATTTAAGCCATAATTGAGTGTTCTGGGAAATATTTTTGTTCATCTCTTTCAGAATCTGTGAATTAGTTGGTGTGTATGATGAAGGAAACTTTAGCTTCAAAAATGCTTGGACCTATTTGGTTATAGTCAACAACATATCTCAGCTTGTGAGTATTTGTATTTGTTTTGAAATAAAGGGTAAATGAAAATAAATGTATATGTGTAAGATCTTAAACAGTACATGAAAATATGAAATATATTGAACTTCTGTTTCTGAGTACTTCACTTTATTACTGAAAATATTAATTTTACACTAAAGCTTTATAATTGTGATTTTTTTATTTTAATTGCAATCTTACTGATTGCATACTCTGACATTAGATCTAATTATCTGGCTTTGTTAGCAGGTCAAATGAAAGAGACTTGCTTAATGAAGACAATTGAAAAATGTAAATTTATGACTTGTGGACAGTGTCTGCTTGGTTAGACTACTTGGTAGAGCTATTCTTCTGAATTTTCTTCCTGCAACTGTATGCAAATCCACAAGGATTTGCAGAAGACAATTGATGGCATTGTGGCCTAGGTTTGCAAGCGTTTTGCAAGACAAGTGAGCATTTCTAATAAATTTTATCTTGCAATACAAGACTTGTCTTGTAAAACAAGCAAAAAAAGGTACTGGCTGGAATACGGTGGGTTTCAGTGCTCTGCCAACGTCTGTGCAGGCTCTCTTAGAGACCAGCCTATGCGTGTCTTCTCTGAAGTAAACCTATTAAGGCTACAATCCAGAGTAACTATGGGACCTTTTACACCAACGTAGTTACGGTGCCACCTATGGGAAATGCATAAAGCAATCCAGAGTAAGTGCCTCTTACGTCTTCTGTAGTTGCTCTGGATTGTAGGGTTAGTCAGTGGAACTCATTTTTATGTAAGGGGGGCAGGGGAAAGGAACCCGAGAGATCTAGCCTTGCATTCTAAAGTAAGCCCTCCTATAATCAGTAGGGCTCACTCCTATGTAAGGGGCAGATTGCAGCCTGAGTCGAGGTCAGTTTGATTTTTATTTATATTTGGAATTTTCTTTATTATCTTGTATTAGATTACAGTATTGTAATCATTTTATATGATTATTTTTGGGTTGTGGAACGAATTGTCTGAGTTTCCATTATTTTGGAAAAACTTGCTTTAATATACAAGGGTTTTGGATTATAAGCATCCTTCCAGAATAAATTATGCTCATAAACCAAGGCACCCCTTTATCTCATTACATTCAGCACATCTAGTGGCTGAATGAGGTATGTGCCCATGGTTTTTCAATCCTTTTAAAAATCCATTCCTGTTGTCCTGTGCAAGTAAATTTTCTCCTGTCTTCCCCATCCTTAGTCCTTTCCATTACATGCAACATCTATAGTGGCTAAAAGCAGCATATACCTGCCCTGGGACGCTGGACGTGCATTTTTTCAGCCATTTTTAGCCCTAGGAGACTGGAGAACCATTTGGCCTGTAGACTGAGATTTGGAGGCCTCTAACTTGTGAAAGCTGAACATGCATACGGTGTGCAAACTAACCCTACAATCCAGAGCAACTACAGAAGACGTAAAAGGCACTATTTGCTGTGCTTTGTCATCCTCAGGGGTGTCGAACACATTTCATACAGAGGGCCAGAGTTAGCATTAATGGTTTCCCAAGGGCTGGAGTCCAATCTTAAGCATGTCAACTAAGAAATAAGTCCCATTATAGTCAACGGGACTTACTCCGAAGAAAGCGTGGAGGAGAAGCAGTTGGGAGCACGTGAAATGGCACAGCAGGCTGGATTTGGCCCACGGGCATTGTATTTGACACCTGTGCTCTTTATGAAAGAAAAGATCAGAAGTTTTCATGCAAATACTTGAGTGATATTTGGTGAGGAGTCTCAGAAAGTTCCTTTAAACAGAGTTAGGAAGATACGTTGTGTGAGTGAGTGTCCTTGGACTACATCAGATACTACCCATTATTTTTTGTTTTAGGCTTAATTTTTTTTATTGGATAAAATAAACAATAAAAAATTAACTTCTAAATATTTGTAGGGTGGTTAATCATTTATATCTTTTTATTTTAGTTTGCCATGTACTGCCTTGTGTTGTTTTATAAAGTGCTAAGGGAAGAACTAAACCCAATCAGACCTGTGGGTAAATTTCTGTGTGTGAAGATGGTGGTTTTTGTTTCTTTTTGGTAAGTGAAATATTTAGTGTAGATTGTTTTGTAAATTCTGTGACACCCAAGTCAAAATGCGTTAGAGACACTTGTAATAGTTTGTCAGAATAAGGGTTAATATAAAAAGAATTGCATTTATAATCTGCCTTTGCTCCATGGAGTGCATGATAGTCCTCTTCCTCATCCCCCCGCCCCCCCCGAACAGCCCTGTGATGTAAGTTTGGCTGAGAGGGTTTGATTCTGGGACTGTACTCACTACAGCACACTAACTATAAAAAGTCATCTTGGTTTGTTCTTCTGTACAGCGTTAAATATTGTAGTGTTTTACACTGATTGAAGACAAATTCTTTATCTCTTTTTATATCTAAAATCTGTTCATATGACTTCAAAACAACTGAGGCTGGAATGTTATACACACTTACCTGGGAAAATAAGTTTTAAGTTCACTGGGACTTACCTCCGAGTATATATGCAGAGGATTAAACTGTAAGGCCATGATCCAGCCAAAGTTGAGCACTTTTGTATACTGTGTACTCCCATGGAAGAGATATGTGTCCATTGATATCAGTGGAGCTTTAGAGCTTACATGCTGGATTGACCCATCCTCAAAATATTAAATGCTTGAGAGCATTCAAAAAGTAGATACTAAATTATATGTTTAACCCATGGAGAAAGGGAACTGCTGTCTTTCAGGAGTCATGTCTTATAGCACAATCCTAACCATGTCTACTCAAAAGTAAGCCCCATGGTGTTTAATGAGTCTTACTCCCAGGAAAGTGTCTTTAGGAATGCAGCCTTAGAGCACAATCCTAAACATGCCTTCTCAGAAGTAAGCTCCATTGTGTTCAATGAGTCTTACTCCCAGGAAAGTGTCTTTACTCACTCTCCCTCACTAGGGATCTTCAAGCAGCGGCTCGATGAGCACCTGTCGGGGATGCTCTAGGGGGATTTCCTGCTGCAGGCAGGGGGTTGGACTAGATGACCTACTAGGTCCCTTCCAACTCTATGATTCTGATTCTTTAGGATTGCAGCCTTAGTGAGCACTGCCTTTTTTATGACTGTCATTATAACTACTGTAATTATTACTAATTTTAAGTGATTGATCACTGTAATTAAATGCCAGCACTTGTTTCTGGACCATGGTTTTAGAGGCAATGATATTTCAGTTTCTTCTGACAGCTCCAATTTTGTTTATAGGCAAGCTGTACTTATTGCATTGCTGGTGAAAGTTGGTGTTATTTCCGAAAAGCGCACATGGGAGTGGGAAACTGTAGAAGCTGTAGCTACTGGGTTACAAGTAAGTACATAGCTGTGGTGAACATAAGCCTTTTGCATTTCCCCAAATCTCCACTTTCCTTATGTGATGACTAGGCATGGACCCAGTCTTCAGAGATGAAGCATTGAATGTATTTATTCTGAGTGGGAACAAAGTTATTAGTGATTGATGTTCAGTTCAATTGCTTCAGCTGCTCTGTTAATAAGTAGCTATTGTGTGGGCATGTAAGCTTACTTGAGTGTGTAATTTTCCGTTGATGCTTACAATACTGACTTAACTGACTTTCCCACACCGACACAATTGTGTCAATGGGGCATGTGCTGCATCCTGCACTTGAGGAGCAGTCATAGGGCAAAATCCAGAGTAACTACGGGAGCACGTAAGAGACATTACGTGCACCCGTAGTTACTGCACCACCTAATGGAAACCTATGGGAAATTCTTATTGCAATCCATAGTAACTTGCTCTTACTCCAGAGAAAGGACTCCCTGAAGTTACTCTGGATTTCACCCATAGGGGCTTTCTCAAGGTAAGGGAATGTCTGTTCCCTTACTTAATGCTGCACTGTCAAATTGTCATTGTCACATTTTCCTCGGTGTTGGAAAATTGGTTAGGAAAACATGCAAAAAAGTATGCACTCTAACAGAACTATCTTATTCAGGTTTATTCAAAAGTGCTATAGGACTCACGCTCAGGAAAGTGTACATAGGAAGTATACAACCTCGTGAGGTTCAACTCCCTATTTTGCCCACAGGGACCCCCATTCTCTAATAAGCTTCTGGCCCATCCAGAACAATTAGACTTTATTTTAAGCCACCCCCCTCCATATTGGTCTATACTGTGCAAGAGATATGGGGCAAACAATTCAGTTTCCGATGTGGTTCTACATGCCTGTATTATAGTTCTCATGTGTATTATAAACATGAGTAAAACTCATTCACACAAGTTCTGTCTTATGTATTTATGTAAATTTATTCAAATTTGAAATGTAAATTCTTTTTTCTCCTGAGCCTGACAGTATCAGAGGATTGGCTGTCTTGCCAATATATTTGCCTGCCCCTGAGCTTGAGAGGATACCTTTGGTTGACAGTGCCAGCAAGGCTGAGTATTTTATGTCCAAATCTTAGGATCTAGCTTTATTATTTTAGGACAGCTTCTTATAGGGTTCCTGTGAGGAATACATGGGATGGTTTAATTAGCACAATTAAGACTGATTTTTCCCCCCAGGATTTTATTATCTGTGTGGAAATGTTCTTCGCTGCAATTGCTCATCACTTCAGTTTTTCCTACAAACCTTATGTGCAAGAAGCTGAAGAAGGATCATGCTTTGATTCCTTTCTTGCAATGTGGGATATTTCTGACATCAGGGCAGATGTAACTGAACAAGTGCGCAATGTTGGTAAGTCAAATACATGTATTAATAGCAGAAAAATGCACTCCAAACAAGCAAGAAATATGTGTTCCTAATGCTTTCTAAAGATTCTGCTCAGATAGTTCTTGCTGATGTTGTACTTTCTAATCTGCAGCATCAAAGGACAAAAATAAATGTGTATACATTTCTTTTCTGATCTCCAGGAAGGACAGTTTTTGGACAGCCTAGAAAAATGTTTTTTGGAGAAGATAATGAACAGAATGAACATACAAGTTTACTGTCATCGTCTACCCAGGACCCCATTTCTGCTGCCTCTTCCCTACCATCTTCACCTGTGGGTCATTATCAAGGGTTTGGACACACTGTGACTCCAACAATGCCTGCTGAACCAATAGCTGATGGCCTGTATCACCCCACAGAAGACATTGAAAATCTCCCTGGTGCCAAATGTGAAACCCGTGGGTAAAAAGCTCAACCTGTTATGGGATTTGCTTAAGCGCTTCTTGCTATGTTTGTTTTCCAGCCTCCGACAACCTATTCTTCTTGGAAGAATAATGTGCTTCTTGGCACAGCTAAGACAAACAAAAGATGTGCTTGGAATATCAGTTTTAAATACTGAATTTGAACTATAAATGGGAATCATACTGAACTCATGTAGAGTCATTCTGAACTATACTAAGATGAAACATGCATACAGAATATAAGTCTTCAGTGCTATGATTAAGTGCACACTGAACTAAAATGATACAAGTAACTGAAAATAGTTCATGGTACAGGTGCTACGTGGACCTGAAAGTTGTGGGCTAAGCATGCAACAAAATAATTGCAGTTAGCTGAATGCTCAGCTTGGTGCAAAAACCTGCCTCTTCCTCTATGGAGAGGTGACACAAAATAGCCTCTGATTCCCTCCAGCCAATAGTTTTTTTTCATACTGAAACTTGTTCCATTCCAGAACATTTCTTTAACATGCCAGAGTTTTACTGAGTTAATTGTTAATTGAACCTGATGATAGTGACCTGTAAGTGTCTAATAGCTCTGCTATGCCTGCAAGAAAAAACTACAGCTCGAGTTAAGAGCATTTTTACATTCTGCACTGGAAGTTGCTTAACTCTGGCTGAATTTTAAAAGCATTTTAATTAGTGTTATAAAATGGAATTTATTTTGCTTTTATTGAAAAAGGCTGATCAAGATTCTGGTATACAAATTCAAGGAGCATGTAGGATATGCTCCAGTAATTTGTCAAGGTATCTGTGTTCATACAGATACAATTTTAATCTGTCATTCTTGAATTTTATAGTTTATTTACCTGTCAGAACCATTGACAAAGTAGAATCAAGTCATCTCTGTAATACTAATGTAACACTAAGGATGTTATTAAGATACAAGAATGTTACTAAGTAGTACTGTGCTAAGGATTTTATTGCACACCTGATTACCAAAAGAGCTTTTCTGAGCTGTTACATTTGTACTTGCGTTGCATGCTTGTTGCAACTTTTTACATGAAGGTACGACAGCAAGGTTTGCATTTGTGAGTGGCATCTTCAGAAAGATTTTCAGTATTCAGATGCCCTTTATGGAACTTGAGTTTTCAATTGATTTGTGTCTACAGTGAACTCATCTTATAAGTGCTTCTGCAGTTCTAGTGTGTTATGTAAATAATTGGCCTTATTCACTAGGCTGCAAATTTTATGGCTAAATCTGGTGAATCCTTAAGGGAAACTGGTATAAGGGGCAAATCATAATTATATTCATTGCCTTCATTGTTGTATATAAGCAAATAAAATTTTATTTAAACTCTTTTGTTGTAATATTGTTGCCCTGAAGGCCAAGATGAAAAAGTTATCTTTTCAAAGTACATAGTGCAGCTACTTAAACTGTAGCAACAACCTGTCTCACAGGCTTGCTCCCCTCCCCCCAACCTTAAACACTATTTTAAGAAATAAAGCATTTTAAAACACTTAACAGCATTAAATATTTAGAGGACAAAGTTACTAAATCTAAAGGTGGTTCACTATTCTTTACTGCCACCCAGATAATTGGAATACATTACAAATTTAATACAGTTAAGATAAAAAAGGCATGCTACAGAATCAGTTTTATTAATTGTATTTGTATATTACTTTTCCAGAAGACAGAATTGTCCAGAGAAGTGACTAAAATTAACACAATGAATAGTATAAACCATCTCAAAACAATTTTTTTTCTCCATCTTTTGTAGAACAAAAAATGGACTATAAAAAGTTACAGCCAAAATGCTAACATTTCCAATGTAATGTTCTCAAAACATGTTGAATTGCATAATAGCTTACTCTTTATATTAGAGGTACAATCCATTGTAAAATTCTATGTACATTTATGTGAGTGTAAGACCCATTCACTTTAATAGAAAAGATGTCTAAGAGCTAGGAAGTGGCAACATGATATTCTGTGCCACAGGACATTATTCTTTTCTATGTATAAATTAGGTTTCTCTTTGCATTTAAATTAAAACACAGGCAATGAATATTGCAGTTCATTGTTTTACTTTAATAGTGATGTTGCTTTTGTGATATTGAATGCTGAGAATGAGTACATCTCCTGTTTGAACTTGAATGGGACTGTCTAATACGACAGCAGCTTGTTTCCAATGGGAAGACTCGCTCGATGTATCCAAAAAAATGTCTTCATCTAGGTGCACATGATACCAAAATGGAACACTTGTCACTTGACCAGACTTACAAATTTCTACCTAAAAAGTTAAGATATTTTTGGTATTATACAGCAAATCAGCAATATCCCCAAAAGCAAAAAATGAATTTAATTTGAACTGTTTCCCAACTTAAACCTTTCCTAAGGGAGACTTATTTACACCATGTCTTTTCAAGTAGCAATACTTTCACAGATTAAAAAACCTTATATATACTGTGGGTCCAAGCACTCCTGTCTTTTTTCTTTGCAATCTGTGACAATGCTAGGAGGGACATGAACTATATGAATCTTTTAAAGTGAGCATCCTGCTGAGTGTTTGTCACCCTCCTCTACCATTCTGGTTGACTGCTTCTTATGTTCCACCTCTAGTGTTCTGTAAAAGGTGCCATTGATGAGGAAGACAAAAGTTATGGGTGTGCCCAGGGGGAGGAGCAACAGTAAACTGAATCTGCTGTGATATTCAAGGGGGGGGGGGAACTCCTTGGGGGGTCGTGGCTTCATTTCAGGGAGATTGGGAAAAGCTGGGTGCAGTCATTTTGGAATCTGGCAATGGACACCTTTTAACTTCACTTCTGGGGGATCACAGACAGATTGTAATTTTCAGAAGTAGGTTCCAGGCTGAACAACTTACCACTCAACAAATTCAACACTCTGAAAATCATGGGCAGAAAGATATCTATGCATTAATTATAAAACATCAGGTACAATCTATTTCTAGTTTATTTAAGATGGGAAAATGGCATGGATGCATCAGAAACTCAGCAATCTAAAAACTGATATATAAATAGCTAGTAATATAAATAGCTTTCTTTTCAAGAAGCAATTGAAAAGCATTGAGAAAAGCAACTGAAAAGAATTGAGAGCAATTTAAGCCTGCAATCCTTTGTGTAGTCTGGGCTGAAGTACCACTGAACTCTATAGGACCTCCAAACAGACATACAGGTCATTCCATATGATCTCAACCAGAGGTCCCATGGTGACAGACTCAGATTTGACTGAAAATAATTGGGTTGGTATCTCTATCTCTCTATAATAGCCACATGCCAAATATTAGGTGAAAAATCCAAAAGGTTTGTGTGCTATGGCCCTTCAAAACAATGCTTGTGCAATGCTTTGATGCTTGCGAATTGCGTATTTTTCTATGTACCCATCTTTGGATGCTAATATCTCAGAAGTAAATGAAGTTTTCTGGACGAGTTTTGATATATAGAATAATTAGGGCTCAGGCGTTCTGAATCTGTCATCAGAAAAGACCTCTCTTCTGGTTTTGGAGCTATGGTAAATCCCTATAAATTAACATCAATATTTGTTCTCAAGATGACAATGAAAAATTGTCGCATGGTGATAAATTGAAGTGTACCATTAGTGGTTCTAAAAGTGAAGATTGGGAACCTCCTGACAACCTCGAGGAGGTTGTCAGGAGGTTCCCAATCCTGGAGGTGACTTCAGGGGCATTGCAAAAAGCTAGATACTGTGATCTTGGAATGAGCCACTTGGGCTGCAATCTGTTCTTGGCTGGGAATAACAGTACAATCCTAAGCATGTCTACTCAAAAGTCCCATTGTGTTCAACAATAGTTACTCCCAGGAAAGTGTAGTTAAGACTGCAGCCTTAGAGTACAATCCTAACCATGTCTACTCAAAAGTAAGCCCCATTGTGTTCAATGAGTTTTACTCCCAGGAAAGTGTCTTTAGGATTGCAGCCTATGTCTCATGGAACACCATGGGACTGCTTCTAAGTAGACATGGAGGAGCTCTGGCATCACAGTGTCATTTCTGGTCATGACATCACCTCTAGGGGTCCCAATCTCCAGAACCACTTATAAAGTATGTGATTATGCATTCTGGTTTTACCTTAACTTCTCTACTGGAACTCTCTACATATGGATTCATGAGATCCACTCGCAGAAGTTCAACTGGCTTGCTTAAAGGCACATGTGGTAGGGTGGACAGATCCAAAAAGACACGGACCGGCACCTGAAAAAGAATGTCACATTTAGAAATTTTTAATGTGATGGAAAGATGTTCTTCTGTTCTTTTATCTCAGGTCTTGCTAATTTTTTTATTTTATTTTTTTTGGGGGGGAGGATGACAACACAAATCTGTGCAATTCCTTTTGTGGTCAGTAATATACTGTTGGGCCAAGATGTCTTAGAGTGCCTCCAGATTTTGTGCTACAATCATAAGCAGCATTTCCCATACCAAAAAACAGAAATGTCCAAAGCAGCAGGCACATGTAACACTAAAAATAAAATGATTTTTATTTTTAAAAAATCACTTAAAAAATGTCAACTGTCTCCTGTAAAAAAGTAAACAGGCTATCATTTTTGCTCGGATAACTAATGCAAAATATTGAATTGTGCAGCACTTTTCCTACTTTTCATACAATGTACTTCTATCTAGTTTATGTCCTTTTCACTGTGAAAATCATATACTGCAGCTAGTCTCCTTTTATCCACAAGGGATCCATTTCAGAGCCTCACTGTATTGAAAAAAAAGTGGAAAAGGATTAAAAACCCACTTCCAGCTTTCTTGCTTCTCCATTGCTCCTAATGGAATAAGGTTGTAACACAGGTTTGATTTTGGGACTCCCTGCTAATACCAACAGTTTTAAAAAATTAAAAATAAATTTTTAAACAGTTTTAAAAAAATAAAGTTTAAACAAAATAAAGTGTCACTTTATAATTGTTTAAAAACAGCTTTTCTTGTAGTAAAGAGGCAGTCAGCAATTAGAAATGGAAAGGACCCCTTGTCCCTGTTCAAGTCCCTTGTGCCAACTGAAGAGTGTCATGAAAGTGCCATAAAGGAGAGTTCAGCCAGTGCACAGATGTGCAGCAGCCTCCTTGTGCCACAGCCCAGCCAGGGTGAGTATATGTCAGCCATTCAAAAGGGGGGAGGGTGGGCAAGGAAGGGGAAACAGGATCTATTAACTCCATTACTGGGCAGCTTGGCCCACCTGAGGTGGCATGGATCCAGGTAGCCCCATTCAGGCTGTGCTAGCTCTCTCCAGGTAAAGGGGATTCCCCTTGCCCCTGGCTCAGCCACTAAGAACCTTGGGCTGGATACAGTACAGGCACACTGGCCTGCCTATTCCAGAGCAAGTTATGATTAGGATGTGCTTCTTTGGGACAGAGCATTTAATATTTGAGTCCATCACAATGAATCCTACTATATAAAACATACTATTTATTGCAAACCTTGAATTGGTTAATGAAAGGTGCAATGTTCAATCCAAGTGTTGGATCTGTCCCTTGAACCGCAGTCTCAAGAACTAAAGACCTTGATTCCACAAGCATCCCATACATTATCACATGCTGCGGGAATATCTTCCCTCCAGAGTGGAGCAAGCACCTATACATGAAAAACATATAAAATGGTTAGCAGCCAACATGGTTCTCATGCTCCCTTTGCCATATTGACAAAATTTAGGCTACCAATCAGAACTGTTTTGTTCACAATACCTATCACAGTTTGAACAGGAAGCATGGCTAGACATTCAGAACTGAATCCATCTTACTTGAAAATTGATGTGAATGTATGTCAGAGGATAAATTTTTCAAGTTCTGGAAATAGAACACTACAGCTATAACATGAATTCCCAGGAGGTAGATAAAGCAGGGTGTAACAAACATCCATCCTGGATTTAATCTTGTTGATATAAAAACAAATACAGGGCACCACCAGAGGTAACAAGTTCAGACATAGGCTGTGGGTCCCTGAAATCTCCCAATGAGCGTGAGTTACTCCATGGGCAGCACAGTCTCAACTTGTGCTGGAACAGTCTGGTTGACATGCCTGTGTTGTATCCAGTGCAACTTTTGGCACTCTTACTGGGCTATTGTAGGGTAGGGTAGAATTGACCCCTTCCCTGTGGTAGGGCTATAGCAACCTCAACAAGTCTGCACAGGTAGCAAGGTTTGGATTCAACATAACCTGGCTCCCAGCTCTAAATTCAGACAAGTAAATCAATTTCCCGTACTTTGTATTTTTTGCTAACTTTCATACCAAACTACATAGTAATGACTATACAAAAAATGTTCTGTGATTGAAGAAACTGGTAAAATACTGTATAATATAGAAGTTTTTTTCTCAAACTATGGGTTAGGACCAAGTCATACAATACCTGGATATCGCTGCTTTCTCCATCACATCCTGCTGAATAAGACCAGAAGTCTCTATGACATCCAAAATTATGATACTCCACAATTTGTCCAGTTTGGGCCTCTGTAATACCATGTTTTCATCCTGTAAGTGTCTTAGCCAAAATTCTAGTGTTTCCTTTGGAAAGTTATTGGCTTCTGAAATGAGACTGAGGGCTATTTGGTGCTGCTCTTTTTCAATAGAGCTATATGCCTTCACTGGCCCGAAAGTGCCTGCGATTAAGGGCAAAATGGAAAAACCCTCCAATACATCCAACACATACAGAGGATCAGGTGCTACAGACTTCTTACACTGATTCTTTTCAAGACTTTGGCCATTCACACTGTGGTCTATTTCCATTGACTGTGATTGCTCCTGGAGGCTTAATGATGACAATACTTTGCCTATAGCAGCTTTAAATGATTCATGATATGGTAGGTTGTTCAGTAAAGCAATCTCAGTGGAGTCCAGTAAGCACTCCTGCCCTACCCTCTCCAGAGCACTTGCTGTCTGGAGACTGGCCAGGGCGCTGCAGAGCTCAGCTTCACTGTTCTTCTCCCTGAAATTCCTTTCCATATCCATTCTATTCTCTGAAGTCATAAGGGAAATTTTTTGGATCCTCAGATAGCAGTCCTGGCAGGCTATTTCCATCGAAACAGAGTCTCCAGATTTCACAAAATAATCTTTAAAATAAAAAACAAGTATAATTTAAATATTGATAATGCCAAACATTCAAAGATGATTTTTTTAATCATATGAAAACGTGAGTGCAAAAATATACCAGAAAAAATGACATAATGGAAAACACATTAGGATATCCTGTCTCATTAGACATGTTATACGTTTTTCTTATACAGTGCCAGATAAACAGAGAATAACTTATATCAGGGTTTCTTGACCGTTAGAATGGTTACCATGTGGTACCTGGGGTGGTGTCTGGTGGTACTTGCAGACATCTGCTGCCCAGCAGAAAGAATGTAAAGCATTAAACAACAATAGGAGGAAGAGAATAGGAGGCTCTCAGTGAAGAGAGCCCCAAAACATACTTTTCCTTGCTCATAAAAGCCCTCCTGTCCACTCTGAGCCTCTTGGTATTTGCTGCATTGCATCTGGTCCTCCTAGCCCCAAAGTAACTGAAGTTAATGTCACTGCAAGTTATGTCTAGTGGTACTTTGAACAGGTGGACCACAACAAGTGGTATGGCAGAAGTCAAACTTTGAGCAACACTGAAAGATGGTTATGGTTCTAAGAACTGCACATTTCCAATAAGAGTTCAACTATGGGTGTGTACAAAAATCAAAGTTCTGTGTGTAAAAGAAAAAAAAATCCCAATAAACTGGTTGTACGTTCTGCGCACCTTGGCATATAGTCATGCCGGCCACATGACCACAGAAGTGCTTTTGGATAACACTGGCTCTTCTTCAGGAATGAGTACTACACCCTAGAGTCAGTCACGACTAGCAGTACAACTTGCAGGGAACACCATTACCTTTGTATAAAAACACCCCGAACTCTCTTTACAGCATCTATAGTACTTACTGTGTTCTACTGTACATATCTACCTTCATTTACAATGACTTTATTGAACTTTTTTAATAATTAAAAATGCTTTTACAAGCATTATTGTTTTCGATACTCAATGTCCTTCCAAAATGCTAATTATTCTGAGAGTGACAGTGCATAATATGCTTATAATGAATATTGAAAGTGAAGTGAATACATGAAAAGTGAAAGCTAACTCATTTTTATGCTGTAGCACAGCATTCTCCAACACTGCAGATCTTTCAGGAAAAGTCTTTCCCATCCTGACTGGTGCTTACTATTATGCTGCATCACCATCACTCAATTTTCAAGCCAATTACCTCACAGAGATGCTCTGATCAGTTGCATCTATTGCCTATTGTCCCAGCAGGATGTCCAGGGTGATCCGTGTGCATCAAACAGTTTGGAAATCAAACAATGACACGGGAGGATGGTAAGTGGCTTTCATGTTCATGAGTGTGGGGTGAGGGCTTTTTTTTCCAAACTCCAGATCTGGCCCACACACCAAGGTTTGGAGTGCCCTGCTCTAGTGATATTTCTATATCATATGTCAGCTTTCAGTGAGAGGAAGCAAATTAGGTCCATGTTTTCTTAATAATACAGAAAACTGTTGAAGCCAGTCTTTATGATGTCAAGGTATAGCTGATTAAAGTCTTGTCTTCTAAGTAAATTAGACCCTTTCAGTCTAGTAGGACTTAGCCATTACTTAAAAAATGCCCAACCCAATGTTAAACCAGATCTGGCAATTTACAAAAGCAGTAGATCCAGTATGGGCTATGTGGCATCCCATGGGGTTCTTTAGGATTGCAGCCTTAAAAAAACAGGCCCCTAACATACCAAAGAGACCTTGTACAGGGTAAACTGCCTGTTCCCAGCAGGTTTCTTCACTTGGATTTGTTGAAATCATATATTCATCATCAAGTTGTAGCGTAAACCACACCACAATGGCATCTAGTATTCCTTCTTTAACAACAGGTACTTGGATCTTGGATGGCTTACAAGTTGAAAAGCTTTTCAGCTCCTGATCAAGAACAAAAAATACAGTGAAATATGGTCACTTTTTAATCTTTTCTCTCAGCCCTGAAACAGAAACTTAAGGAGCTGCATGTTGAATAGCACTGATTTAAACATTAAATTAAGGTAACATAAATCAACCAAATTAAATGTAAACTCCTTCTGACTTTCAAGTAACTTGGGTTGCAATCCTAACCTTCATTTAGGTCGGACTAACCCCCAGCATAAGTATCTGCAGACTACAAAAGTGCAGTAAGACACTTCTGCCCCACTCCTGGGGGGTTAGGCCAATGCACAGGCATACACCGACCCCCCCCCCCACAACATCACAGAAAGATATGCCAAAGTTAGACCAGCCTAAATTTCTTAGGCTTTGCCACTGAAATGGGTGGCACAAATCCAAGCTGCTCAGGACTGAAACAACAAATCCATGGACTGACTGGGAGTGAGACTAGGATCTGGCAAAAGTGCTGGATCCTGGCCCTGTTTCCCACTCCACACTAGCCCACCCACAAAGTTGTCCGCCATCTTCCCCCTTCCTTAAATGCCTCCTTCCATCTCCTCCCTATATCCTCAAACCTCTATGCTGGCCAAGCTCAGCCATTGCAATTCACCTCATCCCAGGACCTGCAGCGTCACTGAGAGGCTGATGCAACTCCTGCCAGACTCCTGAGTGGTGAAAACATGCATTACAGCATGTTTGCAACATCCTTGTGCTCAACATTCCCTCCTCAAGATTGTGAGAGCGCAATCCTAAGCACTCCTTTGGCCAGCACAAGTTCAGTGCACTGACCTGAGAATATTGCAAAAAGTAAAGATGTGCACCAGCCCTCTGTGCTAGAAAACCCCAGGACTGTTAAGTTTGCACCAGCCGTGTCAGACTGGTTGAGAGAGGAGAGAGGGCAGGCCCAAGGGCTTGGTCTGGTCCAGGAGATGGGTGGAGCAGGATCTGGCACGTGGGCTGGATCCTAACCTTTACCCAGGTAACCTAATGCAGATCCAGGCTTCTCTGATCTTCATCACCTTTTTAGATGGCACAGGTCTTGGATCCCTACTCAGGCTGCTGCCACATTATCTGGGATAAGGGAAATTAACTCCCCTTGCTCCATGCTAAACTATAGCCCACCCCAATAATGTGGAACAGTGGGGGCCTACAATCCTGGTTAGAATTGGGCTGCCTGAGTTTTACAAAGGCATTTCTATTGCCTAACATCTACAAATATCAAGTGACCTTATTAAAGAGAGAAAACAATAGATTACAATCTTAGAGCATTAACAAGATGTTGAGTCTTAACAAACACCCAGCAACACTGAGATCAGGGCCCAGGTCTCAGTGCAGCCCAAGAGCTGCACCAAAAGCTCCTGGCTAGAAGATAGGAGACAATGGTGCCCTTGTTAGCTATTGTAGCAGGCTTTGATGGATGTTGTGTGGCTGCTGGGCCATGTGGTATCTAAAATCCCAGCTATGCTTGGCATTTGCTGAAGCTTGGCCATCTGCACAGTGGGAGGTAGGAGCTAGATCAGAGGCATAATGAATTTCTAGATTGTCATCCATAAATGCTAAATCCTTTCTCTAGAGCCAGTTACAGGAAGGCAGGAAAAGGAATGTTCTGCTCCAGCTACTCCTGCTTTCATTCCCAACATGAAGTGCTATTTATTTTATTTGCTTTCTCTGCAGGGTGGGAGATTGTTTTAGCTGGAGCCAACAAAGCATTGAAAGAAATGAACTTGTCAAACACTGAATGCTGAGGAAGCTCAGGGTAGCTGAGTCTCCCTGCCCTGCTATCTTGCCTTTTCTTTTATTCCCCTAGACGGCCTTTTTGCTTGTTTTTCCTCTGGCAAACATCTCAAAATTTGATGACAGCTTAGATTTGCCCTACAACTGATCTGCGTAGAAGTATTAAAAAATTAAGCATCTAATGCTAAGTATTTAATGGTCCAGACGGAACATAAAATAGATCACTGCATTACAGTTTCTATTCCAGTACAGCTAAGTGGTTTGCTTTGCTTCAGCTATTAATCTGAGATGTCAGATAATGTGAAGGTGAAGGAAAAGTTATTGAGCCAGACCATGACAACTTAGACCATAAACAAGGAGATTAAAATAACTGAATGTATATAACAGGATGTATTTTAAGATTTTTGCTTGCAAATTCTTATACATGGGTTAAAAAAAATACGGACTATGGGACAAAATATGATGACCTTTCAGAAGGTTTAAACATTGGCTCAGAGCCCAATAAAAATTTATTTGGAGTGACTACAGCAAGGTTGTAAAATCCAATACAGACTGTGGCCAAAAAGAAAAACAAATAATTTGGTACATAGTCAGAGGAGACCTGGCCCCAAGTCCTGAAGCAGGATATTGCCTTCCTGACAGCGCGCATGCATCTATGCTGACCACAATCCCAAGGAAAATGTGCCCCAACTCCTGCAAAACTTTTGCTAGTCTCAAGACCCAGCAGCAGCCTTGGCATAAGAATCAGCTGATTCTCAGGCAGAAAGATGCTTGAGAATCAGTTCAGTTGATGGTGCCCTTTCTTTGTGGACCTCAAGATTGGCTGAGCCTACGGACTACACCAAAACTCACACTAGGAGTAGGCCAATACTTGAGCTGGAAACAACCCGAGCTAGACAATTCTCAGTCAACTGGGGAACCCAGAAGGCACAGGTACTGACAGCAGCTGATTTTTGGATTGAATGAACGAGTGGATTGATAGGATAGGTTGAGTGCCAGTATGACATCCGTCTCCCACCAGCCCTTTGTTGGGCCCAGTGTGAGAGCTTTCTTTGTAATGCTTCTTTAGTAGGTAATGTCATTCTGACATTGCAGAATATTTTTGATTATTTTATTTTTTTCACAATGCATCTTTACCTCAACTTCCTCTTCCTATCTCCATGTCATTACTTGAATGATGAACACAGAGTTGGTTCACAAATGCATGCACATCACTTGATTTTTACTGAATGGGCAAACTGACACCACTGGAAAGCACAGCATCTTGAAGCAATATCAAAGGTCTGGCTATGTCAGCTTATTCATAGAGTACATGCACATCAAGATGAAACTCACTGATGCGGCCATGAATAGATACACAAAGAAGAACCTTCAGATAAATTGGCATTGAGGTAAAGACAAATGCGCACATCCCATACAGAAGGAGCATGTATTACAAGATTAACCTATCTTTTGAACTCTGTATTAGCCTTCATGCAACAGACTGTTTAAACATTTCCTGCACACACAGGGCACAATCCATATCAATTTAGGTCAGCGCAACTCACCCATCTCCACATTCCTGTGTTGGCATGGAGAGGCCAGTGCATGTCTGTGCACTGGCCTAACCCTGCAGGAGTGCTTTGTGGCACTTTAGTAACTTATCCCAGGCCAGCATGAGATCTGTGTGGGCCTAACCAGGGGTAAGGATTGTGCTGACAATGACATCCTACACATGTTGTTCATGCCAGTTTGGTCAATGGTACTAAGCGCGCCAAGAACTGAAACCCGAGTGAACAAAAAGAGTTACCTGCAAATTGTTAAAATTAACTGTCAAGATCTGAAAGTGTTCTGAGAGGGTGGTGTAGCCACCAGGCACCAGGCTGAGTTTTTCAGTGGTGTAAGGTTCAATAATTTCATCTGAGTTTTCAGAAGCATATGTTGGACTATAAAACTTCAATTTTTCTGGCATACATACACCTGCCACGGTTTTTACACCAACCCTGAAGGAGCAAAGAAACACAAGGAGATTGTTTCACAGGACAAAGTTAGGAAATGCCTCTTTGCATGATAAACTAACATATCCCACAATCCAGAGTAACTAGGGGAGCACGTAAGAAACATTACATGTACCCGTAGTTACTGCATCACCTAGTGAAAACCTATGGGAAATTCATATTGCAATCCAGAGCAAATTGTTCTTTCCCAGAACAAGGACTCCCCGTAGTTACTCTCGATTGTGCCCATAGATTATCCAATATTTAGTACTAGCTAAAACTCATTAAGAAATGTCCAGTAGATAAGATTTGATTTATTAGTCTTTGTATTATCTTTGTTTACCAGTATGGCTATAAGCTTTAAAGCCCTGAACAGTGTAGGACTGGGATATCTGAGAAGTCCCTGCTTACATAAATCTGCCTGCACATTTTGCTCAACAACAGAGACCCTGTTGTGTTCATCCTTCCTTCTGGTTTGGGGATGGGAGTTACATTGGTTTGTATACCTCTATCATGGTTTTTTAACTTTGTGGTTGTGATTTGATTTTTGACTTGCTTTATTTTGATTTTTTTAACATTATAATAAAATGTTCAGTGAGTGTTATTACTGATACATAGAAAATAAATACTTTCCTAAATGTCTAAATAAATAAGGAAGGCCAGTACAGTATTCCAAAATTCATGTGTGGGCCTCCCCCCATCACCAAATTATCTGCAGGGGTTTCCATTCTGTTCCCCTCAGAGCAGAACCAGAAACTGTAGATACAGACATCCCCTATATCAATAGTGGACTTGTGAACCAACCCATTACAGTGCTTTTTTATTTCTGTAGCAGCAATTGTAGCATGAATGTTTCTTGCTTAAACACTCTTGCTAAACTGAATGTGCAGGCAACTACCCTGTAAGCTACAGAGAGATTAACAGGAAGGAGGAACTCCTGAACTGAACGTCAACTCAGATGTTGAATATGCCAAACTCAGCACGAATATTTAAGCAAGAAACACACTGCTACTATGGAAATAAAAAGATACTTTAATTAATGCATGGTGGTCCTCCCAGTTCTATAGATGAGTGATTCCATGGATATCTAATCTGCCTACCTGTGTTGGGTCCGATTTGTATTGAATTTCAGAGCAGAGAGCTCAAGGTTGCTTTTTATATTCCTACCCTCTGCAATGTTCTATCTGTGCTTGGGCAGCTGTTGAATATCTGTTAAGTATAAATTTGACTGAAAAAAATCTTTCCTTCTAAAATGATATACTCTTATGTTTTCAAAGTTTAAAAAGGATTTACCCAATACACACCAGCAAACATACCTGTGATGTCTTCTTATCTCTTTGCATTCCACTGCCATACCCCAAATTGTAGCTCCTGCAGGTATGACTTGACCATAGTTTTCAGCACCAACACTGCTATCACTAGGCTGCAAAACAAATTTAGATATGGAAGTATACTGTACAAGGCTTCATCTCCTATTCAAATAAATTTGAATGCAGTCTTCTCCCTAGAAAGTTGGCCTTTAATTGTTTTAGATCAACTTTGCTCAAATATGTAAAGATATGTAACTAGTAAGCTTAGCTAACCTTACACTGAGGACTCATTTGATATCATATGTATTAAAAGTATAACATTTTATAGTTATTTTGATAGTTCTGGATATATTTTCCAAAACACATGTTTTAGGAAATGATTTCAATATCTCTTATTTTAGTGGGGAAAGGTTAGTTATACACATTTGCCAAATACAGTGGCGCCTCACGTAAAGAACGCCTCATGTAAAGTATGTTTCACGTAACAAACAAAAATTTCTCTAGGATTCTGCTTCACGTAACAAACTGTGCTTCACGTAAAGAACACAATCGTTGGCAGTTGGGGCAGACGCGCTGGCCGGCAGCCTGTTTAAAAAGAGTCAGGGCTGCCTAGTGCACCTGCCCATAGTGAAAGCAACCCTTCCGTGCTGTTCCTCCTGTGGCCGGGCGTCTGCTGGGCAGAGGGAGAGAAGAGTAGTGGAGAAGAGGGAAGCAGTACAGGGCTAGCCAGAAGGGAGCAGGGGAGAGAGAGGCTCAGGATGGAGAGAAGGAGAAAGTGGGGAGACACTTTGAAGATGTCTTGGATTGCAGCCTCCTAACCATGTCTATCCAGAAGTAAGCCCCATAGTGTTAAATGGGGCTTACTCCCAGGAAAGTGTCTTTAGGATTGCAGCCTCAGTAGACTTCATAGGATCATGCACATTGAATGCATGTTTTGAATTCAATTCCAGTGTTTTGTCATCATTTTTACTTCCAGTTAATATTTTTATATGAATATTTTTGGGGTTGTGAAACCAATTGTCTGAGTTTCCATTATTTCCTATGGGAAAATCCGCTTCACATAAAGAACATTTCACGTAACAAACATGCCTCCAGAACAAATTAAATTTGTTACATGAGCCATCACTGTACCAAAAAAGGTTTTAAATATATAGTTATTTATTCTATAATTATTACTATCCTATATAGCTTCTCAGACATTCTTACAACAGACTTCACTCATTTTATGCTGTGCGATATCCATTTTGACTTAGACTACAATCCAGAGTAACTAGGGGACCTTTTACACCGATGTAGTTAAGGTGCCATTTATGGGAAACCTATGGGAAATGCAAAGAGCAATCCAGTGTAAGTGCCTCTTACGTCTTCCCATAGTTACTCTGGATTGTAGTATTACCTGGTCATTGGTAGCATCCAGAGCCCAGGAGTAGTAGTGTCCCTCAACAGAATTAGCATCCAACATTTCTGCTTGTACAACAGGTTACATGTTGTACTCTTTCCCTTCCAAGAAGTTGTTTCTGCTAATGAATGCTTCTGTGCTCAAGCTCTGGGTGCAACTCAACGATGCCTAAAACACTACTTCAAAAAGATATGCACCTCCGATGTCATTTGTAGTATCTGCTACTATTTGTTGCTTCCTTTTCCCCCTCCCTGCCTTTTATTTTAGTCTTTATCAATTGGTTAATTTCTATTTTGTATAAACACTTCTATACTTAAAAGTTAAAAGAAATTTCCACCATAATAGATCAGCAATTGTTTTCTTTCTTTTCAAAAAACCGTGCCAATACTTCTAAATTCCAGATAGTTGCAGCACTGGCAAGGACATTTCCTATTTGACCTGGCAGGCCTATCTGGATATTATTTATGCTTCATATTTCAAGTTCACCCCGATACGATAGCCTTTACAACAAAAACATTTTATCACAGCAACATACCAACCACGTAACTAGAATAATGACTGGCAGCCACACCAACAAGTAAATTTTTGATAACGTCATAGTCATGCATACCTTTGGTGGTAAAAGCAAGTGTTCCCAAGCATGTATCAAGCTTTCCACAATTCCTTCTCCAAACAAGCCAGAATCTACAGTTTCAGTGACAACCAGGGAAACTCTATTAAAAGTTTAAAGTGTACAGAAAGAAAAAGAAAGCAGTTCATTTAACATAATTTTGAGAGTTAAGAAAGGCGAGCTTTGCAGTGTAGTGAGAGTACATGACATCTCTTGTACAGCACAGACTTCATGTAAACTCTACTTAGGTTAGGGGTTATATAAGTCAGGGAGTATCTGTATTCTTTCAGCAGGAAATCACAAGATTTATATCTGTTTGTGCTTTAGGGCTGATTTTTACAATTAAAATCCTCTTTGAGAACACACAAAGTAATCTGTGAACATGAAGAATTAAACATAACAGAATTAAAGAATTAAATGAACATAAAGAATTAAAAATTATAAAAGGAAAACTATCCCGATTTCCCCAGTGGGTCATTCCATATGAATTCAACCAAAGTGTCAAAAGTCTTGCACGTCACCAACTCAGATTTGACTGAAAATAATTGGGTTGGGACTTCCACATATATAATGGCCACATGCTAAATATTAGGTAAAAATCCAAAGGGTCTGTGTGCTATGGCCCTTCAAGACAAGAGTGTCATACCCATTTTTGATGCTCGTGAATTGCATATTTTCCTGTGTACCCATCTTTGGATGCTAATGAAGTAAATGAAATTTCCTGGATGAATTTTGATATATAGAGTAATTTGGGCTCAGGCTTTCTGAATCTGTCATCAGAAAAGGCCTCTCCTAGTTTTGGAGATAATATTTGGCATGTGGCCATTATATATGTAGAAGTACTAAATCTGAGTTGGTCAAATCTGAGTCGGTCACCATGGGACCTCTGGTTGAGTTCATATGGAATAACCCCAATGAAAACATAATTTTTTCTTTATATAGCTATTGGTAAAAATTACATGTCAACAGCAGAATAATACACAAGTTTACGCAAAAGTCATTCCTACTGGACTTACTTCTAGGTATGTGCATGTAAGATGGTAGCTGGAAGTGTCTACTCTCATAGAAGCTAAATGGCCAGACAGACATTTCATAAAGGCACTATTATTTTTATAAAAGTCTTTTATGGTTGTCTTATGCTGGAGGAAAAAAAATTAAAAAAAAACTGTCCACATAATTCAATTAAAACTGAAACAACATTAACTCACAATAAAATATAAGCAATGTAGTAACCTTTCAGGTATGTGCTTTGGGACTTCTATATCAAGAGACTTCATATGAAGAAGCTTGATTTCTCCGTCTAAATGATTTGCAGCAACCACTTCACAAGCCAGTTCATACATGGTCTTTGACAACTCACATGCATACACAGAAGATGCTCCCGCTTGTTTGGCAAACATGCTGAAAAATGAGTTCAACAGAAAATTATTGGTGTTCTTATTCTGGCAAAAAGTTGATAAAAATCACTTTGTATTAGTCTGCCTAACCTCATCACCTTTGGAGTTAGAACTCCCACACATGACATGCAGCCGGACAAAAGAACAATGCTGGGAAGCATGACTTCATGCTCAGTGCTCCTTTCCACTATGTAGGAAGCAAGAACATAGGAGACTGTCTATTCTGGTTCCAATCTAGCAAGTTTCTAGTAAAATCAAGGCAGGAAGAGGGAAACATCTGACAGTCAGACTTAGGGCCAAATGATATACTACTATAGTACTATGTTAAACAGTCTGGTTCTGCACATTTGGTGTTCTTTTTCAATTAAAAAGCAGGCATGAAGAGGATCAAGGTTGGGACCATCCCATGCACAAAGAATCTATTTAACCTTTTCTTGTTATTCCACCAATTCTCCAGCAGTTGCAATTCAACTGAGAAACACACACAGGGTTAAACCATATATTAAATGAAGTGCATATTTTGACCTAGAATAGGGGTCTCTAAACTTTTCAGCCATTTTGGGCCACATAATACCTGGCACAGTGTTGAGGGCCAGAAAAAAAGATAAATATAACATTTAAATAAATACATTAGAGGCTAAACCTAGATGAATGAATACATGAGAATGAGTGGACTCCCAATTTCTAAGATTTCCTCAAACACCAAAACACATTACAGAAGTAAAGCACATACTCAGATTGATACCCATTTCCCCACCTCCCAAGCACCTTCTAAAGCCTCCAGACAGCACAAAATGTTACTTCTGATTTTTGGGAAAACCAGGAAATATATTTAGGCCCTCAGAACACCCTCATGACATAACCTGAGCACAGCTCCAGTTGTGTTTGGTCAAGTGGGCCAGATGCTTGGAAGAAAATGGAGGCTGGCCACAGGCTGGATAGAGGCTGGAGACCCCTGGCCTAGAGAAACAAAGGGAATTTGAATTATATGTTCTACACTCTTCATCAATAACTATTAGCTGCAAATGTTAGATGCCTTGAGTCTCTTAAAGGGGAAAAAGGTGAGATATAAATCCAATAAATAATAAATGTGCAACAAACCTGAGAATTCCTGTTCCTGTTCCAATATCAAGAATGTTTCGGCACCCAGACTGAACAGCCTTTTGGATTGCTTTCTGATACAGCAAGTTCCTGTTAGAGTCATTCAGCATGGTAAAGTGCCATCGTTCTACTACCCAATTGGCAACCCGGTAAAAATTCTCTTTTGCATCAGGAAAGTCAGGGTTTAGCTTCACCGCTTTATGGAAATATGCAGCTGCTTCATCTCTAAAGCCCATTCTGTTGGGAAAATTACATAATCAAAAAAAGAGAAATGTCTGAAATACAAAATGTTAAGGAAAATCTACATTCTTTTAGGATACATGGAAGCTGGAACTGCAAATAAAAGTATCGTAGATGATAATTTTTTTGCAGAGTAGAAGAGATCTGGATTCAAAGCTAGACTGAGGCTACAATCCAGAGTAACAATGGGAGCACATAAGAGACATTATGTGAACCCGTAGTTACTGCTCCACCTAGTGAAAACCTATGGGAAATTCATATTGCAATCCAGAGTAAATTGTTCTTACTCTGGAGCAAGGACTCCTCGTAGTTACTCTGGATTGCACCCTGAAACTAGCAAATGAATAGGGTTCACTATTAGCTCATATTGCAACTTGGCATTCTACTAGTGAAGAAAAATAACAAATATTTGCATTGGCCAAAGCATGGTTTGCATTTAGAATTACCAAAAATGCTGGACACTAAAGCAGTAGTTCTCAAACTGGTGGTTTGCATCCCAATAGGGGAAGTAGACAAAGGCCATTCCCCTTTAAGAAAAGTGATCAAGAAGCAATTGCTATAATTGCACTGCTGCAGAGGTGGAAAGGGCTTCCAAGGAGATTTTAACCCCTCTGAAGCCCTCCCAGCGGCTCCAACGTACCATAACAGTTAAAAACAGAAGTGAGTTTTTCTGTACTTTTTCTGTAGTTTGGAAGTACAGAAAGGGTACTGAATACTGCAGAGAGGGTTGCAAGATCCTTCCAGTGAGCCATAGCAAACCCCATCAGCGATTAATTAGCTATTAATTTTTTATCATTTTCTTGTAAACCGCTTTGTGAACTCTTTAGTTGAAAAGCGGTACATAAATACTGTAGATAGGATCCGTCCAGAGAGCCAAAGCAAACTCCAGACTAGTTGTAAAAACTTCTTTCCTTCCAGGCAGCAGTGTGATCCTGTTGCTGCCCCTTCTCCTTCCCATCAGCACTTACCAGTTCTCAAATTCTTCCTATTTTCCTTTGAAGTTTATGATAGCCAAAATTTTAAATTCTCTACTTTTAAAATTAAGCATATATATTCAATTAAACTCTTTGCAAATGATTCAATTGAATGAACGTGACATGTAGCACAAACCTATGCATGTTTATATCACAAACTTACTGATCAACAAATTAAAGGATTTGAGAGTCATTAAAATACTAAGGCTGCAGCCCTAAACATTTAACTAGATGTAATGTGCTGGTTGAAGACTGTAATATATAATACTACTACTACTAACTAGATGTAAGCTGCTGAATACTTGGGACCTACTTCTGAATAAACATGATTGCACTGTACATGCAATGGAATTCAACAGCTACCTGAAGAGATGCTCTCCCATGCTGTTACATATGACTTCATCATTAGGAAACAATTCCAAGGCATGTTCGTAACAGTCAAATAAATCTTGGGTTCGTGCAAGAGAATCCAATTCCTCTGCCCACTTAAAAAGGGTAAACTGAAAATTTGCCTAAATAAAAACCACATAGATAAATCAGTCAGAGAAATCATTCCAAGTTGAGAGAAACAAGGCAGTCATTAAAATATTTTAGTGAATACTGTATAAAAATCACACTCAATGTACTCTGAGCACATTATTTTCTGAAAAATTGGTTCATACAAGCATACTTTTAATTCTCTGAAATGAGTGAATAAGAATAGCTCCTTACCTTGACATTACTTTTTAGCTCCGGAGCTAGATGAAGTACCAACAGATAATGCGCATATGCAGTTCCAAAATCCTGCTCCTCCAGACAATGCTGAGCACTTTGTAGCGATCTAGAGACTAATTCACGCCTTCCAGCTTCTTGCCCAACTTTGTGTCTATGCCGAGAACTATTATTAGGCATTTTGAAGAAAAACTGACTGTATGTTTCCCTGCAAAAAGCAAAGGTTTATTATAAGATGAGAAAGCTAATAAATGATTGCACTAAAACCAATGATTCTTTAGGATTCAAGAGAACTATAAGAACGTGTTACTTAAATCAGGCCTATATCCTAAAGTGAAATTAAGCACCTTGCTCCGGAGCAGATGACTTTCCATAAAATAACACTAGAGGGTGACATAACTGTGTGGACCCGTAACTGCTCTGGATTTAGCCCATAATAAATTTCCATAGCAGTAACCTTGAAAAATCTATTTGTTATTCCTTTTCATGAGACAATTCCAGTAAACAATTCTGAAACAGGCAGTGCTTGAAAGATTATTCATTATATCTTGGATACTGGATGCAAATTTGTTCCTAACAGATGCAAGTGAGCCTACTAAAGCACAACACAAGCTGAAACTTGCTCGTACAAGGTTTGGCAGCTTCATATTATTCCTGTTCTTATTATGAAGACTCTTCCACCTGATCCTGAATTAGCACTAAAGCTCAACATAAGTACTGTATGGGAAACTATACTACTTCTTATCAAACAAGAATTAGTTGTGTTTGCAGAACTTTCATGTAGGGGGTATCATCAAAGTTCTGGTTGACGTCAGAAAACCCATGCAACCCCTGAATTTTCAGCAGCAATTGTACTCCATCACTGGAGGTGAAGGGCATTGGAGGTGGGCAAGGTGAGACATGAGACTGACAGTGTGAAAGTGCACAGCTTTGTTCCAGAGATCCAGCCAGCACAGGTCTTAGGTGATTAAGACTACAATCCAGAGTAACTACGGGACCTTTTAAACCGACGTAGTTACGGTGTGACCTATGGGAAACCTATGGGAAATGCATAGAACAATCCAGAATAAGTGCCTCCCAATCTTCCCATAGTTTCTCTGGATTGTAGGGATACTGTACTTACTCAAATCTAATGCACCATCAAATCTAATGTGCATCCTGATTTTAAAAGGCTTGATACTTTAAAAAGTTTACTGGCAATTGTAATGCAAAACAGGCAAAAATAATAATTTTACAGCACACCACAATGAATTATTGAGAAAAATAATACAATATTAGAATTGTGTTATGATTTTTACCTATTTGCCCTATTTCATACAACAGTGCGTTTGTTGTATTTTTTATTATAATATAGAAAACTGTTAAACAAAATACTGATCTTTACTTATAATCAAAATACTGTATTTGCTTGAATCTAATCTGACACTGAATCTAATATGCCCCCTGATTTTTCGGAGATTAAATTTGACTGGAAAACTGGTGATTTAAATTTGAGTAAATACAGTATTTTCTATTGTCTTTCCTAACTCCCCAGATACTCAGTTCAGTGGGTGCTCCATGGTGCTGCTATTGAGTTTGATGGCATCTAGGCAAGATCTTGTGGAAGGGAATTCCACAGGCTGCTCCTGAGGCAGGGAGTCCCACAGAGTCAGGGACCTCCACAGGCTGCTCCTGAGGCAGGGAGTCCCACAGAGTCGGGGACTTCCACAGGCTGCTCCTGAGGCAGGGAGTCCCACAGAGTCGGGGACTTCCACAGGCTGCTCCTGAGGCAGGGAGTCCCACAGAGTCGGGGACCTCCACAGGCTGCTCCTGAGGCAGGGAGTCCCACAGAGTCGGGGACCTCCACAGGCTGCTCCTGAGGCAGGGAGTCCCACAGAGTCGGGGACCCCCACAGGCTGCTCCTGAGGCAGGGAGTCCCACAGAGTCGGGGACCTCCACAGGCTGCTCCTGAGGCAGGGAGTCCCACAGAGTCGGGGACCTCCACAGGCTGCTCCTGAGGCAGGGAGTCCCACAGAGTCGGGGACCTCCACAGGCTGCTCCTGAGGCAGGGAGTCCCACAGAGTCGGGGACCTCCACAGGCTGCTCCTGAGGCAGGGAGTCCCACAGAGTCGGGGACTTCCACAGGCTGCTCCTGAGGCAGGGAGTCCCACAGAGTCGGGGACCTCCACAGGCTGCTCCTGAGGCAGGGAGTCCCACAGAGTCGGGGACCTCCACAGGCTGCTCCTGAGGCAGGGAGTCCCACAGAGTCGGGGACTTCCACAGGCTGCTCCTGAGGCAGGGAGTCCCACAGAGTCGGGGACTTCCACAGGCTGCTCCTGAGGCAGGGAGTCCCACAGAGTCGGGGACTTCCACAGGCTGCTCCTGAGGCAGGGAGTCCCACAGAGTCGGGGACCTCCACAGGCTGCTCCTGAGGCAGGGAGTCCCACAGAGTCGGGGACTTCCACAGGCTGCTCCTGAGGCAGGGAGTCCCACAGAGTCGGGGACTTCCACAGGCTGCTACTGAGGCAGGGAGTCCCAGACTCGGGGACTTCCACAGGCTGCTCCTGTGGCAGGGAGTCCCCACAGGCTAATGACACGCTGCCTGCAAAAAGGACGTGGAGGACCGAGCGAGAGATTCACCTCAGCGATCCCTTTCCGAGCAAACGCTACAGCTGCACCTCCAGCCGGCTCAACAAGAGCTCGAACTCGCCATTTTGCGCCGGGGAAAAAGCGAAACTAAGTATCGCGAGAGCAATGCAGGGCGAGATTAACTATGAAAAGACAGCGCACCCAGGAAAGGCCTGAGGATTCGAAAGGGAGGGGCCGGTCGAGCTTTTCTTCTGCGCATGCGCATAGCCTCATGCCTCCTTTGAAAGGCGCGCATGCGCAGAAAAGGTACAGCAGCACCTCCTCTGTGTAGCTGAAAACTCAACCTGAAGAGTTTGGAGGGAGGACTTTGTCCTCTTTTTCAGCCTCGGGTCCTGGAAATATCTTTTTCTTCATTATACTCCTTTAACTTGGGAGCAGCAGCGTAGGATGTAGATAAAAATGTATTAGCAGTTTACATATAATAGCTTTAAATTACATTAATAATATTAAATTTCATTAAAAATTATTATTTATAATAATCAAATTATTTTATTAATGTGTGTGATCCTATCAGCACAATCATAATCAGGTCTACTCAAAAGTAAGCCCCATTGTGTTCAACGGGTCTTACTCCCAGGAAAGTGTCTTTAGGACTGTAGCGTGTCTACTCAGAAGTAAGCCCCGTTGTATTCAATGGGTCTTACTGCCAAGAAAGTGTGGATTGAAGCCTAAGTCACCATATTACACCTTTTATGAAGTGCAGCCCAAGGCTTCAAAACTAAAGACACTTTCCTGGGAGTAAGACCTATTGAACACAATGGGGCTTACTTTTGAGTAGACATGGTTAGGATTGTGCTCTTAGACACATTAAATTCAAAGAAGCTTACAAACAAGAAAATATGCACAGGAGTGCAGTATTGTGGTAAATTAGGCTACAATCCTAACAGACCTTTCTGGGAGTAAGTCCCATTGAATATAATGGGACTTACTTCTGAGTAGACAGGCATAGAATTGCACCCTTAGTTGCACAAGCATAGTCCTTATCAGAAAAAGGACTGGGTTTATTGACTGCCCATAGTGCTTTTTCTGATAGTCATAAGATTGTGAAATTATGTTTACAGAAGTAGGCTCTTAGAATAACCAGATAGACTGCAGTGTGTGGGTGGCTACATGTGGAAGGAGGCACTCCCTTAAATACCCTGGACTGGGGTGTAAAGGGCTTTAAAGGCAAAATGAGCACGTCAGTACTCTGTAATGAATGTTTTCATTCATGGTTGCCATCTAATGTATCAATTGTTCAGAAATGGAGGTCAGGCTCTGACCCATAGAATCAAAGAATACAATCAACTAATGCTGCTGCTATTTTAGCCCTCCTGTGTTGCAACCTTGAATTTGGGCTGTGATCTTAAATTTACAGTATTTCCTTATTTTAGCCAACTAAAAAGTGACCTAATTTTCTGTTCTGTCTAACTAGCACATGGTTTCTGTTGTTCATACTGTCATGTGCAGCACAAGATAATCATGTATTTTTACAAGATAATCATGTATTAATCAGCACAAGATGTCATGTATTTTTCTGGGGCAAGAAGTTATGACCGTGAAGTACCATATTTGCTGCCAATGTGATGTTCCCTATTGGAACTGTATCTAGACTGCAATCCTAGACACAAGGGAGTAAATTTCTATCTTGTACATATTTACCTGGCAGTAAGTTCCATTGGTTATTATAACTAGATCAGGATGACCAAATGTCATAACCACCAAAGACTAACGGCCCTCCAAAAAAATACAGGACCCCCAAGAAAAATGTAGGGCATGACCAAATCATGCATATTGCTTTCATGTGGTTAATTAAAATACTATATCACTTATCATTACAATTAAAACTATTGCATGCCATTTATTATCTATAATTTATTAATTACAAGAAGGATATGTGCTGCCTGCTCACAGGGAAGAGGACACAGAAATTTTTTTTCAGGACACAGGCTAAAAAAGAAGACACGTCCTAGAAAAAGACGATCATCCTATGATCATATATGATGATCCTGAACTGGATGCATAGGATTAGGTTTTAAGGCTGTAATCCTAGTATATACACTTGCCTATAAGAGCCTGAGAGCATCCTAGTTAGCCTGCCTGCACTGCATTAAGAGTAGGGTTGGGCCAGGTTGCAGAGTAACTTAAAGTAAGGGGAATTACTGTAATTCCCTTTACCATGTGGAGGTGGCACATATCCAAGGGATCTCCTGTAAAGCCAGGCTGCGCAATTAAAATCAAGCCTAAGTGTCAGATCCTGGTCTCAAGCCACTCCTAGACCAGGTACTCCCAGTGGCATGCCTGCTACAATCTTTCCTGTCATCCCTGGAAAACCTTTCCCTGTGATGGTCCAGCTTCTCCCCCCCCCCCCACCTGGCACCTGGGCATTTGTACTCCTTGCCCCTCTCCTGGTATGCCCCTGCCCTCCCCAGGCCCCTTCATGGAATCTACTGCCAGAGCACACTTATCTTGGATCAGTGTATGACTGCAATCCTGAGCATGTATACTCTGAAGAAAGTCCCACTGAGTTCAATGGGGCTTACTCCCAGGAAAGTGTTCTTTGGCTTTCAGCCAAAGTATTTATTGGGGTACTAAAATTATACTCAAAATAACTGATCCATTGTATTATACCAGCTCAGTGTAATTATTACTAGTACTACTAAACAATAATAACAAAAATAATATTAATAAAATATTCAATATAAAGATTTTAAAAAAGAAGATAAAAGCCAAAACCGAAAGGTGACATATGATAAAAAGTGGGGAATAAGAGCCCAATCCTATGCCTATCTAATCAAAAGTACAGTTACACATAGGGGCATCACTAGGGGAGTGCAGGTGGTGCAGTCCACACCAGGTGATACACTTCGGGGTGTGACATGCACTGCGGTAACCCCAAAATGCACCTTTGCAATGGTACATCATGTCATATAACGTTGGTGAATGTTTCAGTATAAGTGACTGCCAATTTTTATCATTTTCTGTACATTATTAGGCCACTACTTTATGTTTAATCTTGGCTGAGGTTTTAACCCAAGATTTTTTTATATTATTTTATATATGGCTTTTAAATGACCTTTGCACTTTTATATTGATAATTCCTACATTTTTATTGTGCTCTTTTAATTTTGGATATACTTGTAATTAAGCTGTTTTTTACTTTGTGCTGGTCTAACACTGTAATATATATATAACTATATAACTATAACTATAACGTTGGAATTGTATTGAACAGCACAATGCAATGCAAAAATCCGTTTTGAAACAGCACCTTCTTATCAAAGGTTATGTTAAAAAAAACTAAAAAACAAAAATATGGTATGCAGTGAACGCTACAGAAAGTGGAAGTGACCCATATTACCCATATTTTGGTCAATGGGGCTTTACTCGTGAATAGACAAATGTGCTGTAATTCATTGGAAACGGCAGGATGAGAGGAATTCAAGGACACCAGATTGTCCTGATCATAGTCCCCACAAATCACCCCTGAAGGAGGTTCCTGAGGATTGCTTTGCAATTCATTGAAAATGGATGTGTGTTACACAGTTGTGTATACTGAGTAAGCAAGTGCATGCCTTGGCTGGAGTGAAAGGTCAGTCCAGGGAAGTGCAAGACATCTAGGGGACATCACTAGTGTGTCAGTAAGGTGGCAACCTTGATGGCACCCTTTGTGACTTAAATGGCTAAACTGGCTTACACCCAGGAAAGCATGGGTGAGAAGGCAGCCTAAGAGCCTAAGGAAAGCACATTCTAGCCAATGGGACTTACTCCCAGGAAAGCATGTATGGGAAGGCAGCCTCAGAGCCCAGCTTCCTTCTCAGAGGAAAGCCAATGGGTCTTCCTCCCAGGAAAGCGTGGACTTGAAGGCACCTCAGAGCCCAGTCCTGTGCCTATCTCCTTGGAGGAAAGCCCATGCTAGTCAATTGGACTTACTCCCAGGAAAGAGTGGACTTGAAGGCACCTCAGAGCCCAGTCCTGTGCCTGACTCCTCAGAGGAAAGCCCATGCTAGCCAATGGGTCTTACTCCCAGGAAAGCGTGGACTTGAAGGCACCTCAGAGCCCAGCACTGTGCCTGTCTCCTCAGAGGAAAGCCCATGCTAGTCAATTGGACTTACTCCCAGGAAAGCGTGGACTTGAAGTCACCTCAGAGGCCAGCCTTCTACCTGTCTCCTCAGAGGAAAGCCCATGCTAGCCAATGGGTCTTACTCCCAGGAAAGCGTGGACTTGAAGGCACCTCAGAGGCCAGCCCTCTGCCTGTCTCCTCAGAGGAAAGCCCATGCTAGCCAATGGGTCTTACTCCCAGGAAAGCGTGGACTTGAAGGCACCTCAGAGGCCAGCCCTCTGCCTGTCTCCTCAGAGGAAAGCCCATGCTAGCCAATGGGTCTTATTCCCAGGAAAGCGTGGACAGGACCACGGTCGGAGGGGCCTTGAGGGCGAAGGAGGGCCGGAGGAGCTGTTCTCGGGCGGGCAGGCGGGGCATGTCTGGGCGGAGCGTCCTCCCCTCCCGAGCCTGTCTGGGATGAGGGCTGGGGTGTTCGTTGATTTCTTCCCGCTGCTGCTGGGCCCTGACTCTGCACCGGTTCCCGTCTTGTGGCGTGTTGAGGCTTCCAGAGAGCGGGGTCCGCTGGACGTGGCGGGTGAGGGAGCCGAGCCGAGTCTGTGAGGCGCCCTGCTGTGGGGCTGGACGGCGTGGAGGGAGCTGGTGAGGGCGCCGTTCCCTGCAGTTGTTGGAAGCGTCTCCCGCCAGAGCTTCGCCCGCCTGACCCTCAGCGATGGGGCTGCAGCCCTTGGAGTTCAGCGACTGCTACCTGGACAGCCCCTGGTTCCGGGAGAGGATCCGCGCCCACGAAGCTGAGCTGGAGAAGACCAACAAGTTCATCAAGGAGCTGCTCAAGGACGGCAAGAACCTCATCGCTGCCACCAAGAGTGAGCACAGGGCAGGCTGGGTCGCTTCCACTGGGGTGGGTGGCTGGGAATGGGCTGGACTGGGTGGCTTGGACTGGGCTAGACTGGCCTGGGTGACCGGGACTGAGGTGGGTGGGTGGCATAGACTGGGGTGGGTAGGTGGCTTTGACTGAGATGGGTAGCTTGGACTGGGGTGGGTGGATGACATAACCTGCACTGGGATAGTTTGGACTGGACTGGACTGGGTGGCCTGGACTGGGGTCCATGGCTTGAACTAGACTGGACTGGGGTAGGTGGCTTGGACTGGGGTCAATGGCTTGAACTAGACTGGACTGGGGTAGGTGGGTCAGTGACTGGGACTGGGGTAGGTGGCTTGGACTGGGGTCCATGGCTTGAACTAGACTGGACTGGGGTAGGTGGGTCAGTGACTCGGACTGGGGTAGGTGGCTTGGACTGGGGTCAATGGCTTGAACTAGAGTGGACTGGGGTAGGTGGGTCAGTGACTCGGACTGGGGTAGGTGGCTTGGACTGGGGTCCATGGCTTGAACTAGACTGGACTGGGGTAGGTGGGTCAGTGACTCGGACTGGGGTAGGTGGCTTGGACTGGGGTCAATGGCTTGAACTAGACTGGACTGGGGTAGGTGGGTCAGTGACTCGGACTGGGGTAGGTGGCTTGGACTGGGGTCCATGGCTTGAACTAGACTGGACTGGGGTAGGTGGGTCAGTGACTGGGACTGGGGTAGGTGGCTTGGACTGGGGTCCATGGCTTGAACTAGACTGGACTGGGGTAGGTGGGTCAGTGACTGGGACTGGGGTAGGTGGCTTGGACTGGGGTCAATGGCTTGAACTAGACTGGACTGGGGTAGGTGGGTCAGTGACTGGGACTGGGGTAGGTGGCTTGGACTGGGGTCAATGGCTTGAACTAGACTGGACTGGGGTAGGTGGGTCAGTGACTCGGACTGGGGTAGGTGGCTTGGACTGGGGTCCATGGCTTGAACTAGACTGGACTGGGGTAGGTGGCTTGGACTGGGGTCCATGGCTTGAACTAGACTGGACTGGGGTAGGTGGGTCAGTGACTCGGACTGGGGTAGGTGGCTTGGACTGGGGTCCATGGCTTGAACTAGACTGGACTGGGGTAGGTGGGTCAGTGACTTGGACTGGGGTAGGTGGCTTGGACTGGGGTCCATGGCTTGAACTAGACTGGACTGGGGTAGGTGGGTCAGTGACTGGGACTGGGGTAGGTGGCTTGGACTGGGGTCCATGGCTTGAACTAGACTGGACTGGGCTGGGTGACTGGGACTGAGGTGGGTGGGGGGCATGGACTGGGGTGGATGGGTGGCATGAATTGAGGTGGGTGGGTGACATGGACTGGGCTGGGTAGGTGGCTTTGACTGAGATGAATATCTTGGACTGGGCTGAGTGGTGACAGGACCTGGACTGGGATAGTTTGGACTGGACTGGGGTGGATGGGTGGGAGTGGGTGCGGGTGCGTAGCTACTGTCTCACCCACTCTCCAGCACCCAGGTGAGGGCAATGCAGTTCCAAAGAAAGGAAGCAAACATTGCCTCACCTGAAGGAGGTCGCTCTGGCTGCCCCTCCCCCAACTGCAGGATGTGGCACATGTCCCACTGGCACAGCTATGCCACTGCTGGAAAGTTGGTTAGGATCTTATCCTGTGTGTGAGTCCTTGCTGTGCCAAGAAGGCTGAGCTGCCTGTGGAGCTTTCCTTGCCCCTACAAGGTCTGGTGGTGGTGGTGCTGCTGAAAATCCATTCCCTTGGGCAGAAAAAAAGGAACCAGTGGCACATCAGGCACACAATTTCCACAGCCTGTCCCGGCTTAGAGGTACAAAGTGTAAGAAACCTGCTTCTTTGGAAGAACTGCCACTGATATGGGGAGAAAGGAGAAGATTCACAATGCAATCCTATCTGTGTCTACTCAGAATAAAGTTTTGTTCTAGTCAATAGGACTTACTCCCGGGAAAGTGTGCACAGGACACTTGGTCCAAAAGAGGACACCCAAGAAAGAAGTTTGAGAACTAATACTATGCTCATCTACCTGCAATCCTATGGGAGTAGACAAGCCACTCAGGAGTACTTACTCCTGTGTCCCACTTACTCCTGTGCACTTAGGAGTATTACTACTCAGGAGTCCCACTACTTCTGTCTATTCAGGAGTAAGTCAATGGACTTTACTTCTAGGAAAATCCATCCTAAGACGGATTCAGGGGGAGTAAAGCCTACTGAATACAGTGGGATTCAATTCTGAGTAGACAAGATAGGATTGCCCCCTTGGATGCCCTCGTTTTCCACAAGTAATGGCACAATCAAGTTTATTTGAGATTATTTTCACAGTAATCCTAATTAGAGTGTTTTGTTTTTGGCTGCTATAGACTTGACAATCAGCAATAAAACTTCAAAAAGTTTTGAACTTAGAGCCAATTAGCATTTGTTGTGCTGTTGGGAGTTTCCATAACTTGAGAAAGCAAGTTGAATTTCCTAGTGCCAGTTTTGACTTTTTTGGGGGTTGTGTGTGGGGGAACTGTTTCCACACAAATGCTTTGAGCGTAGAATGAAGGTATCCCCCACTTTCTGATGGGTTGTTCTCTGATGATCTGCTCTTTCAACACATTTCAATTACCGTATACTGAGAACTCATTTATTCACCACATTCTCTGCTCTTTCAATCTCGCTGTGCTGTTCTGAAGGCTGAAATTTCCTGCCTCCTTGCTGATTTTCTTATGACTGATGATTCAAACTGTGTGTGCGTGTGAGAAAGAACATGCAGCAACTTTTGCTCCAGTCCTATTTCCATTCCCAAAGGCATTGAAGAGAGATCATTTGCAGAAATCTTTGTGTGACAGTAGGAATTTGCAAGATAAAAAAGGCATTTGCAGTTTGCTAGCTATATAAAGCATTGGAAACAACATTTGGAAATTATAAGAAGACTGTGGGTGCAGTCCAGAGTAACTACGGGGAGTCCTTGCTCCGATGTAAGAACAATTTACTCCAGATTGCAATATGAATTTCCCATAGGTTTTCACTAAGTGGTGCCGTAACAACGTCGATGTAAATGTCTATTGCGTGCTCCCGTACTTACTCTGGTTTGTAGGGTGTGTTCGCTTTTTGACTTTCTGCTTTTCAATACTTGCAGGATGTAAGTACCAGATTTACAAACACCAAAAAGTGGGTCTCCAACAGTAAACATCCATGTGACTGGGAGGTCTTTATGCTCCATCCCTCTTTGTAGCAACAGTTGTAGCTGGAAAGTGGATAAGCAGATTCCACTTATAGCCCTGCTTCCTTTTGGCAAGTGCCATAATTTCACATGTGTGATACTTGTCCAACAATGCTTCAGGTATAGGTTGTGTTTAGTGACTTCCTAATTTCATATCCCCTGTCCTTTGTTTGTGGTGAATTATATATTCCAAATGTGGTTACTTTATTGTTTCTGTGGCTTCTTTATCTTGGAATGCTTTTGTAATGTCAACATAATGAATTTCAGTGGCATTCTACAATTGCTTGTATAATTTGTTGCAGTTCAGTTTGTGGTATTCATAATTCTGTGTATAGAAACACATGTGTATACTGTATTTTAATATACTCTGAAACCAGGAAAATGATACTCTTCAGTCATATTGTGGAAGCATTTAACAAATGCAATAAAACAATAGTCTTGAACTCTGCACTTTTGTTACCGTACTGTGTGCTCTCTAATTGGACAAACTATAACTGATTGCAGTAATGTAGATTCACACATCTATGTGCATATACTCAAATGTGTACTTATTAAATGCATCTCGGTGCATAGAGATAAAATCATGGATGTGTTGTCTTCACTAAATTCTGTAGCTTTGAGAGTTTATAATTTTTTTGTTCTGTGCTCCAGGAGGCATTTGCGTTGAGACAAATAAAAAAATAGAAAATTAGCTTGTACAAGCATAGTTCATGCGTGATATCTGCTGCTAGTAGCAGCAGCCAATTGATTTGGCTGTGGTTTTTATACCAAGTGTGGTTAATAAAAGATTCTTTAACTCTAGGATACGCTTTTGTTTTCCTGTTTTTGATGATGAGGTATACATTGAGTGTTAAACTAAGCAGGATTTTTAGTTTCTAACTTGTAGGAAAGTTCTCTAGTGACTAAGACTCAAATATATATACCTGTATAATAGTTTGTAAGGTATGCTAAACAGCAGAAGAAAAATTGATGTAAAACCTTTGATGTGTGTTGCTTGTTTTTCAGACAAGATCTGAAGGTACCTGCTTCAGGCTGGAGACTGATTTCCATTTTTAAGAGAGACTAACCTCCTGAACTTGTGAATTACCACAAGGGACTCTAGTTCCATAGCGATTGCTCAGGACAAGCTAGTTGGTATCTGTCTTAGTTGTCATCCAGGGCTCTTTGACAGCCTAATATTTTATTAGGTCCATTTGTTTTCTTTCTTTTTCCTGTTCTTTCCCTTTTGTAGTCAGTCGGTGTGTGTCTGTTGGTACGTTTGCATTTGCAGGGGGCGGCAGGGTGGAATTGAAACTTCTGAATTATCAAGATTGTGGATCTTGATGTATGGTGCCCATTTATAAATTACCAGTAGTAGTTATGTTCCCTAATTGCAACATATCTAGTTAAAGAGGCGGGTGGTCTACCCATGCTGATGAAGATTGATGATTGTGCTTAATGTTGCCACTCCTCTGTACGGCACCATCTGACTTGCACAATACCTTGTATGGTGCAATTGCATCAGAGCAATTGTAGTAAGTTGCTATGCTGGTTGAGCACCTTGGAAGTTGCATTGAATCAGTTCCTTGAGTGTTGCGTTGAAGCAGTTCAACACCATAACTCATCTTTGCTATTTACTATGCAAGGCTGACTAAGGATTGCGAGCTAAACGTCCGGCTAAAAAGATGGAATTGGAATGAAAACAGTCACTGCATTGTTTGCTGTCAGTTTGTTCAGTGATTTAGTTATATAAACTATTTCCTTAATATTACAATATTGTAAATGATCAAAATGTAATATTTATTTATAAAATTGAAGATGCACTCACTGACTCATCAACTCCCAGCCCAAACTGCCATACTCAAAAGTATGAAATTTCGGGAAGGTGCTCCTTGCGTGATGTACTGGTTTCTGCTAGAGCCCGGTGCCCAGTGCCAGAAGAGATGCGTGGCACCCGGTAGGGATGCATGGTGTTCAGCAGGAATGCCTGCTGGTGTCCAGTGCTGCCTGGTATGGGTGCCTAGTGATGCCTGGTCCCTATAAGGGTGCCTCATGGTGCATGCTGCCTGCTGGTGCCATCTGATGGTGCTCAGTAGAGATGCCTGGTGGTGCACACCACCCACTGGTACATGGTGGTGGCTGCTACTCACTGTATGGTGGTACCTAGTGGGCCCCACTGCCTGATAGTGCTCTGTAGGAATGTCTGGCCACTGGTGCCTGCCACAATCCCCTGATACCCTCTGGTGCCCACTGCTGTTGGGGCCCACTGATGCCTGCCACCTGATGCCTGTGCTCAGCCATGCTCAGGGCCCACAAATATTCTTAAGTTTACTTCCGCAATGATGGGTAAATTCCACTAGCATTACAATACTTTCAAAATTATCATTGCAATGCCAGTGCTTCAAAATTATGGAGGAATATATTGGATGTATGAGATGTGGGTTTAAAGCTTTGAAAGGTCTTACATATGTTGCATTTTCATATATAGTTTTGATATGAAATGGTAAAAATTTCTGTAGTAGCAATTTTTCTTTTGCTTTTCTTGATGGTACTAAGCATATTCCTACACTTGGTTGTCCATACAATTTCAGCCAAATTCTTTGCTTATGTCATGTTACTGCAGGTTTGTACTATTGCGGTTTCTTCATCTATAAACTTTTCACCTTTTAACCTGTAATACGCCCTTGACAGTCCCTTGCATTTCCTCTTAACTGTACACAAGACATTGTTTTTTTGGTAGCACTTAACACAGTATAAACACGTGGTAATGTTCACAAGGGTCTGAGAAATGGAATGTGGTATTCCCTGTGACTCATGCTTAGTTTTCAGTGCTGGACTTTCATAATTCATAATTGTTTCTAAATAACACTGGAGTAAGGTGCTTCAGTTGAGAAAACCCCATTAGCCCCATTAGCAATTGAGAGAACCCCACTGGCTGCAGCATTATGAATGAGCAGAAAACAGCTTCTGAAAGAGTGGTAGTTTACCAAATTGATTCAGCCAGTGCACTACCATTTGATAAAGAAATAGATATTTAAAAGGGTTTTGGATAGCCCCCTTTCTTCTACAGTTAAACATTCATGTATTAAATTTTTTTTAAAAACCATGTTTACGATCCTTAATCAGATGCTGACTTGAGACTTTCTGTTTGAGTTCTCTGAATCTGTGGTTAAACAGCATGCATACATGGCAGGAAGCAAAGTGATGTATTGTGACTTTAAAGATTTTGTTACCACTGAAAGTAATAAAGAAACTATACTTGCTGACCACATATAGTTCTAGTACAACTACTTGTTAAATGCTTTGGCAGTAAATCCACATATCGCTCTTGGTTGCCTATGTAGTAGAATTTTAACATCCTATTTTGGAAACTTGGTGCTCTGGCACTCCAACTGCAAAACTGGAAATGGATTCCAGCTACAAATGGGAACCCACTGCAGCAGAGTGGAGGCTACATGGGGCTACAAGCTAGCGGATGGGCACCTCTCTGGAAGGCTGTACAGTCCCCCTCTAATCAGTGGTGGGCTCCAGCAAGCTAGCGGATGGGCACCTCTCTGGAAGGCTGTACAGTCCCCCTCTAATCAGTGGTGGGCTCCAGCAACCCTACGCTGCAGAACCGGTTAACAAGAACCGGTTAACAAGAGATAGGACATATAAAGTTTAAAAATAGCCATTTAAAAGTGGCTGCCAAATGGGCAGAGAACCGGTTGTTAATTTCTTTGAAGCCCATCACTGCCTCCAGTGTATAAATGCTGTTAGGTTCCTGTCATGCTGTTGGGTCACCCTTTTTCTGGGTCACTCCCCTTAACCTTTTTAAGATCCCAATGGTGGGTCATGACCCACCAATTTGAACATCACTGCCTTAGCTTGAAGAGGCCTCCACAGTTGGTTCTTACCCCTGCCCCTGAACTCTACATTAGCCTCCAATAAATAGCTTTTTCAAAGAATTAAAAAAGTTGTAATAAAGAGTTGTTGAATTTAGAAATTTTTCTAGCTATTTTGAAAAAGTTTCAGGGTAGAAAAGAGGTAACTTTGGTCCCACCCTGATATCCCTTTGTAGAAAATAATCAGACAGGTAAATATTGCCCAAGAACGTGAGAGAAATGTGTGGAAGCCATGATAAGCTTTACAGATATTAGGTTTAGTTGCATTCAGTCATTGAAAAGGAAGGTCTAATAAGATAGTGACAACATTTTAATACATTTTTGAAGTTAAATTCCCACATTTCCTTGATATGTAAGTCCTTAAAACAATCACCTGCCTGGTTTGATTGCTGTTTGGACTCTGGAATGTAAGTTTGTCTTGAGGGTGAGGTTGGAAAAGAGCACTGTCCTTAATTGTATTTCTGTGAGAACAATCCTACACAGCTAGTATAGTAATCTCCATTTTTAGATTTAGAATCTAGGTCTGAAATTTGATAGGTCTGAAATTTGATCAAATTTCAAATTTGATTTGAAATTTCAAATTTGAAATTTGAAATCTTAATTGGTTTGAGGATGAGTAGATTTGCTTAATGTGAACCACACTATGAGAAATTCATTTTGAGAGGTAGTCTTCTTTCATTAAATGATTCGTTAAACTTATACTGAATTTAAATTCCTAGGCTGTGGGTGGCACAAGCGGTTAAGACGCTGTGCCTGTTAACCAGCAGGCCAGGGTTCAAGACCCGGGTTGGCCTCACAAGAGAGGGTGAGCTCCTGTCCTTAGCCCAGCTCTGCAACACCAGCTGGATCCAATCGTATCGCCTCTGCCTTTCCATTGGACTATTTCAGTGGCATGGAGAGGGGGGATTTGCTGCTTGGGTAACAGCCTATCCTCCATTAACAATTCAACCCAGGCTTTCGTGTTTCACATGCAGCGTATGCAGTGCCGAGCACGATACCATAGTCTTTCAAGACTGACGGAGGCCTGCTTATTAGCCCTTACGATTGCACAAGAGCAGCTTGGAAATATGTGGCTAGTTCATAGTTTGTGAACCTTTAGAAAGAAACAAATCTGTAAAATCAGAGTCAGTCTCCTCTTGGTTTTTTATCCTATCCTTCTGTACCTTGGGGTCAGGGCAGGGTGGTTTAATCTGTTTAGGGCAGGAAGTAATAAAGGAGATAAAGCATTGTTAGGATTTTTCTTTTTCTTTTCAGAAAACTGTGGCTTAACTAATAGGGAATCTTAAGAATGTGCTGAGGAAAGATCCTGATTAGAAGAGGATTCATATAGGGAGATTTGTGTATTTGGAGATATATGAAACGTGATTCCTAAATAGTTTCTAAATTTCAGTACTGTATATGCTCCAATTTCTAAACGTTTCTGCTGACGTTTATTCCAAGGAGGGATGACAAACATGCTTCCTTTTTCAATAGCTCCAAATCTGAATTTTTAAATTATTGAAATTGTTGTTAGATGGTGATGAATGTGCCCAGAAGCAAGCTTCTTAAATGTTTTTATTTTCCGGTTTGTAGTGTTTGAGTTTTTTTTTCATCCCTGGTTATGGTTTTCCATAATCCAGTTATGTTTTTCTCAGTGGTTTTCAACAAATTACTAATATAGCCTAATCCTATGCATGGTTTCTCAGAAATAACTCCCATTATAGTCATTAGGCCTTATGCCCAGGTAAGTGTGGATAGGATTGCAGGGTCAGTCAATAACATTAACTAGAAACATTTTACTCAAATTGAGGGATGATGACCGCCAGTTCAAGTAAAGTTCTCCCAGTCCTGGGGGTCATGTCACTAAGGGGAGAGGGGGAGGATGCTTTCACTTTCCCTTTCACTTACGGAGCACTGTTGCAGACTCCAGGTGGTATGTGGTCCTCTGCAGCACTCCCCAAGCTTTTGGGAAGCTGGGAACGTTCACAAATGACTGTGCCAAAGCACTTCCATTTTCCAGGAATTTGTTAGAGCTGGGAATTTGCGTTATTGCTCTTAGCCCTTCCATGCAGAAACTTATTTAACGAGTAAATCTCGCTATGAGTTTGAGAACACTGAACACCATTTCTCAGTGTCCCCTACTGTACCCACTTTGCATGGTTCCTTCTGCTGGAACTACTATCAGAAGTTACTGGTGATGATCATCACCAGTGACTTTCCGTTTGGTGGTCAGACATGATGTGACAGACACCAGTAAGTGGCTCAAGGCAGACAGGAAGGATATTTTAGCAAGAAAAGAGGCACACTGGAGCTCTATCGGCCAAGCCAGATACCACAGTTGCTTGTTGTGTTGCTGGTCTCACTGCTAGGTGGCAGGAATCTGGGGGTCCCACATGTACAACCAGACCCCACATCAAATATCTCCAGTGGTATGAGTACCATGGGTTGAGAAACACTCTTTGAAGACTGTTTTTTGTTTTGTTTTAAATGTAGCTGTGGGTGGCACATGTGGTTAAGACACTGTGCCTGTTAACCAGCAGGCCAGGGTTCGAGACCCGGGTCGGCCCCACAAGACAGGGTGAGCTCCTGTCCCTAGCCCAGCTTTGCGACGCCAGCTGGATCCAATCGTATCGGCTCTGCCTTTCCATTGGACTAATTCAGAGGCGTGGAGAGGGGGATTTGCTGCTTGGGTAACAGCATATCCTCCATAACTATCTAACCCTTTCGTGCTTCGCATGCAGCATGTGCAGCACCGAGCACGATACCATAGTCTTTCAAGACTGACAGAGGCCTGCTTTTTTAAAAAAAAATGTAGCCTGTGGCAGAACATTTAACCCTTCTTTACAACTGTCTTGAAGTCAGGAGGAAAATAAGACTGAATTATTAAAAAAAAGATTAAAAAATTAACTTTTAAATATTTGAAAGGAGCACCTTACCTTTTTTCTAAGGAATTAACTCCATAATTTTCTTGGGGCAGATCCTAAATCCAAGGGCAGTGCATTTTTGCACTCCCACATGTAGAGTTTTTGATGCTTTGATGGAATGCACGTGCACAGCACTATGTTTTGCATATCCACTGCCATATGCGCAGAATCAAGTGACTTATTCCTGTACCTCTTAATCATGTAGCATTGTTTTCTAACTTTCAAGTGGAAGCTGAAGGTCCATAAATCACGAGTATGCACTGCACCCGAGTTCAGTACAAAGTCCGAAGTCCAGTTCCCAGCATTTCCAGGTGAAGAAGGAAAAGACTGCTGAGCTAGTTGGGCCAATGGTCTGACAAAGCAGCTTCATGTTTTATTTCAGATACTAACTATGGAAAAGCATAGAGAATAGGAAACATGGGATGTTAGTACTGCCTGTTTCACTGCACCTGCACACATCCAGAATGTGCAAACAATTTAATCTTTTCCATATTCACCGTGTTCAAAAAGGCTTAGTTCCAGGTCATATGCATAGAATTGCAGCTGAAATCTCTGAAGTAGTAGAGAGAAGAAAGCAAGAAACTACATATGTACAAACTGTTGCCCCCTTATTAACATCTTCCCAAAACAAGTTTAAAATAGTAGTGCTCTTGATCCCCTTTCCCCTGCATGGCAGAAATACTATAGTTATTTTTAGGAATGCCAGATAAGAAAATGGGGAGAAATTTAAATTTGAATTTAAAATGGACATAAGAAAATGGGGAGAGAAAGAGAGCGCGTGCGAGAGAAGAACGTCTCCTTTAGACTTGTTTGCAGTCTTGTGTTTTTTTTTCCTGTAAGCATATTTGCTTACATGAACTTTCATGTTCTGTGGCTTCTTTTCTGATCCAAGTATTTTTGATTACTTTGTTCTCGATTTAAGTCAGGTTTTCCATCCTATTGCTGCTTATTTTTTTCCAAGTGAGATCTTATCACTCTCTTCCTTTTTAACTATATGTTCCCTATTTACAGGGCCAAGGAAGCTGCTAAAACATTTTTTTTGTGGAAAATGTTTGACTATGGCAGATTAACATGCAACTATAGAAATCTTTGTTTTGGTTTCTTCTGATACGGAAAGAAAATTTGTTCCTTATTTGGTCTTCCTAATAATAATTGTCCTCCACGACATGAGGTTATTAATCGCTGCTCTCATTGGAATGTGGCTTCCTGAAAACTATTATTAGTGTCATGATTGAGAGAGATGTGAACAGCTGATGAGTTTTTATATTGACTCACTAGATGGGTGGGTCTGGAATCTCTGAAGTGGCAAGTATAGGGCCTTAGGTGCCATAATTCTGGAATTTACTGTGACAGTAGTTTCCGGTAGTTAAGCCATTTCTTCTCAGCGTTGCATGTATACAACTGGGACCAAATGTGTATATCTGCTTCCTACAAAATCCTACATCCTATTAAGATAGACAGTTATACTTAAATCAGTTATACTTAAAAATACATTTTCAACAAAGAGAAAACAAAGGAGATAAAAGTTATATATCAATTATCTATATATATAAAAGAGGAAAGTCACTCACTGACTCACTCACACACTCACTCATTCACTGACTGACTGACTCACTCACTCACTCATCAACACCCTGCCAAAACCGCTGGGCCTCAAAGCATGAAATTTGGGGTGGGTGTTCCTTCTGTGACCTAGGGGTGCATTAAGAACTGGTTTTCGGAAATTCCAACCAGAAGGGGGTGAAATGGGGCGCAATGTGTTTTCCTCCCTATACTTTTGCATTGAGGAATTGGTGACTGAAGGATGTTTTGCCCCAACCCCCGGACCTAGAAGCGTGAAATTTGGGGAGGGTGTTCTTTCTGTGACATCAACACCCACCAAGAACCCATGTGGAGAAATTTAACCCTTAAGGGGCTGAAAAGGGGTGCAATGTGTTTTTGTCCTATACTTAACATGGAAGACTAGCCAAAATCCAGCCAATTTGGTGCTCGGTGCCTAGTACACTGGGGGGGAATATTGTTCGGAGGAAGAGGTTGCACTGGGGAGGATGCTGTGCATGGGGGTACTTATCCGCATGGGGGTACTTAGGCGCATGGGGGGATGTTGTGCATGGGGGGATGAACATGGGGAATGACCTGCATGGGGGGATGTTGCACATGGGGGTTTGATGTGCATGAGGGACTTATGCGCAGGAGGGATTGTTGCGCATGGGGGGACTGATGCGCATGGGAGTTGCTGCGCCTGGGGGGTTGATGCGCCTGGGGGGTTCTTGCACATGGGGAAGGAACATGGGGTTTGATGCGCATGGGGGACTGATGCGCAGGGTGGACTGATGAGCTGAGGGGGAATGGCATACGGGGGAATCATACTCCCGCAACGCGGGTACACTTTTCGCTAGTCTAATCATAAAACATAATTCATTTGATTTACCCTTCTTGTGCAGGAAGTCCATGAATTCACAATTTTCCACATAAATTTTTACTGACTTCTCTTTAAGGTAATTTTTTCCATTTCAGCAAAGTCCAATAAATTCATGCACCATTTTTCAACAGAAAGTATCCCTGAAACTTTGCAATATTTAGCATATACTAGCAGTTGTTGTATATAAAAACATAGGTAAAAAGCTTTTAAGAATTGTATCATAATAATATTCTAACAAAAAATCTTCTGATTTCATTTTCTAAAGTTACTTTAAACCTCAATTGCATTTGCTGCTGTATCAAAGTTTCAATATTTTTACGCTTTAGGATGTGTCCATCACATTCCTAAATTGTCAGTGGTTCCTTCTTGTCTTTTATGTTTCCAACCTCTATCTGAAACCTTTTCATACATTTTTGCTAATTTAACAGGTGTTAAATACCATCTGTACATTTTGTCAACGATTTAATGTACATTTTAATTGGGCCCAGAAACAAATAGGTGGCTAATGCAGCTGCCTGAAAGAGTCGTACCACTGACCTCCAGCAAACACATGGTTTGCTGCATTCTGCACTAATTGCAGTTTTCAGACAATCTTCAGGGTCACCCCCACATAGAGTGCATGATGGTATTCTAAACTTGTGATTTACCCTATAATCCAGAGTAACTACTGGAGCATGTAAGAGACATTTATGTCGATGTAGTTACAGCACCACCTAGTGAAAACCTATGGGAAATTCATATTGCAATCCAGAGTAAATTGTTCTTATGTTGGAGCAAGGATTCCTCTTCGTTACTGTGGATTGCACCCTTAACTTTTTATTGAAAATGTATAAATATATAAAACAAAACCAGAAGACATAAAATTTGAGGAAATGTGGATATGCTTGGAAGGAATCCTACTGCCATGACAAAACTAGAAACTTCAACACAGGTGGGGCCCCATCCACAGGGGATCAGTTTCAGGGACCACTGACAGATATGGAAACTATGGATACAGGGGATTCCCTCTCTTTGGGGTTCTTGCACAACTTTAATATTTTTGGAGCCTTACTGGGGTAGAAATGTTCTGGCTTTTATGGGTTGCTATCAAGATTCAACTGCATAGATGGGTATTAACAAGAATCAGGAGGCCAACTTTCTGCTATTCAGGTGGTTAGTTCATACTTCCTGCAGAAAGCAAGCAAGCAGGAAACTGGTTTGTTCAGTCTGTGTGTGGAGCAGACTGAAGAGATTCAGGGTGCTGCTCTTGGTTTGGGACTAATTAAAGCACTTGTTTCATGAATGTAAGCCTATTATTTCAAAATACCACAAGTTACTGGTATTGATCTTCTCTGAAATGGTGTTGGTCCCTGTTAGGCTGCCTTCAGCCTCTTCATGGGACAGCAGAAAACAAACTTTCTTAATGAAGAAACAATATATCACAAAAATGTGCTTTGATACCTCGTATATGAAGCTGTCAATTTGAGAGTTTTTAATTAAGAATATGTATGCCTGCAAATAAGCATATATTTTAAAGCCTTGCTTGTCTTTTAATCTTAGCTTAAAAATATTGTATCTCAAAATATATACATACTGTACAACATAAATATACTGTGTTTGTGAGTCAGAGTTGTACCCCAAAAGAAAAAAAATTATAATATTTAAAAGACAGTTCCTGGTAGTCAAGTGCTGAAGAATGATAAGAGATGCTAATGTTTCCAGCTAATGATGATGGTGGTAGACAATTTTCCATATCAGAAAATTTTCCACCTTTTTTCTACAGATTCTTTTTTCCTGAAAGGCTTTGTTTTATAACATTAATTGGTCTTGCAGTGTATAAATGCAGGACTAGTGAAATTAAGTATTTCCAAAGTTAATGTAATGGATGTATGTTTTTGTTCTTTGGTTGACTATTTCAGAAATATGTGCCTTGAATATATCTAAGGACCCAATCTATCCAACTTTCCACACTGATGCAACTACATAGCAGCTCCAAGATAAAAGAACACATGTTCTCTTGCCTCGAGGAGACTTCTGTGACCCCCCCCCCCCCCACCATAGGATGCAGCTCAGTCATGGCTGCCATGTTGCATCAGCACTTGAAAGTTGGGTAGGACTATATTGGTTAATTGGTCTATGCAGGTCTGTTCATTTATCGCTCAGTCGATGCACATCTGTGCATCTATTGAACAGTCAATATATAGATATTGATAGATAGATGCACAAAACTTAATCAGCTTCACTAAACTTTGCAGGACCCATTGCCTGCTGTAGCCAGTTCTGAAGCATTTATTAACCCAGCATTAATGGGATCCTGCAAAGGATCTTGTCAGGCTTGATGTGGTAATTGGTTCTGAAGGGCTAAGTCAATGAAAGTCTGGTGTAGGAGTCATGTGTCCATGACATAGATTAGTAGCAGTGACGTTTTGTGTGTGTTGAAGAGCAAGCCACTTTGTTTAAAGGAAGTTTAGCAAAGTGTGCTGCCAAAATTTCTGCAGGAATTTAGCCAGGAAACTTATGCTGAACAATATAATAACATACTATAATTGCTTTGTTATAATTGGTTGTCTGTGCCCTTAATTGAGAAGACAGTCGACTAGAAACAAAACATTACACAATAAGCATGCAAGCATGCTAAAGCTAGGAATGCAGGTTGAATAATTAAGGCGTATGTAGTTCCCTTCTGTTTACAAGAAAGCCAAATGGAAAATAGGATGCACAAAGGGACATTTTTTAATCATGAAAAGATGCATTGATTTCTTGAGTGATTTGTTGAGTACTGATCACTGCTTTTCTAATCAATTTGAAATGTTTTGTTGAATGGTATAAGACGGGTCTCAGTACCCACCTTGGGCCAGATGTGACTGCAACAATCCTGTATTTGGCCCTTGGTCAGTCTCTGGTCCACTGAGAGCTTCTGTTTCACTCAGCAAAACACAACCATAGCTGTGCTCTGTTTGCATCCAGACGGTGTTCTGGGGGCCTCAGAATTAGAGCTTCATCTCTATTGTATAGATTTAAAAAATTTTCAGCTCTTGACAACTGTTGAGATATTTGATGCGCCCTTTGGCCAAAATGCTTGGAGAACCCTTGCCTTAAGGAAAACCTTAATTTTAATAAATGTGATCCAGTAGAAGCATATAACTTGTCTTTTGTTGTTAAAAGCATTCTAAATATCCTATTTTTTGCAGATAAGTGGGGCAGAAGCAGGATGACGTTCAGGGATACCTGAGATGTATAAATGTGCACAGCCCCCATCTTGTACAGTAGCTCTGTTCCTACCTACTAGAGTGGTCTAAAGCAGGGGTGTCCAGATCAAGACCTGGGAGCCTGTTATGGTCTGCAGAGAGCCTCTCTGTAGTCCACTGCAAGCCCCCTCCGTCTTGCCCACAAGCAAGCCCTGTATTCTTCTGGCAGTGAGGGGAGTTTTCCTCCCTATGCATGAAGGCTGGAAAAGCTGCATGCACTGTACCCTCTGTGTGTGAAAGTGAATTGTTTGAAAGTGCTTATGAAGTGTTTGAAAGTGTTTATGAACTAATTTGAATTCATTTTCAAGTTCCATCTCTAATATTCATTTATTCAAATTTATTCAATTCAAATTTGAAATGTAAATAAATTCTTTTTTTTCTGGCCCTGACATAGGGCAAAATCCAGAGTAACTACGGGGAGTCCTTGCTCCGGTGTAAGAACAACTTACTCTGGATTCCAATATGAATTTCCCATAGGTTTTCACCAGGTGGTGCAGTAACTACAGGTGTATATAAAGTCTCTTATGTGCTCCCGTAGTTACTCTGGATTTGGGGGCTAGTGTCAGAGAGGTGATGTGGCACTCTTGCCAAAAAGTTTAGAAACCCCTAGTCTAAAACGTGATATTGACTGGTGGTTGTGATACACCTTTGAGAATTTAGTCTGGATATGTCTTTAAGATTCTGTCTGGTATGCAGTGTTTACCACCTTTTGTGAAGGTGCTGGGTGAAATCATCTGTTTTCTAGTATAGTAGCATTAGTGTGGGGATGACATGAATACCTGAATTTTGAATCAGTCAAAAGAGTAGCAACAGACTGCAGGAACTTATGATTAGTCATTGTTATGGACTTCTAATAGTCAGTAACGGAGGTTGTATTCAGGCAAGCAACAAATGAATTTTGGTGAGTCAAATGTTTGTCACCAGGGCAAGGTTATTTGTGTGAAGTTCAAATGAGAAAGATTATGGGTAGATTATGGGTATAACCAAATTATCAGGTATCTTTTTACCTGTCATTTTATCAACACAAATTAAGTTGGCCCTTTAAATCAAAAGATAAACACTCTTTTGAGCTGCAGTTAATGGCTTAAAAACATCCTGCTTACCATAGTAATGCTGCAGGTAATTGCTCAGTAGGGCTAACAGAGTCTTCAGAAACTCTTCAACTTTAGTTTCCTTTAAACTGTTAGGCAGACCCCTTCCTTTCCTCAAGATAGTGTTATTCAGATATGGGGGGTTGTGACCCCCCTATTCATGTACAAGTCCCCCACTCCCTTTAAGGGATGGGGAAAGGGGAAAAAGCAACAGCACCATCATAAAGGTCACACTGCTGCAGGATATGGGAAAGGATTTTCTGCCATCCCAGGGGTCATGTCAGGGTCTGGGGAGTCCTGGGGAAGTGTGCAGATTGCTTGGCAGAGCTTCATCTAGAAAAACGGGAAAGTTTCTGGTGTGATTCAAACTGGTGTCTTTTTTGCACCTCTTTAGATTATTACCTTTATGGGATGGGGACCCATGTAATTATTTAATTTTATTGGTGAATCACTTTGTGAACCTTTTGTTTACAGTACATAATAGAGCTAGCGAAAAGCATACCCGCGTTGCGGGAGTTAAATTCCCCTGTGAGGTGAATGTTTTTGGAATATTTGTAGAACTGAAAATTACTTTGGCCCATTTTCTGTTTTCCACATGAGGTATGTGAAAAACTGCTCTTTGTACTGCTCTTTCTAAGGTTGCAATTCTAAGCACACTTTCCTGGGAGTAAGACATATTGAACACAATGAGGCTTACTTCTGAGTAGAATGGATAGGATTGTGCCCTAAGCAAGATAAGTTATTTCAAGGTTGTGATACAAAAGTTGGTACATGGTGCTGACCCAGAGAGCACATCTGAAATACTGTGCTGTTGAATCAGCACATCAGTGCTGATTAATAACCTGTTTTTCTACAGTACATCTGAATGACAAATCAAAGAATTTGAATCATACAGTATACTTCTGATACCAGATTACTGGTGAGTTACAAAACTAGGTCTGTTTTCTCACTGATCCGCCGGTTAGATGTTGACACATGTTAGAAAGGAGTATGGTGTCCTAAAGAGTAGAAGTGAGTCAAGGACTAGTTCCTTTTCTGCTTCCTGGGTGACCTTGGGGCAGTCACTATCAGCCTTATTTGTTTTTGTAAATTCATGTTCTTCAAAAGTGTTTTAGGTTTTTTTTGTGTATCTGAAAACCTGCAAATAAGCCAAATTTCTTCAACTTAGCCATAACAATTTAATGACTTTTCATTTTTTTAAATAAAATTAAAATCATTTATTGGAAAATATTCTTAATTTAACATACTGCACCCTGTATTCTATTGTCTATCTACATAAAAACTTACAGTTTACAGTAACTTATGATTCGACATTGTGGTGGACTTCTGAAGGTCAATAACGGAGGTTGAATTCAGGCAAGCAACAAATAAGTTTTGGTGGGTCAAATGAGGCAATGGGTTTTGGTGGGTCAAATGTTTTTCATCACGGCAAGTATTAAAACAGTGGTGATAATGGACATCCTTGTACTGTTCCTGTTTGGATCTCAAAGGCTTTTGGTAGGAGTCAGGCAAATGTGGTAACTGAGGGTGTAGTTTATTTACAGTTTGCTTTCTAAAGTGTGGAGCAGTAATGCTGGGGAACTGGAAGGATTGTATGAGGTTCCTCGTATAACCAACTTCCTAATATGATACAAGAAGTAAAATTTTTCTCTTAAATACACCTAAAAAGGTGAGTTGAAGCTAGGAACAAAAAGTGAAAAGACCCAATAACAAAGATGTATCCTTCAGATCCACATTTTTAGGTGCTGAGCAGTGTTCTTAGTTAGGTTTTGAGAGACCACAGAGCTTTGGCAGTTTTTTGCAATTTTCCTGCCATGAGGAGGAAGAGTATATAAATAATGGCCCATTTCTCCTTTGTGTGCATTGCATTTTTTGTTAATACTTCCACTCCAATGTACTTTAGGAAAATTGGAATAAAAGTACCAAATTACAGTTTGTGCCTATAGAGAAGGGTTATCTGCACCTCCTGACCCATGAATCTGTACAGTGTGCATATATGTTAAAACAAATGCTGCCTACCATGTGTAATTTGCCAGAGGAAATGAGTTTGGATAAACTGCAGTGGGAAAACCAGCTAATTTATAAAAATGTAAATGTATGATGTAACGAATTAGGAGCATAGGCAGTTTCTGTTGCTGCTGAACCACAAGCATTATTATTCACTTCGAAAAGCATTTGTGTTTACAAAAAAGAGGAAGGGTATGGGAAGAATCAAGACAAACAATCTTCTTTGATCATTATTTCATGCTTATTATCACCTTCCAAAGGTCAATCATGAAGTTTTGTGAATGCTGTTCCTGCAGAGTCAAAGCTCATGCATTGGTTTTAAACTGCTTTATTTTCAAAGTACTGTATGAAAAGTACTGTATGAAAAGTACTGTATGTATGAAAATCTAAGGAATGATTTATGCATGCCTAAATGAAGGTAGCATGAAATTTAAAAAGTTATATTAAGCACAGAACTTCATTTTCAGATAAAGGCACTCTGGAATTAATTCTGTGGATCTGTCTAACATATCTTTATATGAATAGTTCCATTGTTGCCTTAAGTGACTGCTTGCATTGCTATGGTCCGCTTGTGAAATCTCTGTATTTACATTGTCACGTTCTTTCTTGAGTGTTTGAGAGTAAGAGTTGTATTCGCTAAGTTGCTTCACAACCTATTTTGGAAAGATGCGTCTACAAGGCTTAAAGCAGCATTATTATCTGACAATTATCATTTGTTTTATCTCTGACTCATCATATGGCCTGGGCTTATTTGTTGTTCTGGCAAAGTTCTTTCAGATGTCTTTGGTATATTACCTGACAGCATTTTTATCTGTCTGTACAACAGGAAATTGGGGGTTAGAATTGGGGCACAATCCTAACCCGATCCTGGACAGTTAGGCCTCAGTGAGTGCTATATCCAGTGCAAGTTAGGAGTTGGCTGGAGGTGACCTTGGAGTAGGGGAAATTATCCCCTTTACCCCATGTTGAGCCCCAGCCTGCTCTGTTAGGTTACTCAGACTGCAATAGCTGTTTAGCTGCTGCAAACAAGCAGCTTGTATAAGGCCTTTAGGGCCAGGGGTGGAGGTTAGGGTAGGGTATAGTATGATCCTACTTCCTCCCAGTTCTGACAATTATCATTTGTCATTATAATTTGTCTGTTCTTATCTGTTTCATGGGCTGTGGGTGGCGCAAGCGGTTAAGACTCTGTGCCTGTTAACCAGCAGGCTGGGGTTCAAGACCCGGGTCGGCCCTACAAGACAGGGTGAGCTCCTGTCCTTAGCCCAGCTCTGCAACGCCAGCTGGATCCAATCGTATCGGCTCTGCCTTTCCATTGGACTAATTCAGTGGCTTGGAGAGGAGGGATTTGCTGCTTGGGTAACAGCCTATCCTCCATAACAATCCAACCCAGGCTTTCGTGCTTCTCATGCAGCATATGCAGCGCCAAGCACGATACCATAGTCTTTCAAGACTGATGGAGGCCTGCTTTATCTGTTTCATCCTCATCCTGCCCAAAACAACTCTGCCCTCCCACTCCCCAAACCTTCCTGCAACATTCTTCCTCTGCCGCCCCTCGAACCTCCTAGTACAAACGTGCCTTCTCTGACAAGCACAACGACCAAATCTGCTCAGCATGTTTCTAACACTTGGAAGCTGGCATGCGCATTCACCAGGTCAAATAGCAGTTAGGATTTGAATGCTTTCAATTAATTATAGTGGTACCTTGGTTTACAAGCACAATTTGTTCCAGAGGCATGCTTGTAATGCAAAACACTTGTATATCAAAACAAATGTTCCCATAAGAAATAATGGAAACTCAGATGATTCATTCCACAACCCAAAAATATTCACATAAAAATAATTACCATAATGTACAAAATATAAAGAAAATAAAACAGTATAATCTGTTTCAATTTGTGGGTGTAAAGCATAGTGCATTGTCATAAGCTTTCAAGTTTTCTTATCCAAGGCATCCAAATTGGCTTGAGTCCAATTGATTATTCCAGCAGTGTATCTTATATCTGGTATGGCTTAGCTGTTAATGGCCTTAATTGTGTTCCCACCATTCAGTTTGGATTTCAATTTTTTTCTAACTCGCTGGGTATAATCCTTTCAGACAATGGCTTTTACTTCTTGATGCTTGATGTTATCCAGTTGCAAAATGCCAAGACAGTTATAATTTCTTTGTGGTTAGACTTTATCAGTTGGCCACTTGGCATTGCAGTGCCACCATCTTCTGTCATTCTTCCTCTTTTTATAGCCCATGTGCCACATTTTTCTAGTCCAAATTCCATGGAGATATCTGTACTAAATATTTGAACAGTATTTGTCAGTGACTGACAAGGCTTCAGAAGAGTACTGTGCAGGTGTCAGAGTTGGCGCCTGTGCAGTACTCTTTCTGAAGCTGGTTGGCTTCAAAAGCGACTGTGCAGGCGCCACGTTTGGCACCTGTGCAGTCCCAGAAGGGGGCATGCGCACGTCCCAGGGGTGACGCGCTGTGCCCCGCACCAGGTTGCCCTTGCTGCTCTGACCATAGTTAAGTGCTCTCAAACACAGCAAAGGATAAAGCATGGCTTGCTAGTTGGAAGATACTATATTTTTATGTCAGTTTTTGGAAGTGACCTATTACAGAATGTATGAAGGACAGCTGAGATTGGGAGATATTTAAACTTTTAGTGATAAAGCCTTTTGAAAACTTTACAAATGAAGTTTTTGCTTTTAAAACTCATTAGAATTGAAAAAGGAAGTAAAAGTTTGTCATTGGTAAAAGTGCAAGTCTGTAAAAAGTAATGGCATCAGACTAGCTAAATAGTAATTTGGCCTGAAACAGCATTTTTCTATAACTTGCCTTCTGTGCAGTTTGAGTAAAATGTGGTTAACCACACTGAGAGTTTGGTCAGCTGTAGTGAATGAATCAACAATCTCCTGCAATTATCCTTTGTTCTGTTTTTAGCATTCATTGTAGAAAGTGCTTTTTTAAGCTCCAACCACACTCCTGGAAGTAGCATATACTTTCCTCTTTTACCAGTAGAGACATAATTTTGTCAGTGGAACAGTAGGCAGAAGTGAAGATCTCAGTGGTTTTCAGTTTCCTTGGCTAGGCAGTAGAAGGGACTTGTTCAGTCCTCAACATCTCTTATTACGAAATATTTGAAATATCAGGGAATAAGAGCCATGCTGGCTTATTTTGTATCCCTTTCTGTTTTCATTGTTTAATGTAGAGGTCTTCGATGTGCATGGCCAAGGAAATGGACAAACTTATCCAACCCAATTTCATTCATGACCCTTGAAACATTTATGCATAGTAGTAACTTACTTGTGCTGATTCCCTTATGCTGATTCCCTGAGGAAATTGACCTGTAGAGTGGCTCTGGCTGCCACAGGGTACACAGAATTGATTAGCATAGCATGGGGAGGAAAGCAGCTGGGAAGAAGTGGCTATTTTCACTGGTCCCAAGCATCTCATGAATGTGAGCTATGTATGGAGTTGCTGTGCCTTATTGAAGGTTGCAGGGAAGAGGCTGAGAACAACACCAGTAACTTGGTTGACAAAATTGGAACTGAGCACAGGATAGAGGCAGTGGTGGGTGGGTGATAAGAAACTTAAATACTGAAGCCAATAGCAACTTCTCTACTGGATCTTGGACATGTCATTAACCCTAAACAGTGAAATGTATTATAGCTTCTGGGTTTCAACATAGGCATTGTAGCCTGAGAAAGAGACAAAAGTGGTGAAATAGGAGAAAAATGGAACAGAAAGGGAAAGGTCAGCACATACAAAGATACATGAATTGTTTAAATGCAGCAGTGAATTGAGGGATCATCCATGATAAATTGGGCTACTTTTATTTCTGATTAAAAAGTTTTATTGTCTCTGCTAGAATAAATGAAAACGAAAATTATTATTAGATTCTTTTTTGTTTTTCTTCCTGGTTGGGGATCAATAAATAATTTTGTATTTGGTTCTGTATAGTATTCAACTAAATATCTTGTACTATTTCTTGGCAGTTAAGTAGCAGAATTTTTTTAATCTTCTGGTGGTATTTTCTGCAAGAACGTAAATGCTATGTTGAGTTTTGAATCCTTTTAAGGTGTGAGTTGCCCAACACAGTTGTGTTTTGATTTGCTCTTTATTTACCACTCATTTTTAACCCTGCACTGCTTTAGAACCATGCATATACAAAAGGGGGAAAATACTGTATTTATTCAAATATAACGCTCCCCCTTTTCAGCTGAATTCAGTCTCCAAAATCGGGGTGCACATTAGAATTGAGTAAATACAGAATTTTGATTATGAGTGTATATTCAGAGGTGCACTGTATTCAAGTAAATATGGTATTTTTGGTACCTCTTTGCGAGGACTGCTTCATGAGTTCATTGTTGCAATAGAAAGCTTTTATTGGCAAGGTTCTTACTTTGTGTCTCTACATCATGAAGACTATTGCAGAAAAGATGGTACTCATTTCACAAGGTGATGTGTTTTCTGTAAGGACACCACCCACGGCAGGTTACAGGTAACAGATACATGTTATAGCACTATTAATGTTGTTGAACATGTCCCAGAGAAATATCCATTGTTGACATATCCCAGGGATTATATCCACATTTCCCCTTCACCTCTAGACCAAAGCAAGAACATTTAGTTTGAGGGAAATATGGTGGATGCAGTTAAGAAGAAATAATTAAAAGCCAGAACCTGAAATTCACTATGAAGGAAATGAGTATGTCCAGGAAATATGTAAAATTGAATTATGGAAGTGCAAAACAAAAATAAAGTGTTACTAGTGCTAGTGTAGATACACTTTTAGACAGAGTTATAAATATATTTTATATGAACAAATGAGAATGTCCACATAGTTGAAATGAAGAAAAGTTAGCATTTTAGCAAGTACCTCCTCTTGGTGCTGACTAAAATGTGACTTGACAAAACATGTTTATTCCTATCTTTGGCAGCAGGTTCTCATCTCATATTGTTGAAACTAATTATAGTTTTAAATTGTGTGTCAGTGTTGGAAAACTCAGTGTAGGTATGTAATGGTAATTTCTATACAAATCATATTTGCATTCTTTATTGGGCAGGATGAAAAGGCATTTGGTTCATGCAAATTCTGAACTGGACTCTAGTAGATAAGCATTGTTGATTAAATTGAAAGTTACAAAACATATTTCTTTGTAAAATATATTAGATGACAAGATTGGTTCTTTTTCCCAGTAATGGGATGCACACCATAAAAATACGGCCATTATGGCTGCATCTGCAGGATGCAGCACATGCCCTACTGGCACAGCCATTTCAGTGCTGGAAAGGTGGCAAGGATTGCACCCTTAGTTTGATTATAGCTGTCTCCATTCTATTACCATGTTCTTATTGTGCCATCCAAATCCGTTGGTAACTCAGTTAAAAACAGTGAGGGTCCAATCATATCCTGCTTTTCAGCTCTGATGCAGTCCCAGTGTTGGCCCATGATGAACAAACTTTACCACTCCTTGTGAAGGCTTTTGTGATAGTCAGCCACTGCAAGATTCAGTATGCACCCTTTTGGCACTGCTTCATTGGCCCTGAAAAGTTGGCTAGGATTGGACAACTTCACAGTAAACCTATCCCTATCCTTTGGTCACATATGCGTATGGAAAAGTAGAAGTTTCTTCAGACGTACTATAATATTCAAAAGGAAATGAGTGAGATTTTTTGATTTTCAGAGCCATATTTTAATATTTTTTGCTACAGAATTGTATTTAGAATTGTGTGTTGTTGCTTTAAACAGTGTAAAGAGATCTTAATGGGGATGATTGTTTCAAGAGGGACTAATTTGGGTTTCGTTTCTGTAAATAATAAAACAGCAGTTTCTGTGAGCTATACATCTTTGTGTAAACAGAATTTATTATTCAGTTTAAGATATATATATCTGCAGCATCTGATATAAAGAACACTGGTCCACAAAAGCTCATGCCATAATGCATTTGTTAATCTTAAGGTTTACAGGTCTTTGTTAGTTGGGTTTTCATATAATGCATTACACAAATACTTGCATCTTTTTGGGATGTGAATGTCCTTTTGAGGAGCATTTGTTTGTAGTCCTTCTGGCACAAGATCATTGGACATGGTGAGCAGCTGTGTTATAGGACTCCAGCTAAATATTTTTTAAAAATGCTGAATATGTGTTCTGGCATGTGTGTTTATCTAAATATCTTGTCTGTGTTGCAATCTCATTGCTCTTTCTCCTGACCCTCCTCTCCTTACTCCTTTTTTTCTGTTCATGAATAAAAGAAACTATTCACAAGCCAATTATTGCAATTCCATTTAGTGAGCCTACTTTCATAATAAATAAAATTGATTTTAAATAATATTCTTCATTGAATATTTAAATTCAGTTTAAAAACTCATTGCTTTAAGCATCATTTTTGCTATTTTTGTTAATATCTATGAGGATATGAAAAAGAGACATTTATATAGCAAATGAGCACTCTGATCAATGTATGCTTCATCTGTTATAGAGCACTGATTCAGATGCTTAATGTGTGAATGCTGTGATAAGCATTTCAGATGTAATGAAAAGTCACAATTTTATATAAGTAGACTTCTGGAAAAGAGCTTCAAGCTTACGTACTGCTTTTTCTCCATATCCAAAAGTAATGTGATGGTTTTAGGTTTCCTTCAAACCACAATTTTGACATCTATAGTATCTCATTATCCACTACGGTTCTGTTCTGGAACCTTCTGTGGATTGAAAAAACCAGTGATTAAAAAAATCAGTGGAAGAAGATCCACTCCAGGTTTCTTATTCCTTGTGCTTATGGAATAAGGCTGTGCTTCAATAGTTTCAGGGGTGATTTTGGCATGCTCTGCTAAATGACAGCAGCTTTAAAAAAAAACATAAAGTGCAATCCTTGACAGTGTTTTAAAAACAGCTTTTCTTACTGTTTTAGAGAAGAAGTCAGCAGTTAGAAATGCATACAAAGGACCTTTGCCTGGCTTTGCCTTTAGAACTGTATATCTGAACTAGCAAGCAAGGTATGGCTTTTGGCTTGCTTGCTTTCTCTGTAAACTAGGCTAGTGAACCAAGTTGTCATTCTGATTTCTCGTTTTGATTTACATAGTAAGAACGAGAATTAAATGTATTTGCAAAGCTTAAATGCATTTGAGAATTAAATGTATTTGCAAAAATACTTTCTGGATTAGATAAACAAATACATGAGGAAATAAACTGCATTGTTCTCAAGTGGAGGGAGGATGCTATCCGGTGTTCTCTTGTAGTTCTGTTGCATCTGAACTAAATGCAGGCTTCTGTTCTTGGGCTTGTGTTGCTTGTTGCTCAGTAGACTTGAAGCAAAACAGTAACCTGAGGGCTTGGTGATACATTTATTACACATACAGTACTAGTGTGACAATATGGACTTGACATGTAGCAAGCTTGCCAAAAAGGCTTGGTCACCACAAAAAGTGATTGATTCCCCCAGTTTGCATTCCTTCATTTTCCATTTTCTTATGTGGAATGCATGGAAGTAGCAGTTTGTTATTTTCTACATCAGTATTTCCCAAAGTATGGGCTAAGACCCACCAGTGGATTATGAGCCCATTTTTGGTGGATCACCCAATTTTTTGAAACACTTAAAACAACAAACCTTTGCAAATGCATTTGCCCAGTTTGAAGAAGAGATTCCATAGTAGATGGAATGCTGTGGTATAAAGAAATCTTCATTTTTCCAAATTAAAATGTCACATTTTTATGTTTTCTTTAGTTATTGATGTGTCATAGATCAGTGGTCCTTTCTGACACCACAGGCTAGTTCTTTGGAAACATTTTTTTCCCATGGACCCCTGGGGGACCAGCTCTGCCCCAGAGAACTGGTGGGAGAACTCCACCAACCAGACTGTAGCAGGCAGTTCTGCCAATCTGGGAGCCAACTGCACCTCTGCACCCTATATGTTGGGGTGCACCTGTGCAATTCATTCCCCCCATCTCCTGGGATGCACATGTGCAGTTTGCTTCCTGCTAAAGAGCCCTGAACCTCTCTGGCTTGGAGGCAGCAAGTCCCCATCTGGCCTGGCTGCTAAGGCCTTGCAGATTGGCAGTGGGTCATGGACTGTCATAGATCATATGTGACCCCAACTTCAGCCTTTTGTCTGTCCGAGGAGGCCTAACTGCACATGTTTTCTCCACTTCATAAACTTCTCTCTCTCTCTGTAGTAGCCTCAGAAGTACAAGATTCCAGTAACAATAATAATAGATTACAAACAAAATGCTACAAACAAATAATAATAGATTACAAACAAATGATAGAGTAGCAACACTGATGCACTTGAGTATCTGTAAATAAAGTTGTCTGCAGCCAAAAAGTGATGGGACCACAGAACTGAAATAGCAAATTTAATGTAAAATTGACTTTACTATTACAAGTCAGCCTTCAGTATTTGGGGGTTCTGTTCCTGGTATTCCTGCAGATGCTAAACTCTATGAATAAATTAATTTCTGAAGGTGACAGTAACTCTTCTGGTCATTTCTGTAGATGCTGAGGTTCGCAAAGGCTCTGCGCATCCACCCGTGGCCTCTATGGGCCAGAATGTCTATTTTGGAATGCAGTTTCCAGAATTCCTTTCAAAGGCATATAAATGTCACTTCTAATTTCTCTTGCAAATCAGAAATTGCATTTTTTTTTTTGCTTGAAATGAACATTTTGAGGCATACAGAGGTTGCAGGTAGACTAATACGATTTCTGCCAGCATTGGAACAACCTTTGGAGGATCCGGGTGGGCCCTCCTCCATGGTTGCGGAACCTGTGGATTAGGAAATCCATGGGTACTGAATCCTCAGATAATGACTAACAACCTGCGTTGTCATTTCTGCACAACTAAGCAATTTTAGTGCAGGCCTGGCAGGAACAGTGGCTATAATTCTTCAAGCAAGATCCATTTTTGATCACTTTCCCAAGTTTTACAGATATTACTGCATTAGAATTTAATAAGCACCACTGTGACTTATGGTTTTTAGGTTGCAGTTTATATAGGCTAACTACCTTATGAACCATGGTATGATCAGTGGGGCTTACTTTAATGCAAGCATGTTTAAGATTGTAAACATAATGTGAAGGTGTTGTGTCTTGTCCCAGATTAGGGAAATCTGCTGTTCCACATCTAGGCCTTGTGTAATACATTTTTAATTAGTATAACTTAATTATGTGTTACTGCTGTAGTAATTGGCTCTCTGCATTTTCTTGGTGAGGCCAGTTTACAGTCAGGCCAATAACTACTACTTAGTAATTTTCATTGTTAATCTTTGTCTTTATTAAAAAAACAAAAGCATACATATAATTATGAGGAAAATGACAAAAATTAGCCCTTTGAAGAAGCTGAACAGCATTTATTTAAAAACAAGCATGTTAGGAGGGAAGGGGGAAAACCAAACAAAATCGCATCCACAATGACAAACCACATTTCTCAACCACCTTAGTTCTGGTGAAAGCACATTTGAGCCCCCTGGCCCTAATTATACTGTATAATAACAAATGAATATTTAGAAAATACAGTATCTCAACTTGGGCTTTATATGTGAACAGTGTGCAAGATACTGTAGCTATAATCTCCAGAGAGGCACAGGGCCTTTTCTTTGGCAAGATGTAATGTCTTTGGCTGTGATGGATGGGAGATATAAGCAATTCTTTATAACCATAAGTGTTGTGCATGTGAAGTAGGAGTAATTGAATCACTTGCCTACATGATCTTGTATTATCTGCTGTGTTCTAAAGCTAATTTAAATTTTAAACCTGCTGCATTTCATAAAGTACTGTACTATGATTCTTCAGGAGAGTGAGACTGTCAGTTAATGCTCTGGACTTAATAGAAAAGGTAGCTGCTTTCTAGTCATGAAGAGCAGCAGATTAATACTGCTTGAATACTGGGGGATAGTTAACTTCTATCACATGGATTTGTATTTTTATATGTATTGAAAATGTCACTGCTGTTTTAAATATGTATCATTTTGTTAAGTCAATAAAAGTACTGAATGACTGACAATATTTTGCATTTGGTTTTGCTTGCTAGTTTAATGTGTTCTTGATAAAATATGGGTATTACAAGAACTAAACTACATATTACCCAGGAGATTCAATTTCAGATCTCCGAACACTTTTACTTGTGCTGAAAAGCAAAGAGTTTTTAAATTAATTGAAACAGTTTTCAAGGAAAGGGTTTAATTTTTCCTCCTATGCCATTTTTGTAAATTTAATTCTTGTCCTGGATGTTTCTCTTTGTAACAACTGGGGGGAAAAACACAGAGCAAAGGGTTATAGAGGAAAGAGGTGGAGGCATATTTTTACTGGAAAAAAGAGATGAATGAATATGTTAACCCCACCCCATCGTTGCCAGTTGTTTTGATAAAATTTGGAAATCCCCCCAAAGTTGCTTTTCATAAATAATTAAGAGTTCAGGATTTCAAATTATGGATCTACTATGTAATTTGAGCACTACGTAGAATTGTTTTTAACAAAGTGGGATTTGTGGATTAAACAATGGAAATAGTTTCTTTCCTCTCTTTTCCCCTTTTTATTCGTTAGACTCAAGTACTAGCTCATGGAAATGTTTTTGTCCTGGGACAATAAATCATAACGATTTATGTTTAGGAAGCACCACCTCTGTTCTTATTGCTGGTTTCCGGTCTTGTTGGATGAGGTACAGTGAGAAGAAAACAAATACATTCTACTTTTCTCTACTGTATATATTATGTATTTTCACTGGTGGTTGTTTGAATTCTTTCAGCCTCTATCTCTTTCCACTTGCTTTTTGCAATCATGCCTTACATCACTGGTTGAAAATCCATATTAAGGGAATACTGTAAATGGTATATAAGTTAAATGTACTTGCAAAATATTATTTGCATAATATGCACTGCCGAATTTACCGTATATACTTGAGTATAAGCCGACCCGAGTATAAGCCATGGCACCTAATTTTATCACAAAAACTGGGAAAACATATTGACTCGAGTATAAGCCTAGGGTGGGAAATGCAGCAGCTACTGCTGTTTTAATGAGAAGAAAACAGCCAATGTGGTGAGCCATCAAGCTCCTGCATGCAGGGAGGAGAGGGATCAATCTGCTGACTTGGTTTTTTTTTAAAAAGAAGGAAGCAAAGCAGCCTTTCCTGCTTTTTAAAAAGGCTTACCTAAGCTGAGCTGCTTGTGCAGAAATCCACTTCTTTGCCCATCTTATGACAAGTATGAGCTGACCTGAGTATAAGCTGAGGGGGGCATTTTCAGCATAAAAAAGTGCTGAAAAACTAGGCTTATACTCGAGTATATACCGTATGTTCATTGACAACCTTGACAGTTTTAGGTGGTGAATTCATGAATACTGCTTGTGTCATTATTAACTACGCTCTATACTGACTTTCGTTGAATCTAATGGACATCCTTTTCAGCTAATTCTGCTTTCCAAAATCAAAGTGCACATTAGATTTGATGGAATAGGGTTGTTCGTGCTGCCTCACATTGATTCCATTCGCACGTATTCCATTGATCGAGTAATTGTCCCAGGGACGAAAGGAGGGCAACCTCCCCGTCCATGGAACAGTTTCTTCACCCCTGAAATGGGAAGGGGGCACTCAGTCAGTTTGCCCCCATGAAGGCAGGAGGAATGATGCTATTCCTCCTGTCTGTCTGTGGGGTGAAGTGAATAGAATGCACACCCTGATTTGAAAGGCTTGAGATTTTTAAAAAATTTGATGCATATTACAATTGCCAGCAAACTTTTTTTTAAAATCTCAAGCCTCTTAAAATCATGGTGCACATGATCTTCAATGGCACATAGTTTCAAAGCAATATAATACAATAGATACTGCTTTTCAACCAAAAAAAGTTCACAAAATGGTTATAGAGAAAATTAAATAACTAAGTTCCTTGTCTCATAAGGGCTCACAATCTAAGCTTCATTTGTTTCAGTGGGCAGGAAATGTGTATGGGTGTAATTGCCATGGCATGGAATCTGACCTTTTGATGTAAATATGAAGGTTTGGCAGAATCTTAAGAATCTTGGCTTTCACTGTGACAATCCAATGCATATAGTTAAACTATTAAATCACATCGAATAATAAACTGCAGTAGCAACTGTGCTCTTTTTTGAGGTCTCAGAGTAACTTCTCTTTGATAACTCTGTTTCTTACCACCATTGCAAGCTATGTTTTGGAAGATAGTTATTCCAATTGCCTTCAGACTTTCAGGCAGGATTAAATTTTTGTGTGTCTGCATAGCTCTAAAGCATATTGCTTTCAGCTGTGTACTGTTGAACTATGCATAATTACAGCAAGATGTTTTAGGTGCTTAGTCTTTATCTTTATCTTTATCTGATTATTCTCTCTAAATTCTAAGTGAATACAAGTGGAGTCTGTTTATTTGTAATATTTTCATTCTCAAATCTGGCTATACATGGGTCTCCTGGACCTGTATTGAACTAGACTGGGCTCCAGCTGAACTCTCTGAAGGGCAATGGAGTTGTGCTCTGGTCCCCTCCAGAAATCTTTCTGAAGCCAACTGCCTCTGCAAGCTTCAGAATGGCCTCTAATGTTGAAAAAAATACCACTTCAGAGCACAGATGCAGTCCTCTTAAAGGAGGAAATAGTGAAATTCAGTTTTAGCAGGGTATCAGTGCATGGATCTCCCATGAATACTAAGACCCCACCTATATATCATCTCCTTTATTGGTGGCGGGGGGGGGGGGGAGATAGCTATTTTCTTGACACCACAACTTTGATGGTTTCTCCTTCTAGTTCTGCATTTTTATCTCTGGGAAAAGTTATGGTATTAGATCCCTCTAGGTCAGTGTTTCTCAAAGTGGGGGTCGGGACCCCTTTGGGGGGTCACCTAGAGCTTTCCTGGGGGTCGCCTAAAGACCCCTGGTCCAGGGGGCCAGGTCAGGCTTGCCAGACCTCCAGCTGTAGCTGCGCATGCACTGGGGCTGACTGACAGCCTCAGGGCCCAATCCTATGCATACCTACTCTGAAATAAATCCCATTGTGTTCAGTGTGTGCATAGAACACACATTTCATTTGTAACAATGAAAATACATCCTGCATATTGGATATTTACATTACAATTCTTAACAGTAGCAAAATTACAGTTATAAAGTAGCAACGAAAATAATTTTATGGTTAGGGGTCCCCACAACATGAGGAACTTATAAAGGGGTCACGGTGTTAGGAAGATTGAGAACCACTGCTCTAGGTGATCCTGCAGCTCCCCTGTACTTTGAAGCAAAACCAATTGGATGGAAAGGAGAAAATAAGCAGATCAAGTAATACGAGATCCTTCTCTGTCAAAATGAGACTGGGCATTGTACTGGTCAGTGGTCTGCCTGCTGCCCACCCATAAATATCTGTTGGCAAATGTTCATGAAGGATACAACTATTTATGTTCAGCATATGTGGATGGTTAATTTGGAAAATTCTTTTTGGCTGCAAACCTAGCACCCGGTTAGGCCGGCCTAAGCCCTCCACATGTCTTGTGCTGGCCTCAGAGTGTCACAAAAGTTCTTAAAACTTACATGCCACTCCCAGGGAGGGTTGGGCCAGTGCACAAACATGTGCTTGCCTCACTACCTCACCACGGGAATGGGAAGACCAGTGAGTTGTGCTGGCCTAGGTTAGGATTTCACCCTTTGTCTCGTACTGGGATATTTATGGCTTCATATTATGTCTTAATGGAATGTTTATGGCTTCAGGCTTCAAATTTATGAGTTTTCTTAGCAAGGGTTTGGGGAAAAACTGTTTTCCAGTATTTTTCCCCCTAGCTCATTTGGTCCCAAACTGTGAGCTCTGGCTCCCTGGGGAATGGTGGAAACCAGCCAGGGAACCTGTTGAATAGGCACAAAAAACCTACTGCCTTGTTGTATAAGATTTCATCCTTAACGGGTAGCTGTGGCCAGTGGCCTTTTAGGTCATGGGAGCATCCACCTGAAAAACTTTGGGAACCACTGACCTAGGTTGTAATTTTATTGTATGTAGATGGTTTTGCTCACATTTCCATATTGTTCCTGAGAATGGTTTTTTAAAAACTTAACCTGATTTTCCCCTCACCCTCTAGCACCATCATCACTGCTGCTTGGAAATTCAACTACACATTACACAAATGCGCCAGGGAGGGTTTTGATCTGCATAGTAGGCAAGAACTACACAATGTTTTTAAAAAGCAAAATATTAAATATCAGAATCAAATAGAGAAGATATTGGTTAAAAAAATGCTTTCAAGTTTGATTGTTTTTCAGCAATTCAGAAGAGTTTAATCAAGGATACAAGGTTAATATTCAAGAGTGTCTGCAAATGTGTCTAGTCTCTATTAAAAGACTGGCTTTGGCTGCATGCTTTGCTAAAAGTAGACAGTATATATGCAGAATATTGTTTTGAGCCAGAAAAGAACTTATGAAGAAAATAGCTCTCAATTTGTAATACATTTAAGCTACACAGTCATTTAAAAAGCAGGCTGAGTAAAATATTCATATGTTCAAGACAACAGCCAGTGTTAATGTTTCATTGAGGAATATAGATACATAGGCTACAATCCTAAAGACACTTTCCTGGGAGTAAGACTCATTGAACACAATGGGGCTTACTTTAGAGTAGACATGGTTAGGATTGTCCTGATAAACTTTTATGACACTTGAAACATTTCTTTTATGTTTGTTGCAGTTCTGTATGCATTTTCCAGGAAGTAACTCCCTCTGTACACAGTAAAATTTATCTCTGACATGCATAGGATTGCACTGTAATTGTAGGCAGTACTTTGTTTAAATTGACTTACTAACAACTGCAGCTCAGCTGATTCTTAAAAGTCTTGTTTGAAAACCAACATATTTGTATTTGTGTTTTTTTTCCTTAGGTCTTTCAGCTGCTCAAAGAAAGTTTGCCCATTCACTGAGAGACTTTAAATTTGAATTTATTGGAGATGCAGAAACAGATGATGAGCGATGCATAGGTATGTGAGTGCAGTGGCAATGGACATAAATATCCATTTTTAATTTTTTCCTGCCACTTTTCCTTGGAATGTGACATGACCTGATGTTTGTTCCTTACAGATGCAGCCCTTCATGAATTCTCTAACTTTCTGAAAAATTTAGAAGAACAAAGAGAAATAATGGTAAGTCTTCCATGTTTATTTTAAAGAGCAGATGATTTCTTTATAAAAAGCATCTTGATAGTTTTGTTTTATTTTTCATTTTGCATAACAGAAGCATCTTTGCATTGAAAATATGCTAATGACAAGAGGAATTGTGTTGATAACGCACAGTAGAATGTAGTTTTGTTTGTGTTTTATATATTTCCCCCTTTTAGTTTTCAGAGCTTCAAAAATTTCTTCTTCTGATAGACCTTTTTGCACATTCTTTCTTAGGGTGCAATCCAGGGTAACTACGGGGAGTCCTTGCTCCGGTGTAAGAACAATTTGCTCTGGATTGCAATATGAATTTCTTACAGGTTTTCACTAGGTGGTGCAGTAACTACGGGTGCACGTAAAGTCTCTTAAGTGCTCCCATAGTTACTCTGGATTGTAGGGCATGTCTCATCTCTTACTCTTAAGACTGTCAGCGGTATTAGTTTGCTTCTTATGTATTTTCAAAATATGGGGTTCAGTTTATTTTCAGTTGGGTCTCTCAAAGGCCTAGATGTGCATAGCTAGAATCATCATGCTGGAATCCATAGCTGCACTGGAACAGCAGTATCCAGACCATCCAGTCTGTGAAGTTGAACTGGTGAATTTGGCTAGTATACCAGAGGTGGTGCAATCCAATGTAATGGCCTGGGTGGACCAATGGTCTGATTGCAGGTTATGGTAGCTTTATATATTCACCTTTTATTCACTGACAAAATATGGGTAGTATCGGTAGATATGAAACTCATTAAGCAAAACATACTTTGCCTGTTGACCACATAATTAATGAAGAAGTGTTTTCATATTTCTCCTTTTGTTTTTTAAAATAAAAGTTTACTATTGGAGGCAGTTCCATCATGCAAAATGTAGTGTCTTATTTTTTTCAGATTAAATACCATGTGAAGTATAAAATTAAAGTTGAAAGACTTGCTTTCTCCAAGAAGGTGGTTCTCAAATTGGGGATTGGGACCCCCGTGGGGTGGGGGGGCAGCTGAATGCCTTCATCTTGGAATCTGGCACGTGGTGCTACCATCTTGAGATGAGACACTCAGGCTGATTTCCAGGGAATAAGTTTCACTGAACAAAATTTAACTTACTTCTCAGTATACATGGAGGAGCTCTGCTACGACAGTAATGTCACTCCTATTTGATGTCATGTACAGCCATGACATCACTTCCAGGTTGATGACATCTCTTCCAGGAGGTTCCAGAGACAGATTGACATTCTCAGAAGGGGGTCTTGACTGAATGCTCAAGAACTGCTAGACTGATTTAGGTTGAAATCCTAACCTCCACTGAGGCCGGCCTAAGCCCCAGCATAAGTCCTGTGCTGACCTGGGGGTGTCACAAAAGTGCAGTGAGACACTGCTGTCCCACTTCTTGGGGAGGGAATATAGGTCAATGCACAGGCATATGCCAACCTCCCCACACCATCATGGGGAGGAAGGCCAGATGAGTTAGGCTGACCTAAATTGGTTAGGATTATAACCATAGTCATATTATTCAGTTTTGTTATGTTGTTCAGTATACAGAACAACATGCTTCTGTTTTTCAGTAGAATCTAATATGGTTTTGAAAGAGAAATTTGGGCTTAATTTAGAAATTCCCACAAGCTGTTGGTGGAACAGTTGACGTAAACAGAGCGAAACATAACCCTGCAACTTTGTTAAATGTCCCAGGACAGATATTGTGAAGGATATTTTTGACCCTTAGGGACATTTTTGAATGAAATCCAAAATGTCAAGTTTAACTGGTTTAGCTGGAAGTTTATTGTTGGTTACTTGAAAGAATGTATTCCTTCTCATAACAGTATGAAAACGGGGGAAAACATTTTTGTGAATAACTTAAAAGTATTTCCTTAGCTACAAATAAAGTTAAGTATTGTTCTACATGAAATGTCATTTGCAATAATTTTTGCAGAATGCCTATATTTTGTAGTGTTGGAGAACAGTCAATAAATACTCTATTTTAAGTTGTAAAGCATAGGTCATTTGGAATGGAATGTTTCTAAAACCTTAAAAAGTGGTCAGAGTTTTAAACACCCCTTATTTTTCATTTTCCCTTACAGTATATGCGTATGTAAAGGTTGCAGTTCAAAGCACACAGGGCAGATTTGCATACCCAGTTTTGCATACCCAGGATTTGCATATCCTCCATTTTATATATCTGAGAACTTATCTGCATTCCTGTTTATAAGGGTTATGGGGTGTGGGGAGTCCCATACAAGTCTCTTCCGGGCTCCCCAACCTTCAGAAAACATTAGAATAACTCTTTCGGTTTGTGATCATGAAACTAGAAGCTGGTTCACCATGTTATTTTGAGATTTTTTGACACTTGGGGAGGGTCACATGGTGTTCCCACGCTACTGGGAGGCTGCTACACCATCTAGTAAATACGAGAAAGCCCGCTAAACCCCTAGCAGAGGCATAATAAAGGGTGTTGTGTCATTGCATTACGCCTCCACCACAGCAACTTACTGGGGTTCTCCTGGAGTTTGAGAATCGCAGACATAAATCATACTTGCATAAGAAAAACCAATGTAATAGTCATTGATTCCTGTTTCCTAGAGCTTATTTTGTAGATTTGTTTCATAAAGATAATACAGGGGGCATGATCTTGGTGGTTTTAGATAGATAAAACTGATAGATAGACTTTGCCCTTTGATCTAAAATACGCTTTTGTGCATTTGTGTGTACTACCATAGCTCTGTATGTTCCATGAAGCTTCCCTAAAGGAAAAATTTAAAGAAATTGTTATGACTCTTAAATGTTTTGATAAGTTAATTTATACAAATATTTGCTTGCCTATATTTCAGATTTTCTTTTCTCTCTGTCTTTCACTTTGCTAACAAACGAAAGGTCAGCTGTTCCGTTGCCAGCGAAATGAGTGCAACATGTTCTTTGGAATGGAACACAGAGTAGTATGTGGGTCGTGGGAGACAGTCTGAAGAATGTCTTATGGCAAAAACTATCATCATTTTCCTAATATCTAGCTCAGAGGAGCCCAGAGTAGTACACTTTTTCCATATATGAGAAAGTACTGGAATTAAAAATTTGGAAGCAGAAGACTCCATATCCTCTTTCCTTTTGAGCACAATGAAGTGACCATAAACTTATAATATCAATCTTTTTAACTGTATCAAATTCAGAAGCTAATATTCCTTCATTTTAGGCAGATTTACATATGGGCTGATATTTGCATATGGGCTGACAGTAAGCATAGGACTGCCTGTGGACAGTTAACTGCCATAAACACATATTTACATAATACCAAAATTCCCCTATAGCTTGTATACAGTAAGTTTCCAGTTAACTGTGCCTTGCCGCATGAAGAAGTTGACGACACAAGTGCATTCTCGTAATATGACTTTAGTGTAAGTGAATTTGTATCTGTTAAGGCATTTACATCTAGTTTTATTTATTTTTATTAAGCTTCACTACCTATTTCTGAATACAGCTGTTCTTCAAAATGTTTAATTTTTAATAGTCACATGCTGTCAGCCATGTCTGTTTATATATGATAGCACTTGTAGTATTTCAATGTTACTCATTTCTGTGCTGTCACAGGTTTAGAAAATCATAGGTGTATCCTAATTATGTGTGATTTATATATATACACACACACACACACACACACATATACATATATATATATATATATATATATATATATACACACACACACACATATATATATATATATATATATATATATACACACACATATATATATATATACACACATATATATATATATATATATACACACACACACATATATATATATATATATATACACACACACACACACACACATATATATATATGTGATAATGGGCACAATCCAGAGCAAGTTCAGCCTGCTCTGCTCTAACTGCTCTCTCCTAATATTCTGTATCCAGAGCAGAAAGTTATGCTGTATCCAGAGAGTCAGGAAGCCTGGGCTGCCCTTACTGCTCCAGAGCATGCTAAGTAATTTGACACTTGCTCCTGAGGAGACACCCCTCAGATAACACTGAACAAGGAACAGCTGTGGTGCCTACAGTGGTGACACAACTCTGCACGTCACCCGGTGCGGAAGTTGGTGCGTCACCCCTGGGATGCGCGCACCCACTACCTGGACTGCACAATCGCCAAAGTTGGTGTCTTCACAGTTGTTTCTGAAGCCAACTGGCTTCAAAAAGAGTACTGCGCAGGCACCATCTCTGACACTTGCACAGTACTTTTCTGAAGACTTTTGGCTTCAGAGGAGACTGTGCAGGCGTGCAAGTTGGTGCCTGTGCAGTACTCTTTCTGAAGCCATTCGGCTGCCGCTCTGCCTCCTGAGTGAGGCCAAATGGCCGTGCAGAGGCGCGGGCTTCCTCCACTCTGAGGAAGTCTCCTCTGAAGCTGTTCGGTATGCTCAGTGTGTTTCTGCGCAGTGCACCTCAGATGGCTGTTCGGGCCAGCTCCGAGGACGAGTGGCAGCTTCTGGCAGCTGCTCCGCCTTGGAGCAGGCCTGAATGGGCTCACTGATGCCTGGGGCCTCCGGCACATCACCCCATATGGAGCGCATCACCCAATGCAGCTCATACCAGCCACACCAGTCTGGTGATGCCACTGGGTGCCTGCCTTATAAGGAGTCCCTGATGAGATGCCAGTACATTCTACAGTGAATACAAGGGGCTTCTTGGAGTGGCCTGCTGTATCCTGAGGTTTGTGGGCAGCCGTAGTTTGTTCCATATCCTGAGGTTGAGAGGTAGGGGTTGCAGCTAGGCTGGCCAAGAACTCAGACTTTTGCTCAGCACTGCCATTCTTACTCGGGCCTTATCATGGATCCTTATGGGTCTACTCATTACTATACTTGCTCCTGAGGTGGTATAACTCTGAGGGCTGGAAGAGGGCATTTCTGCCTTGGAAAAAGGCTCTGGATACAGAGTAACTGCTCTGCCCTAGTCAATGCTAAACATGCCCTCAACATGCCTCTCCTGAACTGCTTAGGGCAGAGCAGTTAGGGCAGAGCAGGTCCACCTCTCTTAGGGCACCCTATGTTGCCTTGCTCTGCCCTAAGCCTTTTAGAGTAACTGGGGTGGAGCATCTTGCAGTTGCTCCAACTTAGTGTTAGATAGGGCAACCCAAGGGCTCTTATGTGGACAGATTAGTTGCTCTGGATTGTGCTGTTTGTCTGAAAGGGAATGAGGTTTGCTCTTTAAATTGAAAGGTAAAAATTCCTTAATTAGCAGTTAATGGCTTAAAGACTGCTTACCATGGCAGTGGGCAGGCAATTAAGCTATCCTCAGAAAAGGCACACAAAGGGTTAAGTTTGGTTTCACTTTTTATGGTTACTTGCCTTTATATAACACAAAATAGGTAATTACTGAAGTTCCTGAAACCAAATATTGTGAAAGCAGAGTTTCAACCTGTACTGAAGAACAACACCTTCTGGGTTTCTTTCTGTAATTAATGTACACATTGCAGAGGTTCTAGATGTATTTTCTCATGGGAGTTTCTTTGACTCCCTGGGAGTCATGCCCAGGACATGGCAATTTTAAAAGATTCATATTATGGTACTTTTATTAGCTGAATAAGTTAAAAGTAGAATAAAGCTGCCTCGCTTTGATAGTTGACAGTGTCAATCTCTATGCTTGCACTCTTGACAAAATCAGTTTTTTTCTCCGGTGTGTTTTCTATTTCATCATCACTGACTTCCTGTTTCCATTAAATCCACCCCACAGCTGTTTGGGTGTTCCCAGAGATTGGTGTTAATGATAATTATATACAGTAAAACCTTGGATTGTGTTTTGCAAGACAAGCAAGCATTTCTAATAAATTTTAACATGATATACAAGCAATGTCTTGATAAACGAGCAAAAAAGGTCCTGGCCATGATACGGCCCATTTCACTGCTCCTCTGGCACTTGCTCAGCCTCTCCCTGAGAGACCAGTCTATGCATGTCTACTCTGAAGTAAGCCAATTAAAGTCAGTGGGGCTCAGTCCTATGTAAGGGGAGCAACTGGAAAGTAGCCTGAGAAACAAACATAGGTATTTATATATTGCCTTTCAGGTCATCAGATTTCTCTTTTGACTTTATTCTCAAGGCAGTTTACATAGGAAGGCTTACTAACCCTAGAAGGGTTTTACAATTCAAAGAAAGGTTCTCTATTTCAAGAACTCCTACATTCTTACATGTTTTCCTTTTATTTCTAGTCTCACATTCCTAGCCTTACATTTTTACTCTAAAGTAAATCTTACACAGGAGGGGCTGACTCCTATATAAGGGGGCAGATTTCAGCCTGAGAGAATATGTGCAGGTTAATTTGTTTTATTCTTTATATTTTGTATTTTCTTTATTATTTTTTAATGTATTACAGTATTGTAATCGTTTTTATATGAATATTTTTGAGTTGTGGAACGAATGAGTTTCCATTATTTCTTATGGGAAAATTCACTTTGATATAGTCACATTTTGGATTACAAGCATGCTTCCAGAAGAAATTATGCTTCCAGAAGAAATTATGCTTGTAAATCAAGGTACCGTGTGTGTTGGCATCCATCAGTCTCAAAAGACTATGGTATCGTGCTCAGCGCTGTATGTGAAACACAAAGGCATAGATTAATATGGAGGATAGGCTGTTACCCAAGCAGCAAATCCCCCCTCTCCATGCCACTGAAATAGTCCAATGGAACGGCAGAGCCGATACCAGGGTACCACTGTATCACTTTTCAACAAGAGTGTAGTTCACAAAGCAGTTTACATAGCCAAATTTGGTTGCCTGTGACCAAATGGCTCGTAGAAAAGATGCAGAAAAGATACCAGCAGTGGCCACTGGAAGAGATACTATGCTGAGCTGAAGAGGGAGAGTTTCTTTCCCTTTGCTAAATATAAGCCATCACTTTAAAAGGCGCCCCTGTTTATTATACAAGAGCATTTCCCCCCCCCCTCCATCTGTTGACTAAAAAAGGAAATGGGTTTCCTACTAGTGCTGCAAGCTAATTTTCAAACTTGTCACATTTCAAAAGCGTATTTTTTTTAATTTCTTGGGGGGAAATGGGATGACGCTTGCCAAAGAGAACTGGATTTACATATGGATCTGGTGCATGCTCTGAATGCATCAGTGCATACAGTGACCTTCTTGCTGTAGGACACAGAATGTATGATCTGGCAAAGATCTTTCTATTTAACAAACATTTGTATCAGATAATACAAATGTATTTTTATAGCAAAGGGTGTTTTTTTAAATTACAGCTTGCAAAGCAGTGGTTGTCCTGAGACATAGGTTGACCTGGGCTTGAGAATAGCTATTTACTTTGGAAATAATTGTTCAACACCATTATCATTCTCCATGTTAAAATATTTATACTGCTTAAAGTACAGAAGGAAAAGCTGTAAGACTAATATTTATTTTTCTCTTTTGTCAAAAGGCACTAAGTGTTACTGAAACTCTGATCAAACCTTTGGAAAGATTCAGGAAAGAGCAACTTGGAGCTGTGAAGGTTTGTTGATAATTTCTTGCCATTTTGTTTGAGAAAAGTAGAGAACATTTTGAGCCTTTTCAGTATTGGTTCATCAAGAAATGCAGACAAATCTTTCGGCTGATTTGTGACCCATCCTTAATCCTCAGCACTATTTTTCACTTAATAATAATAATAATAATAATAATAATAATAATAATAATAATATCAACAACAACAAAAACTAGGCATTTATATACCACTTTTCTGGACATTTTGGATTGCTCCTCAGTCTCTAATCAAAGCGGTTTACCTAGGCAGGCGAATTCTAAATCCCTGAAGGGATTTTTACAAACACAGATTGTCTCTATCTTTCAAGAGACACTACATTCGAAATGTTACATTCACAGTCTGGTTACAACACTGGCCCCAATGTCTGAAATGCTGGCTGACAAAGTTCTCCTTCAGGTCTCACGAAGGGCAGCTGAGAAAGCTCCTTCACTCCCACTAAAAAGCAAATGGAAAATCTCTGGAAAATCTCAGATGGAATACAGCAGCCGCTTTTCAAGGTCTTGCTTTGGATCTGACTTCTGATTATCTCGATCCGGCAACCTTCAGCTCTTATCTTCAGGCAAACAGAGGCTCTACTCTCTAGACCAGACCTCCTGACTTTGAGAATTTAGTACTGTAGGAGGTTGGACATTGAAGATATTACCAGTGTATGATTCTCTTCTACTGTTAAAAAGCCCCTCTGCATTTGACCAGACCTACCCTACAATCCAGAGTAACTATGGGAGCATGGAAGAGACATGTGCATCTGTACTTACGGCACCACCGTTTTTAGTGAAAACCTATGGGAAATTCATATTGCAATCCAGAGTAAATTGTTCTTACACCGGAGCAAGGACTCCCCGTAGTTACTCTAGATTGCGTCTCTAGTCCAGCTTCTTTCATCTCGTAGTAGTCCACCTGATGCCTCAGGGAGCACATAAGGTAACAGGATACCTGAATTGTTTTCCCACTCCCTTGCACCTGGCTATCTGAGGTAGTCACCTTCTAAAACCAGGAGGTTGTCTGTACATATCTTGGTGTATAACCTGTGATGGACTTTTACTCCAAAATTCTGTCCAATCCCCTTTTAAAGGCATCTGGGCTTTAACTGATTAACTGATTTAACTGATTAATTGCATGCTGGATAAAGATTTTTTTTTCTTTGCCTCTCCTGACCCCTCCATATGTAGTGGATGTCTGGATGTAGTGGATGTAGTGGAGGGAAAATATATCCACTCTATAGCCCTATATTCACTTTATCCATCTTGTCCATAATTTTGTGTAACTTAATCATGTCCCACTTCAGATATTTATTTTTTTTTACTGAAGAGCTCCAAAGGTGTTGCTTTTATTCATAAGGAGATACCCAGCTCTGTAAGCAGGGGCCATGGTCAGATATGCGCAGTCTCTGATGGCTTCCTCTGGAAGCAAGAAAAGCAGAGTATTCTTTAACTGCACAGATAAAAGGTATAATGGATATAGGATCTGTGCATCTGGACATGGTGATATGTCCTCTTTACCAGAATATTTTTTTGCCTTGTGTCCTGGAAAAAAATGTCAGTGTCCTCCATGAGAGCAGAAAGCACATAGCCTTCTTGCAATTAATAAATTAAATGTAATAAATTATATGTAACAGTTTTAATTTTAATAATAAGTAATATAGTGTTTAAATTAACAACATGAAAGCAATATACCTAAGTGTTTTTAGCTTTTACTAGAGTAATTTGCCTGTTGTTGCAGGAGTAAAATTTCAAGAATATTTGTGGACCCTTGGCACCAGGGGGCAGTAGTGGTCACTGGTGGTCACTGGGCACCATTGGGCAGCAGACACCACCATGCAGTGGGCAGTATGCAACACTGGGTACCCATACTATGCTCTGAACACGACTGGGCTCCACCAGGCACTGGACATCACTTCCAGATACTAGACACTGGATGCCACCGTACATCCCTACAGGGCATCAGGTACCACTGAGCAGGAGCAAGTAGTGGGCATCACCATGCATCCCTACCAGGCACCAGAGGGCAACACCAAGCAGCAGGCACCACCAGCATCAGGCACCAAATTGTTTTTAGGGGTCCTTACACCAAATGGGTCCTTACATCACAGAAGGAACATGCTCCCCAGATTTCATGCTTCTATGTCCAGGAGTTGAGGCTGGGTGTTGATCTGGGTGTTACGTATAGGGGCAAAAATATGTTGCACCCCTTATCACCCCTTTCTGGTTTAAATTTATAAAATTCGGTTCTTAGTGGGTGTCTACATCATGGAAGGAATACCCTCCCCAAATATCACGCTTCTAGATCCAGCGGTTTTGGCTGGGCGTTGATGAGTCAGTGAGTGAGTCAGTGACCTTTCAACTATAGATATAGATATATAGATATAGATTGTCGTATCCTACATTTTCTCAGTATATTCTACATTTGGGGAGGCCTTGTCCGCTTTCGCAATTATGGCATCTGGTCACTTTAATACAGGAGCTCCCTGCTTTACTGATAAATAAATGATAATGTGCTGAGACCCATATGTTCATCATCTCTCTTTCTCTTTCTGAGTGTATAAGTGTAAGTAAAGAATATTTATATACGATATAAGTTGCACATGATCTTAAAACAAAGAAAATAATTTTCTTCACAACTTTTCATTAATACGCAGGTTTCATTTATTTGCTAATTCATGCAGATTAATTCATTAATTAGTGTGACTGATCAGTCTTTTAATCAAATGATAGCCCATGAATATATTGCACAGAAGATTAATTCAGTGATATAATTTATGTCTATTCCCTCGGGCTAACATTTTTTATTCTGATGTATACATTAGTAGTATGACATTTAATTTGTATGAAGTATTAAAGATATGATGGATTTTTTCTTTTTTGTTGTTATATCAACCAGCATTGGCTTTGGCCAAAAATTGCATGGGATTTCCCATGTAGAAGGTGCATCAACTGTGCAAACATAAATCTTTAGTGATTCCACAGCTAGTTTATGCACATCCTACATAATCTAAGAGTGTGGCAGCAATAGCATATTAGGAAACAATTTCTGTTTAATTTTAAGTGCCGCATATACTTGAGTATAAGCCAACCCAAGTATAAGCTGAGGCACCTAATTTTACCACAAAAAACTGGGAAAACTTATTGACTCGAGTATAAGCCGAGGGTGGGAAATGCAGCAGGTACCGGTATTGGTCCTTTTCCTTGTAGCCTTCTTGGAACTCATACGCTGCAATCCTAAGCACACTTTCCTGGGAGGAAGCCTCATTGAACTTAGTGGGGCTTACGTCAGAGTAGACATGCATAGGACAGGGTAACCAAATGCCAAACCCAAAATTCCTGAACCCCAAGGCCAAAATTCCTACCCCCTGGCCAAAATTATAATTATAATTATAATTATTTTAAAAAAATTGCTAAAAATGTATTTTTTATTTTTATACTTTTGGTTTTTTGGTTTTTTGGCCATAACTTTTGATAGGAAGGAGATATCTCAAAACGGATTTTTGCATTGGATTCTGCTCTTCAATACTAATCCAGTGGTATATGACATGATGGGTTTGATTTCGCCACTTTTCAGTTCACCCAAATATAAGCCGAGGAGGCTTTTTGGGCCCATTTTTGGAGACAAAAAAACTCGGCTTATGCGTGAGTATATACGGTAATAGTTCCTTTTCAAAGGAATAGAATAGGTAATAGTTCCTTTTCAAAGGAACAACTTTTCAGATCTGTTATATATGATCATATTTTTAAACCCATTGTTACATGCTTTCATGTAAAAATATATTGAAATGAGAGGGTAACTTCAAATTGTATACAATTATTTTGCTTTTAAAAAATAAAAACGGTTACATATAGTAATAAAGGCAAATATGTTGTGTATCTTTGCTCTTTATGTATGTACACTTTTTTTAACAAACTACTTATAGGAGGAAAAGAAGAAATTTGATAAAGAAACAGAAAAGAACTACAGTTTACTTGACAAGCATTTGAATATGTCAGCCAAGAAGAAAGAAGCACAACTATTAGAGGTATTATCTATATAATCTTGTCAAACATGCTTACCTTTCTAAAGGGGGAAGTGTTTCAACAGTTCTGACTCTTAAAATTCAAACAAATTTATTTAGGGCCCAAATCTATAGACATTTCCAGAACCCATGCAGCCATGCCAACAGGGTATGCACAACATCCAACAGTGGTGGTGGGGGGAAGTCATAGAGGCCTCCTCAAGGTAAGGGAATGTTTTGCATTGGGTTTTCATTGCAGCTTCATTGACACTGGAAGTTGGGTAGGATTGGGCCCTCCATTTGGTTAAAATATTTGTACCTTGCTCTTTCATTGAATGCCCTTAGGGCAGTCCTTGGTAGAAAAAGTTAAAACATTAACAATTTAAAAATAGCCATAGGAAAGCATTCTGTTACAATGAATACAATTCATCCAGGTCAAACATTTTAAAGAGAAACCTCTTTAGACAGTGGTGGGATTCAAATAAATTAACAACAGGATGTATGTCCTAATAACCTAATTTAACAACAGGTTCTATGTCCCAGTAGCAACCGGTTCTCAGAACCAGGTGCTCATTAGCAAAGGGTTCTATCGAACCTGTGAGAACCCCCTGAAGCCCACCACTGATTTAGAGCTGTTTATTGACAGACACAAAACAATACAGCTGTATGGGCTTCCTTTGAGGAAGGGATATTCTATTTTTTTTTTTTTTGAAGAAAAGGCTCCATTTTTTTTAAAGAAAAAGTGAGTTGGTGGAAATTGAGACAGCCTTGTGAATATCAGAGGCTTCACCTCCCACAGCTTAATACGCAAATTTCCCCTACAATCCAGAGTAACTATGGGAAGATGTAAGAAGCACTTACTCTGGATTGCTCTGTGCATTTCCCAAAGGTGGCACCGTAACTACGTCGGTGTAAAAGGTCCTGTAGTTACTCTGGATTGTAGCCAAAGTGGGGCAGACAGCCAATTGCATGTCTCAGTAATAAACTTATACAGTCCTCACATTTTTTCACCTTCAAGGTAAGTGCAAGACAGGCAAGCTTTCTCCCCTCCTGCACTCACTCATGCAAACATGAAGACATTTAAATCACTCGAGCAAATGTTGCCCACTGAGTACACATGCAGGCTAATTCAAAGTAAAAGAAAAGTTTATTCTAATAAAGCAGGGGTCTCTAAACCTTTCATCCAGAGGACTGCATCAAATACCTGTCAAGGGTCAGAAAATAAATTTAAATATAAAATTTAAATAAATATATTAGAGATAAAACATAGATAAATGAATGAATTGCTAGGCTATGTTTTTTTACGTATTGCTATCTACTCTACTCTGAAGATTAAAACAAACTAATCATCCAATTACCAGTGCTGGCAGTCATCCATTTGAGCATAATGCTTCCTGCAGTTGCCTCATTGATTGAAGAACCTTAATGGATGAAGGTTTGAAGACCTTGCTCTCCAGAATGCCCAAACTGATCCTTTTTTACTGAAAGGCCTCTTTGACCCTCAAGTGATCAAAACCGATTACACCTAATTCTTCTGAGTCTGTTACAACCTTGTGATGTTACACCCTGTGGTGTTAACAGTTTCTTGTCTCAAACAAAGCAGCATCTGCTAGCTTTAAATCACCACAGCTTTGTATCATTATTTTTCTTCCTACACTTCTTACCCACTTTCATGGTGGTAAGATGGTAGGTTTCTGCAGAGCCTACTTGACTCTATTTAAAGTCATATTAGCCCCTAACTCCTAGGAAGGTGAAAGTAATATTTTACCAGATGAAAGCATTATTTTAGCAGATGAAAGCACTCATTTTCTCAGCACTACCATTGTAGTTCTTCATATTAGATTATAATGTGAAAATATAATCACTTCTTAACATATCTAATATTCTTTATTTTATGTATCTTAAACATTTTTGGTGTATAGATAAAATGCCAAATTTGCTCATATGTTTTTGCTTGAACTTGACACTAATTTTAAAGAAAGCGGAATATTATCTTGTTTAGTGGGTTGTCAATGGTGCTAAAAATGAACATGGAATGGATGATTAATAAAGGCCAACCTTTCCGTATCTCCTACTGGTGTTTTTTGTGCATTTCCTAATGGTGTTTCTATTGCTTCAGCCTTCAGTACAACATATAGTTGCTGTAAGTATTGTAATGAGGAATGTGGATTGAATCCAGATGAACTGGATAGAGTCTTTTGCTACCTGAAATCCTATCAAAATCCAGTTCAGAGTTAGGTGTTCTTGAGTCCTTTGAATAGGTGCCTGATTGTTTTTAGAATTGTGGCACTCTGTGCATATTATTATAAATGTAAAGCTTGGTAATTATTTACTCATAGAGTGTTTTCTTTATGCAGGCAGACAATCAAGTGGAGCAAAATCGAAAACATTTCTATGAACTATCACTTGAATATGTGTGTAAACTGCAAGAAATACAGGAAAGAAAAAAATTTGAATTTATAGAACCTGTAAGTAGCATGTTGTTAAATCTTCCCTTATTAATGACAACTTTAGATGAAGAGATTACAAAAGCATGTTACATAGTTTAACTAATCGTTTAAATAAATTCTTTTCATATGCAAACTGAGTAGTAAAAGACTGGGTACAGCTGGACACCAGCAGGCACTGGTGGGCACCTTTGGGGAGATGGCACTAGGCAGTGGGTACTAATAGGCACCAGGAACCAAAGGGTACCTGGGGCAGTGGCATGCAGCAGTGGGCACCAGCGGGCACTGGGCATCCCTAACAAGTACCATGTACCACCAGGCAGAGGGCACCAGGGCTACTGTAGAAGACGTGTCCTGGAAAAAGAGGATTTACAGTCACTCTTGGTGTGAAGGGCTGTGGGTGGCGCAAGTGGCTAAGACGCTGTGCCTGTTAACCAGCAGGCCAGAGTTTGAGACCTGGGTCGGCCCCACAAGACAGGGTGAGCTCCTGTCCTTAGCCCAGCTCTGCGACGCCAGCTGGATCCAGTCGTATTGGCTCTGCCTTTCCATTGGACTAATTCAGTGGCATGGAGAGGGGGGATTTGCTGCTTGGGTAACAGCCTATCCACCATAACAATCCAACCCAGGCTTTCGTGCTTCGCATGCAGCGTATGCAGCACCGAGCATGATACCATAGTCTCTGAATACTGACGGAGGCCTACTTTGGTATACATGCCTTTTGACATCCCTTCAAGAACTTTTGTGTCATCAGGGCTGGGTGTTGGGTTGTACACACGTTCTGAGAAGTAATGAAAATTGGTATATCACTTGATTTGTTTTAAAACTTAAGAGTATGATGAAGCTAAGAAGAAATTTGTCTTTCCTAACTGTACTTAAAATATGTAATTGTATTTCAGGTTCTATCATTTTTTCAGGGCATGTTCACTTTCTACCATCAGGGCTATGAACTTGCCAAAGACTTTAACCATTATAAAATGGCTTTGCAGATCAATATCCAGAATGTAAGTGAAGGTACTCTTTCTTTATTATCTTAAGCTTTTTATTTTGAATTAAAATATGTATTTTACATCTTGTTCATACTATGATGTCATGTTCTCAATGCAAAGCAATCTTCAGGAGTTGATCTAGTGGGATGTATTGCCATCTTTAGGCTAACAGACTGTATGACATGACTGTACATGGTAACCAAATGAACTAGTTCTACAACCTATTGCTACCAGTGGAAAATATGAAAAATAAATCATTTTCCCCTTCAATCTTATTGGAAGGACCATGAAATGTGGACCTGTGAAATTCATAAAGGAGGCTACTTGAACCATTCATTAATGAGCCTGTGCCATACCTGGTATGGCATTTTTGGAAAAAATAACACCCCTAATTCATATAAATTCAGCATAAATTTTGAGAAATTGTTTTCTGACCACTTGAAGGCCTTTGTAATTTGTAAGAGTGCATTTTTAGAGTGGAAATTTATTTTCTGTGGAAAATGAGTAATGGAAATGTTTCTGATCCATATTACTGGTTTTGTTTTGGGCTTGAGGAATGGAGTGGAATTGTTCTGTGTCAATTATAGGTGAAGATTTTGAGTGGTTAGCAGGAGCGTAATTCAGCTTTTTTCTCAACTGCCCTTTTAATATCATTATCTTTTGAGATCTGTTTCTATTGACAGTTTTTATCTGCATTTGGAATCAGTTTCTGAACTGGTTATTGATTATTCCAATTTTTTTACACACCAGTGGAGTTTTTGAAAATCTCTTGTTTCTTTATCCAACTGTCTTCTGCAGCTAAAGTTTGCATGAGCCTATAAAAATGGCAGGTAGCCCAACCATGTTTTGAGATATCAAAACTAAGAAGCATTTTTAACACTGTCTCAATTTCTTTATTTTATAAAGTCCTTCTGTTTACATTTTTCAGTTGTAAAAGGGTTTTCTTGTTTTCTCTTACTCAGACAAGAAATCGTTTTGAAGGAACAAGATCAGAAGTGGAAGACCTCATGAATAAAATCAAGCGAAATCCCCAGGAACATAAAAGAGTGAATCAGTTTGCAAAGGAAGGCTACCTTTATGTGCAAGAGAAACGTAGGATACTTGTTTGCTTTCACTTGCATATTTGTCATGCTAAAATAAAAGTGTTAAGATTATCTTTGATACACTGAAAATACTAGCCTAATCACCCCTACCCTTACCTCCCCTACTCTCCCTCACTGGGGATTTTCAAGCAGAGATTCGACAAGCACCTGTCAGAGATGCTCTAGGAGGATTTCCTGCAACAGGCAGGGGGTTGGACTAGATGACCTACTGGATCCCTTCCAACTCTAGGATTCTATGAGTAAGGCAAAGAAAATGACAAAATTCAGCTTTTTTCTGGACGACCAAGTGATCCACAGAAGACATGAGTAAAGATAACACAATTCATGTACCCGTTTCTGGTTTTTATGCTAATGTACAGAACAATCCAAACTTGAGCTGGAGCAAGCAGGCTGGCATGTCATTGCTGCATCCATTGCAAGTTTGGGGTTGCTGCTACATAACCAAAGGTTAAACATTGCCTCTTATCCCAGGTAATGCTACAGTAGCAATGGGTCTACTTTAGTCCTGAATTGAACTTTTGGTTAAGTCTACAACTTTCACTTTTTCAAGCCTCAGGGAATCTTGCAAGTGTTTGGCAGGGCTTCCCAGACTCTTGCAGCACCTTTAGTATGTTGCCCACCATTCTCCTGCAGGGGCGAGATCCTGTGGGAATTGCTCACACTCTGCAGGGGAGTGATCCTGGAGCCCCTCTTCTGCAAAGACTTAATTAGGGAATTAGGATCCTGAAAGCTTGAGAAGTTTGAGGTCTACTTGGATCTGAGTCACTAAAATTGGTGGCACAAATCTGAACAGCTCAGGACTGGCAGTGAGTGCCCAGGAATAGGGTTTGGATCCAGTCCATGTCTCCCAATCTCTGCCCATCCAATATCCTGTAATGTCTCCTGTGTCCCACGTCTTGTCTAAGTCAGTGTAAAACCTCCTTCTCTCCAGTGTCCACAGAGATGCGATGTGGCTGGTGCATCTATCTACCATCTATCTACAGTATTTATATACCGCTTTTCAACTGAAAAGTTCACAAAACGGTTTACAAGAAAATGAAAAAATTAATAGCTAATTGATAGCTAATGGGTCCCTGTCCCAAAAGGGCTCACAATCTAAAGTGCAAAAAGAACACAAGCAGAAGCCACTAGAACAGAAATTGCTGGGGTGTGTAGGGCCCATTAATCTCCCCCTGCTAAATAAAAGAGGAACACCCACTTGAAAGAGTGTCTCTTGCCCGGTAAGCTGGCCATGTGCTGGCCTATTTTTCCTGTGAGTGGCATGAAAGTGCTTTATGTTCCCCACAAGTGCTTCAGAGTGTTGGTTGGGACCCACTTGGGGGTCGCAAAAAGCTGGGTGATTAGAATCTGGCACTGGGCCAGATTACATCACTTCCAGCCATGACATTACTTGGACAGATTATCATTCTCAGAAGCGGGTCCTGGACTGAAATGCTTGAGTACCACTGCTTTAGCTAGTGCAAGGGACTTGCTCCAGCCAAAAAGAGCACTCTGGATTGTGCCTTTAATCCTTCTTTTTAATAATACAGTGCAAAGTTAGGAGTGCTTCCCCCACCCCAACTAGCAGCTTGATGCATATAGCCTCATCTACCTGTCAGTTTTGAAAACTACAAAAATTGGTGGGTCCCAGACCTACAGCTCAAGAATTGCTTCTCTAGCATTTCCTTCCCTGTAAGCAAGTGGGTAGTTTGAAGGATTATGTGTAGGAGTTTATATGAAACTTTACAATACTATAGAAAACGTTCTGCATAATCCATATTCTGTGAATTAGGCTGTTTATCAATATCAAATACTATATTCTAATTATTACTATTTTCTTGAAGGGCCTGCTCCATTTGGTTCCAGCTGGATAAAGCATTACTGCATGTACAAAAAGGAGTCTAAGAAGTTTACTATGATACCATTTGAGCACAGATCAGGAGGGAAAATTGTGAGTGCTTTTCAGTGTACAGCATTTACTATGAGAAAGTGAAAGATAAGATATGCCCTGTATCTCTTCTCAGTGCTGTTCCCAATTTCTGCTTTAACTATAGTAAGTTAAAATAAAAGAATGGGAGATAAGACTACTGAAAGACTTGTAGAAAGTCGAGAACATGTTCTCGTGAAACTTATTTTTTTTTTATCTGAAGTGTTACATCATCACCAAAGAGATTTAAGTTTAGTTTGGAAATAACTAACCAGTGAGTAAAAAAGTACTTCTTTAATCTCAAAAAGTTTGCACTATCTTCATATTTGAGTGTCTGAAACTTTGACAAATTGTTGGTTTTCATGAGCTGTCATTCTAAGGCAGTCAGTGGGGCTTTGGGGACAATAGCAGTTTATTTTCCTTGTCTCCCCCTCTCTACCCCACATAATATTCAGCACAAGTTGTTTATAGCTAGCACAGGGCAGCATGAAAGCATTCTTTCATTTCCATGACCTTCTGATGCCAGGGGATGTTTTTTCCTAAACTTATAGGAGTGTGCAATAGACCACTCATAAGGCAAATAGTATTTCATCCCTTCTGAAGTTCTTTCTCTCCCATTCTGTAGTACCAGCTACAACTTCAGACCCCCTTCTTTGTAACTGAAAGACAGTGCAGTTGATGATCTTGCACAATGCATGTAAAAGGCAGTTTTGACTTCTGCAAGTTTGGTGACTTCTGCAAAAATTGAAAAACAGCAAAAAAGTAAATTTAAAATTTACAGTTTTGATACAGTATTAGTATCTTATTTGGTATATAGCTTGCTTTCTGAAGGCATTGGTATTTCTCCCCTATTGTAGTTTGTGTGTAATGAACTCTTTTTTTCTCAGGGTGAGTTGGAAGTCCTTCTCCTCAAATATTGTATCAGAAGGAATACAGATACTATTGACAGAAGGTTTTGTTTTGATGTGGAAGCAGTGGACAGGTATGTTGGTAACTCATAATACGGTACTATGTTCTCATGTTAAATGTTTTAAAAGGTTTTGAATACTTAGCAGTTAAATTCCTTCCCAGAAATTCTTTCTGGAAACTGTGACACCTAACTATTCCAAAAGACAGTTAATGCTTTGTACAAAGACATTTTAAAATTTATTTTAAGACAATTATTTTAAGAAAATTTATTTTAAGACAATGAATTCACTATATGACAACGCAAATCCATGCAAGTCTACTTAAAAGTGAGCTTCATTTAGTATAACTTACTTCCAGATAAATGTGTATAGTCTGAATTTTAGTGGAACCTTAGGTTACAAGCATAATTCATTCTGGAAATATGCTTGTAATTTAAAATGCATGTATAGCAAAGCAAATTTTCCCTTTAAAAATAATGGAAACTGAAGATGATTCATTCCACTACCCAAAAATATTCATACAAAAAGGATTACAATATTAGTGATGGGGAGCAACATTGTACAGTTCCATGGCTAAGGCACACCTTCCACACTCTCTTACACACACCCCTTCCACACTCACATTTCCCAAGCCCCCTGCCAAGCCACCTGCCGCGTGGTTGCTCCAGGCGACCACGTGTGTCCCCCAGCCAGCTCCTTACCTAGTTGAGAGGCAAGTGGAGCAGGCGGTGCTGGTTGCTGATGGGTCTCAGAAGTAGCTGGAGGCGACTACAAGGTGCTGGGGGCCTAGCACGAACTCTGAGGCAAGGTGGGTGTGGAGGCACAGCAGTCCTGGCGCTTGCTGGGGGGTGAGGAAGTGCCGGCCTTGTTCATATTGCAAGACATAGTTTCTTAAGTGAGACAGAAGTTAAGAAATTTTTGCTCATCTTGCAAAACACTCACAATGCAGGTTACTCATAAACCAAGGTACCACTGTAGTTTTGTTCAGAAAGTTGGGAAGTGTCTGTATTATTATACTCTCATTAGAGTCGAGTACAGTAAATATGGCACTTTCAAAGTGATTATCAATTATTTTTAATAATTTATCAATTATTATTTTAACAGGTTGTTAAAAATAATTATTTTTTTTCATCATTTGTGCTTTTGTAGACCTGGCATGCCAGTAACCATGCAAGCATTATCAGAAGAGGACAGAAATATGTGGTTGGAAGTCTTAGATGGAAAAGAAGCTGTAAGGACCATAAATTTTTTCTTTTAAAAATAATAGCTAAAGTTTGAAATTGCACAGGCCTATCTTCTATTGGGTTTGCTCTTAATTTCGTGTTTTAGGATCTGCATAGGATACATCTGGTAAGGTCAGTGACATGTTAACATACAATCTGACTTAACAATTCTTAATTTTAAGCTTCTCCGCTGGAGCTTGTTAGTGCAATATTCCCATGGTTTGGAGAAGTTTTGATTGTAAGAGAAGGATCAATTTTTTAATCAGTTAACATCACCAGAGCCTGAGCCACAAGTTCAGAGCTGCACCACGCGGTCTTTCTCATCCTTCAGTGCCAGTTTGGATGCTCCATTAATATTTTTATTGATTGTGATGGGAAGAAAGCTTCCTTATGATTGTACATTAAGGTTCATCTTATCTACCAGTACTACTACTAATTGGCAGTTTTGAGGTTAAAATAGCAATAAAATGTTGATTCATGTCAACCCATATTAAGCAAAAGTTGCTGTTTCTTGAGTAACTACCGGTACATAATTTGTTACAGTGATATCATTGATTTAATAACCTGATACCAGCCAAACAACAAACTTGGCTATGTATTGCTTCTATAGTACTTGTTACTTGAATTTTTTCAACTTCAGAATTTTTGTAATGAATTAACAAAACAAAATAGAGACATAAGGAACTTCAGGCCATCTGGGCCAGTTTTCACTGTTCATCCTTTACCCACTCTTTATCGCTGTTTGGCTATGTCATTATATATAGATGACTATATATGTTCGATGCTGGGCAAAACATGTTTGTAGCTCCATATCTTTTTAAAAAAGACCAAAGCTGCCTATTTAAGAGTACAGTAAAATCTCCAATAGCCTCTTGGCTGTTTTAACCTGCAGAGAACTTTTCCTAATCCCATGCACAAAGGTGATCAATCAGACACCAAGTGTGAAAAAAATTCATCCAGTGAGTTATTTAGGAAAAAAAATTGTTTGCCTGACGTAAGCCAAAAAAGGCTGACAGTGAAACAGAGTAATAGGTAAATGCCACAAATAACTCAAGACCAGAAAATGGATTCATGAAATGGGGTATATTTGGGAAAGAATGGATTCCTAATTGATAGACTGGTAGGCAAAGGAAAAGAAGTTGGCTTCTTTATGTGCACTTATACTTTTATCTTTCTCTGTTTTCAAGGTGTTTCTCAATCTGAACAGAGCAAATACTAAAAGGGAAGGAAGTAAGTAAAATGGTCAAAATGGTAGTCCTCTAGTGGCACAAGTAGTTAAGACACTGTGCCTGATAACCAGCAGGCCAGGGTTCAAGACCCGGGTCCCCTGCTACGGGCAGGGGGTTGGATTTCCTGCTACGGGCAGGGGGTTGGACTAGATGATCTACTGGGTCCCTTCCAACTCTATGTTTCTATTATTATAAGGTTATTTTATTAAAAACTAGTGGAATGAACCTGCCATTGCCAGAGTAAAATTTCAAGAATATCTGTGGGTATCTGTGGTTGGCACTGGCACTGCTAGGCAACAACAGGCATACCAGGGGGCAGGTATGGTTAGCATCCCTACCAAGCACCATTGGGTGGCACTGGGAACCACTATGAAGTGGGCATCACCAGACAGGGAGCATTAGTGGGCAGCAGCAGCATCACTGGACACTGGGCACTATCTGGCAAAGGGCACCAGCAGGGACCATGGGGTAGCAGATACCAGTGGTATGCCTACTCGGCATCCCTACTCGGCACCTGGCATCACAGCATAGTGAGCAGCGGGCACCACTGACCACTAACATTTGAGCTGCTGTTAACTCCCCAAAGATCTGAAGGTCACTGGCTTGAAAACACTGTAAGCTGTGAAATAGGCAAGACCTTCTGACCTGCTGAAAATCTCAGCCTGATGCAACTGATCAGCTGTGGAGGAATAAAGAAGTTTTAAATTCCAAGAGATCAGCACTATATTTTTTTAAAAATTTCAGTAATATGTTTGATTATTGCATTTCTTTGAAGAAGTAATCTTTGTACTATTGTAAGGGATGTGTATTATATCATTACATCTGAAATATTTTCATCTGTTCCTTCTCCTAGGTGTACAGTTGGATAACTGCGGGTTCACAGTTCTCAGAAAATGCATCAGTGCTGTTGAAACAAGAGGTAATGACAAAACTCAGATGAGTGTCACTTTTGTGATAGCTTATACAGTAGTTGGGACTGAGAATGAGATGGATAAATGAGGCCTCTTTTTACAGCTATCATTGGGAAATGGAGAGCAAAACAGGAAAAAAAATCTGTTTCTAACTCTGCCCTTTCATTACCGACTACTTAAAGTCTAGATCTGTTTCCCAAACTTTTAAGCACCACGCCCACTGTTCAAAATGAAAATCTATAATGACTCAAAATACCAAAAAAGAGATCTAGAAAGAAATCTAGAAAAAAGGTTTTTTGTTGTCAATAATAGAGTACAATTTCCCCAACACTGCTAGTATAGACCTTACAAATAAGATATATGATAGTTTCCCTAGAAATTAGTTCAAGGACTATTTCCCCAAACTTTAACAGTCATTCCAAGGTACTCAAAAAATTAAACTATAGAGCAAGACATGCAGTTAGGGACTTCCAGGCTAAAATTGGATATCTATAACTCACCAGTTTCTACAGAAAAAAAGATAATGTAATATTTTAATTTGGGAATATGGACATAACCTCATATCACAGGTTAGCATTCCAGTTAATTATTTTTTTCTACAATCTCTTCAAAATCAGAGATAGTTTTAATGTTTCAAAAACATTTTGTGAATCACTAAAAATTGGCTTGCAGTCCACTGCTATGTTCCAGCCATAGTTTAGGAAACACTGGTGTAGATACAGTGAAACTTTGGATTGAGTGCAATTTGAATTGAGAGTATTTTGCAAGACAAGCAAACATTTCTAATAAATTTAATAAAAAAAAAGAAGATCCTGGCTGATTTTGGCACTCCACCAGCACCTGTTTAGTTCCTTCTGAGAGACCAGCCTATGCATGTCTTCTCTGAAGTAAGCCTATTACGATCAGTGGGGCTCATGCCTATGTAAAGGGGGCAATGGCAAGAAGCCTGAAAGACTTAGGGCAAAATCCAGAGTAACTACGGGGAGTCCTTGCTCCAGTGTAAGAACAACTTACTCTGGATTGCAATATGAATTTCCCATAGGTTTTCACTAGGTGGTGCAGTAACTTCAGGTGCAGCGTAAAGTCTCTTACATGCTCCCGTAGTTACTTGATTTGGGGACTGGCCTTGCATGTCTACTCTAAAGTAAGCCCTATTATAATCAATGGGTCTCACTTCTGTGTATAGGGGGGCAATGGAAAGGCGCTTATGTGCACAATCCTAACAGTGTCTACTCAAAAGTAAGTCCCATTGTGTTTGGTGGGTCTTACTCCTAGGAAAGTGTCTTAAGATTGCAGTATATGTGGAGATTAATTTGTTTTATTTTTCTTTATATTTTGTATTTTTCACTTTTTTGTATTATATTACAGTATTCGTTTTATATGAATATTTTTGGGTTGTGGAACAAGTGGTCTGAGTTTCCATTATTTCTTATGGGGAAATTTGCTTTGATATATAAGTTTTGGATTAAAAGCATGCTTGTAGAACAAATTATTTTTGTCAACCAAGGTGCCACTGTATTTCTTTGTAACGTTGAACATACGCTATCACAGTTCAAGGAGGAAGATAAAGAATATTGACAGTACCATTCCATGCATGTTGACTTGGAAGTAACTGTCATTAAATTCAGAGCAACTTGGAGTCCAATCCTGAACTCACCAGCAACAATGGTACGCATGTACCACATCTCTGGGTGTCACAAGTCTGACTTAAAGCAAGCTTGCAACACATGGGGTGGAGGGAACTATGGTGCTGGGTCTCAGCATTAGGGGGCAATGGAAAAGGCGCCTGAGAGAACTAGACTTGCATGTCTAAAGTAAGCCCTGTTATAATCAGTGGGGTTCACTCCTGTGTAAGGTGGGCAGATTGAGGCTGAGAAACCAGAGAGACTAACCCCGAAATCCAGAGTAACTATGGGTGCATGTAAGATACTTTACGTGCACGCATTGTTACTGCACCACCTAGTGAAAACCTATGAGAAATTCATATTAGAATCCAGAGTAAGTTGTTCTTACACCAGGGCAAGGTCTCCCTGTAGTTACTCTGGATTTTGCCCTAAGGGCAAAATCCATACCAGTTATTGGTCCACGCAGTTATGTCACCCTCTAGTGTTATCTTATGGAAAGTCATTTTAACTGCTCCGGAGCAAGGGGCTTAATTTCACTTTAGGATATAGGCCTGAGTGCAGGTTAATTTGTTATATTTTTCTTTATATTTTGTATTTTTGTTATTATTTTGTATTATATTAGGGGGCAGATTGCAGCCTGAGCAACTAAGTGCAGGTTAATTTATTTTATTTTTATATTTTGTCTGAGTTTTATTTTTGTTTTTATTTTGTCTGAGTTTCCATTATTTCTTATGGGAAAATTCACTTAGATATACAAGTATTATAAGCATGCTTGCGGATTATAAGCATGTTTCTGGAACAAATTATGCTCATAAACCAAGGTACCATTGCAACTCAGTTGTGGAGACTGGGGCTTTCCTCAGGGAAAGTGTACATAGGAAAAGTACTGCATGCTACTTCCCCCACCCCCCACCCCCCGGAAAAGTACTGCATGCTACTCATATGCAACAGTAGCCACTGCACCTATTGGTGCAGCTCCAGGGAGGATAGGAACGAGCTATCCATCTCAGTGTGTGTGTAAAATAGCTGTTGAAATCTTATGCTCATTTCCCTAAGTCCCATTGAATTTTGGGGCTTACTTCCTAGTAGTTATGGCCAAGATTGTGCTTTTAGTTTTTTAGCACTTTTCACTGCATTCATATTCATTGCTGTACAACAATCCTGAAAATGAATAACTTAATTGTCTCAGATGAAATACTATCCCCAGTATGCGGTGCTGAAAGCCTGAAAATGGTATATAATTTTAAGGCTATTAAGGCTTATGGTTGAATTCAGATTTTCCCTATTTGCATTTTAGGCATTTAATTGCTATGCTACTTCAGAAGAGGAATGTATAAAGTTGTGGTTTTTTTTGTTTACAGGCTTTCAATTCCATTGGGAAAACATTTTTAAAACTTGGAAATCAAGCCATCTTTATGCTTTCTCAATTCTTTAAAGCTGTTAAAATATATTAATGTTTCCTGTTTTATAGCATTAGGACCAATTTTTCAAGCTGCATGCTTTGTATGACTTGCTAACATACTTTCACATATTAAGTGTCATCCCTTTGTGCCGTATGTACTTCTTAGACATTAATGAAAATTCAATATGTTTTTGAACAGTATTTTTATTGCAGCCATTTAATTCTTCAGTGATTTATTAAAAACAACCTTATTCCCAGTAGCAGAATGTTGTGATAGCAGATTCCTTGAGTTATTGCAACATTTCTCTTTGTATATATTCAATTTTGTGGTTGCCAGTTTGCAACCTGGAGATTCAGTCTTTGAATCCATTCATGGAGCACAAGACGAAGCATGCAAAGTTTTTCTTACCTGTTTTTATCTTCAAAATTCCTGGTTATTTTCAGATTCCTAAACTTTTGATGGAAATGTTTAAACTTATTTTCTTGTACACTGTAGGAGGCTTGCAAAAAACCCAGGCTGCCTTATCTATTTCTTCCTTAAGCTAGCCAGTGGAATAAGAGTAGTTAACTATGTGTGAGATTAAAATTGTACTGGTTTTGTAGAGCGTGAGCGTGAGTGGGAAAAAAAACTGGCCTAAATGTTTTAGGATTGTGCCCCAAGTTTTATACAACTTCAAAAATTTAAGGACAGATGTCTCTTCAAAGTCTTTGTCTCTAAACCAGGTTTTTATCTTTCAGTTTTAATGGATATGAGATTGATGTGGGCGGAAAGAGGGCTGTCTAGTGTAGGTGGAAACTGAGAATAGTCTTGTCATATTGGAGGAAAGTCTGGTATACAAAACACAAAAAAGTAGAAATTGAATATAAACTTAGTGATAGTTGGTTAACTTTCTTTTATATGAATCAAAATGAATGAAGGCAAAAAAATCTTGAACTGTTGGACTTCGACTGCAATCCTAAACATGTTCTCCTGGAAGGAAGAACCATTGAATACAATGGAGCTTACTTTTGAGTAAACATGGTTAGGATTGTATTCTTAGATTAAAAACAACATTTTGTATGACATTATAGAAATTTTTTTCCTTTAGGGGCCTCAGTGGCTTGAACACTGGGGTTAGAACACTGCTTGACTGGAATTCTGCAGAGCAGGTCAGCAGTTCAAGACCTGCCAGATGAGCTCCCAGCCAAGCTCCTTCCAAGCTAGCAGTTCAAAAGTTTGCAAATGCAAGTAGATAAATAGATACCACTTCGGTGGAAAAGGCAACGGCCTGACAATAGGCCCCTGCAACAGGCTGGCCAGGTTTCCCGAAGTCACGTCCATCATGGATTGGATGAAACTCCAATCCACAAGTGGGTACCATCACCTATATGGTTCAAATGCTGAAGAAGTTGCCTACAGAAAATTTTCATATTATTTACATTATTATTTACATATTATTTCATTACATAAAATTTTCATAATAGTTCATATTATGACTAGCAGCCTTCTCCTGTGGTAGGTTGGGTTCCCGCATGGAAGTGACTTCCACTGTCATAAAATGGCTGTGGATGGAGCACATAGCACTTTATTGGTAACTATTCTGTGTGCGCACTGCACACAAGAGGTGGCAGCACTGTGGTCCAGCTGCTGGACTTTGCCATGCCTGTCAGAAAATGTCGGCAGGGAATCAGCTCTAGGGCATGCAGTGGATCCTATCCTACCTGTTGATGAGCACCTTGCCCCTTTTCTCTTCATTATTGGTGGAGTAACCCTTTGGTATAGTGGTCACACTCCTCATCTGGATGCAGCACATTGTTTTGGGAAATACCTATATGAGTGACAGGGGCAGAGAAAAGGATTATTTGTGACCAATCATTTTTAAATTATAAGTTATTTGTTTCTGCTTGACAGAGAAATACTGTGGCCTGAACTCTTAAGAGTTTTCTGTAATCCTGCAGTTCCTGCCAGACCGACCCCCTATTTAACGCTCACTCTTTGTACCTACTCTGACATGTTCAAGTATAAATTAACAGAGGATATAATTACTAAAGACTATCTGTATGTTCCTAATGACAAATTGGTTCAACTGTCTACTTAGGCAGGTCACTGGGCATGCGAAGGGTAAGGTTTATATTGTACTGTATGCCACTTACATTGGAAACTGATAAAATTATGAAAATGGGTTGAATTGCTTTGACTGAAATATGGCTCAAATCTATCTGCATTCCAAATTACCTGTATGTATGTTAACTGCCTTGAAATATTCAGGTGAAAGATGAGTAATAAATTGAAAGAAGTAAAAAATTAAGAGAGAAAAAAGGAACAGTCAATTTTTCTATCTTCCTTTGAGAATTCATTAAGTTCCACAAGAACTTATATGTATTTTCTACATTTTGTTATGTAATAGCTACTTGCTATGAAGACAGATGGCAGCAGTGAGCCATCATTCTCTGTCCTAACTTAAAATACATCTACTTCATTGATGAGGAAATAGAAGGAAACTTGACTAAGGGTGCAATCCAGAGTAACTATGGGGAGCCCTTGCTCCGGTGTAAGAACAATTTGCTCTGGATTGCAATATGAATTTCCCATAGGTTTTCACTAGGTGATGCAGTAACTACGGGTACACATAAGGTCTCTTATGTGCTCCCGTAGTTACTCTGGATTGTAGGGTAAGGCTGCAATCCTAAAAACACTTTCCTGGGAGTAAGACCCACTGAACACAATGGGGCTTACTTTTGAGTAGACAAGTTTAGGCTTGTGCTGTAAAAGAAAATAATAACAATAATGGGCACAGCCTGCAAATATGTGATTCTTTTAGCTTTTGCAATGAACAATAAAACCTAAAAATGGGATGTTTTTTACAAGACTATTAAGGGTGAAATCCTAACCAATGCCAGCACAACTCATCTTTCTTCCCATTCCTGTGGTGGTGTAGGGAGGCAAGCACATGTCTGTAAACTGGCCTCACTCTCCCCAAAGAGTGGCACAAAAGTGTCTTATGGCACTATTGTAACTCTCCTAGGTCAGCATGGGACTTGTGCTGGTGTTTACGCCGGCCTAACTGGGGTTTAGGATTGTAGTTTTAGGATCCAATTAAATCATATAAGTTTTTTTTCTTTCAAAATATACTTTTAATGGGTATACCCTTTCTTAAAACAATATTTATGATAAGAAATTACAGCTATGTAATGACATTAGTTTTTAATTTGATGAATTATTAAGAATATTCATATACAAACTTACCCTACAATCCAGAGCAACTATGGGAGCACGTAAGAAACATTACATGCACCCGTAGTTACAGCACCACCTAGTGAAAACCTATGGGAAATTCATATTGCAATCTAGAGTAAATTGTTCTTATGCCAGAGAAAGGACTCCTTGTAGTTACTCTGAATTGTGTCCTTTGTCTTAAAGAATCTGATACATTGTGCCTCAAGTAGTGTGGTATGTGTATATGATAACAAAGCCCAGTTAGTGTAATTTCATTAGAGTAATAATTCTTACCTAACTTTTGAATTACAAATAGAGGCACAATTAGATGTGATGACATGCCACACGGGCAGTGCAGTCCAGATTTGTGCAGGAGGAGGCAAGCTGTTGTGCCTGTGCAGCATCTAGCACAAGTATGGGAGGCTGCTGCTCTGCCCTGGCTGCTTCTCCCCTACTCCAAGGTAAGACTGCAGCAGCCTCTATTGGTCTCCTTAATTTGGGTCACCTCTGGAGGTGGCCAAAGTCAGAGGAGATAGAAGCGGCCATAAGCCATTCCTGTTTGTCCTGGGACAACACCAGGATCTGACCTAAGTGCTACCCTCTGCCTCTGGATTGCTCCCTTAGTTGTTAGCAAGAATAAACTAGTACTTGTACTTGCTAACCTCCTTACTGCTTAAATTACAAGACGTAATTTAGAACCTTGTACCTCTAGTTGTGCAGAAAGCCATAGTTTCTTGTTTTGCCTGAGTAAAGGCTAGAGTATTTTGTGCAAACTATTGTTTGTTCACAAACGAAGATACTAAACCAGATTTACCACTTCTCAAATAGAAATACACAATGCAAAACTGCTACTCTGTACATATATATATAGAGGAGGAATTATAAAACCAGTTAAAATGATATTCCTTGGATTATTATAGCTGTCATTTTTTCAGTAGTCAATAGTAATTGCAGGAAATTTGTTTGCTGCTTATACTTGGACCACCCAAAGAGAAAGGCACAGAATGTATAGCCATCTGAAAATGTTTTCAAGAAACTTTATCAGTGATGCATGTATGAAAGTTACAGCCCTGTATCAAGAGATGGAGGCTTCCACAATTCCTGGGTTGCTTGTGGTTGTGAAATGAAACCTGTGTTTTTATTTGTGTGCCTTCTGGTGTTTCAGTTGTGATGTTCATTCCTCTCATTCTAGGTGTAGCAAGTATGATTCAAAACAGCAATGTAAATAAGGAAACCAAAAAGTGGTAGTTTCCCCTCTTCTATGCCAAGCTCTTGGTCGTATATCTAGCTATACTGCATTCTTCTTATAGAGATAAGGGCTTTCATTTATAATGCTGTATCTTTCCTCATCAGGTATAAATGATCAAGGATTATACCGAGTTGTGGGGGTGAGTTCAAAGGTCCAGAGACTTCTGAATTTGTTGATAGGTATGCCTCTTATTTTTATATCTATTTATTCTATTCCAAACTTAGCCTACTTTAAGTCTATTCAAATTTCCATTATTAGTATGTGTTTGATTGAAATTGGCTCTATTCAGTTCCTATCCAAGGATCTAGGAATCACAAAGGGTATTGTCTCAATATGTGTGAACTTCTGTGGCTTTTCAACCAAAAATAATACCATGTTTGCAAATTAGGGTGCAGTCCTATCCAAGTCTACAAAGAAGTAAGCCACATTGTTTTCAATGTGGCTCCCAGGAAAGTACGCTTAGGATTGCAGCCTTAGAGGGAAAGGGTTTTTTCAAGCTGTATCATGCTAGAAAGATTAAAATGTGTAGCATTTTATATTTAAGTTTTGCCCTCCCCCCCCCCATTAGGGTAAACCAGAATAATATGCTGGCAAAAATTTAAGACGCTTGCTATACATTGTAGTTTTCTGTGAAGAGAAATAATGCAAGCTCAGGAGTGATGGTGCGGCAAGTTTCCCCTTATTTTGATATGGTGCTGTTAACGAGTACCATCCCTCTTGTGCCCCTCTTTAAAAAATAAAAAGTTTTAATTTTCGCTTAGTCCCAATAGGCAATTCTGGCTAACCTTATCCTCACTAAGGTATGAGTACCTGGATGAAATTCTTTATCTGTGTATCATCCAGTGACACTTTTAACAGTCAAGACAGCAATATTTCCAGACCTTTTGTCCAGAGCACTTGACAGTACATGAAGTCAGATAGGGCCACTGGGATTATTTCAGTTTTCTGAGTCTCCCAAACCTGTCACTTGACAGCAGCATGGGGCTGATTCTGAAGGATTCATTGATATTCAGAGAAGCTAGTTTGCAACAGGCTCCTCTCCAGAACCATGCATGCTCCATCTGTGCTGATAACACAGTGTTCTTTGGCAGAGAAAACTAGAGGAAACCAGCAAGTGAATTCATTTCATTACCTCAGACATTATGTGAATGGCAAAGCACTCTTATATATTATACTGCTGTCAGTTCCTTGCCACCTGTATGACTCTCTTTTAACAGGTTGTCTCTTCAGGAGTTATGATACGACATCAGGCTTGAGATTCTACATGCCATGTTGTGTTAATTTGTCATAATGCGCTTCCTAAATATTTGTTTATTTGATATTTTAAATTAGAGTTAGCAGTTCTGTGGTGTTCGAAGAATGCACATAAACTTTTCTGTAATTTGAAGCATCACGTCATTGAGAAAAAATTAGGAGGTGAAAAAGTTAGGATGTCAAAAGGCGTTTGTGTAAAACAAATGAGGTTGGATATGTTGGTAATCATTGTAATGAATTGATTTTACTTTTAATGCTTATGCTGGAACTTGAGCTGTTTTAAACATCCCAGAAATGGCTAAAAGTTCTCTACTTTTTATAAAACTTTCCTTTTTTAACCTTTAAAAGGATTTTTGCTTAATTGTATGTCCTTGTGAATGAAGAACTCTGTGTTGTCGGCAGTCAGTTAATTGTCTTTTGACTATGTTTACTTAGTTCTACCATCTTATCAGTAGCAAAAGCTATGGGGGGGGGGGCAGAAATTGTTAGCAGAGTATATATTATGGTGTAGCTCATGTGTAGCTTCATTTGCTTCATTATAATGTAGTCAAGGTTGGATGTACTAAACAGATTAGGTGTGGTGCTTTATATGGATGTGATCAGCAGCAAACCACATCCTTGTCCTCTCTCATCTTGCAACATTCTCATGCAGTCTCTTTAAATCAGGGGTGTTAAGACTTTTTGGCAGGAGGGCCGCATCATCTGACACTGTGTCAGAGGCTGGAAAAATGATTTATATTTCAAATTTGAATAAATTTACATACATTTACATATAGGATTGTATTAGAGACATTATAAGGCTTGCTTGCGGCCCAATAGAGGAACTTGTCTAGGGTCACATTGAGGCTTGCTGAGGGTCACGTTCTGCCCCATGGTCAGGGTTTGAACACCCCTGCTTTAAATAAATAAATTAAAGAGAATAAATTAAAGAAGCAGTGAAGTGAGTGGTAGGAAACTGATGTAGCTCCGTCTGTGCCAGGTGGGTGAAAGGCAGTGACAAGCTGTATGAGTATGTTTGCCACACACCCCCATTGCTTGACGAGACCCCCATTGTCTACTTCATGATTAGGCCACTGTCTTGGGCCACCAATTATTTGTGACCAATTTGTTTAGTTTGTATTTGCACTTAAATTAGCAAAATCCACATTAACTCTTAGGCCACACAAATCATTTTTTAAAAACAGAGAAGATGAAGCTGGGTTTCTGCTACAGGGTAGATTAGAATTGTCCATGTTGGGTAAACGTTCTAGACTACTGCCTATTTTTAACAGCATTTGTTAAGGCCTATGAGAAATTTTAATATCACAGTTCCTATACCAAAGCTAAACCATTTTTAAATGTTTGAGGTGAGCTTTCTGTAGTGTTCTTATTCTGAAGTTAAGTGCCACCCAGTGTGTTAATTTGACAGCTGTGGATCAGCATCTACATATAAAAATATACATATTTATGTATAAACATGATAAATAATACTTGTGTAAGTATTAATATTACCTGTAGTACTTCAGAGGATATGTTGTGACCCTCCTTGCTTAAAAAACGGTCCACGCCTAGCTCAAAATTTTTTGTTTGCATTCCTTCCTACCCTACCCCATGTTCCTCTCTGCCTCTGCAGTCTTTCTTTTATTATTTTTAATATTTTTTTCAAAATAAACATGTCCTGACATGTAATCAGTGCTAGGTCTGGATTGGAAACACTCCCCTATTTTTTAAAGCTTACTTTCACATTGTTCTAAGACACACTGGACTATGGGGAGTTTACTTCAGTCTAGACCTCCCTTGGATCAAGCTGTTCAACGACATGGGCCTGCATTGAACATTGTGTGTATATGTATATCTCTATGCGCCACCTCTCTTTTCAAGCTGCTTGTCCATATGTTTCTGGAAATTTAAGTCCCATAGGATACTGTAGGATTTTCTTCAGAGTAATCACATTGTAAGGCTGCAGCATTTGTTCTCTGTATTTTCAAACATCATGGGTCTGCTGTGATCTGTTTTCTAACCTTTCATACCCTTTCCTTCATGGACTTCAGAGAGCTCATACTACTCTCTGTAAAAACATAAACCCTTCTTCTGCCTGAGCCTGCCTCAATCCTTGTAAGCTGCATAGTCTCTAAGAATCTATTGCAGCAATTTTCAATGTGCCATGGCACATTAGTATCTGCAAATGGTGCACAGATGTGCTGTGGGTGTTTGAGGGAACGTCATTTATTAATTGGGCCATTAGGGTATGTGAACTCCATGCCAGCAATATGCTGTGCCTTGTCAGTTGTCAAAAAGCTGATGGGGCCTTGATAATATTTTCAACCTTGTCTGTGTGCCATGAGATGAAAAAGGTTGAAAATCAGGGATGTGTTGCATTGCCCCCTACACTCTCTAGGTGACAAATGGAATGATCCCGGTATCTGCAGTTGTCCAACATGCTTTTCTGTTGAGGAATTATAATTTACAAAACAGATGTGAAGCTTGTAACCTTCTGTGTATATTTTGGAGAAGGTGACTGAAAAGTAATCCACAAGTGAAGTCTGTGTGTTTTTTTTTAGTAGCATTGTTGCTCTATGTATGATCCAGGTTAAAAAAGGGTTTGTTTTTTATTAATTTTTAAATTTATTATTATTATTATCCATAAATACACAGCAAACAATTTCGTGCTGGTTTCATTCACATTACCAGTCGGACCCTTCCCAAGAGTCTAGCACTGTGTGATGTAGTGGTGTATAATTCGTGCTGATCCCAGAAGAGCGGCTTTCTGCAGTTGGCAGAGTGATATTTTGTCAATGCCAATAGTTTTCAGGTGCCTGCCAAGGTCTTTGGGCACTGCACCAAGTGTGCCAATTACCACTGGAACCACCTGCACTGGCTTACACCAGATACGCTGTAATTCGATTCTTAGGTCTTGGTAGCGGGAGATCTTTTCCAGTTGTTTTTCCTCAATTCTGCTGTCACCTGGTATGGCGATGTCAACAAGCCACACCTTACTGCTTTCTATTATGGTGATATCTGGAGTATTGTGTTCCAAGACCTTGTCTGTCTGTATCCTGAAGTCCCACAGAAGCTTGACCTGCTCATTTGCAACCACTTTTTCAGGCTTGTGGTCCCACCAGTTTTTTGCCACTGGCAGATGATACTTTTGGCATAGATTCCAGTGGATCATCTGGGCAACAGAGTCGTGCCTCAGTTTGTAGTCAGTCTGCGCAATCTTCTTGCAGCCACTTAGAATGTGGTCGATGGTTTCATCCACTTCTTTGCAGAGCTGGCATTTTGGGTCATCGGCTGATTTTTCAATTCTGACCTTGATGGCATTTGTCCTGATTGCCTGTTCTTGGGCAGCAAGTATCAGGCCTTCCGTCTCCTTCTTCAGTGTTCCACTAGTCAGCCACAACCAGGTCTTATCCTGATCAACCTTTCCTTCGATCTTGGCAAGGAATTGGCCATGCAATACTTTATTCTGCCAACTGGCAGTCCGAGCCTGAATTGCACTTTTGCGATATTCATAGTCGGTCTGCTGCACTTTCAACAACTTTCTCTCGCACATAATCTGCTAGGGCATGTTTTTCTTCTTCCACCGACTGCTTCACTTGCAAAAGTCCTCTGCCCCCTGATCTTCTAGGCAGGTACAGCCTGTCAACATCACTACATGGATGTAAAGCATAGTGAATGGTCATTGATTTCCTTGTTTTCCTGTCCAAGTCATCCAGTTCCTTTTGTGTCCAGTTCACAATGCCAGCAGTATACCTAACTTCAGGTATGGCCCAGGTATTTATAGCCTTTATAATGTTCTCACCATTGAGTTTGCTCTTCAGAATTTTCTAACCCTTTGTATGTATTCTTTGCTGACCACAGTTTTTACATGCCCTTGCTTGATATTGTCCAGCGGCAGTATGCCCAGATATTTGTAGGCTTCAGGCTGGTGACATTTACATTTGGCATTTCAATGCCATCACTTTCCGTGATCTTCCCTTTCTTTAGTGCCACTGTGGCACATTTGTCCAGGCCAAACTCCATGTTGATGTCGGTACTAAAGACTTGGACTGTATTGGTGAGTGACTGGATTTCTGCTTCTGACTTTCCGTAGAGCTTCAAATCATCCATGTTCAATAGATGTGAAATTTTCTGTGAATTTTTGGCAGTTTGGTAACCCAGATTCGATTTCTGTAGGATCAATGACAAAGGGATCATCACAATGACAAACAGCAATGGGGACAATGAGTCCCCCTGGAAGATTCCCTGCCTAATGTTGACAAGTCCATAACTTTCATTGGCTATGAATAATTCTGTCTTCCAGAGTTTCATTGCATTTTCAATGAAATTTGTAAGATTTTTGTTGACCCCGATGGACTCCAGACATTTTATGATCCAGCTATATGGCAATGAATCAAAGGCTTTTCTATAGTCAATCCAAGCCATGTGCAGATTGGTTTTCCGGCTTTTACAATTCTCCAATATCATTTTATCAGTCAGGAGCTGATCTTTTGTGCCTCTGCTTCTCCATTTATTGCCTTTCTGTTCCACTGTTAAGATGTTATTTACTTCCAAGAAATCCTAAATCCTGTCAGCTATGATGTCTGTCAGCAGCTTGAACAGGGTGGGTAGACACATTATTGGCCTGAAGTTTCCTGGTGCTATCCATTTTGCTGGATCCTTATTATTATTAACAACTTTTAGATCGTGTGAGATCTGTTAGTAAATTTAAATTGGCTTCATGCCTCACTCTTGATAGAATTTGAATGTGTTGGTGTATGTTCAATTTCAGTTATGGTAGTTACCTTACAAAAATGAAAGATTTTGTTTATGGTTTGTTTATGGACTGTGGGTGGTGCAGATGGTTAAGACACTCTGCCTGTTAACCAGCAGGCCAGGGTTTGAGACCTGGGTCGGCCCCACAAGACAGGGTGAGCTCCTGTCCTTAGCCCAGCTCTGCGACGCCAGCTGGATCCAATTGTATTGGCTTTGCCTCTCCATTGGACTAATTCAGTAGTGTGGAGAGGGGGGATTTGCTGCTTGGGTAACAGCCTATCCTTCATAACAATCTAACCCAGGCTTTCGTGCTTTGCATGCAGCGTATGCAGTGCCGAACACGATACCATAGTCTTTCAAGACTGACGGAGGCCTGCTTTTTTTGTAGTTAAAAGTTTAAAAAAATTGATCAAGTCCTAGGAAAGAAGATGATTATTTAGTTTCTGTTCGAATAGGCTATAATTTTAATAAGAAAACCTAATTTGATCCATTGCTGTCTGATAAGCCTGGTTACGTTCTGAAGTGTGATCAATATACAGTATAACCAGAACCAGTTACTATGGCTGTAGTTTTTGCAATACAGTAGTTTGTCATTTGCGACAATAGTAAACTGAAATATGAATTAATTTCACAATGTGCCATAGTCAGTTTGTTTGATAAGTTGCAGTATGAAATACAGGTGCAGCCTTTTAATATATAGATTTTTGATCCATGTATTGATCTGAGTGCGAATGGGGAGAGTTCAAAGCCACACACACCTTTGCCTCCTTCGCCCATGTGTCTCCTATCTAGACAGCCTAAAACATGGAGGGAAATAGAAAAATCAGTGTATTATGTAATGTTGACCAGAAGTTTTTTGACAGCAAAAGAACAAAATTTATCACTACCTTATAGTCACAGATTTTGATTATGGTAGAGTGCTTTAATTTTATCCCATAGCCTTAGTGAATTCTAGAAATGTCTTACATAGTAACCAGCATGGCAACATGAACCTACTTTTATTCTGCTGTCTTTGAGTACTCTCCCATCTCCAGTGTATTATAATATAAATACATTTTTTGCTTTCCCCCCATTGATGCAATTCTAAAAACAACTGCAATGATTTTCATTTCATGCTGCTAGGAAAAAAACCCCAAACTTTTGGTTTGGAGCTGAATATTTGCTTGGAGCTGAATATTTGATGTGTATCTTTGGCTGAGTAGTTCTTTCCTGAAATCTTTATGGACTAGAAACATCCACTTTCAGTAATCCTACACTTGAATTCAAAGGTGCCCTAACATGAGTGTAAAGTACTTGTGACTGATAGAAGGAACTCTTCTCTATTTTGATAAAGCCTCCTTTCCACTATTGCCCGACTGGAAGGTCTAGAACAAGTGGGGGCAAAAATCAGGCTGGGGATCAAAACCTGTCTCCAGTGAGCCTCTGGTCTGTTGGAGCCTGTGTTGGGCTGCAACTGTTGCTTGCAACATATATCATTATCCTAAGCACATCAGTTCATCCCCCATGTGTTTTCTCCTTTTACCTGGACATTATTTCAACCTCCTTTGCCATTGCCTCCGAATAACTTACATTGCTATGTTTTTCTGGCTTGGTCTGAATGTTTTCACTGTGCAAGTGAAATGTATACTTAAGACTATATGCTCAAATCATTCCATGTAGGAGCGAGCTGCGTATCATTCCATATGCAGCCTCGACGTCCAGACTGTGCCTACCCAGAAGTATCCAGTCTCTGCATACTCAGATCAGTCCAGGCAGTGCTCTCTGCCTTGGTCTAGAGGGAAGTTTGTCTAGAGCATTGGAAGTGGTGGGTAGACAGAGAAAGCTGCAGTGAGGAGCAGGGACAGGAGTTGATTTATTCTCTTGCATCATGAGATCTGAGCATTGTTCATATTAAATCTCTTGGAGCAATGATTTGTGCTGTTGCATGCTACCACTTGCTGCTCTCTTGTATAAAATGTCAGCTTAGTTTCCTTCTGAAAGCTCCTATTTCTCCCTTTCTTCAACAGTGTATAATTCCACTTCTAGCGGTGGGAGGTTGAGTCAACTACAATTTTAGGGTAGAAACTTCAGTAGTTTCTAGTAGAAACTGCACTTCTGTAGTGCTTTTTCCACCCTTTGGCTATCTGCTGGATATGCAGTTCTGTATAACCAACCCACGTATGATCTCTTACTGATCATATATCCACATGCTCTTACTGCTGATTGCCAGCTAACACTGCAATCAGCATTGGTAGTGTTGGCAATATAGAATGGGTGTCTGCATGTCAATAGAAAGCAATCCTATAATTCAAGACCCATATGCTTTCTCTACAAAGCTTTTGTACTGTAGATTTGCTTAATAATTGATCTACTGTAATCTTACCGAAACTTTCTAGATGCAAAAACATGTAATGAAGTTGATCTAGAAAATTCCATGGAATGGGAAGTGAAGACCATAACCAGTGCTATGAAGCAGTATTTGAGGTAAACTAATATTTCTTTCTGAATGCAATTTTATCTTGACTTTCCAATTTAAAAGTTTTGTTAACCAGTTCAAAAATGCATACTTTTAGAAGGATCTTATTTAATATATTTGAAAATCCTTTTTATGGAAATGATAAACTCTTACAGTCTGAATCGATGGCAATGCTACCAAGTCTTCTGTGTCTTGCAAAACCTGTGCATGCTGCAAAGACAGCATGTGGTTCCTGGACATGACTGGCAATAACATCATTGCAGTTACATCTAGGTTCAGAAACTTCACAAGTTGCTGGAAATGGCCAGTAAGAGGCTGAGGACAAGATGGATGGGCTTTCCAGGTGTGCAGAAACCATGTGTAGCTCCACCTACTGAGCAGGGCCTCTTATCAACCATTTCTAGTAGCCTGCTTAGTTTTACAGCGGGTAAGGTGAGTGTGGCTTCTCCAGGAAGTGCGTCTTAATGCCCCAGGGCATCACAACACACAGTCTGGGAATCCCTTACCTATGGAATAATACTCTGTGTGCAAGAACTTGGATATAAAGATTCTAATTGATCATGCGGTGATAAGACAGCTCATAATCTCAGTGTGGTCATAGGACCCAAAGCTTATCTGTTCCCTCCTTCACTATACAGTGATGATGCTGAAGTGGGTATTTGATGAAACAAGGTTTCCAACTGTGACACATTGTATAGTATAGTTGTTCACCAGGTGCGTACTGAAAGAGACATGGGCATGCTGGTAAGCACTGTTCCGCATACTACCCGTGCCAGGGGTTCCCTACCTCAGCCCTATGACATTCATTCACATAAGCATAAATAGTTGCTATACAGCAGAAGAGACTAAAGAGAAGACGAGAAAGTTAGTCCTTGGAATGAAGTACCAATAAAAACAAGTACATATTTTAATTCTATTTAATAATTTCACATAATTTTTCTTAACAGAAGCCTTCCGGAGCCCCTGATGACATATGAATTACATGGAGATTTCATCATTCCAGCCAGTAAATATTTGACTACAATCAAATCTTCCTCTTTTAAGACAGTAATGGTATAGGTTAGGGGGCCACAATAATTTTCAATATTTGTTCCTTTCAAGAAATTAAGGCTGCAATTTTAATCTCCAGTTAGGCCAGCCTAAGACCCAGCACAAGATCTGTGCTGGCCTGGGGGGTGTCACAAAAGTGTTGTAAGGCACTTCTGCCCCACTCCTGGGGGAAGGTCAGTTCAGTGCATAGACATGTGCTTGCCTCCCTACATCACTATGGGAATGGGAGGACCAATTAGTTGTGCCTGCCTAGGTTAGGATTGCACCCTGTGTGACTAACAGCAGAAACATGTCCTCAGAAATATTTTAAATGAAAACTATTTAGAAATCATATGTTTCCCCCAGATATCAGCAGTCCTGTAAGTGTGTAAAATGTTTGAAGGTACAAAAATGTACATAAGTAGGATTATTTTGTGAAAGGATGAAAGCCCTAAACAATAAAAATTATCTTATAAGTTTATTCCTTACCCTGCAGTTTTTTTCCATACAAATAGATGTGGCACATATAGGGTGCAGAGCTTATTCCCGTTTCTAAGCCTTTAGAGCCAGAATTGTCCAAAGACACTTCTGTGGTCAAGGAGCTGGCATGACTTCTGAAGGTGCACAGAATGCTGTTTTACCTTCCCACTGAGGTAGTACCTATTTATCTACTTGCGTTTCATGCTCGATGCTGTATGCGAAGCTGGAGTGTCCTCTCCAGAGCATGAAGGTCTCGATAGATGAATATGGAGGATAAGCTGTTACCCAAGCAGTGAATCCCCCCTCTCCATGCCACTGAAATAGTCCAATGGAACGGTAGAGCCGATACAATTGGTTCCAGCTGCATCGCAGAGCTGGGCTAAGGATAGGTGCTCACCCTGTCTTGTGGGGACCTGGGTCTCGAACCCTGGCCTACTGGTTAACAGGCACAGTGTCTTATCCACTATATACATTGGGGCAAAATAAATTTACTTTAATGATAAATAAAAATGCATTCCATGAAAAGAGAGAAAGCTTGGAATGGAAAAAGGCGACAGAAATATTTGCAGGTTAAGTTTTAGCAAGAATTGTATTTCACAAAGCATGAGACTTCAAAAATTGCCAATTCATTCTCTGTTGTAGAAAGTGGCAGCCCTGAGTCCCGCGTTAATGCTATCCACTTTTTGGTCCATAAACTTCCAGAGAAGAATAAAGAGATGTTGGATATTTTGGTGAAACATTTATCTAAGTAAGCATCTTGTATCTTAATTTAGAAATGTTCAGATATTAGTTATGATCTAACTTACAAAACAGATGTGAAGTTTGCCACCTTCTGTATGTTTTGGAGAAGGTGAGTGAAATGTAATCTTAAGTGAGGTTTTATAGGTTTTTGTTTACCATCATTACCGTTAGATCCAGGAATATCCAGGATGAAAAAGTGTGTCTGTTTTGCAAACTTATAGATCACGTGAGATCTGTTAGTAAATTTAAACTGGTCTCATACCTCCCTCTTGCTAGAATGTGTTGGGTGTATGTTCTAATTCAATTAGTTGCACTGACTAGGGCAAAATCCATAGCAGTTACGGGTCCACGCAGTTATGTCACCCTCTAGTGTCATCTTATGGAAAGTCACCTTAACTGCTCCGGAGCAAAGGGCTTAATTTGACATTAGGATATGGGCCTATATTGCTCAAGCATATCTTTTTTGCTTCAGGAAGTAGGAAAATGTGATTTTTTCCATGAATATTATACTTTAATTATACATTATACTTCACTTTCCAGTATCAATAATTTTTGTGGTTCTCTCCCTTTTTCTTCTTGAAAAGTGTTTCAAACCATGCCAAGAAAAACCTCATGACTGTGGCAAATTTAGGAGTTGTGTTTGGACCAACGTTAATGAGACCTCAGGAAGAAACTGTGGCTGCCCTCATGGATCTGAAGTTTCAGAATATTGTTGTGGAGATCCTAATCGAAAACCATCATAAGGTAAAAAGGTGGAGGGAAAGACTTTGCTTTTGTTTAGTAGTTTTATAGAATCTGATGAAAAATGTGCATTACACATCATAGAAACATACAATATGTTGATCATTGCATTCTGATTTTATTCCATGTAGAATACTTCCCAGATTAAATATCTCCCACATGCTCATACTCTGATCAGTAGTCTTTTTACGCAAATATATGCTTTTTATTTCTGCAAGAACATTAAGAAAGACTGTCTTACCCCCAAATCCAGAGTTACGGGAGCACGTAAGAGACTTTATGCGCACCCGTGGTTACTGCACCACCTAGTGAAAACCTATGGGAAATTCATATTGGAATCCAGAGTAAGTTGTTCTTACACTGGAGCAAGGACACCATGTAGTTACTCTGGATTTTGCTCTTAGTTTTGCTTTTGCACTATTATACCCTTTTCCCATTTAACCTTTGGGTATCCTCCTTATATCTTTCTTTTTGTAGCTCCTGATATCCTCAGGTTCAATTTACTTGACTTTTTCAGCTATTCCAGATAGCATACTTCTACAACTAGGTTGCTTCTCTTTGGTAGTCATACCTTTTCAAGTTTGGCCTTGAGAATATACAGTATCTTGTCTGTGCCAGTGGTTTGCAAGCATTTCAAGCCAGGACCCCTTTCTGAGAATAACAGTCTTTCCAGAACACCCCCAGAAGTGATGTTATGGCTGAAAGTGACATCACTATGGTGCCAGACCTCCTTCATGTCTACTCAGAAGTAAGTCCCATTGAGTTCAATAAGCCTTTCTCCCAGAAAAGCAGCCTGAGTTTCCCATACCAAGATGCTGGCAGGCAGTGCCCCATTCCATACCAAGATGCTAGCAGGTGGTACCTAGCTTTTTGTGTCAGGAATTTGACACAAATTTTGCAACTTCCCTGAAATGAATTTACAATCTTCGAAGGGGGTCCCAACCCCCAGTTTGAGAACTACTGTTCTGGACCACTACACAAATGTTCTCTATATCCTCATTCCTTAAGTGGGTCATTAATGCTGATTTCACATTCAAAGTAGCAGTATTTTTTCCCTTTTCGAAAAATAAAAAAAATTTAGAGGAAAAAAGAATGAAAACATATGTATTGACTTCTACAGCCCTCTCTTGATGCCTCCCTAGGGTTTTAAAAAGTATAACTAGTATTTTTGTTTCATATCCTTAATTGCTTTTACATTTCTACCATCACTTCCTCACTTGCCAGAAAGTGTCGGCTTTTTTGACTGGCTCTTCTCTCCCACACGCTCTCCTGCTGCTTCCCAGACTGGCAAAGAGCTTGCTTTCAGTATTGTGGAGACTCTTCTCGATTCATTATTGCCAAGCTGGCAGACAGATGTCTATAGAAGCATCACATCAACTCAGACTAAAAAGGTTCTCTTTTAAAAATTCTTATTTCCCTAGTTCTAAATGACTGAGAGGTGGCAGTAGAGGCAAATAGATTTTTTATTGGTCATACTTTATCATAGTAGAAGAGCTCTATTCTTGACTTTTCTGAGATTTTATTGCCAGGAAAATATCAACATATGTGCTTATATTCTTTGTTATAAGAAAATACTAATTCTTAATTCAGAATGTTTCATGTGCAATATGGCAGTGAGCCATACAACAACCATCCAGAGCACTCTGGTATTATCATCATCTTACTGATGGGCTATTGAAGTTGAGAGGATAGGTGTGATCAACTAGTGAGTTAATAATTCAGCTGAGATTTTCGCCAGGAATATCAAGTTGATAAACTATGATCCTGATGGCAGTGTTGCACAAGGTCTGGAGAGTTTCCTGTTGAAACGATTGTATGTGGACTTCTTGCACCCAAAATCAGAGTACAGTGGGCCCTCTTTATCTTCAGGTTTGGGGTCTATGGGTTTGGATTGTGTTGCTGATCCCACAGCTGAAGGGGCTAAGAGGGCCCAGATATGACCAGAAGTACCTGAGTAGGTCTGGAGGAGGATGGAAGACTGCGCACAGCCCCCAGGTGATGTTGGTTCTCCTTGATCCCCATAGATTTCATTATCAATGAAATTTGGGGTTATGCATCAGGTTCTGGAACAGATCCTCTGCAGATACCAAGTGTCCACTGCTCTGCTCTTTAACCTTGTTAGGATTTGTTGGACACTCATTTTTTACCCCTTCTGTTAAGAGGTATAATAGCATAATAGAAAGGTACATACACCATAGATCATTAGCATAATGATCATTAGCATAATAGATCATTGGCATAAAGGTATATACACCATAATCTGTTTTCTTTATATGTAGGTCTTCCTGATCTTTCCAAGATAATTTGCTGCTCTAAGCAACTTACAGGAACTCAGGTTGTAGCAAATGAAATGAACTGAGTATACTGTAATGTATCCAGTAGATATAAAATGGAGGCTGTAATAAAACTAGCTACTACTTTTAACCACTAATAGATACTGACAGTGTAAAATGATTAAAGAAAAGTGAACTTGGCATTCAAAATCTTTTTTTCCTTGAAATCATGAATAGGTTTTTTTTTCTTTTTGGTTGATATTAACTGTTGAGAATAATTGATTACATGGTCAATTATGCCTGTTTTTATATGAGACAACCAGAATCTTCAAAATCTAGTCCGGAAGGGAGGGGCACAGGAAAAAGCAGATGGCCTATTCTGCCACTCCTGGAGTAGAAATCCCATTTACAGTATGTGCACAGCATGTGTGATGCTACAACATGTGGTGGTAATTATCTAAAGAAAGAACATTCTCATCCTTTATAGTTTAACTCTATACATGTAAAGCACATTAACTGGATTTTCCATATCCTCTTTACTTTGGACATAGTTCCTATAATAGTTTGTTCATATGGGGAACACTTTATGATGAAACACCGATATCTTTATCATGTGGTTTCAGTATAATACTTTACAATAGACATTCTGGGTTGAACTCAAAAGCTAAAAAGCTGTTTAAGTAGTTTTTATAATACTTTATCTGTTAAACCAATAATTTTTTGTAATACCAAAGAGCATTATATTATCTATGTACTTATAAGAAAAACACTGACATTCTCAAAATATCTGAGAAACTCCAAATAATTTTTCCCATGTTCACATTTAAGGAAACTAGAGACAGGAAACTCTCTCCACTCTCCGCAAATTGGAAACTGGTTACCTATCTAATTTGGTATACCTGTTCCATCTTTTTTCACCAGAAACATCCCAGTGAGATAGCTTGATGGCATCAGGAAACAGCTTTTTAAAAACAACCTCTAACTAATAATGCAGTAAAAAAATGGAATTAATGCTGCAACATCAAAAATTACTAGCAGCAACTCGAAATGCACTAAGCTCAAGGATCTTGGTGTAAGAAATGCGTTTTCACTAATCATCTAAAAATAACAGTAGATGAGGGCTGACAAAACTCCCTTGGCAGGCACTAGAGATACTGCTGAAAATGCTTTGTGCTTAATTGAGAATAACTTTGCCCCTGACCACAGAAGTACTTGCACCAATATTTCTCCAGATTGTTTTAATTTCACGGTGGAGAGGGGAAAGATAGTGAAAGAAACACTTAGAAAGATAGTGAAAGAGGGGAAAGAAACACTTCTTGAGAAATCCTATATAATCAGAGTTTCACAGCTAAACTAGCATGTTGGACTTAGGAAACAATCCAATAAGTAATGCAATTCAGAACAAACTGATGTTTACTCTTAACTTACTCTACCTAAAAGCTGTGTTAATGCATTTTGGAGCCATTGATGTTTCCAAATTGTATGCAAGGGCAGCCTCAGCCACAGCATATTGAACTACTCAAGGTGGAAAGCTACCAGAACACACATGACAATTCAGTTCTACTGTTACATCTCCATTGACAAACGGGATGAATCTGAATCCATTTTCACTGGGCTACCAAAATCACATCCATCTTCAAAATCTTAGATCTAAGAGCAGTCCCAACTAGTAAGTTTGCTTATGTGAGAGACCTGTTACTCCACTGAGAAAATGTGCGGCAACATCATCATCTCTTCTTTGTCTCAACTAAGTTTCAGTTTATTCATTCTCATTCAATCCATGACTAATTTTAGACAGGCTCTGCCAATTCAAAGGGGAAGGAAAAATGTTAAGTTGGTATCAGTTCTAAAACCTTGTATAATAACATGCTAGTGTTTTAATGCAGTTGTCAAAAAACATACAGGATCATATGAACAGTTTCCAAGGGAAAAAGAACAGTAGTCTCCTATCATCATCTTATGGAACTATCCAATGAAAAGAGGGGGTACATTAAAGCAAAGACATTAAAGCATAGTGTCCACAAGGACACTATGTTGCGGAAAAAAACACTGTTATTGAAACTGATTACATTTTAGAAATGTAAAAGCAATTAAAGATATGAAACAAAAATACTAATTATATTTTTCAAAACCCTAGGGAGGCATCAAGAGAGGACTGAAGAAGTCAATACATATTTCTCCCTCCCCCCAATTTTCATTTTTCTCTTTTTTATTTTTTGAAAATGGAAAAACACTGCTTCTTTGAATGTGAAACCAGCATTAATGACCCACTATTAAGGTGTGGAGATACAGGGAATATTCTTGTAGTGATACAGACCAGTGGTTCTCAAAATGGGGGTCAGAACCTGACCCCAGCTGAAAGCCATGCAGAAAGAAATGGAGATCTATCAGTTTCATCCAAAAACATTGGAGCTAATTAATTGCTGGTGATTAATTAATTGGAGCTCATATTAATTAGCTTACAGCATTTATCTGTCCTCATACTTCTGAACCTGAATATTAGTCATAGTATGTCACACTGTAATTTAAAGCCATTGCCTTCTGCCCAGTTAAAAGATGAGCAGTTCTCCCTTTATTTGTCATTATTTTGTTGTCTTCTAGTAACAAAATTTCACTGCATTTCTAAGATGGCTGTGCACTGACCTTGGCCTACAAGCATCGTTACCACTGGCATCCTAACTGTGCAATGTTCAGATGTACACTGTTGGGTGTGCAGCTATTAAAAGCAAGATCAATATACCATGCAAATAAACCCAGCTTTGAGATGGAATTGAGGTCAAAACAACCTCCCCAAACATTTTACAGTAGTACAAATTGTAAACTCTAACATCCACTGGCAGCAATTTTCATATATTGTAGAGGTTTTAAAATACTTCTCCTTGCATCAGATATAACATTTCTCAAATGGAATAGACAGCTGTGCTCCTGCTGTTTATAACAGAGTGAACCATAGACTCCAAATAGACAAAACTGAAGTAAGAATAAGAAACTGAATGCAGATTATTACTACTCTCTTTAACACTTACTGCCAAAACTTGCTAAGACACCATTTTTGCATATGTTTAGTCTCTGAAGATGGCACATGAGGGAACTGAAGAGATTTCTGTTAAACACATTTGGCAATTTTTTTAAAGTATGATTTCGGATATAAATTACAAAGCAGTCTTCTAGAAAAATCCAATTGTAGAATTCTTAGAAAATAATGACTGGGAATCAACCTCTAACATTTGGAGTATCTACTGTACCTTGGCATTCTGTCTTGACAGGATCATTGCTTTTCAGAATAACATCAGTCTCTGATTCTGCTACAGCATCCCAGAAAAGTGCACGTGTCTCCAAAACTCTTTTTAGCTTCTCTCCATCAAATCGCGTGTTTGCTCCAAAATTTATTTGATTAGCGATCCCCAGGGTCACGAATGTCTATTGTGCCAGAAGTATGGCTACCCTCTTTGTTATCTCCAGACAGAGTACCAATTTATGAAGGGTTTAGGATTGCCTTAATGGATTGGCTATATTATCTGCGCAAACCAGGTCAGCTGCAGCCTTCATTAGGACTTTTCATTTATCTTTCTGAGACCACCAGCACCCTCCATTGATTGTGCCAGCTTCCTAGGTGCCCCTACATTAGACTGTACAAAGCATAACAATGAAAAATAGATTGCTTATCTGTAACTGAATGTACCTATGCACAATTCATCCCCCTCCCTCACTGCAGTGTCTGTTTCTTTTGCTGGGGTCAGAGCCATCGCGTGCGGGTGCGGCTGGTGCAGTTCTCTCCAGAGCAGGGTGACATGCCAGAGGGGTTTGACAAACCCCTCTGATGTGTTATCTCCCTCCTGTGTGTCTCTCCTAGTCTAATGTGCATGAGTGATGGTTGCGTGTGTGCACTGCCTTTGAAGACTCCAGTAACTGAGTGACTCAGGGCTGGAAGCTTCAGAAGTACAACAGAGGGGGTAACACCAGGTGACGCGCACCATTGTGGCGCCCCTGGCTGGGGTTATGGAAAAATTGAATGAAAAGCATTTGCCTCTCATTGAGGCAAACAGATTTGAAAATCTGACTTCTTGAAGGAAGGAAAATGCTTCACACAAGTTTATATATTTTGCTTCACACAAGTTTATATATTTGCCTCTTTGCACAGTAATACTAACAGGTAAGGAGCCTCCTATTATGAAAAGCCTGTTATAAAATATGGACACAATCACAGTCTAACCACTTTTACATTTGATTGATTTCAGTCAGAGAATCAAGCCATGTATTTGGATTATCTTAATCAGTGTTAAAAATAGCTGAATTGGTTTGGGTTGTACCTTTTGCTTGTACTGACAATAAGATAATGACCCTTCTTTAAGCTATTACCTTGAACTGATGAATGGAGTAGATTAATGCAATGCCTACAGTGACTGTAAGAATAGAAAAGTAGATTGATTCTATGACCTTGAGTGACCCTCTTGTAACTGACTACTGTACTTTAAAATAACCAGAAGAATGCATCTTTATTTCAGTTTTAATGCCTTTGATTTTATACAAAATTAAATTCAGGCATCTGTACAATGTGGATTCCTCAGTTAAGAAAAGATAAAGTGTGCAGATTATTAGATGGGTCGAGTCACAATCCATTTTGGGTTAGATATTCTTAGGATTTCAGTATACAACTAAACAATTGTCATGCAGTCTTTTGTCTTTCATTCTCTTTGTAGATAAAAAACAACGTAGCTCTTTGTAACACTAATTTTGTATTTATTTATCTGAGGCTGCAATCCTGTACACACTTTCCTGAGTGTAAGTTCCATAGAAAACAGTGGAAATCACTTTTGAGTAGACATGCTGAGGAGTGCACCCTTAGTTCCTTAATTCATATTATATATTTGGAAAGGCTGTGATGCAGGACTGTGCATAATTGGTATCAAGGTGTATTTTCTTTATAAATTGCAGGACAAAGCAGATTTGATCTGTTCATGTCTGTAACTTTGACAGTACTAGTACTATTAATACTCTTGAAAGTTAGGATGTAGTAGTTAAAAACCACATTTTTCCACTGTTTTTGCTCATGTCATTGGCAGGTGTTAATATTTCAGTCCCAGCATATTTAATTCTCTCATATTCTTCAAATGACATTAGTCCAGTGTACAAAAGCAGGAGTGTTTGTGACATGAATTGTTAAGTGCGGGCTGCAATCAGGATACAAGAGGAAGCTACAGACTTTGTACTGTGTGCTACTTTTAGAAATGGCTGAATTAACAAATTCATAAATCACAAGTGATGAAAAAGCACATGTTATATTTTAACCTTGGGTTTTTTTCCAATAGTGTTATAGTTGGCCACCCTACCAACCTTTTTGTTCTAGTGGGCACAGTTTTTATAGAAGTAGCTTTGCTTTTAAATCCATTTCTCATAAGTGTTATTCCTGAGTAATAAGTGTAATTTCCCTAGTAAAAGGAATTAGCCCTGCAATAGGACCCTTCAGTTGCCATAGAATGATATGCATTTGTGTAGTGCCGGAGGAATCGTGGAGAATCTGGATCAATGTTGCAAGTTGATTAGCAATTCCTTGACAGCCATCATGTTTGTTAAATTGCATACTAATTGTTATGAGAAAATGAAGTATGTCAATTAGCTGTAACCTTACATGTGATACATTTCCAGTATATAACATTTTATGCTTCTCTTTATCAAGATATGAATTTCAAAAACTATGAAAAACACTGATCCACAAAAATATGATGTTTTGGGGGAACAAGTTCATTATATTTAATTTATTACAATTTGTACATTTTTTGTATGATCAGAAATTTATGAGATTGCATTTATAAATTGCATTACAGTCTCTAGTGAATCAATACATCTGCATTTCATTAAATAAATGAATTTTAAGTTGTAGAGAAGCTTGATATACACAAGATGAGGAGATATAAACTACTGAAGTGTGTGTTTATGTATAAAATCAACATCCTATATCCTTGCTTGTGGTTGTGTGGCAACAAATCTCTTGATTCTTCTGAATACCAACTATTTCATTTTATTTATCATCCTTGTATCTGACCTTATGGTTGGGTAGGATGTTATCTTAGTTTGTCTCTGGACTAGGTCATATGTCCCTCAAGAAGCCTACCAGGTCAGATCAACTCTGAAACCATCAATTGGCAGTGGAAGCACACAATAGTCCATCAAAGGATGAAGGGTTTTGTCCAGGTCTCCCATTTCCTTGGTGGCTGTCCCATCTATATTCTTCAGGGTGGCTCACAAAACAATAATACATACAGTAAAAATACAATAGGAAAATCTTCCAGCAGAGATAGTCAAGTACTTATCCTCTCCTCTCTATTGGAAGGCAGAGGCCTTCATTAATGAGCCACCAACCAGAATTTGTTGGACTCAGTCCTTAGCTTGCTTAGGTTTTTTGTTGACCATGAAATGACCCTTTGTGTATGGGTCTATAAACAGGGTGACCAGATGCCCAAACCTCAAAAGGAGGACAAGATCTTGCTTGCCTCTCAGCCTGGCCTTTCTGGCAGACAATGGCACATTTGCCTACTCACGAGTAAAGCCGTGATATTGGCACTGTCACTTTCCCATAGAGCTCAATGCATATTTTGTATTTTTAGTTTTTTTCCATTACGTTTAATAGGAAGCTGATATTTGAAAACCAATTTTTGCATTGGATTCTGCTCTTCAATACAAATCAAACGATCTATGACATGATGGGATGTATGATATGATGCACACCGTTGCAAAGTTCCAAAATGAAGCCCTTTTGGAGGACACACAGACAGGAAACTGAAAAAAGGGGACAAACCCGTAAATTTCCAGTCATATGGTCACCCTGTCTATAAAGTACTGTGGTATGTCTCCATAGAGCTTGCAGGTAAAATGGAGGCAAAAGAATCAATGTGTGGATTTTTATACTGTCCTCTATCAGAATTCAGGTTTAAGTGCTACTTGTAACTATGATTGCAGTTTCACCCCATCTCCATTCCCACCTTTCTTAAAGCAGGGTCTGCATGTAGCTTCACATTTTTCCCCTTTAATTTGTTGTATGGATGTGGTGATGCTTTGTTTTATCTTATTCACTGTATATTCATTGTTTTGCATCCATGTGGCATCTCAGGTTGAGTTTGCTGTATTTCCCAGCCTGTATTCATCAGACTAGTCTTCTGTGCTCTGCATTAGCAAAAATGCAGGTTTCAGGTTTCCAATAAATTTTGCTTCTCTTTGTCACCACATGAACAGTCATTAAAGACTTGTATTGGTCAACAGCCCTATTCCATACTGAGTTGATCTCAGCTATTTTCTTTCCAGCTAAGCCTGTTCGTTGTGACCAACCTTTTATCCAGTTGGCTCATATCAGGACATGAAGGGTGTGTGTCGGACAACCTCAAAATACCAGGTGCAGGGGGCACCTGGATGCAGATGTCTTATGTGCTCCCTGAAACATCTGGTGGACCAGTGTGTGATGAAGCGGGACTAGATCGACCTTTGGCCTGATCCAGTAGAGGCTCTTCTTATGTTCTTATGACATTGCATGCAATTTAAGATGCAATTTAAGATGCTACTGATGTTGTCTTAGTTCTAACAAATGTCTTGTTGACTGTAATGATGTAACATCTTCAGGTGTCTAATTAGAACAAAATCCAATTTTCAAAAATAAAATGTGAACCAATATTACTACACCATACTACTACACCATAGCTCATAATAAAAGATTAAACTCACCAGGCAAGTTTGCTTTAGCATTGGGACTCTTCCACCTCTTCCAGGAAGTTGATGTTATCCTCGTAAGGGAGGTAGTGTGTTACAAGTCTGAGTTAGCCACAGGATATTGTGTTGCAGCATCTCAGGTTGAGCTGCTCAGGGGCCATGATATACCAGAGCAGACCTGATTTGTGTTTATTTTTATCCTCTGTTCTTTAAGGTCAAATATTGCGTGTTATTGCTATGATGCCTTTGGGAACCGTGACGTGGTCCTTCACAGCAGCTAGGCTTCTGCTTTTCTTCTCCAGTACAACACAGTGGCTTCCCCAAGCTATTATTAGAACAAGCATTTGGACTTGCAAAGCTGTTTTACTGCTTTTTGTTTATTTCCCAAGAGCGGTTTATTGGATTTTTATTGAACTGATTTTTTTTTTCCTCAACAATTTTGGATGGGCTCATTTATTGCATCCAACCTATTACCTTTATCTTTGCTTACACTTGTAACACTTTGGTGATTATTTTTTAAGTTCCTGTTTGTCGTGGATAGCTTATTTCCTTATTAAAAATAAAATTTTTAATGATACAATAAATATTTTTATGTAATATAATATATTTAATATAATAAAATAAATATTTTAATAAAATAATTCAATTCATCTCCAGTTTTTATAATGAAATATCTTTAAATTACTAAAGGCTGGGACAGTTAATCAATTTCACATAGAAGCAAAATCATGTATGTATTGCACCTGTTTGTCTTTGTAGACTTACAAAATTTTCAGCCCATCTCACAGATTTCATCCCAGAACAGTAACTTGTTAATGCTATCAGATGAATAGCTGCTCTTATTCCTTCCAGTGCATAAATGAGTACATGTGCATGTATATATGCACATACACAGTTTCACAGAGATCATAAGATCTGTCAACATGCTTCAGAAAAGACACTGGAGGGGGTACAGAAATAAAAATATATAATTGTTTTGCTCCCTTATCATAAAACCTTCATAGCACAGATATATTCAGATCAATTGCATGTATTCTTTCCCTGTGCCCAATGTCCATGTCAGTTATGTCTTTGTGAGACTCAGAGTGTAATCCTAACCAATTTAGGTCAGCACTACTCCTCTGACTCCCTGCTCCTGTGAGGTGTGGGGAAGCCAGTTCATGCCTGTTCTCTGGCCTAATCTCCAGGAGTGGTGCAGAAGTGCCTTACAGCATTTTTGCATCACTCCCAGACCTGCACAGGACTTGTATCAGCTTAACTGGGGCTAAGATTGATGCCTGAGATAGCAGTTGGTATGCCTACACAAGAGAAAGACAAAAATGTGCATGTGTGCTTTTTTTTTTTTTTTTAGCTACAACGAGGGCAAGATCTTAGGAGTCATGACATTTCAGTGCACTGAAAAGATTTGCTCCATAGGTAGAAAGTTCATAGCACACCATGGAGAAAGCACATGGTATACAATTGCACCGATATCTAAAAATAATATAAGCAGATGTATAATTTGCCTTGCCCCAAATGTTGGGAAAAATGATTGAACACGAAGGTGTGACAAGGAAAGTGCATCTCTATTTTTCTGCTGGACTTCTTAGAACTTTTCAGTACCATCAACCTTGGGCTCCTTCTGAACTTCTGGCAAGAATGGGATTAGGTGGTACAAATTCTGCTGTAACTCTATTGCTACCTGTTCAGTCATTTCTGAAAAATACAGTGGTGCCTTGATTTATGAGCTTAATTTGTTCCGGAAGCATGTTTGTAATCCAAAATGCTTGTTATCTAAAGTGGATTTTTACATAGGAAATAATGGAAACTCAGATGAAAACTTAAAAAAAGATATTTGACCTTGATACAAAGGTCAAGCAATGTATTTGCTTTGCTTGAACAAAGGTCAAGCAATGTATTTGTTTTGCATATGACAATGCATGAGAGGCATGTAGGATATTAATTTTTTTCTGCTCATGGTGGGTGGCAGGAAACCTTCAGATCTTTCTAATGTGTAAAAATATTGAGGTGCTACCACAATTGTATGACACTATCATTGGTTTGTAAATTGTGAGTGAGGAGTTGATGGGAATACATTGGCCATAATGTAATTGTCAATTTTTTTCCTCTGATGGTTCATAAATAAATCTTATTTTTTCCTACCAGCTGGCAAGCACAGTTGCACAGAATTAGGCCTGTGGATTAAATGATTCACAAAACAGTTGATGTGTAGATGGTATTTATGCTTATTTTTATTTTTTATTTATTTGTTTTTTCCCTTCTAAAAAGGAATTGTGGCATACTCCCAAACATGAAAAATGAAGTTTTGGCTCCTTCCTGCCTTGAATATAATCCAAAGCAAATGTAATTTGATGATAGTTTACAGTTGCATTTATACAGGTTGCTGTTCATAGTAAATAATTAATGCCCTCTGTGCTCTTTATTGCAGATTTTCCAAACTCTGCCTGATTCCACTCTCCCTGAGCCAAACTCTCTATCAGTGTCTCCTCCAAATGCCCCACCACGACAATCAAGAAGACAAGGGCAACGTAATAAGAGGCCCGTTGCTGTATATAATCTCTGTCTTGAGCTGGATGACAGTAAGATGTTAATTATATTTTCTATCTTGGCAGCAGAGTGGTGTTGCAGTATATCTTGTGTCATCAGGGCAATCTACAGTAGTTTTCCATTTCACTATTTCTATTATCTTTTTTTTTAAATTAGGAAATGGAAAGATGAGGCAAGGAAGGTGCATTCTTATGACACTGTACTGGAACTCATGAACATCCATTGCTCTTAATAACGAGACTCCAGTTTTTTATTTAGCCAGATCTGTTTGACCTCTGATGACAATTATAAAGCTATAAGAGAAATAGTAGAAGATAAGAACCAAAAGTAAAGCAGCTTTCATGAATTGAGAGAGCTAATGCACTTAAATGCTCATTTCATCTGGACTAAAGAGTCAAGTCTGGCAAATTGTTCTACCACTGATAGTGGCTAGACATCAGGTGATTCATTCGTTGTGTACAGAAATGACCTCCCCTTACATAAAATGAGATTCATTGCACTAGTATTGCATACCACAATGGTCTTCAAACTTTGGGGGAGATTTACTCTCTCCCTAAGTCTTTGCTGGGGAGGAACTGGTACAGTGACATGATCCTTTGGATTATATATCTGCAGGGGGATGGGGAGCAATTTTTTGCCTTTCCTGGGATCCTGGCAGCTTGTACAGAATCTGGGGTTCTGGGGAGGTCTGCAGATTGCTTTGTAGATTGCTTTTTCATATAGGACTTTCTACTGAGTCCAAAGTGATGTTGTCCCTGTGGAGGTAAATACAGGTGTCCGTTATCCACTAGGGTTCCATTCTGGAATCTCCCGAGGATTAAAAAATCCATGTATAAAGAAAACAATGGAAAAATGGGTTTAAAGACCTATTTCTCAGTTTCTTACTCCTCTGTTGCACCTAGGCCTATATCCTAAAGTGAAATTTAGCCCCTTGCTCCAGAGCAGTTAAGATGACTTTCCATAAGATAACACTAGCGGGTGACATAACTGCGTGGACCTGAAACTGCTGTGGATTTTGCCCCTAACTGAATAAGGTAGTGCTTCAAAATCTGCAGGGGTTTGATTCTGGGACTGAAAAATGGAATGATTACCTGCATGACTACCTGTCTACAACAGTAGAAAAGCAGTTTTTAAAACTGATTTGCAATGGCCATTCATGTTGAGTCAAATCAGTGTATAAAAAAATCTGTGTATAACATGGTTGAACCTGTAGGAAGAATGTTAATTTCAGGATTAGCGACTTTATAAAGTATATGATTAAACTTTGTTTTCCTTCAGCGCTATTAGGGTTAGAACAGTGGTTTCCAAACTGTGGGTTAGGATCCACAAGTGGATTGCGACCTTATTGGTAAACTGCCAGAGAGTGATAGAAAGATCAGATAACTGTCACAAGCCACTTGGAAATGGTTTACTGTAGAGGCTAACCTGCAAATAACTCAGCTTCAGCAGTTTGCAAGGTAACTGCAAAGAGCTGAGCTCCTGAAATTTGCAAGGATGTGTAAATATAAGGAGAGAAATATCTGAGGGTCCTTTCTCCAGCTGCTATTCCTTTGAATGAATGACAATGAAATATTTTTTCTTTCTAGATATTCTTTTTAAAAGTCTGCAAATCATCAGTGGGTCCTAATGAAATGTTTTAAAAAGTGGCTCTGAAGTCTGAAAAATTTAGAATTAGTGGGTTAGGTTTTCAGTTACTCTGTGAAGGATGGTTGCATTGTCATGTAAATGAGAATTCCCACGTAAATGAAAGGTTAAAATAAAAGCCATTGTAAGCATGGCATTAGCAAATCAATATGTAAACATTTACATCTTTTTTTCCTCCAAGGGGATTGTGCAGGCTTAGTACTCCTTTAATCACAATGAAGAATCTTTGGTAGTTCCATCTCTGTAATTCTTTTCTGTGGAAGGTGCTGGATTTTATGAAGTTTGATCTTCACACTTTTAAAAATATTCTAATTGCTAAGGCTTCCTCTTGTCGCTTTAATAATCTAGTGGAGTTCTTTTCCTTACTTGTCTTGTACTTTATTTCTTTTTAAAATGGCAACCCTTGGATCTATCATTTATTGGTAATTGAATTGTGAGGTCTGAATTAACACCCTGACACAATATCTGTGACTCAGCTGTGTACTGTTTTCCACAGCTTGATGACATTGCAGATTTTTAAAAAATCCTTTTATTTTTAGCTACCTCAATGAAAAATTCATTGAGGAGGAGGTTCACTTCTGTCGGTTGTTTTTAATAGAAGACGTTAGGTGTGGTTAAATATTCTTAGAGCCAACCTTGGGACTGTCTTCAGATGTCATAGCAGTTCCTTCCTGTTAATAGAATGGAGGTTCCTAGACAAGTGGGTAGCCTGCCTTGAAGTGAAATAAGGCTGTGACTTCAGGAGGGGGAGACAAATTGATTGGTGTGGAGTGTTGAATTAGAATGTAGGAATCCCAAAGTTAAATCCCTATTAAACTTTGTAGCTCACAAGTGACCACCTTGAAGATTTAACCATGGTTCAACTCAGAAGGACGTTTTAAGCTCATTTGCTGCACTGAGCTCCATGGAAGAAAGTGAGGAAAAAATATGCAAATAAATAAATAAATCTTGCCATTCATATATGTTCAGTGTTTATATATTTTTTATTTTTCTCATTTATTTAAATATGCAATGCAGATTAATATTCTTGGGACAAATGATTTTAAATGATTTTTTGTCTGGATGAAGGAGCTGGCCATCTATTGTCCATTTGAAACTTAATTTTTTTGTATTGGAATAAACAGTTTTGTTTTGTGAGGTAATTTCTTTCAGTTAAAGTATCTATTTCTTTCCTTTTAAAAAAAGGACATATATGTATAATGTGTTATATATATAGCCTTACAGAAATTTTACAGCCTTAGAAATTTTAGTTGTCATACATATATGATATGCAGTAATATCTTTCTGTTTTACAAATGGCATACTGAATTTAAGCATTCCTGTAATTCTGAAAATTGAGTTTTCAAATAACTAAATTAAGTCTTTAAATTCCTTGGCCCAAAGTTTCTGCCAAGCTAGCAGTTCAAAAGCATGCAAATGCAAGTAGATAAATAGGTACCACCTCTGTGGGAAGGTAACAGCATTCAGTGCGCAGGCGGGCCACATGTTCAGAGGCATCTTCAGATAACGCTGGCTTTATGGCACCAGAAACAGGGATGAGCACTGCTGCCTCAAGGCAGACACAACTGGCAAAGCAACATACGGGGGACAGCTTTGGGTAACATTCACTAGGTAGCAAAGTGAATTTTTGAGTAAATGTTTACAAAATATGTACAATTACGCAGAAAACGTTTTACTACCATGGTCAGTTGCCCACATGGTGAATTTGGCCTTGGAAAGGATCCCATGAAAAAATCCCCATTTTGGATGCTAATATCTCCAAAACTAGAAGAGAAAGGCCTTTTCTGATGACAGATTCAAAAAGCCTGAGCCCAAATTACTCTATACAGTGGTGCCTCACATAAAGAGCTTAATTCATTCCAGAGGCATGCTCTTTAAGTGAAACGCTCTTTAAGTGAAGCAGATTTTTCCATAGGAAATAATGGAAACTCAGAAAATTGTTCTGCAACCCAAAAATATTCATATAAAAATATTAACTGGATGTAAAAATGATGACAAAACACTGTAATTGAATTCAAAACATGCATTCAGTGTGCATGATCCTATGAAGTCTAATTAGACTGCAATCCTAAATACACTTTCCTGGGAGTAAGCCCCATTTAACACAATGGAGCTTACTTTTGGGTAGACATGGTTAGGAGGCTGCAATCAAAGACACTTTCCTGGGAGGCTTACCTGGGTTGGTGCTGGAGGTTCAAGGTGGTTGGTGGGGGAACTTGGGGGCAGTTAGGGGCAGCTGCCTTTGGCACCTCCAGGCAACTGCCCCCAAGTTGGGGGCAGTTAGAGGCAGCAGCGCTGGCCAGCAGCCCTTTTAAAGAGCCTCCATGTGGAGCGTTGGGTCTGCATAGCACATGTGCCCATAGCACACTTGCTTGTTAAGTGAAGCGGAAGTTGCGCATGGTGGGATGATGCGCATGGAGGATGATGCGCATGGGAGAAGTTGCGCATGGGGGAAGTTGCGCATGGGGTGTTGATGCGCTGTGGGGGATGTTGTATGGGGAAATGTTACTCCCGCAATGCGGGTACGCTTTTTGCTAGTAGGAAATAAAACAACTCTGGCTCCCTGTCCCAAAAGGGCTCACAGTCTAAAAATTTGCAAAAGAACATCAGCAGAAACCATTAGAAAAGACATTGCTGTGGTGAGGAAGGCCAGCTACTTTGGAAACTGGTCTTTCCTTATGTTTGCATGATTGCTTTTGGCTAGAAATTGCTACAAATCTGTTAGAAATTTTGTTTTCTGATAGTGCTGATTTTTAAGATTCTGAGAATTTGTAAGGCTTCAAGGAAACAGTGTTGCAATTTGGAGCCCCTCCTGCCTCATAGTCTATATGGCTTCCCGATGATAATCTTTGTATAGTTTGTACACATGGAGCAGAATGTCTCTAGCCCTGGTGGCACCTAGGGCCATCCCCTTGCACCTGAGGTTGGGTGGACGTGGTGCCACCTAATCCTGGGAGGGGGGAGATAGCTCAGTGACCATGCTTGCAGCCCCATCGCCTGCCCACCCAGCTGTAGGGAAGAGCACGTGCTGTGGGTGGAGAAGACCACCCCTAGCCATGCACATAGGAAGTGGGCAGGCTGGAAAAGTTTTGTCAGCCAAATTGCTGGGCACATGGAAGACAAAGATAAGGTTGCACAACTATTCGACGAGGGTCCTATTTCTACCCTTTTCTTCTGCTATAGCAGTAGTTTTCCACTACTGTGATGTGGCACATTGGTCTGCCACAGATGGTCTTCAGATGTGCTGCAGAACTTTGGGAGGATCATTTATCAGTAGAGGAATTGGGGGATTTGAGCCGCCTACCATCAGCATAATGTGTCTTGTCAATTTTACTCCCTAGTCAGGATGCCGTGAGATGGAAAAAGTTAAAAATCACTGTGCTATAGTGATACTTGTTTCCCCATTTCATTGCTTTTTCAAAAAAAGGTGAAAAAATTCGTTCAGCAATTTGTCTGTCTTCTGTTGTGCTTCTCCAGGCCTACACTGTGACCTCTGTTAAAATTGGTTAAATAAGCGGAATGGTAGACAGCTGCAACAAACAAAGCCTCCTGTGTAATTTTCTTCTTTAGGGTCTCTGAACATGTTGCAAGGAAGAAGGTGGGGCAGGAGGGAGACTTGTCTTTTGATGCCTGCTGCTGTTATGATATAACTGTGCTGCTTCACACTATAAATTAATTTGCTTTGACTTGTATTGACATTGTAACCTAATTTGTCTCTCTTGCTTTACAATTTAATTCTTGTTATCTGCTGCTGACCTTTTTGAAGTGGGGTTTGTTTTTGGCATCATAATGGGACTTAATAGAAGAACTTGGATTTCATACCATGTAATAATTTTGTCCATATATTCCAATCCTACTGATTCTGCAGTTTTTCCCTATTGTTTCAATATTTTATAAATCTGCACACCCTTGGGTGTACTCTTAGGTTTCTGTTCATGGGAAAGTGTTTGTAAAATTTGCATTTTAATTAATCAAAATCAGAAGGGCCTTTCATAAAATTTACACATAAATTAAGTGAATTATTGTTGTGATTTATATTGTGTTTATGATTTGGACAGGGGGTTGGGAAGTTCTTTCTCCTCTCATTTGAAGCTGCCATTACTATAGGCCCTGTCCAACTCTATTTAGGTATAAATAATTACGTGCTATATGTAATAGTCAATGTTTAGCAATGAGTTCCCCACCTACACTAAAAAGTTGCATCCAGTCAGTGCATCTGGGCCCAGATTGGATGTGGATATGGTAACACATCTTTACATACACCAGTATGTGCGTGAAGAAATGTCCATTCCATAAATGTCTCTCCTTTACTTTCTCATTGTGTTGTGTGTCTGCAAATTGGATAGAGGACTAGAACTATTGCATAATCTGATTTCCTGTAAAAGCTGCTGTCATGTCATGCAAATATGAACATCAGCGGCTAAAAACTAGCAATTCAAATTGCAATTCAAGATATTAGATGTACAGAATAAGCTTGTCTTAGAAAAGTTCACAGTTTCAAAGAGGATAGTTTACTTTCCTAAAGGGTCCTCCCTTCCCCCAAGTTAAAATCACTTCTGAATTGCTCTGAGCTGTAGTTTTCAGGAACTTGATTCTTTCTGATTCATTGCGTGCTTGTTACCAAGGTAAATGATTGCCATTATATAACACGAAAATAGTTAATCACAGAGGTTCCTGGAACCAAATGTTGTAAATGTTCAACCTGTACTTTTTTAAGGTTGCAGTCCTAGACATGCTTGCCCATTGAACGTGGTGAGGTGAGGCCTGAGTCGATATGGCTAGAATTATGCTGCCAACTTGAAATATCTTGATAAAAAAAGCAGGCCCATCAGTCTTGGAAGGCTATGGTATCATGCTTGGCGCTGCATACGCTGCATGCAAAGCACGAAAGCCTGGGTTAGGTTTTTATAGAGCATAGGCTGTTACCCAAGCAGTAAATCCCCCCTCTCCACACCACTGAATTAGTCCAATGGAAAGGCAGAGCCAATATGATTGGATCCAGCTGGCGTCGCAGACCTGGGCTAAGGACAGGAGCTCACCCTGTCTTGTGGGGCCGACCTGGGAATCGAACCCTGGCCTGCTGGGTTAACAGGCACAGCATTGTTACCGCTTGCACCACACACAGCCCAAAACATATTGATACATGTTTTGAAAATTACCGGAAGGTTGATTATCAGAAGGGAGACTTCCTAAGGAAGTATATGCTGAACAAAATATGGTTGCTTTTAGATATTAGCTTGGTATGAGTTAATCTGGTATGTCAGCTCACATGCTCAGTCAGTAGTCATCAAGTGTAGAGGAGGAGCCAAGTGATAAGCTTGTATGTTGGATCACTGTGAGCTCCCATCTAATGTTAATAGATCTGATAAAATTGGTCTGATACAGTTGGCCATCCTGGATTTGACTCAACATGGATCAAAAGCCTGTGCTGGTGGAACCTCCAATGAATTCTCATGTGTGACCAGAGGTTGTGCTTCAAGGACTTCTGAGGCACAGGAAAGTCGCATGTGGCCCTCTTCACCTCAGAAAGCCTGCCTAAGCCTTTCAAAAAGCTATTTCAGTTTAGGGAGGCTGAGCCTTTCAGCATCAGTAGAAATCAGTATCGGGGGGATCTAGATTCCTCATGGATACCAAAGTCCCACAATATATGATTTGAGTTCTTAAAATAATCATTTGGGTGACTGATAATTCCCAACACATACTCCAGATTTATTCAGAATATGTGTCCAGCTGATGTCATAATTAGGCCAGTGTCACTAGATGGATGAAAAATTCCCATATCCTCCTCCTGCTGTTCTAGTGAATACCAGTTTCAGTTACAGTGACTTTAGACTAAGTTAGGGTCATGCAAATGAAGTAGTAGTAGTATAATATTTCAGCAATAGAATCTGTCTCACAAAGAGTCTCAACAATAGTCTATCTCACAAATTTCTCATTTTCCATGCAGTATTCTCTATGCATTATGTTTAAATAATTAACTTTCTACATCATAAAACTAGTTTCAAAGCAAGATTTATATTTTATTTATTCTTCAGGTGACAGTCTTAGTCCTCCCAAAGAATGCACACCCACTGGTAGCATGGATTCCCTGTCTTCTCAGTCCCCTACAACAGTTGCCCCCAGCAGCAGCCCTCCAGAAGCAGAGAAAAACCATCTTATAACTGACAACAGTGATACAGTCGACTGGGCGACGAATTCGTAAGTAAATTATTTCAGTCTGAGGACAGGTCTGGTGTATAAAAATCTTATTAAGGAACAGATTTCTTCTTCCTCAGCTCATCTGGGTGCATCTAACAGATTGACAAGAATAACTAGAATTTGTGATTAATGTTTTTTTAAAAAAATAAATATTTTCTTAAACGACAATAAACAAGAAGAATATATCTCTCAAATATTATGTCTGTTTTGTACTTGAGAAGCCTAAACGTGACTTGGAACATGTAGCTAAGATAAGGCTCAGAGAGTAGGATGAGATTATCAAATGTTTTATCTCTGAAACTATTCAGGTTTATTCAGGTCTTACCAGTACGTGGATGAAAGACAACTGCAAATACTTTGGAAGAAGGGCTGCTGACAAAGGAAACAGAGAGACTTAGGGCATAATACTGAGAAATTTGGACCAGCTTAACTCACCTGGAATATCTTCCCATGATGGTGTGAGGAGATCAACGTATGCCTATGCAGGGGCCTAACTCTCCCCTCCCCAGGAGTTGGGCAGAAGTGCCTTATGGCACTTTTGTAACAGCCCCAGCACAGGATGTATGCTTGGGCTTGTGGTAGCCAAAATGGAGGTTCAGATTTCAGCCTTAAAGAATTTGCAGGCACTCAGGAATTGGACACTTCTATTGGGAATTTCTTTTAAAGCAGATTCTGTTTTTTGTTTTTGTTTTTTTGTTTTAATTAAAAGAAAGCTTGACAAACTTGCAGCTCAGTTATTAACCTTCTTGTAGTTAGTAGTGCAGAGCTCATGCTTTGGTTGCGTGGGCATCTCATCAAGGTACACTATTTTAAAAATGTATCTTTAATTTTATTGAATCAGTTCCTGAATATTGTGAATATTAATTCTCTTTCTGAAAGAGGAGCCAGCCCACTACATCTGAACTAATGTCAGACCATTTTAGCTAATATTCATGAGTATTTAGCTAATATTCATGAGTATGGACATGATCCTCAGTATGCTGCACAGATGATTGTCAAGTTTTTGCACCCCTGCCATAACTGTATTCAGACGCACACTCCAATCTAGTCAATTTTTTTAAAAAAATTCTCATATAATTAACAGTCTTTTGTTGAAAGTGATTATGTTATCTTTTTCAGCTCTCACTGTCAGTAAAATGGGCATCACAAACCCAAGGTTTGTTTGCATTTGGAAAAATGCATCAAGGTCTTAGCGCTTTTTAAATGGAAAGCGTTTTTATTATTAACCTAGAGACTTAGGAAGGAAAGCAGTGCTTGCAGTGCGGTGTCCCATCCCACCCCTTCCTCCTTCTAAAACGTTCAATCTGAAAGTTCAGCCTTCTGTGCAATCATTTGGAAAAGAGGAATGTGGAATCACAGCGGCAGCCACAGCGGAAGGTTGAAGACTGGTGTAGTTGCAATAGTGCTTCTATGCTGTGTAGCCCAGGGAAACATTCTATTTTAGGATAAACCTTTTGTAGAAGGTGAATAATACTAAGCCTTGTTAAAAGAGTGAATCTTTTACTGCCATTCAAAGCACCCAGAAGGAAGCCTATACAGCTGATTGCTTGTTAAAAAGTTACTATTATGGCTTTCTCTCTCTCTCTTGTTAGGAGAAAGACCTCAAATAATCAGAGTTGCATTTGTCCTTTTTGTTTTTTAATGCTTTTTTTAAAAGCTTGAGCTTGCAGTCAGTGTCTATGGACCCATTCAGATATAATGGTTTTGCCACACAGCTTTCCCTTCTGTGTAGGAAATGGTATGTTATGTACATAGATCTCAGGGCTCAGCAAAATTTGAGCCAAAGAGCTGTGCAAGCAATTTGCACAGGTTCTCATTTGTACAGCATCTATACATCCAGAGGCAAAGGACATGGCCAGTGGCAGGCTGGAATTATGTTCTGGAATGGGCAACAGAAATCCATGGCCAGGAGTGTACAATGTGGTTGTGGACAAGTTGGTGGTAAGATTCTATTGCAAGCCAATGTGGGAATGAAATAAAGCGGGGGAAGAGCTGCTTCTCATAAAGGCAAATTACCAGGCCAGGGAGCAAAGCCCATGAGGGTGGGAATTGTGATCTGGAAGTTGTGCTGGTGCTTTCCCTGAAGAAGCTAAGCATCTTCAGCTTGCTTTGGCTGGGCAACTGGAAGCTGCTGACAGAGCTCTGTGGAGGCAATTGATTAGGAATTGATCAGCAGCATTGATTAGGAATTGATCAGCAGGCAAGAATTGATTATTTCCTCTGGAAATATGGGAGATGAGCTATGCTGTCAGGATGAGACTGCGCTGTGAAAGGAGGCATTTGGAGAAACCAAATGACTATGAGTTTCTCATAGAATACCACTTGTAAAAAAACTCAGTTGGTTCAGCTTGCCTATGTAAGCCACCTTGAAACTACGAGACTCTAATATTTGAGAAAGGAGGGATATAAAGAGCCCTTAAGTGGCAGGCACCCTGTTGACCTTCTAGATCACATCATTAATTTTGAGTTGGTTGGAGGCTGTTTCCTTTCCTGTCATTCTCAAACAGTTCAGCAAAGCTCAGATCTACCAGTCCTCCTATATTGGAAGGTGTTTCAGTAACACAAGGAATTTTTTTGGTTTAAGTCTCTGGTAAGACAACCCTAAGCCCCAGTTAGGCCAGCAGAATTCTCTTTCACCAGCCTAAGGGTGTCACGCCACTTCTAGAGGGGGTTAGGTTGTGCACCACCTCCTAATGCCACCATGGAAATTGGCAAAGGGCAAATTGCACTGGCCTAAATTGGTTAGTATTGTGATCTGATTAAACTCTGCTGGTGCCATACACCAGGGAATACAACATGCTTGAAGTTCCACTTGGTAGTAAGTTTTTCAATCGTACAAAGTATACATATACACATACATACAGTGGGGTAGGCCAATCCACAGACATGTGCTTTTCTTCCCATGCCACAGCAGGAATGGGGACATTGGTAAGTTGTGCTTTTCTAAATTGGTTAAGTAATTAGAGTTTGGGGACTGGGGTGGGTCATTGACTTTCTTATGGCATGATCTAGCATGTACAGGTCTTGGTTGCAGAGGCAGTGCATGATACATCACGGAATTGGTTGATCGATATCTCTTTTGACAGAAGACTATGATCAAACTGGTTTACAACAAACAGAATTGTAACCATAGTAAAAAAGCAAAGTATAACAAGTACAACCTTAGCACTTCAAACTCCTTACTAATCATAATACACTTGTCATGGGAAATGCCTATTTCTCATTAAGAATCATTGATTCCTCCCAGGGATGAGTAGCTCGCACCAGGACCAGTCCCTATAATTCTCTTATGATATAGCTGGACTTAAAAAAAGTACTGTCTCAAAACAATTTTTTTCCAAAAATTGACCAAGATGGTATCCTTGCCTTTGGGGCGATCCCCTTTGGAATATTGCTCGCAAAAGCCTTTAAAATCAGGAGACGTGGTTTCAGCAGATGCAGCCACAGTATTATTTAGAACTGGAAAAGCAAATTAATTTCTGAAAAATATCTTAAACACCAAAATGCAGGGCGTTTGTGTTTTATGTCATCAGCAACAAAAACAAACACTTCTACTCATTAAGAAAACAAAGTGCATGGAATAAAGGACTAAGGCAGAGATCTGCACTAAATCTTTCCTCCAATGTACTTATTTATTGCGCCAGTGAGGTTTATTTGCATGGGAAGCATTTTCAAATGAGCCTGCACCTGCAGTCTGAAGTGTAATGGCCCAGAATTATTTTATCCAACTCCGATGTAAGTTTTGTATGTGTGTTTGAAACATGCATGATTGTTTGGAAGGAGAATAGCAGAGAGACAGCAGACAATACAGTAGAAAAATAAGTTTCAGTTGTAATTCTTTGTATTCAGCCTGCTGAATTCATAGCAACTCTTCTCCCCACCCCCATTATTGGTTGATAACTTTGTCACTTTATAATTTTTAAGATAATTTTATTGGTCAGTCCTGATTGCTTGTAAAGATAGGAGGTCAGTATATAAGGTTGCATATTAAACTTGGTGGGACTTACTTTGGTGTAGAGATATGTAGAACTGCTCTGTTAATCCTATAAAGATAGTCCTGTCTTCTTTTGTAGTCTGTTGTGCAGTTCCTAGATCTAACCCTTCATTTTAACCACAGTTTTTAAAAGCTTGAGAAATGTATATGCTTCTGAAGTAAACATGCCTCTTTTATAAGGGGACACGTGATTTTAAAGCCTAATAGTATTCTCTTGAAGGTATGCCAAAGGTGGTGTTTTTCCTACAAACTTGTTTTTAATTCCTGAAGGCCTATATGCTGATTTTCAAAACGCAATACCTTTTAAAGCAGAAGTCACTCAGTGTCAGTCGTTTGTACTGTACTTTGTTATGGATAAATTATCATTTTCAAATGCTTTCCACCTGCACAAAGATCCGAGAGTTACACCATAGATTAATCACCATGATAGATCATTCAGCTAATGTGTTAGCTGATTCAATGAGGGTTTTGCTGTGTTTGCTTAAAGAAGCTGCTGTTGCAGCATAAGCCTATTCTGTCCCTATACAATTGTGGTGTTTTCTGTGTGGTGACAGTCCTCCACAACTTCATTTCCGCCTTTTTTAAAAATTTATTTCTTTAAAGAGCTTGTCCCTCTGTAGCCACAGCTATAGAATTCAAACCAGAAAACTTGGGTTGGTTTATTTATGTCCACCCTTTCCTATGCCAGAGCAAATGCCCCAGGCAGCTTACAATTTCAGTCTTAAAAATATAGTGGTGCCTCACATAACAAGTTTAATTCGTTCCGGAAGCATGCTTATTATGTGAAACGCTCTTTATGTGAAGCGGATTTTCCCATAGGAAATAATGGAAACTCAGACGATTGGTTCCACAACCAAAAAATATTCATATAAAAATATTAACTGTATGTTAAAATGATGACAAAACACTGGAATTGAATTCAAAACATGCATTCAGTGTGCATGATCCTATGAAGTCTACTTACGCTGCAATCCTAAAGACACTTTCCTGGGAGTAGGACAAATTTAACACCATGGGGCTTACTTCTGAGTAGACATGCTTAGGGGGCTGCAATCAAAGACACTTTCCTGGGAGTAAGCCCCATTGAACACAGAGGGGCTTACATCTGAGTAGACATGGTTAGGAGACTGCATGGAGGATAAGGGGCTTACCGGGGTTGCTGCAAGAAGCTGGAGGCCGGTGAGGGCAAGTTGGGGGCAGTTAGAGGCAGCAGCGCTGTACCAGCAGCCCTTTAAAATAAGCTTCACGTGTAGCATCAGGGCTGCCTAGTGCACCTCCCATTAGGAAGCAATGCTTCCTGTTTCTCTGTGTGCCTGCCTTTTGTGTCCCCAGATGACCCGGCCAGATCGCTTTCAGGTTGCCTGTGGCTTGTTAAGTGAAGCGGGCTTGTTAAGAGGAGCACACTCACAATGGGAATTTGTGCTTGTTATGTGAATCACTTGTTATGTTGGGCATTTGTTATGCGAGGTACCACTGTACAATATATAAAACAATAAACAATACAATAATATGGAATTTGCCCTATAGGGAACTCATAGTTGTGGCACCTCTACAGAGGAGGCTTGTGCTTGTGCTGCTATCCTTCTGTCTTGGAATAAAAGCAACTCTTATCCTCCCATCAGTGTCCTCCAAACTTGATAGCAGAAGTTTGTATACAGCAAAAATCTTTTTCATGGTGTCCTAAGTACTGTATTGAATAGATTATTAAATCTAACATACATTATCTGAAAACTGTAATAACCTATTAAACTTGACTAACATCTGTGCCTGCGGCATTTTGAATGTGACAGCTAGAAAGCTGTGTGACACAACTAATTTTCCAGAATTGGTGGAGATTTTTTTTCCACAGCCTTTCCCTTTTGCTTTCTTTGCTCATTGATCCTTGTGATAAAATGATTCTGTTAGCAGAGTTACCTAGGAACCAGTTGGCTAAATGTCCAATAAAATTGTGTTTTCTGGAGTTGGTTCCTGAATATAAAAAAGATTTCCAGAATATTTTCTGTCATATTTCCAAACTTCCCACTGCCCCAGAATTGCAGTATACAAGTCAATAAAATTTTTGCCAAGAAAAGATTTTCCCTTCTGCACACATATTATCTCCAATTCAGCATTCTTCCAGATTCACCCATGTTTACTAAAATCTCCTATAAGCTACTCAAAATTCTGTTCCAGCATTTTTCAAGTGCTTAACTGCCTGTGATATGGGTAATGAATTGATTTTGCTTTTCAAAATTTGTTTTAATTAACACATGGGCCAATTGAAAATTCACTGTATCTACCTTAATCTCTCTCTGCTAGACTTCTATAGGTCTGGACTCTCCATAGGTCTTCTGCTTTTAAAAGAAAATATGGATTTTAGGAAATCTTTGTAACTACAAATAGTCCTTAGCTCACACAGATATATTATGGATAGAGTTCTTTACTTTTATCCATGAGGATTTCACAACAGTACATTCAGAAATAGGACTCTCTTTTGCTTCTTAGACTTATTAACATTCATATTCAGTCTATATCTGACAGAAGTACAGCAGTGATATACAACAGGAATGATTTCTCCTAAAAAGAGAAAGCTGCATTGAGCTCAGAGGTGGCTGCCCTTCTCTGGATTTACTGTGTTTTGCTTGTTGAAAATATCTGTTACTAGGTAGTATGAGTTTTTTGTCATACCAGCAGTTAACAGTGAGTGCCAATTGATGTACTGAATTACGTTATTGAATGATGTGTTGAAAGCATATATAGTAATTCATGCATTGAGATATGCAGGATTATCAGTTCTATAACCTAAATTGGAAATAACAATTATGGCTCTTAAGTGAGCTCTAATTCAGTTTTTATTTTATGAAATTTTGTTCTGTTTTATAGGAGAGAGGTTGTTTTTGTTATCCTTTCTTGGGGGAGGAGTGCGTGTGGCAGCATCAGGGTCAGTCATATTGGGTATTGACTGAAAGCCATCAAAGGAACCATATCCCTGAACCTGGACTGGTGGCAGTAGTATAAGCCAGTGTGTCAGGAATGGTGGCCCAGTGCCAGACATTGTCCTGGGATGTGCAGCAACCTGGCATCAGTACTGTCTATCCTGAGCTTTGATTCCAAAAACTCCCTATAAATGAATAATTTGACTTGGTAAAACAATATAAGGCACAAACTGTCCTCTGTCCCTGTTTCAGGCCAGGAACTGTCAAGCAGAACATTGAACATGCATTATTTCACTTACTGTTCAGTGTATCTCATCTATTTTCCCTTTACAAAGCTACACCAGTTTTTTCAGGGCAAAAAGGGGAATCTTTAAATTGTCAAAATCCCTTGTAGAGGTGTGCGATTCATATTTCTTGAGCAGAAAACTAACCAGGCTTCCTGACAATATAACAGTTCTTGTTAGACAAGCTATTAGCAATTGTTTGATGTTCCCAGACTTTCTAGCTGCCAACGAACCCTGTTCTACATAAACGTTAGCATTTAACTTGGCCTCCTTACTTTGCTCTAACAGCACACCATGGTTCATGCTCAGCAATAAAGCTAGCTCAGTAAAGGATAAAATCATATTTACCTTCATTATACAAAACAAGAGTGTTCTTTATTAGGAGGGTTGCTATGAGTACTATCTTTTAGTAGTGGGTTGGTAGCATATTTAAAAGACATATTACATTGGCAAAAACATGCATTATGGTAGGTAGCAGATAACTGACTTGCATGATTTCAGAACTCATCCTGACCAGATACAAAAGTTCATGTTATAATGATTCTGGCCTGAGTCACAGGTTATTAATTCTTCCCTGCAACTGTCTTCCTCCAGCTCCAGCCAGCTTCATTCATCAATGGTTTCCTGGATGAATGTGCAGTCAAGTGCAGTGCCTACCTCAGAAACGCCAACATCATTGTCTTTTTCATTTCCTTCATCCTCTTCCTCCCCTCCTAAAGAGACTGACAGATCAGCTGAAAGGTAGTTCTGTGATCTTTAGATTTCTTTCATTTTTTTTTAAACTCAGAAGTACTGTTGATGCAGTGGAACTGCCTGGCAAATCTGTGTGCATAGGATCGCACCCTTAGTGTGTGTTGTAAATGAGTTCATACAGAAGTTTGTTTTCAAGGAAGCATCTTTTTCTAAGTTTTTATGTTTACAAGTAAAAAAATAGTGTTGCCACTTACGATGCAAGTATTATTTTTAAACTTCTATATGGCACCATCAATGTACATGGTGCTTTATACAGAATGAGAGAAGAAATATGTAGCTTCAGAGAGGAGGGACTTCCCCAGGGTAAGCAAAACATATCTATATCCTCTTGCCATTCACTTGCATCTGACTTTGGGATATGCAGAGAAAGGCCAAGGAGGGCTTTGGAGCAGGATGTGTGGGTGACGAAAGGACACACTGGTGAAAGTGGTGGGTTGTTGTATTATGGACCCTGATAATAGCTCTGCTTTTGTTGACACAAGGCAAGTAAACTGGATAATGATCTCAACCCACCTCAGCCCGAAGGTCTGCTAGAGGCTTCCTGGGCAGCACATTAGTCCACAGTGATCTAGACCAGGGGTTTCCAAACTTTTTTAGGGCTCCTGGACCTTTAACAAGTGTGTAAAGGAGGGAATTTTAGTAGGTGCAGCTTCTTATCCCACAGAACAAGCTGCAGCTGCTGAAATTCCCTCCTTTACACACTTGTTAAAGGTCCAGGAGCCCTAAAAAAGTTTGGAAACCCCTGGCCTAAATCATAGTTTTTCCTGGCAGTGTAGTTCAGTCCTGTGTAAGTCCTATTGAACACAGTGGTAGGGGCTTTTGAGTAAACATGGAAAACTAGTATTCTGATGGTGCTGTGGGTGGCGCAAGCGGTTAAGACGCTGTGCCTGTTAACCAGCAGGCCAGGGTTCGAGACCCAGGTCGGCCCCACAAGACAGCTCTGCGACGCCTTAGCCCAGCTCTGCGACGCCAGCTGGATCCAATTGTATCATCTCTGCCTTTCCATTGGACTAATTCAGTGGCGTGGAGAGAGGGGATTTGGCTGCTTGGGTAACAGCCTATCCTCCATAACAATCCAACCCAGGCTTTCATGCTTCACATGCAGCGTATGCAGCACCGAGCATGATACCATAGTCTTTCAAGACTGACGGAGGCCTGCTTTAATATGCCATTTATTTGAGATATTTTAAATCCAATTTTCTTTTTTTAAATGTTTTTTCTTAAAAATTTTGCAGCTCATTCTAAGAAGCTGGTATGAAATGAGATATAGGTAGATCTTTAGATTAAGTTCCAAAGAGAGTATAGTTTTGACTAATTATGAATCTGGAGTATAGGCATGTTATAATGAACTTAAAGTCTTTAAAGTTTTACCTCTAAACTGCTTTCATATTTTGAAGTTGTTAAGCAGATGCTAGACTGAAAAAAACATTTGAAGATAAATTTCAATTTCTTTAGAATTCTTAATGAAAGTTTGCTATCTTTGTAAGTGACAACATTATTTTAAGAGTATACTTGTTTCATATGTGACCTTGTGGAAATATTAACTGGATCTGTTTTGTCATACTTTAAATTTAAGAATTGTAAACTGATACTGCAAGCTCTTATGGGTGTGCTGGTCATTTTGTTACCTACTAACAAAGATCTTTGACTTTGATCATTTTGCAGTGTTGTCAGCAGAAAAGCAAGAGCTAAGTATCCATGTTTGGCGGAGCATAACTCTGAGTTATCCTTTGAAATTGGGGCAATTTTTGAAGATGGTAAGTATTACAGCTATAACTACTGTGAGGTCAAAAAAAAGCCAGGTGTCTTTTTGAGAGCAAGTATGTAATAAAAAAAAATAACTGGTTGCAGAACAGCAAAGATTTTAACTTAAATGTTTCAACCTCTGCTTCCTCAGTAGCATACAGTGATATATAATCATTTCCTTTTGGACATGAAGGCATCATAACTATGTCAAAGAACAAATTAAAAACAACTATAATTTTAATATTATATTAGTGAAATGTGATGTATTAAATATAGTAAATCAGCAGTTGAATCACCAATGCAGTAGCTTGTTAAAAGCATCTCATAGCTTTATGTGGCTGTTAATGGGAGGTAAAGGTATCCCATACAGGTTATACCACTAGTTGTGGTCCACTGTAAGGTACGGTGTTCATCCCCATTTCTAGAGCCATCAGGCCAGACAAGCAGATAAATAAACATCCTTTTTGAAAATCTGGGGGAAATATATGAAATGCATGGTTATGCTGTGTGAGGATAGATTATAATAAAGGTGTGTGAGAGGTGGAAGTGTGTGGTTCAGAAGAATGCCAAAGGTTAGAGATACAGTTGTTCCCAATAAATAGGAAACTAATAAAGGTTGTCTGATCTCACCTTTAGTCTTCAAGGTGCTACAAGACTGTTTCCTGTTTTTCCTGCCACAGATGATCATGGCTACCTTTCTGAAAATAATAATATTTGGCCCAGTGGTGTTCAAAGTGTCTCATGTGTATTGTAATCTATGCCACAGTCATTTGAGGTACACTGGTATCAGTATCCCCATATTGCAAGCGAGGTGCTGAAGCTCAGAGGAAATGGCTTGCTGAATTTTGCATGCTGAGTTCATCGAAGAGGAGAGCACCAAACTTACTGAATTCCCACCCCAAAGAGGAGAATTCCTAGTTTTCAGTTCAGTCTGTTGGGGTGCAATCCTGACATAGGCCAGCAAAACTCATCAGTCTTCCCATTCCTGTGGTGATGTAAGGAGGCAGACACATGTCTGTGCACTGTAACCCTCCCCAATAGCAGCCCAGAAGTGTCTTACAGCACTTTGGTGACACGCCCAGTTCAGCACAGGATATATACCGTGGCTTAGGCTGGCCTAACTGGAGAATAGGATTGCAGCCTTTGCTACTGTGCTATATCATCTCTCTCTGAAATGGAAAGACTGCTGTAAGCATTGAAAGGATAAAGAAAACAGAAGCTGGAAAAAATTAGGAGACAAAAGTAAGTGGAGTTCATTATTCAAGAAGGTATCGGAAGATCAGAAGAGGAATAAAAAAGGCAAACATGATGCGAGGTGACAGAGGGAAAGCAACTGAGGGGACTGAGAGGTAAATAGAGGAGATACCAAGTGAAGTGCAGTGTAATAAGAAAAGCCAGAAAGACAGGCCTGAGGCAAAGGTAGAGTATAGTAGAAATTGGTGCTACTGTTGATAGTGGAGCAACAGAGTAATGAAGCAATAATAGCACAGTATTGCATGGAACAGAAATATATGTCTGGTGTTACCTCAATTTCATTGTGTACATCTCAGTCTCTTAAGATAAAAGGAGCTGCACTCTAGAGGACCTAAAGTCTACAGTACACAATGTACAGTGGTCATAAGTAGCTGTGACTGGGCCAATGCCCATTCCATTCTGCCCTTCAGCAACCACTGGAAACCTGCTACCTGCCGTGCAGCAGCTGGCTGTACAAGAGAAGGCTGATTTAATAGGGGTGGACTCCTCACTGATTAGTTATGATCCTGATCTCGTTGGCATACCTTCCCTTTTTCAAGAGAGGGGGAAATTCATTCTCTATGCCTTCCCTTCAAGCCCTGAAGAAATAGATAAGCTTGAGGCTTTATGCTCATCTTTCACCAGCTATAAAGTAGAGGGAAATTTAAAAATGCTGATGCACTCATGAAGTGGCTGTTGCTTTCATGTGTTCATCTGTTGTTTCTGTTGACCTGGAGACAGCGCATAGCCATCATGACTGGTAGCTACTGCCTTCCTGAATTGAACCTTTTTTTAAAAAGCCCATCATGCTAATGGTCATTACCACATCTTGTAGTGCTAAAAATTATAGGTTGAATTTCCCCCTCCATATTTTGATAAGAAACAGTCCTCTTCCTACATTTTCAATTTAGATTCTGGTAGCCAATAAAACTGGGCTGTTGAAAATTGTGAGACCTCAGACCTGTTAAAATTGTGAGAGAGTATCTCTTCTGTAAATTGCCATGCATGTTGATAGCATGGTACGTATTATTAAAAATCAGATTTAAAAAATACTTTACAAAAATTGCAGCCAATTTCTCCCACATAATGCACTCTAGTGCCCTTTCTGTAATATTCAGAATATAGATAGCTGGAGTGTCTCATTAGCGTCATTAAATGAGGCCTGTAATGTTGATTTTTTTATTCTTTTGTAACTTTTTTTCATTTTTGAAAGAAGCCTAAGTGGATAAAGGACCCAAAAAAGAGTGCACACAAAAAAAAACCTTTTTTTTTTTTGCATGAGTAGAGAAAAAGAGTGCACAGAGCAAGAAAAACAGAAAATATGTGTCAAAGCTGTCACTTGAGAACCTACAGAGACACATTTCATGCACTGAAGAAGGCTGCCTCAGATTTTATTATTCTTGTTGTAGGAGGTGAAAAAAATTGGACCTCTCCTCACATCATTTTTCCTCACTGTCATCTTCTCCCCCTTTTTTCACACACCTGGCCTATGTATCTCCCATTAAGAAAATATGCCTGGTGTACATCCTCCCTGCCAAAAGCTGCATAACAGGCAGAATGTGTCTGTCAAGCGTGATAAAAAGAATCAGCCAAGGCTTTAGCCTTCTTCAAAGTCTTCTCTTAAAAGCAAGCTTAATTTAGTGTAAGGGTGGAGTTTTGTGCATGTCTGTGAAAAATGCTTCTAGTCAAATCTGTATGTGAGGGAGACTGTTGAAGCACATGGTTCACAGCACAAAAATTCCACAAAATACTTTTTGGCATGTTATGCCCTGTGTCAACTGGCCTCAAAGGAGAAACAGTGATGCAGGAAGCTTCCTTTTCTTAGGTTTTACTAATATGATAACTTTTAGGAACATGGCAGCTCCCTCTTCACATCCCCACATTATCCAGGTTACACCTAAAACTATCATGCCTGTCATTCATGTAGTTTTATGGACTCCTGGATTGAGTGGCCATCACAAATATGGTTCTGAACTTACATAAGCTACCTAAATGCCATATTCAGAGTCTTTCTGGCTTTTTCACTGGAAGCAACCAGGCTTTTCTGTACCAGTGAACACCATATTCATGGAAGAAGAAGAAAGAGGGGCAGCTTTCATATCTCCTCTTGGGTTTGAAAACCTATTTTGAGAGTAAGGAAAGACTAGAGTTACAACTTTAAGCAACTAGTCAAATTGATTGCAACACTCTTAGGCTGCAATCCTAAAGAAACTTTCCTGGGAGTAATGAACACAATGGGCTTACTTTTGAGTAGACATGGTTAGGATTGATCTCTTAAGTTGTTTATGGTAATATTTCCATTTGTCAGGCTGCACACCTCACTTTCAACCAACCTGTTGAATTTTTAAGCTTGGCCAGACCAGTCCACTTGGTCCTTTTGCTGCAGGACATGGTGCTCCTTTGTTTAGAAAAGCTACATTGACTATGAGCAGAAGAGGTTAGAAGGTGGAGACTGAGGCAAAGAACTGAGGCGAAGAACTCAAATCAGTGCTGAAGGAGACCTAGATTAGAGCCCTCACGTCCTCTCTGCATAACTGTCACTGAGGCTGCAATCCTAAACTCCAGTTGGGCCAGCATATGCCCCAGCGTAAGTCCTGTGCCAACCTGGGGTGTCATAAAAGTGCTGCAAGACACTTTTGCCCCACTTCGGGGAGAGGGTTAAGCCAGAGCACAGGCATACATTGGCCTCCCCACACCTCCACGAGAGGATATGCCAAGTGAATTATGCTGGCCTAAATTGGCTAGGAATTCACCCTGAATGCTTTAAGCTGCTGCTCTGGGAGAAGAATTTACACGACTAGTCCTCTTACTTATTCCTACTCATTCTGCTGGCACTACTCTTACTGATCATAATTTTTTCAGATAATGGCATCTGCACCAAGGCAGTGTTGCTGGGTAAGCTAGCCTCACAGCCAAGAGTATTAAAATAACCAGAATGTTGTAGGAGGTTTGTCTACCTCCTTTGAAGATGGAAGCCAGAGACTCTGGCAAGTGTTGTAATGCTAAAATGACCACTATTGCATCCTATGGCAGTGCCAAGGCTACCAGAGGTCTCCTCAGGGCAAGCGGACTATTGGCTTTTTTCCCTATGGGAAAACTGGGGCAGTTTTCAGCCACTGGGGCAACGGGGTAGGTGTTTTGAGGCAGAATCTGTGGTAGTTCCAACTGTGAACAGCACAGTGGTTTGTTAACTCCAAGCAGAGCAGAATCTTTGATTATGAAGATAATCAGTTTCATTCTTATGATTACTGAACATATGTCAACTAGTTCTACTTGTCTTTAGAATGCTCTTCGAAAAACTATATCTCCTCCATTTGCACTGCCTACCCTCTTATACAGTTAGACTGTATACATCATGGAATCAATTCAAATTCATTGCTCAGTTTAAATTCCCATATGCCTTAATAAGCCCTTAAATGAAGAATTAGGATAATAATACATCATTTCTGCTGCTCTACCAATAACTTTAACTATCAAAGTGACAGTGCATCAATCAAATTGACATACTGTTAGTATCAACCATTAAAATAACTGTTAAATGAGTGTCTGACACGAGGTGCCGCTTCCATTAAGGAGGATTTTATTTCTTCCTCCCCACACCCACTTTATTTTTCTCTCTGTTTTCCCTGTTCCCTACTCTTCTTTCTCCTCTTATGTCTTTTTTTCCTATTACAAAGTGGGGAATACTGATGATACTGTTCTCTTCCCCATTGCCATCTGGCTCATTTCTTTTAGGGAGGTAGGAAGGATGGAGGCTGGGTATAGCCAAAGGGGAAGAAGAGTTGGAGAGGGGCTGGTTATAGTAGCAGATCCAGAACGTACTGATTGGACCCTAGATCTATTGGTTTCCCCTGGTGCTGCAGGAAGGAGAGAGCAGTTGACCAGCCGACTGGACATCTCTTCAGCAACTGATGAATGGCTTGGCCAAGCAATTTCTTCTAAGCAGGAAACTGCTGATACAATCTTGCAGTGAAGAGATGACGCTTCCTTGCTTTCCAGCCTGTTCTTGCCTTCCAAGACAAGACAAATTTTAGTTTCTCCTCTGCAATAATTTACCATTGCCTCTTTTAAAGGAGAAGTTCCCACCTCTCTTTGCTTGGAGAGGATGTCCAGTTTAAATAAAGTATATGCTGCATGTATGTGCTGGGGCTGTGCAAGTGAAATAGTTTTTCATGTGCATTAGAATGTGTTAAAATGGGAGTTAATGTTCATCATATTAGGGGCTGGAAGGTCAGCAAGATCCCAGCTCATTTAGCCCATCTCCAAAAATCCTTACCAAGTCCCAATTTTCATAACTGCAACATAACTGAGGAGAGGGCACTTGCTATTTCAGGCTACAGATATGTCTAATCAATGTCAAAACACCTTTTTAAAAAGCTGCCACCACTCATGTTTACAGATCTTAGAAGGGGCATGAGCGGGACTGAGATTTGTATAATCCAACCAGGCTGTTTCTCAAAAGTACTTGATACATTTATTTGTTTTGCACTTAGCCCTTCTTATAATGCCAAGGGCCAAAAGGTGGTGGCATTGAGATATGCATACAAAACCTTTTACAGTTCACACTCAGCATGGAAGAAGGTTCCAGATGCAGTCCCTGGCAGTGGACTTGGAAAGCTATCTGTTGAGATGCATGAAAAAGTAGGTAGATGCCAGTCAAGTAGACAACCGATCTCATGAGATCGGAAAATGAGCCTATGGGTCCTGGTGACAGGCCCCTGTGACAGGCCAGCCAATTTCCCCATGTTGTGCCCATTGTGGATTGGATGAAACTCCAGTTGGACACCATCACCAAATGGTACAAATGCTGAAGAAGGAAGAATGAGCCTTAGAAAGAGCAAAATGCCGGGGGGGGGGGGGTGGGCATGGCAAAGAAGGAGAATATCTCTTTGTATAATGTGAGTAAATGAAGGAAAGGTGAATTCATTCCTCCTGCACCGTAGCCATACTTGCTAAATATAGGGCATATATTTGTATTTTCAGATCTTAAAAAATACACTGTTGGGAAATAGTGCAGTTCACTAAAGTAGTAGGACACATTTATCTTGAGTACATGAAACTTACCCACAAAACATCATTGCAGTTAATTTTGAGGAAAGTGTATATATCTGAAGTGAGATCATCCTTATAACAGTTCGGTTTAAAAAAGTAAATCCATGATCCTATATGCACTTACTTGGAGTAAATCCATTGCACGCAATAGAATGTACTTCTATAGAGACAGCATTGAATGTGCTGCATAACTGCCTTAGAGCACAAGCCTAACCATGTCTACTCAAAAGGAAGCCCCATTGTGTTCAATGGGTCTTAACTCCCAGGAAAGAGTCTATAGGATTGCAACCTTAGTTTATATAGTTACAGCAGCAGAATATCTGATTTGTAGCGCAAGTTAATGTGTTTGCAGTCTTCAAGCCATGAATTCCAGAGAGATCCCGTAGACATCAAATGAGATTGTTCCCCACTTGCTTTGAAATTACTTCTGTGCCAACAACTTTAGTGGGCCTAAAATAGCTTAAGTGATTAAAGTGGAAGCCTAATAGACTGCACTGTGTAAAGATTTCAGTTAACATAGCAGAAATAAGTATTTCTTACATGGCAGTGCTTCACTCCAGCAGTGTTGCATGTACATAATGCCCATTGATTTGTGTGTCCTTGTGTCCATGCTGTACTATTTTTATTCAATATGTTTTATGAATAATATATATTTGTGTGACCTTGTGTCCATACTGTACTATTTTTATTCAATATGTTATGTGAATAAGATATATTTGAAAATTGTCTAACCAAAACACATTGCAGAAAAGGTATGCACATGGGATATACACAAAGCTGTCAGGGGAACTGAGACCTGTCTCTGAAACAGGAGGCCATGCTGTCTCCTATGGTTAAGCAACGGAGCCGAATATGCCACATGATGTTTTCACATTTCCAGAACTGTCCCTGAATTTAATGCAGTGACATCCAAGCTTATGAAGCCCACATTCATCATAACTATTAAAAAGGTCGTTGAGTGATGTAACAATAAGGACTGTTGCTTATCAGGTGTCTGGAGCAGTAGCCACAAACTAGTACTTTATATACTCAGCCTAGATACATGCAAGTGAATAGAGCATGCAATCTTCCTTTGTTCACCGTCTCCTCCTGCTCATATTGTAAATCGTTTCGGTCAATTGCCATTTATTTGCAGCATCTTTTCGTTGGCAAAGGTTCTAATCAGTTTTATGGTGCACAGTCAGGGATTCATGCTCCAACTTTGTACTGTTTTCACATTGAAAACAAAACATGGCAGAGGTTTCTCATTTGTATGTAGTCAATGTACAGAACGTATTCACATGAAACGCACGTAGCCATTCTCAATTCAAAATTCTGAATGTGCAGAGTTTTAATATGTGACAGGGTCACAGCTGCTATGAAGGAACTTCTTGGAGACCATTTCTGGTGATGTCAGAGCATTCCATTTAATATATGTGCATACCCTGTAATCATGAAATGAAAAATGACAAAAGAATTAACGGCATGCTAATTACTAACAGCATGATTTAAGTTTCTGTTTGAGAATTGATATTTTTCTATGCATTTCCTGGTTAGAGCTCCCACTATGAGCTTTTTCTCCATTTTTGTACACATCCATTTTGTGATTTTCAAGTGATCTTAATGAAATTTTCTCTTAAATTCTATGCACTTGCAATGCTATTTGTCATTTGCCTGGTGCTTGCTCTTGATAATGAAAACGGTCAGGCTGGCCCAGAGTTCTGCAAAATATTCTGTGAGTTGCTGTGTGCAAAGGATTCCTGTTCACTTCCACATCTTAATTCATCCCCATGGAATGTGCAGAGCAGGCATCTTTGCCATGCTATGAAGGCACTTGCATCAGTGGTGGGATTAACAACAGGTTGTACGTCCACAGAACAACAGGTTGTATGTCCCATTAATAACGGGGTCTCAGAACCAGGCGCTCATTAGCAAAGGGTTCTATAGAACCTGTGAGAACCCCCTGAAGCCCACTACTGACTTGCATATGAGCAAGTGCTTTCACAGAGTGCTTTGACAGAGTTCACAGTCAAATAGAATGGAGCATCTTGAGAACCTCAACATTTAACTTATGTTAATGTTAATTTATGTTAATGTTGGGTAATAGCTGGTCAAATTTCAGGGTGGGGGTGGCAAGTGAGATTAGGCAGTATTTCCTGACCGCAAGGAGTGACACTGTAATTCAGCAGCACAGCACCTGCTTTGCGTTCCCAAGATTCGACTTCTGGCGCATCCAAGTATGGCTGAGAAGTACTACCATTTGGCACCCCAGTGAGCTGCTGGCAGTCAGAGGAGAAAATACTGATCCAGACAGATTGATGGTCTGACTCATAAATGCCCAGCTTTTTGCTGATCTCTATGATAAGCAAGAAAATAAATTATGTCCTTTAAACATATGCATTTGACTCCAGTTTATTTGTGTTGAAAATTTTTATATGCTAGATTTTTTTGCTAGGATATATTCTTCAGTATGCTGGAGAAGCGACTTTCTAAAGTTGTCAGATTTGCAATCAAGTCCTAACTTGTCTCAAATATTTGTTTCAAGTTTTTATGATCAGATATTCTTTAGCGTCAGTTTCCAAACAAAAGTACAAATTTTTCCCAAAGCATTCCAGATATCCCAACATAAATACTTCAATATCTCTATCTATGGTAAAGATATAAATGGCTTTTTGGATTAATTTTTTTGTAACCTTTAAAATTTTGTTTTGTATATAACTTCTGCCATTATCTTCCTATATCACCAAAAAATTGTATATTTTCAATATGGCTCGTCAGGTGAATTTATGGCACTTCTGGTAAATTTATAATTTACCAATACCTTTTCCCTAATGTGTTTGCAAACTAAACGGATATATGGCTGGTAGGGAAAGAGTTAAGCAGGTTAACTCAAGATCTTAGCCTTCTAAAGGTATTTTTCTTTGCAGGGGAGATGGAGAACATCATGCAACTGCATGTAATGTGTAGTTGGACCTAATAGGTGTATGTATATAAATAAGCAATAGCAGTATCAGAATAAGACATTCTGAAGAATCACCTTTGTTACTGATGTACTGAACTGGTTGATACATCTGGAGAGTTGCATAGACTGAAGCTATGGCTACAATCCTAAAGACACTTTCCTGGTAGTAAGACCCATTGAACACAATGGGGCTTACTTCTGAGTAGACATGGTTAGGATTGTGCTTTATATCAGCTTATATGGTGGCTATCATAAAAAGTTGATTAATAATTATGTTTGTGTTTTTCCTTCTACAGTACAGTTATCACGAGAACCCGGCTGGCTAGAAGGAACTCTAAACGGAAAGCGAGGACTTATTCCCCAAAATTATGTCGACTTTCTTTAGTTCTATGCATTTGTTGCCCAGAAAGGTATCCATGGTATCCATGGATTTTTTTTTTTGGATATACTTATTTCTCTTGACCTCAAATGTTTTTAATTGGTGAACATCCTGACAATGAGAGGAAGACTTTTATCTGCAGAAAAGCTTAACCTTTTGCCAAATAGGAATTACAAAGTTACTGTCCATGTAAGTTTATATTGGGAGGGGTGGGGGGGGGGAAAGGGAGACTAAAATTTTATAAATAGTTCTTTGTAAAGAATAGTCCCTATATATGTATGTATATATAATAATGACTCAGTTGATTTGTAATCAACCATCAGTTAAAAGGAGATTGTAAAAAAGTCATATGTTCTTAAAATGTGTGTTATTTTGAAATGTTTTCTAGTTCCAAAAAACTAGAGGAAAAGCCCTTTATATGGACAAGTCATTAAACTGATGGCATTGCGATTATGATGAGGACATTCCGGTGTTAATTTCTCTGTATTTTGAAAATGAGCAGCTTAGCTGGACGAAAAAGATCATTATTTGAAACCAAGGCAATGAAACTTTCAAACGTCCACAAAGTGCAGATGAATGTATATGATTGGTGCAACTTCACTGACAATGCATATTTAAAGGTGCATATATGAGCTTCTGGACCATGTGCTTTCTGTGTTCAACTGAGTGTAGACAAAATCACATTTGTTAAACTAAAATCATATTTACTATTCATGGAATTACAATCAATATATTTTGCTAAGGAAACTTGTTTAAACTGTTGCTTGAAATTCTCTTTCACTTGGACCTAAACTAGATGTGACATGTAATCAAGTGTATCTTCTGCCCTCCTCTACCGGCATTTAAATTTTCTTCCACCAAAAGAAATCCATAAAGCCAAATCTAACATGGTGGAAGTGTTAGGGTAGAGGGATGCATAAACTTCTGCTTGAAATTTCGCTCCTGAAGGCATATGAGGAGGAAAACATGGGCATTGTTATCTTTCTGCCACTTGGAAAAAACTCTTGGGAGGGGTTGATGATCTGGAGCCAAGAAACTGTGTCTCTCCTCTTCCAAATTTGCAGCTTTCCAAGGTGACTTTTGGTTTAAAAGGAAACTGAAGTCTGAAAAACATGTGACTGCATGTCATTTACATCTAGTTTTGAGCCTCGGTTATTCACACAGCTTTGTGCACCTTCAGGGATAAGCTGGGCACTGTGCTTGTGTGTGTTTTCCAGCAGTTGCTCAGATAAGTGGAATATCTATTTAAAGTCACAAAATCACACAAAAAGGAAAAGATCTTACTGCAATGTACTGCTAACCTGTGATGTAATTTTTCACATGTATTATCTATTTGTTCTGACAAGTCATTCAAATACAACTCATGTTTTTTAAAAAAAGTATACATTTTTCTTTATCTGTCTTTGGATTATGATGAAGACTGTGAAATGTAAGCAAACGAGCTATAATGACTGATCCACAGCTGGAGAATGATGTATATTTGTTGAAAAGTATCATGACTTTAAGTTGAAATGATATGGAAATGTAGTCTATGATGTCTGTCCCATCATAGACAGCCTTCCCTTGTCACTCACCTTCAATTTATTTACACATTCACAAATTCATATGTTCAAGCAGTGCTACACCAGGCCAATGAAGATCCTACATGTGTGCACTGGCTCTAGAATCAAGTCCTATCCAATGGAAAACATCATCTATAAGGGCAGATGATGGCTTCAGGTTTTTGAAGAGAGTTGTCCCCAAATTGGATTCCATTCTGTATCTTTGAGGGAGCCCTTGTCCTATAGTCCCCCAGTGGTTCATATAGCTACTATATATTTTACTATTTTGGTACTCATGTTAAGCTACTATATTTTAGTAGCTTAATAATGCAAAGTAAGCAATTGTTAGTAGATAATCCAGCAGCAAATTATAGTTGGCCTTTAGAACTGTATGTAGCATAAATTAATGAGACAGTAAGAATTTTTAAGTGTACAAACCTTTGCAAAAGGTTAGTTTAAAAAAAAAATCTTATAATTTGATTGAAAAAGAGTCCATTATTGCTATACCTTTTGATTGTTTTCTTTAATGGGAAGGTTTAACTGACATTGTCTGTTCTTTTGCCTGGAATGAGAAGGCCCTCGGAGTGTGCACAAATTATTTCCAGATGGTGCGGTTGTGATCCAATGTAGAGCTACTTCTCTGGTCCAACTGGAAGCCTCCCAGGCTGTGGGGCATTAATACCGTTCTTTGTGTCTTGGCTATAATCTTTGCCAGATAGCTCTAAGGTGATTCTTCTTGGGAGACCATCAAGCAATTTGGAGATGTGACCAAAAACTGTCCAAATGCCTATGGGATCATGTAATGGAAATCAGGTTGTTGTCTTTTTCAGCCATTGCAAGGGCAATGGATTTGGGGAGGGGAGACACATGCTAACTATAGTCAAGGCTTGCTGGAAACCTTCCAAGACTCTTACATTCTAGTGTGCTGGAAAAAAACACAACTGGGTTACAGCTGTTCAGATAACACAGAATTGGCTGTGCTTGTACTTGGAGAAGAGAGAATCACCAGATATAAAAGCTGGTTTAACCTCGACTCCCAAGAGTGTCCCTGATAGCACTTTCTTTACTTCTAGGTGGACATTTACTCTTTAACAGGAAAGTATAAGGCCCCCAGCTTATTGAGCTGCTTGTGGATTTTAGTAGTTCTTGTTATGCCTACATATTGCATTCTTACACAATGTGGGCCGCAGTTGCAATCACAGTAATGTGCCTTCACTGATACATGTCTGAGTGCATCTCCAATTCATCCTTTCACTATTTATTTGATTTTTATTCCATCTTTCTTCCTTAGGGAAGGAAACCCTATAAAACACTTGAGGAAACTATACAAACCTTTTCTCCACGTGTGCTCATCTTGGTGACCATTCTGCTAGTATGAAGAATTAACAGGGCCCTTCAGTGTTTCGTTTCTATAAGTTGGTGCACTGTATAGCTTTCTATCAGGGCTGCCACTTTGTAATATGCCATCTATTGTTACTAACACTACGGCTGCAATCCTAAACACACTTTCCTGAGAGCAAGTCCCATAGAGCAGAATGGGACATAGTGCACAATCCAAAGTACGGGAGCCACCTAGTGGAAATCTATGGGAAATTCATTCCAGAGTAAATTGTTCTTAGGTTGGACCAAGGACTCCCCATAGTTACTCTGGATTGCGCCATAAGTCTGCAGCCCGTGTATTCCTTAACATGAAGTTCCATCAGCATCAATCAGCCATATTACTATGTATTCATAGGATCAGGCACTAAAGAAATAAATCACAGATACTGCACAGATTTGCAGTTAAGAAAATGCCCTATACAACAGAGGTATGTGAAACACGTTCTGCTTGTTGCAAAGGCAAATATTTAGAAATGGGGGAGGGGAAATAATAGGAAATGTTAAAATGCATTTCACTGAAGGGCATTTATCCAAAGAATCAGATGCATCATCAAACAAGTGCGGTTGCGATTAATATGCGAGAAATACCTGGAATCATACCATTTTAATTCCTGTATATTGGTACATTTTATAAAAAAATTATGTACTTAGTAACAAAGGCCAAACAGCAATTTACTATTTATTCAAAAAGTTTATATACAGAAGCAAGCCCCTAATTAATGCATAATTATGCATAGATGTTGCTGTTTTACACCATATGCTGGCAGCTTTTTATTTTTCATCTAGTAATATATAATTGGGAGACAACCCTATTAGGAACTTCTCCTACACAAGTACTACATTCCTGGTAGAATGTATTCTGCAAGGCCATTAATTCTGAAACTGTCTGAGCATCCTGCCCTAGGAAGAGCGGCTTATCGAGTGATTCACCTGCCAGCTGAAATGCACTCCCTCTCTCTCAAAAATGTCAAATCTGGAACAGACAATTAAAAATGCTTAAACGTAGAAGGATTTGATTTCATTACGGTTTTAAAAAGTCAGTGAAAATACCACCCTGTGAATTAGATTTTTTTCCATTATTGATTATAAAGTATATTTTATTGACTTAGATATTGCAAGCTTTTATTCCTTTTTTTCTGTTTTGTTCTGTGCAACAAAATGGTTACACACTGCAATGCAATATTATTCTTGAAATACCCGCTGCAGTAAATTAAAACTATTTTACAATTTTACTCATGAATACAATGTTCTTGCTGTATATCTTCATTCAGTCATTGCCACAAAATCATTACACTCAATCAACACAATTTACCATTTTGACATTTGAAGTAACGTTTCTCTTATTTTGCAGGAGACAAATACCTATTACTTTCTAAGTACAATGTACTCCTGATACCTTCCTTGTTTCTCATTAAAATGTCATTTTTATGATTTCCAAGCAATAATCAATGGTTTCCATAAACAAGTGATTAAAGTAAAGGATTTATTATAATCTGCTTACAATTGTTTGCAAAGACAGACATATATTTTGCATAAAGATATAAATTGTTTTTAAAACTAATTTAGTGTTTTAATTATGACATTTCTGTGAATTATGAATTGTACCAAACCAAGATTAAATGCAATAAGGTAGAAAAATAAGAGCAAACAGACAACAATGTGAATTGGGACAGACTAACAGTGGAATTTTAAGGAATATGGCTTTAATATTTTAATTAGGCAAAGTTACGTAGAGATAGAAAAGGATTCAGTAACTTTGTTAATAATAATAAAATAATAATATAATAATAAAAAAGCAGCAGCATGCTGCATTTACCACAAACTTGGATAATTTGAAATTCCAATTTCAATATGCTTTTTAAAAAGTAAATGAACATGAGATTTGTGACCACTTCTTCACTATAGACGATCAGCCTGCATGCTGTGTATTGTATCAGTTTAAGTGTGGCTTTCATATTGCTGTGCAGATGAAAGGAGTTGACGCATGAATTAGATTTCAAAACCGGCAAATAATATATGCAGATGTAATTCTATGTATTAACCCTTTATGAATATAGCCTTATGCAGGATTTTCCATTTAAGAAGATGTGTGCTTTAAAATATCAAGATATTAGATACCACATTCCAAATGCTGAATCTGACACATTTGCTTGTTGAGAACCTCAGGTGGGAGCCAATGAATCACACGAGTTTAAGAAGGGGAATTTCTTGGGGAAATTCATGGGAATTTTGTCAAATTTCTTGGGAAAAGGGTCCCTGTGCCACATGGAAAATTTCCTTTGAAATGCAAGGTTCCTTCTAAAACACAACACAGGGGTCTGATTTTTAACCAACAGGAAAAATCTCTTGTGTGCACCCTAAACTTGGATAGGTCTAAATCAGCACTTCACAGCCCATCATTTTTATGTTAAATTTTACTTTTCTTAAACTAAAAATAAAAACAGCTACCTTTGCTTAGACACAAGTTTTGAGAAATATTAACTCTGACAGTTACTGTATTTTAATAGTAATGGTCATAGGAAAAGATTCTATAATTTATATTCCAAAATTTATATTATTTATAACTTGTAGAATATTGATAATCATTCAAAGAAAAATAAGTCTTTATAATTTCATCCCATAAAGGAGCTTTGGGGGGGAAAAGACCCAGATCAGTAGAACTGAAAAGTCATTTTATTAGCTATATTTTTAGGCCGACTGGAAAAAGTGTTAAAAGTATTTTTTGGCTAGCTAATTTGAGGCAGCAATCCCAAACTATTATACTGAAATCAGTAGACATAATTTGAAGTAAATCAAAATGAATTATCTAAATTTTTTTAGTATGTTCTGTGATTCCCAAACATTTCAACTGGTGGCTCCCTTGACTTACTGGGCCATTGGCAATGCTCCCCATTAGGGATACAATTCCATACATTATACAGTTTGTGAGAATTCTGTGGCTTGATTCCCAGGAAGCCTTAGGCTGCAATCCTATACACACTTTCTTGAGTCTAAGTAATTTACTAATATTCCGGATTAGAGGGCAAAAACGTTACTCAGCTTTTATCTCTTTGGCCACAGTCTAGCAACCAAAAAGTCCCATGGAAATAAATGGGGCTAAATTAGATGAAGTGTAGCCTTGGTGTAAACTCGGTGATTTGCACCCTGCAGTGCAAGCCTGAATAAGCCTGAATAAGAGCCCCATCCACTTCCTCCTCTCCATTCATTTCAACAGAGCCTGTGCAGGACAACTACTCAGTAGTTTGTGCCCTTTGGAGCTTATCTTGGTAAATGAAATGTGTATAGAGTTGCAATATAGCTAATGACATGAAACAGAACTCTGAGCGCTCAAGTCATGTAAAAGCAGCAAACAAATAACTGAGGGAGAGAGAGGTATATGGAGGAAAATGTACAAGGAGGAGGAAAAATCCAACAGAAAGTTTATGGGTGGTTATTTACAACAGACACTGTTGGATGGTAAATTAGATATGATGCTTAAAAGGCACAGCTTTCCCTTTCTTAAATACACTGTAAACGGTTCATTTATGCATGCAGAACAATTCACTTTACAAAAAAAATTACCTTGTATTTAGACAAAAAGAGTAATTAAATAGTCTCCAGCAAAATAGAATTCTTCCAAAAATACTTTCCCATTCATCCTATTAACCATTAAAGATTAGGTCTCATTTACAAAAGCTCCTTTTACCATTTTTTTCAGGTCCTTCCATTTATACATACAGCAATATACAGTACAGCAAAAGACTGCGAAAAATTATTGGTAAAGCCAGCACAATAGATACTATAAATTGAAACTGAGGCATTTGTTTTAACATCTTATCCTTTCAAGTTAAATAATAAATGAACACTTAACACAGTGTAGATCATCTATGATAGATAACATGGGATAACAAATGCCGCAGGTGGAGATACCAAGATTATTCCACACCAAATGCTCCATTATTTATTTTACATATCCAGGGTGTTTTGTGTGTGTGCGTGGGTGTATGTGTGTATATATAGTACAAGAATTAATGCCCCATATTGACTTTGTTTTATGTGCAAACCAACGGTAAGCTTTAAAAAGTTCATATTAGTCCTTGAACCCTTTTAAAACGAGCAAACAATACCAGAAACTACATGGCATATTTAAAATGTTCATCTCTTAAAATATCAAAATCAAAAGAGTTATTTGACTAGATATGGCTTTTCATCCAGAGGAACAGGAAACATACTTTTTTTTTTCCTAAATGCCGGGTTATTGGGGTAGAATGATGGGTCTTAAAACATATTGACGACTTTGTCTCGCCAAGCTTGGATCAGCTGTTTTCCAGCCTTCCCAACCCTTTCTGTGGTTTTTAGACTATTCAGAGACCACTGAACAATTTTGTATAGCATATTTTAAATGTGGCTTCTTGGGTCCTTCATGGGTGTGGAATAGCACAGGGAAACTTAAGGCAAAGTTTTTTTTTCCTCCATTAAGACATTTTCTGTCACTTCCTGTGGAAGTAGAGGGGCTTGGCATTCCCGGATTCCACCTTGGGCAACTGGTCACTGATGATTTCTACCAGCATGGCTGGAAACTCCACTTTCAAAGCTTGAGACTCTCGGAAGGTGTAGAAACAGAATTCCAATAGATCATTAACAAGCTAAAAAGGAATAAGGGAAATATCAGGAAACATGCGCATTAGAACTGATGTGTAACAATTATATTACCACCCCCTTTCCAGAATCTGAACTTTCCTTTTCCCTCCCCAATCCTCAATCGCTTTTCTCAGCTGCCCCCCCCCCCCTTTAGCCTGTACTGAGCCTGGCCTGTTATCTGTCCCAGAGACAGTTAGAAATAACAGCTGAAATGAGAATGCAATGTTGACAGGTCTCCAACCTTTTCTGCCTCGGAGATGCATTGAAATAGAACCCTCAGTCTACGTGATTGACAGGGAATGTGCAGGTGCCTCACACACTGGTCAAGGCTTTTATGTAGATAGTTTTCTAGAGATCATTAAACTATGTCAAATAAAGGAAAATTATTCCCTTCATTCTCATCCACCTCTCCCTTTTGGCAATACTGTACATGCCTCCACAAATCTCCTTATTGGTCACTCAAAGTAAGATCAAGAAGCAATAGAGATTCAAAGTGTGTGCAATCCAAGCTGATTCCAAATGCCGCAATATTGTGAAAATACTTTTTCCTAGCAGTTCACTGCCACTTACACAGCGTTTATGGTGACAAAATTCAGGAAAACAAGGATCTGCTTTTTCATGCTAAAGAACCAGAGAATGGTTGAAAATTTGGGTGCTTTTTCTCTTGTACCTTACGGAAAAATGGCTCATTGCAATGAAGTTATGAGAAGACTAGTATATTTCTAAAACTATGTCATGCTTCCTAAAACATGAGTCATGCTTTAGAAAATTTTTGAGGATGTTCAAGGTACTGTGGGAAAGTACAACATTTGCAGTAAGTAATATTAAATACAAGTGTGCAAGTTGCAATTCTGTTTAGGGTGCTCCTATACAATCAATGTACAATATAAAAATTGTTGCGGTATCACCCATGATTTATGTAACTCCCCATTTTATTGCAATTTCTCTTAAAATATATTTCAGTAATAAAGGGGTTTATCTACCTCATTACTACGATCAAATTATGGCAACACTTTAAGGCAGTGGTTCTCAATCTTCCTAACGCCGTGACCCCTTTATAAGTTCCTCATGTTGTGGGGACCCCCAACCAGAAAATGATTTTTGTTGCTACTTTATAACTGTAATTTTGCTACTGTTATGAATTGTAATGTAAATATCCATTATGCAGGATATATTTTCATTGTTACAAATTAAATGTGTGTTCTATGTACACACATTGAACACAGTAGGATTTATTTCAGAGTAGGCATGCATAGGATTGGGCCCTGAGGCTGCAATCCTATCCACATTTACATGGGAGTAAAGGCCCCCCTGAATATAATGGGATTTATTTCAGAGTAGGCATGCATAGGAGTGGGCCCTGAGGCTGTCAGTCAGCCCCAGTGCGCGCGCAGCTACAGCCAGAAGTCTGGCAAGCCTTCCCTGGCCCCTTGAACCAGGGGTCTTTAGGCGACCCCCAGGAAAGCTCTAGGCGACCCCCAAAGGGGTCCTGACCCCCACACTTTGAGAAACACTGCTTTCATGGGTGACATTATTGCAAATGTTGTACTTTCCCACAGTACCTTGAACATCCTCAAAAATTTTCTAAAGCATGACTCATGTTTTCCACTGATACAAATCTGTAAGATCTTAAGCTGGCACTCAAGATGTTTTTCTTTATTAGGAAAAAAAATAATAGCAAAAATGGGATGAAAAATATAAACTAGCCACACAGTTTAAGCTAAAGTCTGCTTAATTTCCTGATATCCCTGCCACTGAACTTTGAAGGGAGAAAGAGTATTTGCCAGTGTGCCCCAAGTGTGTACTCAAGAAATGTTTTGGATACCAACAGAGGCGTTGCTAACAGGGTGTCACCTGCTTCAGATTATGGGATAATGAAATCACTATTGGTATTTTTTTAATAGTACAATCGTGTTATATATCGTTTGATGTGTAATTTAATGCAGAATGCAATGAAACAATGGTGCCTAACTACACACTGTCCATGGGAAGATGTCCGTAATTGGGATGGGCCTCCTAATGGCCTGCAGTACGAGACGCAAATCCTAATGACATTATCGGGAACCCGTTCAGTGGCACTTTTGTGCCTGCTGTATCTGTATCCATGAACACCTTTACCCATGATTTCAACCAACCTTAGATTAAAATATATCCTGAAAACAACTACTACATACCCCTAGAAGAAAATTCCACATATCCTACTTAAGAAGAATCAGATCTCTCAGATAGATCTGAATCTAGTTCACCTCATGTTCACCATTTCCAGCACTTTTATGCAGAGTACATGATTTTACATAATTTAGGTAACCTTGTGCAATTTTATACCATTTCAACAAGTGGGGTTGAGCATGCATATGTTTTATATCTCCATAGAGTCCTAGAACTAAATCCCTGTGGATTCAGCAGGCTTTATACATTTGGTATTTACGGTAAATCTTTTAAGGAACAGAAATTGAACCATTTCCCCCAGTAAAAAACAGTTAAAAATCTCAATGACTGGATGCAAGTGGACTATTATGCACTATACTGGAATATTTCTGCAAGATATGGGCTTATCTAATTTTTTAAATATACTGCAATCCTAACAATGTCTACTCAGAAATAAGTACCATTGTGTTCAATAATACTTATTCCCAGGAAAGTGTGGTTAAGATTGCAGCCATAGAAAATTAAGAATGTGATGCTGTGTTGTGAGAAGCACCTCTCACTAGATGCGTTTCCATGCTGTTGTCCCTTTTCATTTCAAAGGGTTTTTACTTTTCTATTTTTTGATCCTGCAGTGAATGAATTGGTTTAACTTCAACTTTGCCTGAGACTTTTCATCTCTGATCTCTCATCCTGTTTCTCAAGAGGTCCTCCTGAACTCTGACAAGAGAGACGACACAGGAATTGTGTTAAAAAGCAGAAAGTTGGGATTCTAGAAAAAAATATGAGACTTTCTGGTCCAGGAGATAACAGGAAATGGGGTTTGCCTTGCTTGCCTTTTTATTTTTGGTAAAGAACAGTGAGAGATATCCCACTATATCCCTGGCTCAGCTATCTCACATATGGAAAGATGCACAATAGAAGTCTTAAGTAAATGCACTTTGTAATATTCACAGTATTTTAAAAATACTCTTCTTGATTCTTCAAATATCTAAGGACCATTAACACAATCATTTTACTAATTAAATATAATCAATACTTTTCAATCAGAATAGTTCACATAGTGTAACTAATCTAATAAATAAGATGAGCTCAAATCAATCAATCAATGGGGTCACTATCTCCCAAAGACTCAATCTGAAGAAAAGAAATAGAAGACACCTTCAATGGAAAATACACCATGCTGGAGTAGCAGGCCTCCGTCAGTCTTGGACGACTATGGTATCGTGCTCGGCACTGCATACACTGCATGCGAAGCATGAAAGCCTGGGTTGGATTGTTATGGAGGATAGGCTGCTACCTAAGCAGCGAATCCCCCCTCTCCACGCCACTGAATTAGTCCAATGGAAAGGCAGAGCCAATACAATTGGATCCAGCTGGCGTCGCAGAGCTGGGCTAAGGACAGGAGCTCACCCTGTCTTGTGGGGCTGACCCGGACCTCGAACCCTGGCCTGCTGGTTAACAGGCACAGCGACCACCCACAACCCTCCATGCTGGAGTAAAAGGAGGCAATTGCTCTCCCCCTATTAAATATAAGAGGACCCCATTTTACAAAGTGCCTATATGTCCGTTTAGCACATGCCATAACAGAGAAGAAAATAAGCTCAAAGACACTTCAGATGCCAAATGCACGTGTGTACATCTTTTATGTAATCTTAAATGTATTCTAGAACATTCTGTTGCACATGTTAAGGCAAGAGTTTTGTAAGTTAGCAAAAATGGTAAGTTAGCAAAAAAGTCCATAGTACAGTACTATCAAGACATTTAAAAACATGTTTAAGGTTGCATCTCATGTTTAAGGTTTATCTCATGCTATTTCTAGACACATCCATGTTCCAAGGTGTGCAATAATGGAACTGAAAAGTGAAACACAGATGGCTAGTTCCAGAGAGGGTTACAGAGTTCCATATGTGAGGGGTTAAAGCTTATTAAGGCTGCAATCCTAAAGACAATTTCCTGGGAGTAAAACCCATTGAACACAATGGGGCTTACTTTTGAGTAGACATGGTTAGGATTGTGCTCATAGTCAGATATCATATAAGCAAAATATACACTCATATATGCTTGTGAATTTTTTAAATATATTTTCCAGGGGTTTTTTTTTTACATGACTACAGTGTCATTCTCAAGACAGCAGGGACCATATAAGATTGAACTTATTTCAATCTTATTCATTTTACTGCTCATAATAGTATTCATTTCCGAGGGATGGCAGTGCTTATAACAGAAAACACAATTGTCTCATTGCACTTTAAATTTGATGCAATTTATTTCAGGATCTGCAAAAGCATATCCAGAAATACTATAAATTTAACTGGTTAGCCTTTTAAGTGCTAGATTACTGGACACTACTGGACTTCTTATTGATTGTACAGGAGGGGATTTTGTACCGCAGGGGATCCGTTCTCCCGAGGGAAACCACAAGTTGCATTTTTTCAGCTCCGTGGGCCATTTTGAAGCCTGCAGAAGTTGTGGGCAAACACAGATGATCTGCCGGCATTGTTTTCTGTAAGTTTTATAGTTGTCAAATTGTTTGACAACTACTGAATTCTATTCAACTATTGTTGAGCAGAAACAGCTAGGAGCACATTTTAATAACTAGTAAATAAACAAATGGTACTGATGTGTGATAGATGTTATCTGGTAGTAGGAACCTTTACCCAAGTTAATGTTTTGAAAGTCAGTGGCCTGAAAAAAATTAGGAAAAATGAGAGTGAGGGTGAGCTCCTGTATTAACAGCTGAGCAAATGCTGAAAATATCAAACCATTTCTTGCAGAGTTGTCTGAACTGGCTACTCTTAAATACATCATTACTAATGTTTGAAATCACATTACGATCAACAACATAAAGGAAATTAAAAATGTACATCTAGTGTTCATGACGATAGTGTAGAACCCTACTTATTTTTGGTCCTACAGTATATACGGCTTAGAAATATGCTTGATCTCAATTAAAATCATTAGTCCCCAACAACTAAGCTTTGTTTTGGTGCCTAGCTGGTTAAGCTGAAGCTACGTGGCTTTAAAACACTGAAAAATCCTGGTAGGAGTTGGGAGTATTATTAGTACTGCAGTAACAACTCATTCTTTAGAGACTAGATATTAAAGACCCAAACTCAAGACTTGCTGTTGCAGCAAAAAAAGATGAAAATGTGCCAGTCACTGCCTCAACACAGCATCATCCCTACTATGTTGAGTTGTAAGCTGGTGTTGCTGTGAAAGGCTTCTACTGCAAATGCACAGAACTGAGATGTTGGTCCCACTGACTTCAATGAGCCTAAATCAGCTTAAATCTAGCTTAATCAGCACTGTGACCTCTGTGTGCCTGAATTCAAGCTGTTCAATAATTGCTTTGTTTGTAGTGCTGAGAGGGCTCTATAAATAAAGTTGCTGATGTTTTTAAATACTTATTTGCCTACCTTTTCTTTCAGGGAATATTTTCCGCCATCTTGGCACTTTTCAGCATGCACATATGTTCACTGTATGGTAGAAGTCCAGCTAAAACCACTGAGTGATGTAAAACATTTCCCTCTGCTGTTTCTCTCTCCATGAAAGAGGCCAATGAAGTATTACAGTGTCTTAATAATACCTTAGCTGTACTACTTCAGACTTAGTTCAAACATACAGAGAAAGGTGTTCATGGTATGAACACATAGAACAAAGCTTCTATGATTCTATGGTATAATAAACTCAGAGGTCTTTAGAAGTTACCTTATAACTTAGTTCCATTATTCTGTTCTTACCTGGCTAACTACAATGCAATCCTAAGCATGTCTACTCTGAAATAAATCTCATCATGTTCAATAGTACTTACTCCCAGTAAAGTGTGGTTAGGATTGCAGCCTAAATGCTTTTTCCACAAGCAAATTCTCCTAATCTTTTCCTCTTTTTGTTGGGCTCCGTTGGCACTCTTTCTTTGGTGTCCGAAGAATTCTCCCTTTACATGCTGGATCTAGGTATTCTCAACAAATTCTGTAATTTGACCCTATCAAACTAAGCTCAGTCTGCCCACGGATGCTCTCCTATTCACAACCTTCAGTTTTTGTCTGTAAATCCACCTTTTCTGGTAGCCTTTATACTGGTAGCCTTTATACTGGTAGCCTTAGTCCTCGTTCCTTATTTAACTCAGCTCATCTATGTACTGAAGGAAAACCGAATACAGGGACCCTCCTTATTCACAGACTTGAAAACCATGGATTTGAATATCTCTGGAAGCCGAGTCCGTGGCTGGAGGGCTTAAGAAGACCGCCTGCACACATCAGGAAGTGGCTTCTGATCATAGCCAGTAGACTTCTGAAGACACTGGGAAGCCTCCAAGGGACAAGCGCAGCCCCAGGTAAGCTACTGTGTCACTGCACAGCCCCCTATGGATTTTGTTATCCATAGAGCTTAGTGTCTGCAGGGGGTCCTAGAACTGATTCCATGTGGATACCAAATCCACTGTAATTGCATGCTCTTCCCCTGTTTTATCCCTGATTCCACCCACTTCCTCTGTTGTCTCCCCTCTATCAATCACTACACTGTTTCCTTGGGTGCAATATAATATAGACATAATAAGGAAAACAACAGAAGGCTAGCTTTTGCCTGATGTGTTAGTTTACTATAAGGCACCAACATTACGATGCAACCATTTTTCAAACCAGGATCTTCTTGCTGATGTAGTACAGTTCCATCAATAGGTTATTCCATTTACCTCCAACACATCTGAATTAGCTCTCCCTAGGTTATTAATCATCACACAGATAGTATGGCTGCTTGTGAAGCAACTACATGAACTAAGCTTTCAGACACAGACTGTGGGCATTCCATTAATACATTCTGCCACTGCAACTATTCCAGTGTGGACACTCATCAAAATCTGTCTCGTTCACATGGAGTGTAACTATTTTAGATTCAACAACCCACTCCTTTAATGACATTAATGAAAATGGTACCCCTCACCTCAAGGTTCAGGAAGTCTGCCACAACCCAATTAAACTGAAGTACTGGTACTGACTAGGATTCATCACCTTCAATTTACCTTGACAGTCTTACCAATCTAAGTAATTTGGTCTACAAAGCAAAATTATGTGGAGGGAGAAAATGTTATCTCTTCCCTCTGCAAAAACAGAAACTAGTCTCTTAAAAATGAGTTGTTACTGCAGTACTAATAATACTCTCAATTCCCAAACAAGATTTTTCAGTGTTTTAATTAACAGCACATTGCTTGAAAAATAATTCCATATGTATGTTCTGGAAACAGACCTCAGGCTCTCATACAGATTTGACCTCAAATGCACCATACTGTAATGTATCTTTGCAAATAAGCCAGGCAAGTACAAAGAACACATTGATATGCAGTGTCTCACATAGTGAGGCTAAAGATCCTGTACACAGCGTGTGTATGAAATGTGTATTTCCCAACTACATTATAAGAAGGGAGTAGACAGGTTTGCCTGCTTTGGCTATACAATTTTACAGCTTTTAAAGAGATGCACAACAGTAGGCTGTCCTCTTGTGACTGGCGATTCCACAAAACAGAAGATAGAAAGAAACTCAAATCCCAATGGAAAATAATTTGGGATTTATGTCAATAGTAATACCGTTACATGAATACAGAATTTTAAAACGTTCATAATGACTTACTCACTGAAGGTCAAAACAATTTCTCATTTTTTTTAAAGACAAATCACAGATCGATATATTTTAAATTGCTCCACAGACTATGCAAAAATAAGAGGCACTGAGAGCAGTGGCTTGTTTTAGCAGAGGGCCAGCAACAACACCAGAACGCTTGATCAGACACTTGCATATTTTTTGTTATAATTGATAACCCTGTTCTTACTTTTGTTATAAAATAATGCTTTAAATTGATTTGCACTGACTCAGCAGTCAGCTCTGAACAGAGTTCATGAACTTTTCTTCTGACAAGGATTCTTCTGATGACTCAAAGTATTCCAGTATTCCTGCTTGCAGAACATTAGTCATCAAATGGCTCCTCCAGCTTTTAAGCAGATCTATTAAGAGTGATATCTGATTCAGCAGGGTCAGGGAGTAAGTAGTTCTTTAAATTTTTGGATACAGTTTTTCCCCCCTCTCAGGGCCAATCTGATCAAGAGATTGCTACTGAAACCAGCCATCTTGAATTTGGTTTCCCCTTTTCTTCCCATAATATTTAGCAAGGGAAATGCAAGGTATGGTGTCTTCATGATGTGTTCTTTTTCGCCTGCTTTACACTGCTGATTGCCATGCTGTGGGTGGCACAAGTGGTTAAGACACTGGGTCTGTTAACCAAAAGGCCAAGGTTCAAGAACCAGGTCCCCACAAGACAGGGTGAGCTCCTATTCTTAGCCCAGCTCTGTGACACAGCTGGAACCAATCGTATCGGCTCTGTCGTTCCATTTCAGTGATGTGGAGAGGGGGGATTTGCTGCTTGGGTAACAGCCTATCCTCCATATCAATCTACCCAGGCCTTTGTGCTTCGCATACAGCATCGAGCACGATACCATAGTCTTTCAAGACTGATGGATGCCATTGCACCTATACCTGCCATGTGGGAAAGAATGATGTGGGAACATCGCATCATTCATTCTCCTCACTCACCACTACAGACAGAAAAAGGCAGATTCAACAGCAAGTGATTAAGTTTAGGGCCCAATCCTGTACAACTTTACATCAACACAACTGCAATGCAGCCCTGAAAATGTTGAGGATGCCTCTGGGATAGCACCACCATTACAGATGAAGTGCAGCTGCAATGGTGTTGCAAAGTTAGATAAGATTGGGCCCTAAGATCCATCACTGTGTAGTGTACAAGTAGAATTTTTTCCCCTATGAATACTCTGTATCTTGATAGCATATCAAGTGACTTCAGCCAGGGGATTTCTTTATTTCACCATAAAACGGCACCTTTGTGCTACCAAGAAATTACTTACATCATGAATGGAGTCTAGGAGCTTTGTCAGTTGGTAAAATCGCTGCCAACTTTGCCCAGAACTGTTTGGATGTTTAGTTACCATCTTCCTCAGCTCTTTAATATAATTTGCCCTCATTTCTTCAAATGCAGCTTGGCTCTTGAGGCCATCCTTGGGAACTATAATTAAAAGGATACAAATGTTTTATTCAATGATCTGTTAAGTTCTCTTTGAAAGGAAAGACAATTTGTCACTGAGGTCATTCACTAATGGTAAGCAAACACCCTGTTTCAAGTAATGCAGCTTCCAAATGCCTTGCACTGTGTATAAATATCCATTTTTTTTCTAAAATGTTTTACCGGAAACTGCCATTACAACAACGATGAATTTTGACCTTTCCTTCATACTACCTAATGGTATATCCAAAGTGGTGCAATTTTGGGGATGCTGCTGCACTGCACAAGGACCAGGAGAAACTTTCCCCCTTATACCAGGTAACCAACAACAGCCCCAATGGGTCCTACTCGGACCTGTACCAACAATTTCAGTGGCACAGATCTTAGCAGTCCAATACCAGCACAAACTGCCTAGGAATGAGGCTTAGATTTGGTGCTCCAGCCCTGACTCCAGCCCACCGTCCCACCTGCTCCCTGTCCTCTACCCTGCCTCCTCCCCACCCCCAACACCTCTGAACTGGCCATGCTCAGCCAGAATAACAGACCATGTTCCAGGCGCCTATAGCGTGGAAGGAGAATGGTGCAAAAATGCTTTATGGCACTTTTGCAACACTCCTGGATTGGCACAAATGATTTGCACTGGCACAAAAGGGAATCAGGATTGAACCCAAAATGGCAATATTACTGTCACAGAATTGCAACAGAAAGTACAGGGGGACCCCATAGCCACAGATGAGATCCAAGGCGCCTCCTGCACACACCCTCTCCTCAGGCAAGGGAAGCTCTGGGCCTCCTTTATAACTAAGGCATTAAAATATCACTTCTGTTTTTATGGGGAAAACTATTTAAAAAAACCAGAAAAGTTCAGTCTGAGCCTAGCAGAGGCCACAAATGTGAGGCTTCTTCTGGGTGCAAAAACGCCTCAAGAGATTATGGGTGTTAGCTGGTATTTACAGTTTCAGTTAACTGCATGGGGTTCTGGAACAGGGCAAACCTGTACAATAAACAATGTGTTGATAATCTTAAGAATCTCAAAACTCTAATACTTAAGGTATCCAGTGTCTAGATTTAATCTAAATATGGTGTGTGTGTGTATGTGTGTTTTCCTTTAATCTTTAATTTCACTTTAACAATCAATACAGTGTCCAGACAATATTCATCCCGGAGATAATTACCTGCTATAATTTAAGTCTAATTTCATTGCCAGTAACAATCACAATGACTTTAGATCAAAACAATTACTAAGCATTGCATACCAAACTTGATGTTTCCAGGCTTAGACCTCTAATGTGCCTTATGATTTAGATTTTACAAACCTCATCAACACTATAAAAAGATTTCTGTTGAGGGAATCAACAACCTATAGAGAGACTATTGTTACATATCCTTGTAGATCAGGCCTCCTCTTTAAAATCCTAAGTATCATTAGTTCTTCCACTACGACTCATTATGGTTTGTGTATACTAGAGAGGTTGCACACATGGTAATGGTAGTTGTAATAGTTGTTAAAGCTAAATCTGGAATGGGTTCAGATTTCAGATCAAATATGATATTTTGAAGGGGGAAAGGGCGATTTGAAAAGAATAATGACTGTATTCTAGTATTTGAAGTCTTTAATCACTTTGAGATCTAAACCTCAACCTCACTTTGAGATCTCTATGCTCATGTGAGATACTGCAGGTATTAACGCTTTGTAAGACAAACTAAAATTTCAAAGGAATTCTGCCTTGTAAGACAGTTTTACAACAAAAATTTGTTGTAAAAACAAACAAATTGATGGATCTGCATCATGAACAACAGCAAGAGGTTATGGAGGAGATCTAATCTGCAGAGGAGGAGGAGGAGAATAAGAAGGAGGAATCCCTCACATCAAATGAGATTAAGAACATTTGTAAACATTGGGAAATTGTGCAAAATTTTCTAGAAAAGCACCACCGAAAGAAGGCTGTAGCAATGTGAGAGATGAATCAGTTTAATGACAATGCAATGTCACATTTCCATGAAATCTTCAAAAGGAGACAAAAGCAAGTGTTATTAGATAGGTTCATTATAAAAGTGGCACAAAAAGACACTGATGACTTAGTGAAAATTAGTCATCCTTGGCCATAAAGCTTTTTCTTTTCTGTTTTACTGTACAGTATATTACATTGTTTATTAATTTTACAGTAATAATGTTATGTATTACCGTGTATACTCGAGTATAAGCCGACCCGAGTATAAGCCGAGGCACCTAATTTTACCACAAAAAACTGGGAAATTTATTGACTCAACTATTAGCCTAGGGTGAGAAATGCAGCAGCTACTTCTGTTTTAATGAGGAGAAAACAGGCAATGTGTTGAGCCATCAGGCTCCTACCTGCAGGGAGCAGAGGGATCAATCTGCTGACGGTTTTTTTTTTTTTTAAAGAAGAAAGCAAAGCAGCCTTTCCTGCTTTTTAAAAAGGCTGTCCAAAGCTGAGCTGCTTGTGCAGAAATCCACTTCTTTGCCCATCTTATGACAACTATAAGCTGACACAAGTATAAGCCGAGAGGGGCTTTTTCAGCATTAAAAAATGTGCTGAAAAACTAGGCTTATACTTGAGTATATACCGTATATTATAGTGTTTTGAATTTGATTACAGTATTTTGTCATCATTTTTACATACAGTTAATATTTTTATATGAATATTTTCGTCTGAGTTTCCATTATTTCCTATGGGAAAATCCAGTCTGTATAAAGAATGCTTTGTAAGACAAACATGGTTCTGGAACAAATTATGTTCGTCTTACAAGGCACCACTGTATGTGATATTTAAACGCCCCATCCTGACTCTGACACACCACAATTCCATCACCTTTTTAAAAAAACTACTAATTTTTGCAAAAAGAGGATACTGTGAGTGAGTGAGTGAGTGAGTGAGAGAGAGAGAGTGAGAGAGAGAGAGAGAGAGAGAGAGAGAGAGAGAGAGAGAGAGAGAGAGAGCGAGAGCCAAAGCTAAACTGATAGGGTAATACCCATTTCTTGACAATTCTAGTTTTCAGATGTGTCTATAAATAATTCAACAGCAGGAGACAAGCACGCTACTGTATAAGCAAATAGCTACTCTAGGACCAGTTATTAGACAGTCAGTTTTGGAAAAGATAAAAAAGAGTCTAATGGGTGGTAAATGGCAGCTCCCTTACTCAAATGGGGGCCAACATGGTCTAACACTTGGCAGGAGGAATTGTAATGGGTCTCCCAGGAATGCCAGCTCTGTCACTTATGTTGCTTTGAGGGAAGGGGCAGGGGTAAGACTGGAGTGGTGACTTCTCTGCTAGGGTCTATGGCCTTCAAGCAGAGTTTGAAATTTCCTAGGAATGAGACTTGAAGCATACTGAAAAGTTGCTGAAGTTATTTCCCAGTGTTAAGCATACCCATTTTGCCCAATTCCTCATTTAGTGGTTCTCAAAGTGGAAGTCTGGATCCTCTTGGGAGGGTGGTGATCTCATTTCAGGAGAGTCTCAAAAGGCTGGGCACCACTACCTTGGAATTTTGCACTGGGATGCTACCATCATGGAATGGGGCACTCAAACTGCTGTCCTGGAAGTTAAGTCTCACTGTACACAATGGGACTTGCTTCCAAGTAGACATGGAGGAGCTCTGGCATCACAGTGATTTTGATGTGTTTGATGTCACTTTTGGCAATGACTTCTGGAGGAGGATGTGTGTGTCCCAGACAGGTTGTCATTCTCAGAAGGGGTTCCTAGACTGAAATGCTCGAGAACCAATGCATTTTGTGAAAGTGCAGCCCTCACTGTGAAATGGATGCGAAATAGAAGATGTTCAGGTTCCCAGCCCATACTATTTTGATTCATATCAAACAGAAACAGCTTGGACTAGGCAGGCTACAGATTAAACTCCTTGTAAGCAAACAAAAGGAAAAGTGAGACTCTTCTGCCTGGAGTAGAGATATATGATGAGGAGTATAGCAGTTGGCTACCTCAGAGGACCAGAAGCAACCAAGCATGCAATAGGATGCAGGCATTTTGTGTGCTCTCTGAAGCATCTGGTGGGCCACTTGTGATACAGGAAGCTGGACTAGATTGGCCTTTAGACTGATCCAGCATAGATTTATTTGTATTTGTATAGTTTACATGTATTTGTATAGTTTCTTTACCTTCTCAGTATCGTCTGTCCTCACAGGAGTTTAAAGTTTATAGAAAATGCATCTCTTTAAATATTGAATGCCACACAAGTATGGGTAATAAGTGCTGGTTTCAAGTGGCATCTAAAGTTCAAAGGGACACATTTAAACCACAACACAACGATAGAGCAGGGAGAGGGAAGGGGATGATATGATTCCTACTCATATTTTAAGGGGCAGGGACTGGATATCCAAAGTTGGCTGGAGGGAAGTAGAGGCACACTGAGGGTGAAATTTGTCACTTCTTACGCCAGCCGCCCTGATGTATGCTGCATCACCCGGCTCCATGTTTCTGCTCATTCCTTGATGCTTTTTATTATCTGGTCAGTATGTAGGTTCATGTATTAAAATTTTTATGACATCAGGATTATATGATCAGATATAAGCGGCATGTCCCGTTTTTGTGAAAACATCCACGTATAGTAAGTATGGAACATTCAGCTGACACCAATCAAATCTGGAACATTGTAATCAGTGATGGGCTTCAAAAAAATTAAGAACCGGTTCTCTGCCCATCTGGCAGCCACTTTTAAATGGCTATTTTTAAACTTTATATGTCCTATCTCTTGTTAAGAACCGGTTCTATAGAGTAGGTGCGAACCTGCTGGAGCCCACCACTGATTGTAATGCTCTTTTTACTAGTAAATCTGCTAGTACATTACTAGTAAATCTGCTAGTAAATTACTAGTAACTTTTCTTAATTAGTCACCAGCATCAATCAGAATTAAAAACATAAATGTAGGGTAATCAAAACAAAATGAAAATCTTCAGACTTTTGGATATATGCCTTATTTTTTATTCTGCTACTGAAGTGTGGCAAAGTAACTGGAAATCTTTCTTATTTTGACAGCAAATGCAACACAAACACACACTCACACCTGAGATGCAATGTGTTGTTTCTTATATGTTAATTGACAGAAATTTCTTTGATGTGGCCATCATTTAAAATTTGTAAACAAATTCCATTAACTGGTTATATGATTCAATTAAAAAAATTAACCAATTTATGATGGATGGCAATTTCTGGAACTATGCCATTTTCAGTATACATGTCCAACATTTGCACAAATTTTCTGTATAGTCTGGAATCCCTCTAATAAGTAGGTTTCCTGTTTTCTTTAAACAGAGTTTTGCAAATGGCTAGGTTTTTCCAACTCAATGTGTTCTTTTGCTTAGGTTTCCTAATTATTAGATAATTGGAAGAATATGGAGAAAAGTCCATGTTTCTGATCATTTCAGCTCTTCATCTTTTCATGCAGGCATCTGAAACTGTGCACTCATTTTCTAGTTCTGTAAAGGACTGAAGCCCAATTATTTTCTCAAAATTTGCTGGAGATGCTGAACTCAAAACATGACCCTACAATCCAGAATAACTAAGGGAAGATGTAAGAGATACTTAGTCTGGATTGCTCTATGCATTTCCATAGGTTTCCCATAGGTGGCACCGTAACTACGTTGGTGTAAAAGGTCCTGTAGTTACTCTGGATTGTAGCCCAAACCTAGATTTCAACCTGCTCATGTAATCCAGCCCTTTTAATCTTCCCTCTGTCATTCAGACTAGTCAGCCACAATATTACTTTAGCTTAGTAGATAACAATTATGGGGGAATTAATTGACAATCTTACCTGTGCTTAGCAGCAGCAAAACTTTCATTATGGTGTATTCTTCAAAGCTAAGTTGCAAGCGAACAAATTGAAGGCTGATCTGGTGCATCCCCTGGCACAATTCGAACATTGCAGACTGGCGCATTCGCTCTCTGCAAAAGGAAGATACATGGATGAGAATAGCAATGCTCTGTAACTTTCAAGTGACAACTTGTATTCCAAAGAATCAAATTACAATCTGCTACTGCTGTAAAGGTTGCTCTTACATTACTCATAATTGTTTACAGATGACCCCTACGGATGCTGACCTGTTGATGTTTGGGAAAGCACAGCAATAATTTAATTCCGCCAATATCAAGCGAAGGTTTCCTTCCCTCAACTAAAAAGAGCTTCTTCCAGACTCCAGAGGAAGACCATGGATACAATCCAATGTACAGCTGAACCTATCTCACCACACTCATAAACTGCACTTTTAAGCTACAATTCATGCTTCAAGTTCAGTCGTTCCCAAACTACTACACAGGGAAGTTGAGAACCATATAAATCTTTGTGGGGGTGATGGATTGTGTTGCTACCAGCAGCATACTTACCTGTGGAACCACCACAAGCTCGTGGAAGGTGCAGGAAGCCTACAGATGCCTCCATAAGGCTCCCCAAACCTTAGAATGACTAAGGCTGTAATCCTAACCTCCAGTTATGCCAGCATAAACTGTGGCATAATTTCTGTGAAGACCTGGGGGTCTCAAAAGTGCCATAAGGTACTTCTTCCTCACTGCTGGAGGGTGGGGAGGGTTAGGCTACTGAACCAGCATACACCAAACTCCCCACACCACCATGGAAGTGCTCCTTTTGTTGCTGGCAGCAGAACAATCTAGGCGATCACATTACTGTCATCCACCCTGTTTCTGGTTTCTTTAGTGTTTCTTTAATGACGCACCAGTCTAGGAACCACTTGAAGAAGTAAAACATACAGGGTTGATCTATGGAAGCAGTTGCTAGACTGTTGTACACTCTGCCTATTATATATGTGCATACTCTATTTCTAACATTCTGTGTTAAGCAGGGTGACCATATGCCCTCTTTACCAGGACCTGTCCTCTTTTTTGGACATGTCCTGGCGAAAATCCTCATTGTCCTCCTTTTCCTTGTGAGCAGGCAGCATGTAGACTTCTTGAAATTAATAAATGATAATTTAATAATTAGAATAGCGTTTAAACAAACCACATGAAAGCAATATATATATGAGTGCTTTTAGCTTTTATATTTTCTCATATCCTACATTTTCAATGAGTGTCCTACATTTTGTGGGGAGGGAACCTTGTCCTCTTTTTATGATTCCTCTTTTTATGATTATGGTACAGTGGTGCCTCATGTAACAAATTTAATTCGCTCCAGAGGCATGTTCTTTATGTGAAACATTCTTTACATGAAGTGGTGTTTCCCATAGGAAATAATGGAAACTCAGACGATTGGTTCCACAACCCCCAAAATATTCATATAAAAATATTAACTGGATGTAAAAATGATGACAGAACACTGGGACTGAATTCAAAATATGCATGCATTCAATGTACATGATCTTATGAAGTCTACTTAGGCTTCAGTCCTAAAGACACTTTCCTGGGAGTAAGACCCATTTAACACAATGGGGTTTATTTCTGGGTAGACATGGTTAGGAGGCTGCAATCCAAGTTCAAAGTGTCTCCCCACGTTCTCCTTCTCTCCATCCTGAGCCTCTCTCTCCCCTGCTCCCTTCTGGCTAGCCCTGAGCTGCCTCCCTCTTCTCCACTGCTCTTCTCTCCCTCTACCAAGCGGATGCCCAGCCACAGGAGGAACAGCGCAGAAGTGTTGCTTTCACTATGGGGAGGTGCGCTAAGCAGCCCTGATGCTTTTTAAACAGGCTGCCGGCCAGCGCGTCTGCCCCAACTGCCAACAAATGTTTTCTTTACGTGAAGCACTTTCTTTACGTGAAGCAGAATCCTAAAGAAATTTTTTGTTTGTTACGTGAAACATACTTTACGTGAGGCACCACTGTATATGTTTACCCTGGTGTTAATAGATATTGAAGTGGAAAAAATGGGAAGTCACCCATTATAAAATCATAGTACAACATAGGAACCAAGAATTACTTTAGCTTTCTTTTCTTTTAGAAATCAAGGAAATCCATTCCTGTGCAATCTCCATTCCCAAGATGAAATTATAGAAAAGAAAAACTGTTTCATCTGAAAACAGAGACAGGGCATACATTTTAAAGCTGTTAATAGTTACCAAGCTAATATTTTAGTACTAGGTTCATAGTACTGTTTTTCTGGTTGCAAGAACATGCGGGACACACTAAAGAACCCAATCCTATGCATGCCTACTCAAATGTGTATCCCATTATAGTCAGTAGGGTTTACTTCTAGGAAAGTGTAGATAGGATTGAGGCCTATGAAAGAATAGTATTTGCAAGGATATATACTGAGTACTGCAGAAAGCAATACTGACAGGTGTTTTTAAATTCCATGGGGAAAAAGAATTGTTACTTTAAAATAAATCTACATACAGTAAAGTGTCAGCTTAAAAGTCTTGTTCTGAGATACCAACTTCTTGTTTTCTCCATTAAACTATTCTGAAAATATGGGGGGGGGGAGGGAGGACCAGAAATCAAGGGAGCAAACATACAATTGAGGGCACCAGCATGTCGCTTTGAAGAATGCCTATCTAGAAGTCAGCTGCTTAATGCTATGGAAGGACATTTGTGTACTATAAGAACTGAATGAAATAATGGATAGCATTAATGCGAGCCATCCCCAAATAACCTCCATTTTCTAAGCTCTAACTGTTTTCCTGGAAACACTACAGGTCAAATCTAGGATAAATCTGTGTTACAAAATAATGAATCACAGGAATCATTTGCTGTTATGAAGGCTTATGTTAGAATTTAGTTATCACTTCATGGATAGATAAATTAGAAGGTTGCCCGTCTACAAAACAAACATTCACAACTCTGCTTTTTCTGTGCTTGCTTACTCCTCAGTGAAATAATGAGGAGGAATATGTGATTACCACCCACTCAGCCATAAGCCTTGTATTCTGTTGAAAGCTATCTGATTCTTCCCATGGATGAAACAACACTGTTCAGGTTCAGAAAATTTAGCACTTTTCTTTTGCATTATCTACCTGTCATCTAACACATCACTGAATTTTTAAAAAAATGATTTTTCCACCCAGAAAGAAACATAATCTAATCTGCACTAGTTTTTTTGCAAGAAAGAACTGTTCTTCAAGCTTTCAGACTTATATGGGTTGCTTTATAGAGAGGGCGGTTCGTAGCTACTATTTAGCTCTGCAAGCTACAGGTACATGCGTTCTTCACTTCCAATTGCCATGTGTGATGGAGCTAAATACATACATTGCAAGCTATAGGTCCCAAGTTCCATCTTCAACATCTCCAGGGGGACTGGAGGAAAAAAAACCTTATTGAAACCCTGAAGTCACCATTAGTTAGTGTAGACAAGGTTGATCTAGCCTGGCTGAATAAAAGACAGCTTTAAATATTCAGGATCATTTAAAAAAACAAAAAACTACATGGGTGAGACAGGGCTGGAATTTTTACATCAAAGTGTACACTCCTGTAAATATAAACTATACAGTTACCTCTCAACTTTTCCCTGTTACTGTGGTTGCATTCAGAAGGTCTTCTGTGGGTATAGCCTCTGGATTGCTGGAAATCAGCATTTCTGATTGCATTCATTGCATATGAGCTCCAATTGCATCATCCAGAGGATTACAGGTCAGGCAATTCTGCTGATTTAGGATCCACAGATCCCAAAACCGCACATATGCAAACACCACATGTAAATTCACTAAAATGTATGCTGCAAAACAGCTCAGCTTAGAACAGCGTTTCTCAAAGTGTGGGTCGGGACCCCTTTGGGGGTCGCCAAGAGGTTTCCTGGGGGTTGCCTAAAGACACCGTGTGCAGGGGGCAAGGTCAGGCTTGCCAGACCTCTGGCTGTAGCTACGTGCGCACTGGGGCTGACTGACAGCCTCAGAGCCCAATCCTATGCATGCCTACTCTGAAATAAATCCCATTATAGTCAGGGGGGCCTTTACTCCCATGTAAATGTGGATAGGATTGCAGCCTCAGGGCCCAATCCTATGCATGCCTACTCTGAAATAAATCCCATTGTGTTCAGTGTGTGCATAGAACACACATTTCATTTGTAACAATAAAAATACATCCTGCATATCTGATATTTACATTACGATTCATAACAGTAACAAAATTACAGTTATAAATTAGCAACAAAAATAATTTTATGGTTGGGGGTCCCCACAACATGAGGAACTTATAAAGGGGTCATGGTGTTAGGAAGATTGAGAACCACTGGCTTAGAATGATAGATCAAAACTTTGCATGGGAACTCAAATCAGTTTATCTCACTGAAACAAAACAGGCATGGAAAACACATTGCCATACACTGTTTCTTCTATTGCGGCCTTCATATATTTATTTTTTTAAAGTTGTTTTATTTAAATTGCTTAAATACTACCAAAATAGTAGCTAAGGCTAGAATCCAGAGTAACTACGGGGACCGTTTACACCAACATAGATATGGTGCCACCTATGGGAAATGCATAGAGCAATCCAGAGTAAGTACCACTTACGTCTTCCCGTAATTACTCTGAATTGTAGGGTAAAATTTCTACAGTATCTTGATAACAGAGTGAAGACTCTTCTTATCTCAACTATAACACTCAACCTTACAAAACGGATTCATTCTTTGTTGTTCCAGCAGCTGCATATGCTCTTCTGATCTTTATGTTTGAATACTGCTATTTCCACAGCAACAGAAACATCTTCAGTAACAATTTGCTTAAAATGACATGTGTGCTTCAAAGTTGGAGTAATTACACACTATAAGAACAGGATACTACAGTACGTAGCAGACCAAATTCCAGCAGTGCAGGTGCGAACAAGGCCATCACTAAAATGCCATGGCCCAAATGCAGGGATATGTGTTACACATTTATCCTAGAGGATTGCATAGGTGTTGCTTCAACATAAGTATTAATCCTCCTCCTTCTGACAAACAGATTGGCACTAGATCCTGAAGAAATGGGTACAATAAACAGGACACTAAAATGATGCACATAGTATTTTTGCGCTCTGCATACATCATGAGTAGGTGGAGAGCACTGTCTATAATTCATGGAGGGTCAAGGGGCACCTGAACTGAATCCAGCAACTGCTTCCCCTTCAAATCCTGGCTCACTGATTGTCAGACCAGTGATCCATGCTCTCAGAGCTAACAGGGGGAATCAACTTTTCTGAATTCATACATATTTCTTTGTCTTGTAGGTTTGAAATGCAGTTCCATAAAGAAAAATCTGTTTCTGGACAGGGGTCCTGCCTTCAATCTGAGCACCTTTTTAGTTCTGTACTTTTTGCATTAAAATGGTTGTACAATTTCAAAGTTATCTTGCTTAGATCACTAGAATATTTGATATGAATATCTGATTACTGTTGATTAACTAGAAATCTTTCAGGTGTTCCATTTTCTTCTCATCTGGGTTTTATTTCCGGTGCCCAATGAGAATTGATACGCATCTAACATTAGGATCACAGTTCTATAATGGATGTCAATAGAAAAACTGCACACACTCTGCAATTAAACAAGGATATTTTTCTATTAAAATGTAAGATTCATGTGGTACTAATCCAAATGTCCTCTGCACATACCCACAATCAGGGGGTCATTTTGAGAAGGTACACACCAGTACTGTGTACCGGCACCTCGATGGTGAGTACTGGTACTTTTATGCCCCCTCCAAGTAGACTTCCCTATGATTACAAATAACATCTTCATGGTGATTACCCCACCTTATTTCTAGAAAAAAGCAATGCCCACAATTATACAGACAATATAATGGCCAAACTGCACTATTTAAAAATACAGAAGCCATTTTTAAACCACAGCAGCTCGAAAAAGTATCCTCATGATCGTGGAAACAGCTGCCCACTTGCTGTTTAGATTTTTCACACCCTTCTCTGCACCAGAATGCCCTCCCTAGGAAGGATGGGAGAATAAGTTTGCATTGGTCTGTTTTTTTTTAAATGATATGATCCAGCTCTATGATTATTTTTCTGAAAGTTATGTTCAGAAAGTTATGTTCAGGTGAGGGCGGTTCAGCAGTGGAACAAATTGCCAAGGGAGGTGGTGGATTCTCCCTCACTGGGGATCTTTAAGCAGAGGCTCGACGAGCACCTGTCGGGGATGCTCTAGGGGGAATTCCTGCTGCAGGCAGGGGGTCGGACTAGATGACCTACTAGGTCCCTTCCAACTCTATGATTCTATGATTCATCAGAGGACCCTCCATGATACCCAAATCCTGAATTCTCAATATTGATGGCAGAGTTAGCATCCACTGTTCCGACAAGGCGTGTACAGGGAGCACCATGGATATCTAGTACACACCTTTAACCCCATGGCTCCAAGGAAGTAAGGGCTAGCATTGTTCATGGGAAATGTATAGTACAGTAGAGTCAACAAGAATGTCCACGGTTTGGGTAAACTTTTCATATCTCATTGCCTTTGAAATTAGCCATAGAAAAGCCATAAAAGAGAGACAGTATAGCAAACAAATTTCTAACAAACACACACACCCACAGATCAATAGCAATAATTTAACCAATTACTTAAAGAACACAGCAATACCTCTGTTCTTTAAGTAATTAACTAAATAAATATTGATGTGTTAAGATTTACAAAGTTATAATAAAAGGCTTCCTAAAATTGGGCCTCATAGGATTAATAGAGTATCACTGAGAAAGTCAATCTAGCAAATCACCTTCGAAGGCAATGAAACAATAATCCTTTAAATACTATAATAATAACAGCAAATAAGCTTTCCTTCCCTAAAATCATACAATTAAAACAAATCTGATATACTTAAAAATACAGCTTTTTCTATTGCTTCTTAGCAATCAGTGCAAAATCTGAATATGAGGAGAATCTGAAATAGCTGAAAAGTCATGCAAAGGTATGTCTGTTATAGTCTGTTATACAATGATAAACTCAGCATTCCCACGTTCAGTGAGTATTCCCTGAGTTGGTGCACATGAGAATAGAAAGATACTTGTCTGCATGGTTATTTAACCAGAAAATATATAAAATTAATTATAATAGAATTTTTTTAATCCTAGCTGTAATTAAGGCCAAATGACTGGATTTTAATTAAAAATATGATTGTTTCTTGGCATTACCACTTTCCTGTTCATTCCAATTTGTGTTCTCTGTCACAGAGGGAGTGCAGAGGTGTTTTAACAACCCCTACTGCATCAAACAACCAAGCCTGCTTTCTAATGTTTTTTTAAATTTCTATTTGCTTTTTAATATTCAGTGCAATATAAAACGAGGAGTGTTTCATTAAAACATTTTGGCTTCTTCCAAGACTGAAAAGAAAGAAAAATTATGATTATCATGAAAATTCATTAGCTGGCTATGTACTGTTAACAACAAGCATTCTGGTGAACTACTAAGAAAAACAAGTAATTTAGAAGTTCACATATCCTAAAAATTGAGTAATTTTTCAGTCTGTTGTAGGTAACAAATGACTAACAGATCTGTCCTATTAATTTGTGTATCAGCCACCTGTAAAAGTCAGTGGTGGTTGATGGTTGGAAAACACAACTTTGTGCAATAGCATATTCCAGAGTTGCCCAAATCCTGCCCTGGAGACCAGATGCAGCCCATGGAGAGCCTCTATGCAGGAAAGGGCAAGCGGCAAGCCCTTCCTCTGGACCACAGGCAAATCCTGCAATCTTCTGAAGGTGAGGGGAGCTCAGTTCTGCCCCCCCCACTTCTGGAGCATATTCTGAGAGTCAGGGAGGCTGTGCACACCTCTTCTCTCTCTGTATAAAGCCTCTCACCTTTTCTCTCTGTTCATAAATCAGTTTATGAACTGATTTTAATTCGTTCATAAATTCCATCGCTAATATAATCTCTGATATATTCATTTATTTAAATTTCTTCAAATTTGACATGTAATTCATTTATTTTTTCCAACCCCTGACCAAGTGTCAGAAAGATGATGTGGCCCTCCTGTCAAAAAGTTTGGACATCCCTGGTATATACAAATCAAATGGAAGAGTCAAAGGAAATCTCTGCTGAAAAAGTTTTTATGAGCTATTTCTTCTGTATCCATTTCTTACAGACTTTTCATCTACGTACATCAAATTTAACAAGTGTTTTTATTTCTGCTTTGAAAAAGACATTTAATGGGTAACTTACTCATTAAAGACTAAGTCAGGAGCAAAATAGAGAAACTGGCTGTTTGTATGTCTGTATGATCTCCAGCTCAAGGCAAATGATGATAGACACATCCAAGAATACTGGATTAGAGTAATTTGGTCCTCAAGAGGCAAGTTTCTAAAGCCTGGGAAACACGACAATAAATCAAAAACAACATTTAAACCTCAGTGGCATTTCAAGTGAACTACTTTACTGCTGTCTACATTTGAAAAAGAAAAAGCACTCCCCAGAAGTTTGTATTTGTAACTGTGGAATATATTATATTTTAAAAATCTTATCAATGGTTTATTTCTAAAGAGAGAGAGATGCTGGGGCTGTCAGGAAATTGCACTTTAATTCTAAATCCCTCCCTACTAATCCTAGGTGAAAAGAGTGGGCAGTAGTAATTCAATGGTGAGGAAAACACACTTGACAGATTTAGAAGTAGTGTACTGTTTTTTTGCAATAACTACACCTGGTACAGTCTCAAAAAAGGATCCAGGGTAAGCACAAAGCGCTGCACGCCTAAGCCCAATCAGCCATAAAAATACAAAGCTGCTTTATTTTGTTGATGGTATTGTGTATTCTGACTGGCAGAAGTATTCCAGGCTTTAGGCAAGAGCCTTTTTCCAGCCCTAGATAAAGATGCTGAGAACTGAACCTGGAATCTTTGGCATGTAAAGCATATGCTGTACCATCAATACAAAGTCACTGTTTTGCCCTTTCCTTAAATATGAAGCAGGATTTATCATATAGAGGCAACCAATCTGTGGTTTTAGTCTAAAGACAGCTCTTACACATTCTATCCACACTGGAGTGTAGATGCCCATCTAAAAATAGCCCAATTTGCATAAATTTGCATTTCCGGACTCTGGATCCGGATGGGCATCAAAGGGTTACTATCATTTCCCACTGCTATATTTGCACGAATTACTAAATAAACATTTCACTTTATCTAGGCAACGGTTTATATAATATTTGCAATTTAAGATAGTTAAGAAGTTTAAATTTTCGATCAGCTACAAGAAGGATAACATACAGACTACTGCTTCCCCACAGGAAGACAACCAATTAAATATTGACATTTTAAAAGTCTGTGGGTGGGCTGTGGGTGGCTCAAGTGGTTAAGACACTGTGCCTGTTATCCAGAAGGTCCCCACAAGAGACCCGGGTCCCCACAAGACAGGGTGAGCTCCTGTCCTTAGCCCAGCTCTGCGACGCAGCTGGAACCAATTGTATCGGCTCTGCCATTCTCTTGGATTATTTCAGTGGCATGGAGAGCAGGGATTTGCTGCTTGGGTAACAGCCTATCCTCCATATTAATCTACCCAGGCCTTTGTGCTTTGCATTTAGTGTCGAGCATGATACCATCGTCTTTCAAGACTGATGGATGCCAAGTTTTTTTTGTAAAAAGTATTCTTACCAAGTTGGGAGGGAGGGCATGGCTTATTTCAAAAACCCAGTGCCCATGCTAAAAATCATACACTATGAAAGCATCCTTACCTGGAAGTATCTTTGCCCACTTTACCACCTGAATCATCTGCTTGCCAGCTAGACGGTTTAAAGTGGAGAGTAGGTGCTCTGCTGTATCTGGCTTTGAGCTATCGTATCCTGCATATACAAGTTCAGGTTCAATGTTCTCTAGGACCATAGTAGGTGAGGGAGTAAGTGCTGGTGAAACAGACAGGTGAGGAACAAGTGCTGTGTTTACAGAAGGTTCTTTTGCTGGAGCAATATACGTAGTCCCTTCTTCTGGACTTTGGGGTGGTGGCTGCTGCTGCTGCTGTTGTGGTTCTTCGTGGATTCCTTTTAACTTGCCCAACTTCTTTGACTTGCGAGCTGTAAGAAAACATAAGAAAATGTTTTTTTTTAAATATTGAAACCATGTTAAAAACCTGAAAATTCTCTTTCACTGTCTCTCACACAAAACACAGTTGGCTTAGCCAGCAGGGGCAGAGCTATGAATCTCGGAGGAATAAACCTCCTTCATAAACCATTTAACTCTCTTTGTTCATCAAAATCACTTTGAATTCCTCGTCACTTGTTATATTTCTGTTATGCATTTCCAAATTTACAGAATTTTTTTTGCAACTTTTGAAACTGCACTGTATACTTTTCCAGTGACAATTAATAGAAATATATTAAGTACAACGATTAGAGTGGCATGTTACACAAATCACACATTATCTTCTTTCTCTACCAGACGGTTTATTTAAAAGAATGAATATGGCTTCTTCTATGATTGTTTAAGCTTTACTCCAAAGTAAGAGGGTAGCTTCTAATGTTATCATTTTAAAACATTATTAATGTTTAGAGTTCTCTAAAGATTATTTACCCTTAGTTCAAAGCTCTTCTAGACTTCTTAGAACACATTTCATAATATTGATGCGAACTTAGAAATTTGTCCTCAAGGCCCCTTCTGTTTATGGAAGCTTTAGTGTGGTCAACAGAGTTGCTAAAGTACATATAACATTTTTTAATCCACACAACATAAACAAATAATCTTTTTTTAGAGTTGACATAAATGTGGTCAGAAAGTGAAAAATTACGTATGGATTTTAGCAATTTTCTGCAGCTATAATAAATAGAAATTTTTATCTTCCAAATCCCATTCATCGCAATCTTAATGAAGACACAGATATAGGCTGAAATCCTAGACCTAGTAAGGCCAGCATGAGCCCAAGCATAAGCCATGTGCTGGGATGGGAGTGTCATAAAAGTGCTGTAAAGGCACTTCTGCGCCACTGTTGGGGGAGGGCTAGACATGTGCTTGCCTCCCTATACCACCTCAGGAACGGAAAGACCAATGAGTTGTGCTGGCCTAGGTTAGGATTGCACCCTAGTCAAATGTATTGACTAGTCAGGATTTTTTAAAATTTTTTGATAGTTTGTATGGATAAAGAGTTCACTATGCATCAAGTTGACCCTACACTGCGCTCAGCCTAATGAACAGGTGCTGCACAGCTTAAATGAGGTATACTTCATATTTTTGTTCAAAAACACTTTAAAAAGAAATTTGGCATTGGTAAAGCAACTAAACTCTCTTCTCTACCTTAATATTTTCTTCAAATATTCCTCAGGAACGCAAAAGTTAACATGATGCCTAGTCTTTTAAATACAGATGCTACTCGGAATGAAAAGCTCAATACCAAGAAAAAAACCATCCAAGATTAAATATCAAACAGTCAGTGACTGACTCACTGACTAATTCACTGACTCATCAATACCCAGCCAAAACCACCGGACCTACAATTGTGAAATTTGGGGAGGGAATTCCTTCCATGACATAGGCACCCACTAAAACTGATTTTTTTTTAAATTAACAAGAAGGGAGTGAAAAGGGTACTTGTTTTCATCTCTCTGTATTTCACATTGAAGAATTTTTGACTCATCAAGCCCAAGCCCAAAGACCTAGAAGCATGATGCAACCTTTCCCTTCCTGTTCATAGCTTATCTATGTCCTGAAATTCATTCATGCATTCATATTTTAATACTACCTTTCTTCCAAAGAGCTCAGTGTAATAGAGCTCTTGTTTCTTCCCTCCTTTTGACTTTGCAAAAACCCTATGTGGGAAGGCTAAGAAATAGTAACTGGCCCAAAGTCACCCTGAAAGCTTCATGGTTGAGTGGCAATTTGAACCTGGTCCTACCAGGTCTGAGTCCCACTACTGGACCACTATCTTGCAAACTGCAGGAGCTGCTTTTCTGATAACAGGTACAATATCTGATTTATGAACAGCCTCAGGGCTTCAGGCAATTGGTTGTTTAAGCTTTCCATACCATTTGATGGAAAAAATCAGGTTCTGACCCACAGTTTCGAAACCACTGCACTACACTACACCTAGAAGCATGAAATTTGGGGAGGGTATTCCTTTCATGATATAGGGGTGGCTCAGTGGTACCCACTTCCCAGAGGTGCCATTACCCGCTGGTGCCTGCCACTGCCCCCATACCCTCCAGTGCCTGTCAGTGCCCAGTGCCCACAGGTGCCTGCCACCTGGTGCCACCACCCACTTTGGTGCAGGCACCGAGCACCAAATTGGCTGGATGTTGTTCAGTCTCCCATGTTAAGTATAGGACAAAAAACCCCTTTTCAGCCCCTGAAGGGTTAAATTTCTCCAGATGGTTCTTGGTGGGTGTTCAAGTGACAGAAGGATCCCTCCCAGAATTCCATGCTTCAGGCCCAGCAGTTGGGGTGGAATGTTGATGAGTCAGCAATTCTCAATGCAAAGTATAGGGAGGAAAATGCGTTGCGCCCCTTTTCACCCCCTTCCAGTTGGAATTTCCGAAAACCAGTTCTTAGTGCACCCCTCCCTCACGGAAGGAACACCCACCCCAAATTTCACGCTTCTAGCCCCAGTGGTTTTGGCAGGGCGGTGATGAGTGAGTCAGTGAGTGAGTCAGTCAGTCAGTGACTTTTCTCTTTTATATATATAGATTTCTTTGAAAGCTTCAACTTCAAAAATTCAGGTTTTGGAGAAAAGATGTGTACAAATCTTGTACCAATGGTACCAATGGTACATTTGGTATAAATGGTACCATTTGGTACAAATGGTACAAAATTTGGGGTACCATTTGGGGTAATTTGGGGTAATTATCATTTGAGGTAATTTACCTGTTCCCTGACAACTGGGCTAGCCTAATTCAAAGTTAGACCAGTCTACATACACCAGAGAAGTCTTGGGCTGGCGTAAGTCTACTTAGGCTGGCCCTGGACAGATGGATCTGGAACAGCCTAGCAGGGCTAGCCTAGGCAATTCAGCAGGGGTATGTTGAGGGCATGTGCAGCATGGTTTGTAACAGTACAGTTAGGCCATTTGCAGAGCCTGTTTCCAGGGCAGACATGCCCCCTCCCAGCACCTTAAGGTTATACCACCGCAGGAGCAGAAATAAATTTGAGTAGACCCATAAGTGCCCATGATAAGCCAGAGTAAAAAGGAAGCAAAATCAAAGGCCCTAAATTTCATGCTAGCCTAAGCACCATTCCTACCTCTCAACTAGCTCAGCAAGTATGCTGCCCTTGTGCTACAGCAGTTAGGCCAGTCTAGAGGTCTCCTGTTCTTATGGATTTGGCCTAAGTGTCAGCCTAAAGGCCTCTTAGCCCTCAGCTAAGATTTAGCCTGTCAGCTCAGGATATGGCCTAGTAAGGCCAGCTTAGCTGGGCCATTCTCTCTGGCTTAAGTCAGGATTGCACCCATAGTCTTATTCATATCCAACAGAAATTATCTGTCTACAGAGATAGTATCACACTGGTAGCCCAATTATAACCTACACTGGAACAGGCAGATCAAGTGGTCTGTGTTGAATCCAGCATAGGAAGCTGCTGCCATGCAACTCAGATTATTCTCCCCCTTACTAAATGTTGCATGCCTGTCACCCCTATGAAGCTACTTTGAACTGCGCAAGTGAAATTGCTGGCACAAATTTGACCACCCTAGTGTAACACTAGGCTGGCTGGGAAGAAGTCCCAAGCTGCCAAGGCCAGTCCCAACATCCAGCTCCTTCATCCCTGTTGCACAACGGTTCTCAAAGTAGGGGTTGGGACATCTTGGGGACCCCTTTCCCGGTAGAGATGGAGGAGCTCTGGTATCAGAGTGAAGTCACATACCTATATGTTTGACAGGGGTCCTAGACAGATTTTTAAGTTTAAAAGGGGGACTTGGGCTGAATTGCCTGAGTACCACTGTTCTAGAGACCACTGATAAGCCTTCTGAAGCATGATCTTCCTTAACTTAGATCTCCCTGCACATCTGAAGTTCTCCCAGACACATCAGGAAGGCACTTTATATTTTTGCTGAAAAAAAGAAATTACCATCCACAGATCTCTCCAAGCATGGTGTATCTATGTCTTTGAACACCTTCTGGACATGTTTGGGAGGGTCCCTGAGGCCCTCCAGATGTGGGATCAACACTGGCACTGAGTCAAATTCACAGGTGCTGATCCTCGGGATTAGGAGGACCAAATGTAATCATCAATACAATCTGTATTTTAAAAAACTTGAATATTTTTGCAGTTCTATCATCAAAGCACAGTCAGGTGATGCCTAACTTGTGAAAACTGACATCATCAAAGCGTTGGGCGCTTTGGTTCCAGGCCACATAATCTCCAGACTATATTATAGATAGAGCAAACATGCCCTAAATGACAACATGAAAGACAAATGCTCATTGTTTCACAAAAGAGAGCTCTTACAGATTTCAAGATGAAACATAATATTCTTGAAATTCAAGAAATCTTTACAGGCTCACTGAAGTGTAGCACCTAAACAAACTCTAGCTAACAACTCTATGTATCAAACCTGAACAAAGTACATGCAACTGAAATGCAAAATAAAATTTCCACACACACCCAAATTACAACAAAAAATGTTTTACATTGTCCAGCACTAACATTCTATGGGCACAATCCAGAGTAACAATGGGAAGTCCTTGCTCCGGAATAAGAACAATTTACTCAGGATTGCAATATGAATTTCCCATAGGTTTTCACTAGGTGGTGCAATAACTACAGGTGCATATAATGTCTCTTATGGTCTCCTGTAGTCACTCTGGACTGCAGCCTATAATCAATAATCCACTATCCAATCCAATAGTCCAAAAAAGCAAATAGCATTTAAATAAATTTGACACAATACTAGTTAGAAGCATCCTCACTGAATCTTCTCATATTTGTTAACATTCATTAAAAATTTCCATCACTGCAACTATACTGCATGCCAGAAGGTACAGAAATTATCATATCCTAATTGTACTGATCAGCATAGTGATTCATAACTCATCTGAGTCAAATGGCTAAGGGTGCAATCCTAACCAACTTTCAAGCACGGTCATTCATAGAGGCCTCCTCAAGATGAGAAAATCTGTTTCCTTCTCTTGAAGTTGCTTTGCCCTTGCTCTTGAGCTGAAAAAAATGTTTAGGATTGTGCTCTAAAAGCCAAAAGAAGACTTCTGTTTTCTGGCCAGTTGAGGAAGACAAAGACACACTTCCTCAATACGTTTTATAACCAAAGTACTGGTATTTGAGAAACTGGAATTTTTAAATCTTCTAGGTTTGACAATCAAGTGTTCTATTACTTAAGAATCTTGTTTTTGCATTTCCTTTCTTCACCTTCAGTTTCCTGGCAATATTCCTTAACTTAGGCTGCAATCTGAAAGACACTTTCATGGGAGTAAGACCCATTGAACACAATGGGGCTTAGTTTTGAGTAGACATGGTTAGGATTGTGCTGTTACACATTCACTTCCAGTCTTCCTGCTAACTTTGTTAAAACAACTTTGACTCCATCAAAGCCAATACTGGTCCATTCTTCTTTCAACTTTCCCCTTCTGTTGGTTCCACAACCAACCCTTTAGTTGATCTTTTTTTCCCGCTTATCTTAGCTATTCCCAACAGCCAGTCCTATTCGTTTCTCCAATCTCCTCCTGTGGCTCCACCTTTATTCTTTTCCTACAATGAAAAGGTTGTTTCTACAGATTACTTTCTGCCTTCTGTTTGTTATCATTCTGTTATCCACTCAAGCCAACCACTCCATCTCAATAAACATGATAATAAGAAATAAGGACGCAATCCAGAGTGACTACAGAGAGTCCTTGTTCCGATGTAAGAACAATTTACTCTGGATTGCAATATGAATTTCCCATAGGTTTTCACTAGGTGGTGCCATCAACATAAATGTCTCTTATGTGCTCTCATAATTACACTCTGGATTGTATGATAGTAAGTAATGTGGGCTGCAGAAAATTAAACCTTCATTCTAACTGGCATTTGCTCCTGATAAGGAAAGCATTCTGAGCATGTAAGGAAATCCCAAACTGCTTGAATCATCTTCACACACTAATTTAAAATAGAAAGTGATCTTATTTCAAGTTACATGAATGATCATTGCACCTATAGTTGTTATGCCAATAAAGGTGACTCTGAGTAGACTCTGAGTGAGACATTGCACCTATGAGTAGTCTCCTCCTTCATCTGCACCCTCTTGTGATCAGTTCTTTTTCTTAATTGAATGTTCTTGGCAGCACATAGTTAATTGTTTCATCTGAACTGGGAAAACTTGACAATACAAATCAAGCTGGTTGCCCAGTTGGGATGAAATGGGAAACTATGGCTTGCTGATAACCTAGAAGAAGCAACTGACAGCTGTAAATGGAGGAGAATGCATAAAACACAAAGATGGTCCACAAACCACAAACCTAACAAGGGGACCTGGCATTATGTTGGAATAAGGGTGCAGCAAAGGGTGACGTCACCAGAACGGAGTCCTCAAATCTTTACAGTTCAGGTATGAACATTATATTTACTAACAACAAAACCATTCTAAATATGAAAACTTAATCATAATTTTAATTTTACAAGTTTTAACATTTTTACTATAATTTCATCTTTACCAATATGGAAATTAACAGGAAATCTGGCAGTGAACACATAGCGTGAACTTTCATTTGGTTAAATCTATTTTGATATTCTCTTAGAAATGTTCCCAGAGCATCACCAAAAACTGTACAACTCCTGATGCTTTAATCTTCTTAGCTGTGTGAAACTCCACTAAAATTACTGTCATCAACTAACACCCACCTTACTTATTCTGAGCTATAAAATACATATTTCAAAAAACTTAGAATGACAATGGGTTTTAGTAGCTTTTGTACAATCCTTTTTTTCTTAGTTGAGTAATTCAAGATAAAACTTCTAAGATCATCCAGCTGATACCAGTTTAAGATCAGACAAGTTTAAAACATTTTTTGTACAACAAAAGAAAGATGAATATTAATGATGTGCTTACCTCCCAAATTCATTCCAGCTTGTAGACATTTCTGTAATCTGCAAGCGGGACAGTTTTTTCTTCGAATCTTATCAATTATACAGTCATTCCGTCCTGCACATAAATAATTGTGCTGCCCTGCATTAAAAAAAATCACATACTTTATTTTGCTGCATAGTTAAATATACTAGTCATAATTCAGTATCATAGCAGTACAAGTGCAAGAAAGGCTCTCCCTGTGTTTACACTAATTATTTCCGAGTGCACAAACTCACAAGAGCCTCTGGGAATCTCCCAATATTATACCAAATAACAATAAAACACAATTACTACTGGATCAGGACTTGGGGAGGGGATTGACATCAAGTGACACAGCCCTGTGAGTGAGAAGGCCAGCTATGCCACTGCTGACAAGAAATTTCAGGAGCAATGCATTTGGGAAGGTGACAAGAAGCCAGAACACCTTCATGCTATGATAAACTGATGACAGTGTCGCAACAGTTAACTGACATGCTGCATGACTGACTGCACCCTTAGGTGAGTCATGAGAGCAGAGCAAATCCAGGGCTTCTGGCACCTAAAGCAATACCATACATGATGCCATACATGTAGCATCATAACGTCAGCAGCCTGCTTGGACTCAGCCAGCCAGGTGGCAGCTGTAGCGAGATCAAGTGCTCAGTAGCCATTTGTAAATATAAAAAATGGAATCCACTGCATCTCTTGCTTGATTTGGTACTAGATAGGATATTGTATGATCAACAGCATGTGATTATAGCATGTACATTTTTGAGGGATGGTACACTATTTTGACACAGGAAATAAACTACTTTGGGAATGTGTGCACTGCCTGTTCATGCAAAAAAAGATTTTGTAAAAAAATCTATTAGCAAATTTAGAGTGCATATTCAACTTTAAATAAGAATTTTCTGATGGGATCAATAACAATTTAATATGGGATCACAGTTTGGGATGATATATCCAAGCCCTTCAATGTAGAGCATATTCTCACCTCCCTTTCCTGGTAAGTACACAATTCCTTTCTTCCTGAGGCATAGAGGCAGTGGTGGGGTTCAAATAAATTAACAACAGGTACTATGTCCTAATAACCTAAATTAACAACAGGTTCTATGTCCCATTAATAACCGGTTCTCAGAACCAGGCGCTCATTAGCAAAGGGTTCTATAGAACCTGTGAGAAGCCCAACACTGAAGCCCAACACTGCATGTTTATTTTTCAGTTTTTAAACCACCCTTCCGCCAAGGAGTTCAGGCTAATGTATAGGCATGTAATCTCTACCCTCTTTTAGCCTCATGCCATCCTGAACGTGTTGCAAAAGTGCCACAATGAGACCCTGAACCACTGCAGAAATGGGGCAAGAGGAAAGTTGTGCTGGCTGTTAGCCTGGCACAAGTACCATTGCTCACCTGGAGGTGACACTAAAGTGCCGTAACGCATTTCTGATCCACCCATGAGCGTGTCAGATCAGTGCACCTACACCTCATGCCATCCTGAACGTGTTGCAAAAGTGCCACAATGAGACCCTGAACCACTGCAGAAATGGGGCAAGAGGAAAGTTGTGCTGGCTGTTACCCTGGCACAAGTACCATTGCTCACCTGGAGGTGACACTAAAGTGCCATAATGCATTTCTGATCCACCCATGAGCGGGTCAGATCAGTGCACCTACACCACAGGAATGACAAGATGAGCTGTGCTGGCCTAAATTGGTTAGGATTGCACCCAACAGTTTTTGAGGGCAATGTCTAATGCGTTACCTAATTGTCTGGTGCATGCAGGCATGAATGCATTTTTTTTCCATCTCTGCTTCAAGAAAAATCAATGGTCCAGACTGCTCTTTCTGATAAATAATAGGAAGATGGAACTAAGGCCAGGCTCTCTTTATAGTGTCAGGCTGGATTCATGCTCGTACACGAACATTATTTACAGACTCTTGGTGACACTAACTACGCATACTATTTTGGGTCTCATTTCAGGTTTGAAACTTTTTTTCCAAATTATTAGTCCTGTGAAATGGAATGAAAATATGCTGTGTAAAAAATTTTGAGGAAAAAGCAAGGGTGGGCAGAGAGAAGACAGATCTATTGAAAAGGAAATTCTCATGCAGGACTCTCTCTATAGTGAAAGAATCCCCTTCCGTTTTATATTAGTGAAGCAGATTTACTGCTGCAGCAGAGTATCATACAATTATATTTTACCCTCTTCTTTTTAGCTCACCCAACATGGGTGAGAAGGACTATTTTTCCTGACAGCTTTCACCACCTCTCATTCAAATAAATATTGCTACATATCTGCAATCTCCTAATTAGGAAAAGAGGGTTGCTAAAGAGTACATCACAATAATGGTATCACTTGAAATAATACTGAGCACATCCTTTACAAGAGTAAAATGTGCATAAAATACACATATCAATATGCCATGTGCAGAATACCACCTCCCCTATTCTGAACATTATTGCTTTTAATGATTTTTGGAGGAAGAGGATCGCAATTAACATATCTGGCAAAATCTACATTTCAGGCTTTTAAAATATAATAGTTTACAGCACAAAGATTATCAAGACCATAAAGTTTTAAGGTTGTGGATTTTTTTTCCACTGAGTTCTGCATTTTTATTTTAAAAGGCTCTTTATTGTACAGTGAAAGGATTTTTTTTAGCAGTTGCCAACTGCCCAGCAACAGCAGCCTATGTTTGCACTCACTATTTTAGGCTACATCACATGTCAATTACATAACCTTGTTTTACTGCTCTTGAACTGGTTAGAACAACCTGGGAAACAGATTAGGGCAGTCCCTTGAAATTCTGCAATGCAAATTCAACTGCTTGGCCAAATTCCTGCCAGTTAATAAAATATTGCATCTATGTTCACCCTTTCTCCACAACTGGTTACTCATTATTAGAGCAAACTAAAAATTTTGATAATTAACTTCTCCAATTCTGTTTACAGCAATGCAGTCTAACAATGTAGTAGGAGTAATAATAGCATATTATTATGTTATTATATACACACACACACACACAGATATATATACATATATACATATACATACATACATATATGTGTGTGTGTGTGTATATATACACACACACACACACACTCAAGTATCTATATTAGATACTTCATAGATATATCATAGAATAATATGATAAAAAGCAAGCAGGCCTCCGTCAGTCTTGGAAGACTATGGTATCATGCTTGGTGCTGCATACATTGCATGCAAAGCACGAAAGCCTGGGTTGGATTTTTATGGAGGATAGGCTGTTACCCAAGCAGCAAATCCCCCCTCTCCACGCCACTGAATTAGTCCAATGGAAAGGCAGAGCCGATACGATTGGATCCAGCTGGTATCACAAAGCTACATATGATAGTAAATAAAGCTAATATGATAATATTAAATATGATAATATGATAATAATCATAATAAGCTAATATGATAAATATCAAAGCTAATATAGTAAATAATAGTAAACAGATATAAGCATATTATGATATATTAAGAGACAGACTCCTCAGAAAAGGAAAAGATTTCTCAGTTTCTCAGTTAAAACAGGAAGTGTTTTTCCCCTTTTTTCAGGATTTCAAAATCTCAGGGTTGGCTGTAGAAGGAGTCGAAGGCTCCTTAAATCCTAAAACTAAATCTTATAGTTACTATAGGTGACTTATGCCAGGTAGGTTGGAAAAGCAGCATGATGATCCTGATTGTGTTACTATCTGTTTTCATGCTAGTTTGGGAAACACATACCTAAAAAAATCAGAGCCCACAGCCAGGTCATGAACAAAATATTCATGATTCAACTAAAAAAAAAATTATATGAGAAACAATACTTGAAAATGCCACAGGAAAAATACAGATGTCAGAAACGTGCAGATATCTTCAATACTAAAGAGAGATGATGGATTTTCATATTTACAAACTTACACTCCTGAAATTCTGTGACAGTGCAATGTCCCCTCAACACTGGCTCTACCATCACAGTGTCAACTGTGACAACAGCAGCCACAATTCTGACTGTTGATGGAGTATATGCCATAGTCAGCATGGATGTTAGCCCAGTAAGCCCAGATCTAACTTAATGTGCAGTTCTTAATGTGCGCAACTTCCCCCCATGCGCAACTTCCCCATGTGCAACTTCCCCCATGTGCATCATCCCCCCCATGCGCAACTTCCCCCATGCGCATCAGTCCCCCATGTGCAAATTTCCTTCATGCACAACTTCCCCGCATGCGCAACCTCCCAGCATGCACAACTTCCCCGCATGCGCAACCTCCCAGCATGCGCAACTTCCCCCATGCGCATCATCCCCGCATGCGCAACTTTCCCCCATACACATGTGCAACTTCCCCCCATACGCAACTTCCCCTCATGCGCAACTTAATGTGCAGTTCAACCCAATTTGTCTTAGGGCACAATCCTAACCATGTCTAATCAGAAGTAAGCCCCATTGTGTTCAATGGATCTTACTCCCAGGAAAGTGTCTTTAGGATAGTAAGCCTTAAACTACAATCCAGAGTAACTATGGGACCTTTTACACTGACGTAGTTACTGTGCCACCGATGGGAAACCTATAGAAAATGCATATAGCAATCCAGAGTAAGTGCCTCTTATGTCTTCCCTCAGTTACTCTGGATTGTAGGGTTCAATCTGTAAGCCCAACTTTCTGCTTAAATGCCTAGTTGCTTGCTTAATGTTTCTGGTTCCCTACTCTGACCATCAACTCCAACCACTGTGACAAACAGACCACAAAATTCCAAAGCAATCTGAATGATAACAGGCAAAAGAAACTCATTTTCATTATTGTTAAGTTATCTTTATAAACAGAGCACAACAATAATGGACACAGGAATAATGGACATAGGAATTACAGAAATGCCTTTGTATCAAGTAGACCTAACTGAGGTGATTCATGCCTAACAAAGCAATCCTATGTATGCTTACTTGTAAAATAAGTTGCATTATCTTCAGTGGAGCTTGCCCCTAGGTAAATATGCCTGAGATTACATGCTTACTTAGGAACAATTAAACTCAGTGGGCCTTAGTTCTGAACACACATAGGAATTTGCCATTACCTACATCACAAGTGGATTGCCGTAGGTCAATGTATGTAGGACTTAAGGGCCTCTGAAAACCCTTTGGAAATATCAGCTAGTGCAAAATGCAGCCAACCGGAGGGAGATGATGTGATATAATGTCTCTCCGTTGCCGTTTCATCTATATTTGCTACGAGTGTGTTTCTAGATACAATTCAAATTCCTAATGATTACCTTTAAACCCAAACTGGCTAAGGGCCGATATATCTGAAGGACCACTCTCCTTCATGTGAACCTGTCCATCTGTTAAGATCTGCGAGGAAGGTTCTCTTGCATGTCCTAACTAGCACATTTTGAATTTCAGCTGACTATGGGCACAATCCTAACTAATTTAGGCCAGCCTAACTCATCTGGCATATTTTCCTGTGATGATGTAGGGACGTCAGTGTATGCCTGTGCACTGGCATACCCCCGCCCCCCGCCCCACAAGTGCGCTTTTGTGAAAGCACTTAAAGCACTTTTGTGAAACCTCCAGATCAGCACAAGACTTATACCGAGGCTTAGGCCAGCCCATATGGAGCTTAGGATTGGAGCCTTAGACATAAATAAGGGCCTTTACAGCAGTGGCCCCTATGTGTTAGAATTTCCTGCCTTCTAGTGTGCATGCCTCTCATCAGTATTTCACTGGAAATTATAGAGCTGACTTTTCTCACTTTAATTTCTCTAGGTTTTTTAAAATGAGCCATGATAATGATGTTTAGTATCAGTGGTGTCACTAAGGTTTGTTCAATACGTGTGGGAGACCAGAGTGCGCATAGATAGATCTCATTCTATGCAGTGGGCGAAATAGGAATCCTGGTGGTGGATGTGGAGATGCGTCATTGCCCTGCTCCCACTGCTTTTTTGCCATACCTTTTGAGAAAATATAGGTAAAGCGTCTCCGATGATCCTTAGGGTTCCATTTCGGAACCTCTGTGGATTAAAAAATATATATCAGTGGATAAAAAAACAGTGGAAAAATAGATTTAAAGACCAATTTCCAGGTTTCTTATGCCTCCATTGCTCTTAATGGAATAAAGTTGTGCCTAAATATCTGCAAGGCTTTGATTTTGAGACTCTGCAAAATGTACAAAAATGTGTTTAAAAAGCAGTTTTAAAAAATTAAAAAGTGTGTCCATTTACAACTGTTTAAAAATAGTTTTTTTTACTGTTGCAGAAAAGCAGTCAGCAATGAAAAATGCAAAACTCTCCCTCCCTTTGCCTAACTCAAGGCAAAACCTCCCTTTGCCTGGCTCAAGAATGCAATGATTGTTTGCATGACTTCTTCTCTACAACAGTAAGAAAAGCAGTCTTAAAATTTACAGTGGCCATTTGTGTTGAGTCAAATCTGTGTATGAAAAAACCAATGTATAGCAAGGTTGAACTTGTATTTCACTCCCGTTTTTAATTGCATTCTGCTGCAAGTTATGCATTTTATTGTATATAACATAATATTATTCCTAAAAACCACAATTTCCATAATGTTCATCACTAGTGGTGTCACCTTTTGAACATTTTTATTGCAGAGGTTCTCAAACTCCGGCCATAACTTTTGATAGAATGGAGATATTTCTCTCTGGTTTTTTCACTGCATTCTGCTGTAAATCACTCATTGAACAGAATATAGCAAGTTGGGGTTCTTCCTCCAACTCAGTGGTTCTCAATCTTCCTAACGCCGTGACCCTTTATAAGTTCCTCATGTTGTGGGGACCCCCAACCATAAAATTATTTTCGTTGCTATTTTATGAATCGTAATGGAAATATCGAATATGCAGGATGTATTTTCATTGTTACAAATGAAATGTGTGTTCTATGCACACATTGAACACAATGGGATTTATTTCAGAGTAGGCATGCATAGGACTGGGCCCTGAGGCTGCAATCCTATCCACATTTACATGGGAGTAAAGGTCCCCTGACTATAATGGGATTTATTTCAGAGTAGGCATGCATAGGATTGGGCCCTGAGGCTGTCGGTCAGCACCAGTGCGCGCCCAGCTACAGCCAGAGGTCTGGCAAGCCTGACCTGGCCCTCTGCACCAGGGGTCTTTAGGCGACCCCAGGAAACCTCTAGGTGACCCCCAAAGGGGTCCCGACCCCCACTTTGAGAAACGCTGCTCTAACTCATGATTTTAGTTATTTTGATCATTAGCAGTGTCACACCAGCCTAGGGGGCTTCACCCTCCAAATGTGTCCTGCAGTGCAGACTGAACCCTCCTAGCAATGCCTCTGTTTAGAATTAACTTTGTTCTCATAGGCTACAATCCAGAGTAACTATGGGACCTTTTACACCAACATAGGCCCATATCCTAAAGTCAAATTAAGCTCTTCGCTCCGGAGCAGTTAAGGTGACTTTCCATAAGATAACACTAGAGGGTGACGTAACTGCGTAGACCTGTAACTGCTCTGGATTTTGCCCATAGTTATGGTGCCACCTACGGGAAATGCATACAGCAATCCAGAGTATGTGCCTCTTATGTCTTCCCGTAGTTACTCTGGATTGTAGGGAAGTGTTATAAACCATCTCAGGTTTTTAAAGGGGAAAAAATAAGGAAAGAACCTTTTTCAAACAACGAAAACAGCAGCAGCAGCTTGATGGTTAAAATTATGAATAAATGTTATGTCCCTGGACAAACCAAACAGATTTTTAACATCAAGAAAGAGGATGGACAAATGTTGAGCCAGTGTGGCTATTTTGAGTCATCTGGGCGCAATGTTCACAATCCAAGCCAACACAACAGAGGCTTCCCCAGTGACCTGAACTCATTTCACAGTGCCCCCCTTTTTCCAACAGCTCTAAACCAAATATTTATGTTCTAACTAATATTTTTCAAACCTGCTATATTTACATAATGTGTTTTTTTTGCCTTAATACTACATGATGGTAACATTTTCCCCCTTTTGAGCACTTGTAACATCTAGTTCTTGGACTGCTCTTTCATCCGTTTTAAAGTTATTTTTTCCTGAAAATATTGGGCACTGTTTAGTTGGGGCTTGGAGATTTCTGAAAGATTATACCCTTTATTTCATCTTTCCTTACTGACCTAAATTATTTCTACTACTTACTTTGTCTCTGGTGTGCTTTCTATTTTGTATTTGCTTCTCCTTTGTTCTACTCTCTCACTTTAGTCTGAATATCTCTGCTGTTTCCTCCATCCATATCATGGTTTCTATTATTGTCCTGACTAAATAGAACTATTCTCAAGTAAGTGGACTGGGGCCTGCAGCCAAAGTATCTTTATCAACTATCGAGAGATCAGTTGTTCACTGCTTTAAAAGATACAGTAATTTAGTTCTCTGTAGTTCATAATTTTTCTACTTCTCACATTTCCTTGGAAGCATATTATGTTAAAACATGTTAACCTAATTAAACTGTCAAAAATGTTTAAGCAATTTAAAAAGGAATGTGGCTAAAGATAATTTTTTTCAACCAATTGAAATATTTATTTCTTAGTAATTACTATGCATCCTATTTTGAAATCTTAAGTTCCTACTCTCTGCAGTCTAGTACAGTGATGCTTCACATAACAAATTAAATTCGTTCTGGAGGCATGTTTGTTACATGAAACGTTCTTTACGTGAAGCGGATTTTCCCATAGGAAATAATGGAAACTCAGACGATTGGTTGCACAACCCCAAAAATATTCATCTAAAAATATTAACTGGATATAAAAATGATGACAGAACACTGGGACTGAATTCAAAACATGCATTCAGTGTGCATGATCTTATGAAGTCTACTTAGGCTGCAGTCCTAAAGACACTTTCCTGTGAGTAAGACCCATTTAACACAATGGGGCTAACTTCTGGGTAGACATTGTTAGGAGGCTGCAATCCAAGACACCTTCAAAGTGTCTGCCCACTTTCTCCTTCTCTCCATCCTGAGCCTCTCTCTCCCCTGCTCCCTTCTGGCTGGCCCTGAGCTGCTTCCCTCTTCTCCACTGCTCTTCTCTCCCTCTGCCCAGCAGACGCCCGGCCACAGGAGGAACAGCTTGGAAGTGTTGCTTTCACTATGGGCAGGTGTGCTAGGCAGCCCTGACACTTTTTAAACAGGCTGCCGGCCAGCGCATCTGCCCCAACTGCCAACGAATGTGTTCTTTACGTGAAGCACAGTTTGTTACATGAAGCAGAATCCTAAAGAAATTTTTGTTTGCTACGTAAAACATACTTTACGTGAGGCATTCTTTACGTGAGGCGTCACTGTAGTTCTACTTTTGTTCCTTAGAAATGATGTCCCCAAGATGCTATTCCTCCAACTCAGCTTTTTTTTTAAATAAAAGCTACATTGTCCAATATTCACTTTGTAACTCTACAATGCAATGGTGCCTAGATGATTTTCCACTGGTTTTCAATAAACATGACATGTATACTCTTATCATGCGTGCAGTGTTGGCATGTGGAATATCAGGAAGAATATCCTGATATACATCGACACATATCCATTGACACATATACATACATATCCATCAATACAGATATCCTATACATCGACACATATCCACATATGTGGACATGAATATAGGCAGCATGTCAAATAAAACAGTAGATCTATGCAGCACACTTCCCACACATCCAGTCTTCCTCTTCCACGTTCTAAGTTCTGAACAACTTGCATTGGACAGAGAAGAAAACTGGAAGGGAACATCCAACAATTCGTTCAAAGATTAAAAGAACCTAACTGCGTTTAGGATTGCAACCTCAGAGTCATAAATTGCTTAGCTACTTTTGCAGGCTACCTTCACTCCATTCTCTTCTTTGATGGAAACCAGTACCTTCACCCCTTTCTTTATGACAGTTTGGTATCTAGTACCTGACTGTATCAGCTCATCAGTTTGAGCACACATTCCTGATCTATAAACAGCTTCAAAGCCTGTAATCCTTATACATGCTCAGTGAGATTTACTTGCAGGGAAGAGATGAATAAAACAATGAAATAATCATACTTTGCATAGTTCAATATGCAGACGGCACTTGTCTGTGGTATGAAATATATCCTAACTTTTCTCTGCCTCGTTAATACTTGTTTGTATCTGTATCATGTCAAATATAATGTATCTGTATCATGTTAGAATCCAGAAGCAGAAAGTTATTTTGACTCCTGATTTGAACTTGACACTGATGTGCATATATGCATATATGTATATGTATATGAGAAGAAGAAGTCCCACTGAATTTAATTGAAGTTACTGCAAGGTAAGCATATATCGGGTTGCAACCCCAGTCTCATCATGTTGTTCTTTCCCTACTCCCAAGATATCATTATAATCTTTACATGTCTGTTGAAATATACTTTCATACACATGCCACGTGAACCGCAAGGTAAACTGAAGCATGCTGCATCAGTAGAGGATCGTATGGGAGGGAACCAAATATGCCACTGCTGCTTTTGCCTCCCTTCCAGCCTACTGCTGACACAAGCTACAATGACCCACTTCTGGTTCATTTGAACTAGAAGCAGGTCATCCTCTTCCTTACACCTTGCTCCTCACAAAATTTCCTTCACTTCCAGGACTTCCAGGGTGCAGGACTTCCACTGTTATTCAAGAGTTATTATTATTATTCCACTGAAAAAGGAGCGTAAAGAACGTAAAAAGGAGAAGTTCCTTCATCCATGCAGTCTCCTTAAATAATCTTTATGGAACTGCATGAGAAGCACAGCAAAAGAGCTACCAAGTGGCAATCTTCCAAATCTGTACCACCAAAAATAGGAATTAAATATACATGACTTAGATCTTAGATGTCACTCAAATGAATTTGCCAAAATTTACTACAGGCATCAAGAACTGCTTTGACTGACATCAAGCTCTGCTTTAGTTATCTTAGTGATAACGTCTTCCTTAAAATCACTTTGTGGCTACTAATTCTAGGCATGTCTACTCTGAAGTAAGACTTGCCACAAGGCTTATTCCCCAAGGCGTATTCCCAGAATTCAACAAGGCTTATTCCCAGAAAAGTATGTATAAGATTGCAGTTGAAATTATTATTACTTGGCTATATGTCTGGCCTAATCCCATGGGGTTAAGCTGGCACAAATCCTGTGCTGGCCTGGAGGGTTACAAAAGTGCTGCAAGACATTTCTGTGCCACTCCAGGGAGGGCTTAGGCCAGTGCACACACAATTGCTGGCATCCCCATACCACAGGAACAGTGAGAAGGGCGAATTGTGCTGGCCTAAATTGGTTAGGATTACACCCTCAGTTTTTCCCTTTCATTGAGCGCCTTTTGAACTGTATCCTTTTATTATTATTATCTTGCATATCACAGCTCCTATTTCTTTAACTGAGCATTATCACTAATTGCTAGTTGCCCCCCAGCCCCCAGGGACCTAGAACATTGTGAAGTATTTATGTATAATGTGTCCTAAAGCAAGCAGGTAGCTTATTGAATTTGACCAATAATAATTTTTGTCAATATTCAGATGTTTTAGATTTAATTCAAGTGCTTTTGAAACTGCACCTAAAGTGCAAATCACCATCTCTGGTTTGCACCACTTTGCTGGTTTTCATCCTGTGGATCTTTATTTTTAAATCCTGATAGTTACTGATTTTTTCATGACCCTTATCATCAAGTCTACTATCACCATGTTTTGCTATGTTAATGATGGTCACTTTATTTTTTCTGTTACTGTTATGTCTGGTGGATTGTCCATCAAGACAGTTTGGATTCCAAAATCCCACAAGATCTTCACTTTATCAGGTTTATGCTTGCATCAGTGACTATTCTGAATATATAGTTTCCTTATAAATTCTAATGGATCATTAGAGCTACTGACTTATGTCTCTGGCTCCTCAGATTTTGATATTCCTCCTCCAGCTCCACCTTGCTTGTTTTAAACAATCCCCCTATATTTGCTCCCCCCCGACTGAGCGACAACGTCCCAAGGTTTTGACACTTAGCAATCAGGAACAGACTTCTACAAAGGCCTTACCATTTGTGATATTTAATAGAATGAAAAATAGCATGTCTATGACATGAGAGCTTCACAACCCCAGCATGTTGCCAATATGAGAACCTCCATATAGGGGCCTCAAAGACTACTAGATACAAAGGTTCCGAGCTTTGTAGATTGTTTAAATACCCCAGTTCCAACAACGCTGATCAGTTAACACATCCACCGTAAAGGGACTCAAGCAGAGCATCCGTAAGAATCCCTTGTAAAGGACATTTTGCAAAAAGTTTATAAATAAATTCTGAGAGATGAAAGGCACTTTGATCAAATAGTTTTTTTTTTACTAGAAATGTACATTAAGCAAAGACATTATTAAAATGAATTCAGCAAAGGTGTATTTGAAAATGCCACATGCACTGAATCAAACTTAACATTAGCAGCAAATGCAGTTTATACTAAAAGGTTTTTCCACTTTAGTAAGTAGATTATAATAAAATACAGTAAGGTATTTCATATAACTGATTAGTCTGTTCCCACTTATTTACACTCTGAAGCAGTGTGAGGTTTTCAACATTGGGAGTGCAGCCAAAACCAACATTTTAAAACAATTAAAAACTTATGAAAGAATAATTTCAGTATGGATCTTGTTTGTAAACTCTAAGAGCTAGAAAATGAAGTGAACAAAATCAGAAAAGTTCAATTATTATATATTATATACATATAAACAGAAGCGAATTATTTTTCCACAGTTCTGCACTGGAATGATTATATCACTTATGCACATAATTCATGTGTAAATTCACTAAAGCAAGGAAGGGTAGCCATAAGCAAAGGGAAGGAAAATCTATTTCCTCAGCATGTAAATTAAGATTGCAATTCTATGCATACTTAGGGTGCGATCCAGAGTAACTACGGGGAGTCCTTGCTCCAACATAAGAACAATTTACTCTGGATTGCAATACGAATTTCCCATACGTTTGCACTAAGTGGTGCTGTAACTACGTCAACGTAAATATCTCTTACATGTTCCTGTAGGTACTCTGGATTGTAGGGCTAGTCTTGGGTTATGTATGTCAGGCCGCAATCCTATGCACAATACCAGCTCATTCTTATCTCAATACCTTGGCAATGCAGCTGTGCCACCAGAGCACCTGATACAAGAGGGCAGTCCCAGATGTCTCCTCCAGCTCAGGGTACTTTGGAGATAATCCTCCACTGCCAAGATGGCTGTACTCGGAACTCTGCAACTGGGTGCAGGTTTGAGTGGACAAGAAAGGGAGCCAAGGCTAAGAAGAGCAATATGTTATATAATAATTCCAAGGCAGAATTGAAGAAAAAAATGTTATTCCATTTTTGTAAATGATAGTGCAGTCCTAATCTCTGGCTGTCCCAGAAGTCCCAGGATGGCCTGGGGATGTCACAAAAGTGCCATTAAGGCATTTCTGTTCCACTCATGGTGGGGAGGTTAGGCCAGTGCACAGAGATGTGCCAACCTCCACACACCACCCTGGGAAAGGGGAAGATGTGCTGTTCAAAACTGATAAAAACTGCACCCTGAAATACATAGTAATTGAACTTTTCTGTTTTTCTGCAACTTGGATTTTTTAGCTCTTAAATGTTTAGAAGCAAAATCCATACTAAAATATAGAAAGTAATGCAGCTGAAAGACCTCTGAGGCCTTTCCATTTTTTTTACTAATGAAGTCTACAGGATGATTGAACAGTAACTCACGATTTTAAAATACTTATAAATTATTATAAGGCTGTGGGTGGCACAAGTGGTTAAGACGCTGTGTCTGTTAACCAGCAGGCCAGGGTTCAAGACCCAGGTCGGCCCCACAAGACAGGATGAGCTCCTGTCCTTAGCCCAGCTCTGCGATGCCAGCTGGATCCAATTGTATTGGCTCTGCCTTTCCTAATTCAGTGGCGTGGACTAATTCAGTGGCGTGGAGAGGGGGGATTTGCTGCTTGGGTAACAGCCTATCCTCCATAACAATCTAACCCAGGCTTTTGTGCTTCGCATGCAGCATATGCAGCGCTGTGCACGATACCATAGTCTTTCAAGACTGACGGAGGCCTGCTTTTAAATTAGAATATAGGGAGTTACTTTCCATTACTATACAAATCTATCCCACTTTTTCCCCTCACCTCAGAATTTAATTTATATTCCCTCAATTGAGCATTTACTAATGACAATTAATGTAGAATGGGTTCAGAAAGTTATCAATGCACAGTATCATAATCTACTGGTATAACAATATTTAGAAGATGTATTAATGCATTAAGATGCAAAGCTACACCAAACACAGAAAAGCAGGGACTTAAAGCATTTTAAGCACCACCAATCCATGTGTGTAAATACAAATCTATTTTCCTCTTACAATGCACTACAAAATAAGATCAGTGGTTCTCAAACTCCCTAAATGAGCTAGATTGTTGCAGAGGAGGGCCAAAGACTATAATATGTTCCCCAGGATCATGCCATTCTCAGGGACAAGGGTTTTTTTCTACTTATCATCATCTCCTCCTGGGGATGTGGAGAGCCCTCCAAATGTATAGGAATCTGGAACCAATGTATAAGAATATTGAAACTCACATATAAGAATACTGGGACCCACTTGTGGTTTTCAATTGCAAATTTCTATCAGAAGTGGGATCCAATCACAATTCTTATACATATGGAGGCTTGAGAAGTCCTGCATAAGGTTCTGTGGGGCTCTCCGCACCCACAGGAGAGGCTTTAGGTAAGTAGGAAAAAAACACTTGTTCCTGGCAGCAATGCAATCCCAGGCTTTGGTTGCTGCCTTCACCCTTTCCTTGCCTCTTAAAGGCCAGGGACACGGCTTCCCAGGCCAGTGGTTCTCAACCTTCCATTTTGAGAATCCCTGGAATAGGAGATTAGCAATTAACCTGAGAATAGTAAAGCATTGACCTGCTCCACTTACTTCTTGTAAGGGCTGTGCAGTAATAAAAGTGTGTGTCACAATGTACCATTGCAAATATTTTGTTAAAGCTAAGGTGCCATATAAAGTAAAATTTCAGTAGTCTGGTTTCTTTGGGATACCAGATTACTAGTCTTTGGGTATCTTTGGGTGTCAGATTACTAGTCCATAAGTGATGCTATATAGCAGTGTTTCTCAAAGTGGGGGTCGGGACCCCTTTGGGGGTCGCCTGGAGCTTTCCTGGGGGTCGCCTAAAGACCCCTGGTGCAGGGGGCCAGGTGGAAAGACCTGGCAGAAACGCTGGAGCCGCTGCGGCTGGAAGAAGCCACTGAGAAGCAACTCAGAAGGAGCCTCTGAGCTGGTGTGAGACCAATGTAGAGCCTTGGGGGTGGGGAGGCACCTGACACACCACAGACGGCAGCTTCCTCCTCCCAATCCTATGGAGATCTCCTCAGAAGGCAGTCCCATGATAGTGAGTGGGGCTTACTTCCCAAGAAAGTGCTAGGATTGCAGTCTTAGAGCCCAATTCTATGCATGTGTACTCAGAAGTCATTCCCATTGAGTTAAGTGAGGTTTACTCCCAGGAAAGTGTGAACAGCACTGCAGCAGTAGCAACGAAAATAATTTTATGGTTGGGGGTCCCCACAACATGAGGAACTTATAAAGGGGTCACGGCATTAGGAAGATTGAGAACCACTGCTATATGTATATATGTATATATGTATATGCTATGTGATACAGTAATTTCATCAAGGTTATACCTGAGAAGCTTCCATTGCCTAGCTTGGTAATGACATCACCAAACCAAACCAGATGCAACCCGTACACTACTGGAAGTCACACCAAGTGTCTGGACACCATGTAGCTGCCAGAGCCACCTAGACTGTAACTTCTTGTTTATTTAATATTCCTAATATTTAAATTCCTATTTAACTTCCTATTTACCTCCAGTTGGTTCCAGCGACATGGATCAAACTCCCACTTTGAGAACCATTGTTCAACTATCAACAGGTTACCCCCCCCCCCAAAAAAAAACACCACCAGGTGGGTCTTTTTTTTGTCTACACAAGCCAAAATAATTGGCTTCAACTCATAAATGCTCTTTGCATCTGAAGGGTATCCTCAAGTTATCTAGGCTAAGTAAAAGCTTTCAATAGCCTGCTGTAATTCTGATGCTTGCCAAGTATTGTTGAAGCAATCTAAGATCCAGGAAGTGCACTGAACAACATTCACATGCTCTCTGGCTCCACTTTTTATGTGGGTGCAAAAACGACAAGTTAGTAGAAGAGGCACTGTGGAAATGTTTATAATCCCAAAATACAATGCAGAATTCAAATCATGCAATATCTAGCTAAGAAGGATGTAATGTTGTCTCAAAAATATATGGATGCCCCACTGCTCAGTCTTGAAAAATGCATCCTATATAAAATGTTTATGTTCTGACTCTACTCTGTACAATCAAGTTTCCTAATCTCAAGAGTGAAGCTTGAGAAGGTTAAAAAAACACCCCAGAACCTTAAAAGAAATATTGGTACCGAGATATCTGGTGATCTCCTATCTAATAACAGTGCTGCCAAGTCCACTTCTTTTTAAACAACTCTTAGAATATTTCTTGACTGCCTGGATAAAAAATCTTGACTGTGCTGGAAAAAAAATCTCAGCATAAAAAACTTAATAGTCTTCATAACCGTAAAAATAAAAGACTGAAAATGATCTTTGTTTCAAAGCCTCCAATAAAATTATTTATAAGAGAAGCCTCATATTCTTAGACTAATCTGATCATTTTTGTTGATCCTGATGTTCCACTTACAAATGGATTTCAGAGAAATCAAAATATTCCAAACTGTGAGACTGCAATATGTAACACAAGATGATCCCACATGATCCTAAAACTCAAAATACAATTTTTAAAAATTCAGGAGTAGTTGGGTCTAAAAAATTTGCCACGTGTCAGGAAATCACAATGAATAATTACAGTTATAGGTGTTTTAATCCCTTCATGGACTTTGCAGACTATTATTCCCAAGCACTGAATTCAATGAGGTAACCTGGTTCAGTTGCTTTGATTTTTTTTGTTTATGGCTATGTGTGACAGGGGTTAGACGATCATTAAGTTGGCATTTAATGATAGCGACATATGGGCTGGAGGGATAAAAAAGAAGATAACATTTATTCCTAGCAGAGTTGCACAATTCTAAGCTAATGATTACAAATGTGTGAGAGATCTTCTCTTTGGTTTAACAAGAGACTGATGACCTCTATTTTCACTATGGCTGGGAAGTGGTCAGTTAACCCTCATAATGAGCATAATGATTAATGCCTACTGTGCAAATACAATAGGGTGCAAGGTCAAACTCATTCTTCTAACACTTTTAAATGGGCACTGGTTAACTTACAATAATAAATTAAACCAGATAATTAACCCCAATGTAGTCTGTCAGTCAAGTTCTTTGCAGGAGCGCACACGTCCATAAGGGACAGAGCCTTGCCAATCCTGTCCTTGCCAATCGGCTGAACTTCTATAGCTTCTATGCAGGCTGAATTTCCACTGCAGAATCTTTTTTTTCTAAAATGGATGCAATGAAAGGAAAAGCTTCATCCACTAATTATAAGGAGGCTGTTAATGCTAATGAGCGGGGCTAGGAAAATAAAAGCTGAAATGCTAATAGATAATGTTTGTATACATTTTTTGTATTAATACTATCCCTTAATCTTTGAAAAATCACTTTAGAGTGATAAGAACAATAAATCATACCAAAAACATCAAAACAATAGATAAAGATTATAGGGTGATTGAAAAGTAAATCTGTATATTGCAATTTGTAAGTATTTTAGGGAGTTACTTTTCAATCACCCTGTATAACAGGCTAGGAAAAGAAATAGAATATAATGGAGCCAACTAGTAGATAAACACTAATTTAAAAGAGTGGAAAGCAATTAAGAGCGTCAAATATAATTGAAAGCCATAAAAGAACAGCCTTTGTATAATGCCTTACAAACATGTGAGAAAGGTGTTCCAAAACTGGAGAGTCATTACAAATGCCCTTATTTGCATGCCTAACCCTTCCAGACCAGGGGCACTGCAACACAACCACAGAAGAAGAATAGATTAGCACAGTGATTTTCAATCAGTGTGTCATGACACACTGGTGTGCAGCAATGGTCCACAGGTGCACCTCAGGAGTTTTGGGAATTATTATTTATAAGTCAATTAGGGATGTGAGTGTCCCTCTAGCAGCCAGGTATGCCTTGTCAATTGTTCAAAACTGATGGTGTGCAGTGATGGGCTTCAAAGAAATTAAGAACCGGTTCTCTGCCCATCTGGCAGCCACTTTTAAATGGCTATTTTTAAACTTTATATGTACTGTCTCTTGTTAAGAACCAGTTCTATAGCGTAGGTGCGAACCTGCTGCTGCCCACCACTGATGGTGTGCCTTGGCAATTTTAGTGTCTGATCAGTGTGCCTTGAAATGAACAACATTGAAAATTGTTGTATTAGCATGTTCATACAGGAGAAGTAATTCCTTACATATTAGGGTCTCAAGCCATTTTTGGTTGTGCTTAGAAATAACACTATAACTAAGAAATAACACCCTTTTGACACTGGCATCATATGTTCTTTCTAACTCTGGTCCCAGTGAATTTCTCTACTACTGTGCAGTAGGGTAACAAGTGGGGTGGTCCATTCCAAGTGAGACACGCTGAGGGGATATAGACATGCCACCTGAACCCCGCTGAGCAGAAGCCAGTGCCACATTTGGCACTTCCCCTCCCACCTTAAAGACTCCAAAAGGCAGCAAAGGACCACAGCAGAAGCACTTTGGAGGAGGCACAATGATGTTGCAATACTAGATAACTTAGTGGGTAATGCATGGTGGGGGGAGTGACACCTGCTTCACACGAATACCCAACACCATCGCTACTGCGTTCTACAGTTAAGATGTTGTTTGCAAATGATCTTCAAGTTCAGTCCCAGTCCAATGCATTACAGGAAGAGACTTTTAAAAAGGAAGACACAAGTGAGCGCTTAGAGCTTCTCCACAATTCATGTTTCTATCTCACATTTAAACAGCTGAACAATTCAAAAAATTAGTTGGAGGATCAGAAAGAACTGCAGATTTGTACTGATGTTCTCACCCTTGTGCTAAGTGCAGTTTCTCTTAATATATTGTACATAATCATAAGAACAGCCCCCCATCAGTCTAAAAGCCCATCTAGTCCAGCTTCCTGTATCTCATAGTGGCCCACCAGATGCCTCAGGAAGCACAAAATAAGACACATACATCCTGGTGCCCTTCCCTGCATTTGGCATATCAAATAAGAAGGTTATACATATCCATAATAGCTCGTAACCTGTGATGGACTTTTCTCCAAAAATTTGTCCAGTCCCCTCTGGAAAGCATCCAGGTTAGATGCCATCACCACATGTTGTGGAAACAGGTCCACAGGCCAATATCTGTCCTTGCTCTCAACACTGGTCAAATCTATTTACTGGTCAACTCAGTCAATTCTGATTGAACTTGCCCTCAAGAACAAAACCAGAAGCTCCATTTCAAATGGGATTCTAATTCTGTTGGAAGACAAACCCTAATCAAAGTTTGCAGACTCAGTACTGAATGGAAAACTTTATGAACTTTGATAAATGGAAACATGATTCAACTGAAATATACCTTTGATGATTCAAATGCCTTTACATGCTTGTTTGAACATGCACAGGTTCATCCACAAAGCAAAAGATGGAGGAATCTGTATAAAACAACTTGCTGATATCTTTGATTTTCCAGTCATGCCAAAGAGCTTGCCATCCTGTTGCAGAAGCAACCTGCATGTCAGGATTCCAGGCTGCATTTGTGTAACAAATACCTGTTTTATATTCTGCAACACTTGCACTGACTCTTCCAATGTCAATCATTCCAGTTTTATCAAGCCCTGAATCTTTAAATTTATAAGGTTTTATTTCCCCCCAAGCTAGAAGACTCTTTAATGGTAAATAAATATAATCTTAAACATGTCTATTCCGAACTAAGTCCTACTGTGTTCAATGGGGCTTAATCCCAAGAAAGTGTATTTAGGGGTGCACCTAAACATAGGTTCCTGGGTGTAAGTCCAACTGAACAAGAAATAAAAGATAAATTATAAATCTGGGGCTGGATTCGAGGTTTGGACTAACCTTCCCTGTGAAAGGACCTTACAATTCTGAAGAATCAATCACTGCTTGACTTTCACCTTGCTTGGGGGACAGGGTATTTGTGCAGCCCTCTGGGATGCAGGGCAACAGACAACGACTCAGAGCATCCTAGTCAGGTGGTAACCAGGTGGAACAGTAAACTGTGGCTCAAATAGAATCCAAATTTTTGTAAAATAGTGGTTGTGAGTTTGCCAATTGCTGTATGAAAGCAAGACAGAATAGTAATATGTATTAATCTTAATACATATTAATGAAGTGATACATAGTAATCTTACCAGGGATTAAGTGCTCAATCCTATCCAACTTTTCCAGTGCCAGTGCAGTTAAAATGCACCTCTAAATTAAACATACCTTGAGGAGGCCTGTGATTCTGCCCTCCCCCTGGAAGAAGCAGTGCATGCCCCAATGGTATGGCTGCATCATGAATGAAATTTAATGTGGTTGGAGTGTAAGATGGTTTTATACCTACAGTATAAAGAGACACTGTTCTTGAAAATCTTCTGATGATATAATCTGTAAAGTACTCAAGTACCTACAAGGTGATCCTCTAGGAAAATGGCAAAAATAGCCTCTGCAGTTCCCAAAGTCTCTAAAGTATCTCTTTGTAGTTTGGTTTTCTTTCCTGTTAGATTCATAGAAATTTATTCTCTTTGCCAGGCTATTCTGCTTTATGATGGCACATGTAAAATTATTACTTTCTGAGAGTGTTGGCTTTCATTAGTTTTTGATTTTACGTGCCGATGAATACTAAACAATGAGTGCTGTTATTAATTTCTCCCAATACTATATCATTATAATGACACAATATCAGAGCAAATAAGCACCTATCATTTTCACAATTTCAGCTAGCATTGTTAAGCATAGCATTTGCATGCATTACATGGCACACAGGCTAACAGAAGTGTCTTTTATTTCTGGATCAGTGTGGCAGAGAATAAATGATTGAGTTCTGGGCTGCATGAATCAAATTACTTTTAAGAGAAATGTGAAACTCTCAAGACAAAAGCTTATAAAGTTGGCTTTCATTTTTAAAATGTTGCCAATTGAGTTTTCAAATGTGCAGACCAGTGATTTTCAACCTTTTACATCTCATGGTACACTGGCAGTTGTTTTTACCATTGACAAGGCACATCATGCTGTTCAAATCCACAAGTTTTCCTATTAACAAATGTCTATCCCCAAATTCCCGCAGCATACCTAAGGACTATCTGCAGCACACCAGTATGCCATGACAAAAGATGTGATCCCGCGGCCCCAGTGAACAAACTAGTTCTAGAGCAGGGTTTCTCCACCACCGGTCTGGGCACCACTGGAGGTCCTTGGCAGCTGCCTCACTGGTCCACGAGAGGACTCCTCTAAGTACACCGCCTCTCCTCACAGCAATTGGGCTCTGTCAGAGGATTGTAGCCACAGCGACCAATCCTAAGCCTGTCTACTCAGTAGTATGTCCCAGTTTAGTCAGTGGAGCTTATTCCCAGGAAAGCATGGATAATATTGCAGCTTCAAAGTCCAATTCAATGCCTTTCTACTTAGAAGAGTCCCATTATAGTCAATGAGGCTTACTCTCCAATAAGAGTGACTAGGATGGCTTTGTGCATTTTCAGTGCATCCTGCACTGAAAAAAGTTGAAAATCCCTGATCTGAGTAGACATGCATTGATACATTGGGCTCTCACCTGCAATCCTATCCAAATAACATAGCAACAGCTCCATTTATTATAACGGGATTTACAGCTGGAGGCAGCTGTGCTGTGCTCTAGGTGGGGAAGCCCTCCCTCCAGATTGCCAGAGGCAGAACTCTCCCTGCACCTCTGGGCTGGTCCCTGGAAATTTTTTTTCCCACAGAACCAGCCCTTGGGGCCAAAATGGTTGAGGACCACAGATCGAGAGGATTCCCATTCTACCTAAGCCCCACATGCTTCTCTTCCAAAACTGTCCTACAGTTAACACATTTGCAGAAAACTCAACAAATATGCCTCATTTTCTGAGGACAGCACAGTGAAGTGAGTTGGGTCAGTATTTTTTTAATTGGTATTGTTCTCATTAATGGTAGAGATCCTAGGCAACACTGTTTCATCTTCCATACTGCTTTCTTACAGCATAATCCTATACATGCCAATACAGAAGTCTGATTCAGTCAATGGGGCTTACTCCCTTTGTAGCCTTTAGGCTGCAATCCTATACATACTTAACTGAGAGTGACTTCTGCTGGATCAGTGGGACTTCTGAAAAAGCATGTAGAGTTGTGGAATATGTGTATAAGTGTATAATCTACATTAGTGCTTCTCAATGATGTGATTTGCAGACAAGTTGCCAGTTCATGAGCCATCAGCTATTGTCTGCGGCTTGTCTCCTGAGGCTTCTTTCTTGTAGTTCCTCAGAGTTTCCCAAGGGTTGCCGTGTAACTTGGATGTTTGCCAAGCCTCACAAGAGACTCTGAGAAGCCAGAAGCAGGAAAGACCAGGTAAATCTATGTGCTACAGACCAGCACTATATAGCACATCATAAGAAAAATTGTTAGCCTGAAACAGCAAACCCTTTAAGTAGATCAATAGCTTAAAAAATCCTGGGTAACATCATAATCGTTTATTTGCTGGAGCAGAGGCCTAAAATTTCACCCCATCAGTGATGTCACAACATCATGCAACATCATTACATCACTGTCCTGGCTTCTTCCCAGGCTAGGATCCTGTTCAGAAGCCAACATGGAATTAGGCAAAGCCACCTGTGCCTTGTCTTCATGAAGGTTTCTGAGTAGAGCCTGGAGATAGTTATGCATCTGCTGGTATGGCACCCAGAACATGTGCTCCTCAGGCTCTGCTCACCATACATCATTTTTTGAGGCTACCAACTATTTTGTTCTTTTATGCAGCAAATGGTTATAACATCTCAACAATCAACGACTAATGGAAAGGTGTTAGCAACCACTTAACATGATACAGTATGACAAGAATAATGACAAGGCTTACAAAAGGGCATTTGTATTATTAAGTGAATGATAGAGTGGAATGGGATTAGACCCTGAGTTACAACGTGAGAGAAGGCAATTTTGGCCTTCAGAACAGCAGGAGGTTGAAAGAGCAGGGCATGCATTGAATGAATGAGTTCTGGGTATAATTGAAAGATGCTGAAAGAATTGATTGTCAGCAAACAAACTGTTGAAAAGCAAGGGATACCTGTACTGGATTATCATCCTGCTCTGAACTGGATTGTGGTCCCCCTTTCCCAATTCTACCTCTTGCTTTTCTCTGTGATAAGTAGATTTAGTTTGTGGCAACCTATTACACTAACACGAATCCAATTAGTGTTAGAAACTAAGGGAAATCACACTACGTATCGCAACAATCAAACACTACAATACTGTGCCTTTAATTAATATTCTGATATTCCATTCAACATGTCCCTCCTGCGCAACTACTGCGCAACCAATATAAATGTATTATTTATACAAGCAACTTTTGCAGCAAAATGCTGCAGTGTATCTCCAATATACGTACATACAGTCACTTAGCCTGCAATTGCTTATTTCTTTCCTTCCATCAGGCAAGCTGCAAGAGAAGGCCAGGCAAGCTCAACACATGCACTTGCACGCACACAAACAGGATTTATCTGAAGAGAAAAAAACCTGGCAGAGGATCAGAAGGGACAATCCTTGACAGGGAAAAGATTAGAGAACACACTACTGATCCACCCTCTGAGATTATGGTTGATATATAGGCAGTCAATCTAGTAGTCCTGGTACCATTCTTTATGTTTGGTGCACAAACTCAATAACAATAATTTGCTCAACACACATACACAGTATTTTTTCCCATTGAAGATACAGCCATCTACTCCTTTCTTCTCTAGACAGGGTACAACATTGCTTAGGCCTCCTACACACTGACCAAGAGGGAAAGCCCATCCATAAGGTTAACAGGTCATCTCAAATGACAGATTAGTGAGGGGGACACCTAGCTCTGCCCACCTAATTGTCTCCACTGTATCTTTAACTCCCTGGATTAGAAAAGGGAATAGGAAGGACAAAGAAATGTCAAGGGAAGGAGAATGCTCATATTCTTCCACTGAAGAGTGGGAGAAGCAGAGGCTGGCATATGATGCCAGTCTTGCAACCACAGAACTGGGATCACTAGTAGGTCAAGTGCATGCCATGGACAAACATGCACCTAGGCTTCAACAAAACATTTGACAAAAACTCCCAAGATATCTTTGACAAGAAAGGAAAAATGTGGACTTGATGGTGCTAATGTTATCATGTTAAATGTTAAATTGTTATCATGTTATGTAATGTAATGTTATCATGTTAAATGTTATCATGTTAAATGTATCATGTTAAATGTATCATGTTAAATGTATCATGTTAAATGTATCATGTTAAATGTAATGTTATCATGTTAAATGTTAAATTAATTCAAAGCTGGTTAAACAACCATCCCCCACAACAGCTAAATGTCAACCTGGAGAGTTATTGAGTAGGGTGCCACAGAGTCCCTGTGCTTTTATTTATAAATAACCTAGATGAGGGGGCAGCAGGGATCCTCATAAAATTTGAAATCAAATATCAGGAAGCTAGAGGGAAATAGTTAATACCTAGAAGGCAGAATCAGAATTTAAATTGATTGTGGCAGTTGTCATATAGGATTGCAGCCCAAGATAAAAGTCCCATAAAGTCCCACCAAACATAATGGGGCTAGATTGTATTTTTACATTTTAGATTGTGAGTCCTTTTGGGACAGGGACCCCATTAGCCTTTAAAAAAATTTTTCTTTGTAAACCACTTTGTGAACTTTTCAGTTGAAAAATGTTATATATACTGTAGAAAGATTAATTTTAAAAAATCAAAACAGCATTATCAAACAGCAGTATCAAAACAGCATTTCAAAACCCCTCAAAAAGAATTCAAACCCTGTCCCCATTCAAGAGTAATGAGGACAGGAACTTAGACTGGGTGGGGGAGAGGAGATTGGACCATCAGGAACCACTTGACTTCACAAGTCTAAAAATTCACCTTGCAATCTAAAAATCTGTTTTTATCCTATTACTACTTGGGGAGGGGTGACTTATGGAGTAATTTTGAGCTCCAGGAGCACAGTATCATGACCATTCTGGAAGCTTTGCATTCCCCTGGACGGACCTGCCTCACCAGCCAAGCAAGGCATGCTTGCTTACTCATATGTAAATACAAATGTGTAGCTTAGTTTTGCTTTCCATAGGGCTCACCATCAATGTTCATCAGCTTAGTGAGACTTCCTTCTCAAGATTTTGGGGGGGGGAACTGCATTCACTGGTTACAGAAAATTCTGCTATAGCTGGATTTCTCTCAGCCCTTTCCAATGGTATAAAGCAAGCTTATCACAAGAAAATACTCAATATGGCTCAGTGTCACTTTCCATGGTGTTCCATACGTTTTTTTGTTTTTTCTATTTTTTTTGGCCATAACTCTTGATGGAAAAACAATCCAGTTTTTGCACTGAATTCTTCTATAAATTCCATATTCAAAGGTATACAAGTGAGCTACCAGTTTGTTCAATAGGAGAGTGTATATGCTTATCATATAAGGGTGGTCTTATCTAGTTGTACAGCTATCATGCATTAACTAGTTTTATTAATTACTTCAATACCTATGAAGCATAAATCAGCTTTAAGCTACATTTGCTTTTATTTATGGATTTATGAAGCACAGCTGGATATATCATCTGTTTCTCTATCTAGAATTCCCCTCCAGCTCATGAAAGGTTTGGACACGTTTATTTGCAGCTGCAAACGATTCCTTACTTTATGCCTAGCAGAAGAAGCAAATCAGGATTTACACTAAAATTTGGAAGAGAAGTTAACCCTGAAGTTTAAAGGCATGCAACAGACTTTAACAATGTGTTCTCCAGATAAAGAAGGGCCGTATACATCTCTGAACAGTATTTTTAAGCATAAAGAAGTTATTGAACATGCAATGAAAATTTATTATATCAGAAAGAATATTAAAAAGAACCCACATGAGGATTTACCTTCCACTGCTCTCTTGAAGAAGACTTTACAGCTTCCACAGGTTACTACTCCATAATGACATCCAGAGGCCTCATCTCCACATACCAAACACACTTTGGAAGGTCTTGAGGACCCAGAAGATACACTTCTCAGTGAGGAGCTAATAGAACAAAAATGGAAAGAGAAAGCATTACGAACGGCAAATAAACTACAATTCACTAGTTATGTTTTTGTGTCTATATCTAATCTTTTCAGAAGTCATTATCTTTTACAGCATGTACTGTGTCAGCCACTCTTTACAGTATATGATGCCTGTTACTTGCCAATTTAAAACAATCATAATACAGGTTGCAATATTCTGTATACATTTACCTGGAAGCAAGTCTCACTGACCTCAAAGGAGCTTTCTTCCGTGTAAACATGCCTAGGATTGTACTGCCAATGACCCAGTTTGAATGTCATGCAAAACCATGGTTTAATTATAATTTAAGGTGACACTCAGACATCTCTGGCATCACCTTCTATTTTCAATGCAAGAGAAGAAAACTTTCATCTTCCATTTGTGGCTTAGAAAAAGTCAGGCCTTGGTATGATATCAGAGCCCAGAAAATCCAACGTTATTCTAATAGTTTGTTACTAAGCAGAATATCAAAGTAGGGATTGAACAATCCCATCTTCCAAATATTCCTTGAAATTTACATCAGTTCTTTCTCCAAATCATCACAACAAATCACACAGATCAAGAGTGTACAGGTCAAGCCTCATGATCCACAGGGATTTGTTCCAGACTTGGGCACTGAAAGCAAAAATCATGCTATTGCAAAACGGCCCCAAAATGTCTTTTAATTGTTTGCAAGCAGGCAGAAGTGCGTGTGCGCATGTGCATAGCTTTCCTTACCCTATGCACTGGTCTCCCCTCCACCTGCACTCCATTGCAACTGGCACATCGTAGACTGGAAGGAAAGACTCACATACACACACTTATGCCTTCCTGCAAACAATTAAAAAATGTTTAATGAGCAGCTCAGGCATTCACATTCATTCAGATCCATGAAAACAAAAATGCTGATAATGGGGATCCATCCACCTGTGCAGAGAAAGACTATCTTTGCAGAAAAAGCCACAAGCTTAAAAATATTTTTTAAATGAAGACTGAATAAAGAGGCATGAAGGTTTATATTAAGTGTCAAGCAGTTTTTATAAAATTCATTTACAGTTATGGACAGTTAATCAGTGGGGTTCATTCTTGTGTGATAGGGGCAGATTGCAGCCTGAGAGGAAAGGCTGCAATCCCATTCACACTTTCCTGAGTAGACATGCTTAGGATTGCAACATGAATTTCCCATATGTTTTCACTAGGTGCCGCAGTGACTACGGGTGCACATAATGTCTCTTACGCGCTCCCATAGTTACTCTGGATGGTAGGCAAAGATGGGATTCAAAGAAATTAACAACTGGTTCTGGCAGCCACTTTTAAATGGCTATTTTTAAACTTTATATGTCCTATCTCTCATTAACAACCGGTTATATAGAGTAGGTGTGAACCTGCTGGAGCCCACCACTGCAAATGGACCAATGAGGCTTCCTATTTGATAGCACTCATAGTTTTGTTTGGTCTTTGATTTGTCTTTTGATGATGCATTTTTTTGCCTCTCTTTTTTTGTAAGACTCGGAGAGTAGATTTAATCCCAGGAACTGAGTTAACTACACTCACAGGAAGAACATTATCTCATTCATATTCACTGTGGCTGTGCAGAAAGGAGAAGAAAATGGTATCCCTCATTTTCTACTGTCTCGAAAAGCTCCCCCTGTACAGCACTAAATGACTCAAATTCAAGATTGGCTGAAGTCTTTCTTTATAATTCAGACGGCACTATTTCAACCTTATGGGGCCCATCATTCAAAACCTAATCTCCCCTCCACTATAAAGCTATTAGGAGCTCAAACAGATCAATTATCTCCAACAATATATTTGTCTCCAAATATACTTCTTTTGCTCCAAATAACACCATTCACATGGCAGAGCTCAACAAAGCTCTAGATACCAGAAGTCATGGTCCACATCAAGACTTAAGTCCCAGAAACCCAACTGCCTGCCCTTCCTTGTTTTTTTAGAATTTTTTCCTTCTTTTTCAGAAGAACGCACAAACATATCCCTGCTGGTCTGTACAATGTACTGTATGCTAGTAACAAAAGAAACCAGCAAACCTAGTTGATGAAGCTGATGAAGGCCACCTACCTCTGCGGTGACTCTAAAGAAGTCCTTTCCCATGAGACACTAGATCTGACAAGGAATTTCCCCAGTTCTCAACTAGCAGAGAACAAGAAAAGAGATTCTGGTGCTACTGGTGGTGAAGGCAGTAGGTAGACCCCTGTGAGGTTGGTAGGTATTCCCCGGGAAGTTCACAGATCTCAACTCCTTCCAGGTGGAATCCTTCATGGCATGGTCATCTAAAAATACTAATAAATTAATCTCCCCGAAGCACACCTGCAAACCGGCTGTGGCACACCAGTGTGCCATGGCACAGTGGTTGAAAATCAGTGTACTAACTAGAGGGGTGTGGTGATATTTAAAGAAGAAAAGCATTGATGATAGTAATGGGCATTATCCAAAGTGGGAGGAATTTTCATGTGCTTTTTAAGGTGCTTTTAATTTTTCACAAAAACTTTTCAGCCTTATTTTTCTGGAAATACCACGCCTCTGCTGCATTTAGTTTAATGAGAGGCATAATCTCTTTCTTCTTCTCAAGTCCCTGAACCAGAATTGAGTTCAACAGTGACCTTTACGTCTCTTCTTTCCCCCCTCCACACAGCATAAATTCTACCATCTTAGAAGCTTGCTAATTTTAACTCCGTCATCTTTTTTTATGACACAAAGTAAAAATATCCCCAGCAGAGTTTTAGATCAAGTTCCAAATTTATTCAGCTATACAAAGACTATTTCATAATTGTGCACAGCTACATAAATGGTATATTATGGTGTCAAGATAATTTGACATTGGAAAGTGGAAGTCTGCAGTCTAAAAATTCTCATGCTTCAAAATTATGTAACTTTGGCATTCATTATGAAAATGGAATTAACAAATGCATTTCTTTTGGCCACATGGATTGAAACTGAAAAATACTGCTTCAAGAACACTTATTGGTTCAGGCACACAGTATGGGTTTTTTTTTAACTATGAATTACAGGCCCTTTGCTGTTCCACAAAATAATTTTGAATGTCCTATCACTGTGCAATTCCAGTTTGGCTGCAAACTGGCAAAACTGTCCATGTGCCAGCTCGGAGAGTTGCAAACATCCCATAAAGCACATTTGTGGCTACATATGAGCCAGGAGTGCTGGCACAATGGCCCACATTGGCATCCAGAAGCAGCACTGCCAGGCACAAGCAAGGTTCTGCGAGGCAGTGCAAGGGGGTAAGATAGGGTAGCAGGATTGTGGCATTTGAGGTAAAGTAGGGTGAAACGGGTGAATCAGGCCTGGGAGCAGGTTGGATCAGAAGAGCAGTTCTGTTCTGTATCCTAACCCATCTACCATTCTGCTCAGCATCATACTAGGCTTACTGGGTTTGCACAAGCAGAATTGTGGCATGGATCCAAGAAACCCCATAGCAACGCCTGAGGCTTTGTTCAGAGTAATAAACCCATAATGCTGATGAGATCTCCAGCTACCTTCTCAGTCACACTGGAGGCAGTGCAGCCCATAAAGCCTTGCTGTAAGTGCATTTTAGGAGAAGGTTGCCACATGGCATGAGTAGAGGTGGGTTTTTTGGTGATTAAATAAAAACATATTACACCACTTTCTGCACTTCTAACTTAAAACTTAAACTTTGTGCACTTAAAACGCCACAAATTTTACTCTAGGCATGAGTAAAAAAATTGTTGCTCAAATAATTCATTTGAGTACTTTGAGTGTGCCAATTGTTTCTCACGTACTATCTTATTATAATCCTTATAACCTCTACATATTGAGTTGCATATAAACAACAAGGACCAAATGTCGGGCAGTTATAGGTTAAGACCAGCAAGCTGAGTTCTGGGCAGAGACAAGACTGAACCAGGAAGTCTGATTTTGTTGCATTGTTTCTTAGTCACTACATAGGGTGACCATATGTTTTAATTGCAAAAGAGGACAAGAACCCACAAAATGTACAACACCCAAGAAAAATGTTGGACAGAACTAAATAAAAGCCAGAAACACTCACAAATATTGCATTAATTTAAACACTGTATTACTTATTAAATTTTAAACTATTACATATAATTTATGGCATACCATTTATTAATTACAAGAGGGCCATATGCTGCCCACTCATAAGGAAAAGGAGAAGTCCTGCTGGGCATGTCCAATTACCTGCCTCTGCTTTCTTTCTTATGGGTTAAATATAGGCAGCTGCTTCTATGCTATTTTATGGTTGCATCAGCTGAGCCAAGAAGAGGTCAAGTAGTTTATCCCAGGCCACGTCACAAATATCAGTGGCTCAGACCAGATTAAAGACTAGGATTGTATTGGCTCTGAGCCTCTTACATGCCTCCAACTACACTGCCTTTTAAATGAATCTGCATTCAGTGTATTAATCCCACATTGAAAATAATGCCACCCCTCCTGTTTTGCCTCTGCTAATCTGCAGGGCTTAGTAGCCTTACTCACTGTGATATTTATACATTTGTTACATAACAGTGCAACATTGTCTGAGAATCATTGGGCGATGACAATGGTCTGTTTATTATACAGTTCAGGGAAGCCCTGGCGCATGCATATGAATGAATAAGCAATGTTATTTTACACTTTAGTTGTGGGTGTGGGATTTATATCCCTGCCTAAGAGCAATAAGGATGGTTCCTGCCATATTTCATGTGGACCTATATTTGTAACCTGATACTGGGTGGCATTAACTGCCTTTCTGTACTTTATTTGAGCAATGAATCTGCAGTTCTGCTCTCACTGGATTTACTAGGTCAAATGAAACTTCAGACAAAGGCAGTTGAAGGAGAATCTGCAAAGGACAAGGTAGATGAAAACAGAAGCATGTACAGTCAGAGCCATATTTTCACATGCAGAGGGCTTGCAGGAATTCAAGTGCACGTGTCCCCTGCTTATCTCATGGGTTAGGGACCAGAGCTCTAGTGAAAAGTGGAAATGGTTGAAAAACAGATCCCGATATTTTTTTTGTGTAAAAATATTGTTTCTGATGCTTTTTTAGCTAGCAAACTGCAAATGCCATTTTTATCCTACAAAATCCTGCTGTCACACAAAGATTTCTGCAAATGGACTCTCATTAAACTCCTTCAGGAACGGTAAGAGACCAGGTGCTAAAGTGGCCATGTTTTCAAACATACAAACATGTATGTTCACACATACAAACACACGCAAAAAAAAAGTCTGAGGATGTAATCCTAACCAATTCAGGCTGGCACAACTCGTCAGTGGTGTGGGGAGGCTGGCACACATCCGTACATTGACCTGACCCACTCCCCCAAGGAGTGGTGCAGATGTGACTTATGGCACTTTTGCAACACCCCCAGGCCAGGATGGAATATGTGCCAGAACATATGCTGGCCTAACTAAGGGTTAGGATTGCAGGGTGAATCACCATGTCATAGGCAAATCAACATGGGGAGGGCCCATACAACAGCCTTTAGAATAGCAGAGAGGGGTTGAACGAGTAGAACAAGTTTTGAATAAATGATTTCTGGGTATAATTGAAAGGTTTCAAAAGAGTGGATAATCAGAAAACTAATCATTGGAAAGTGGGGGGTATCTGTATATCTGATCACTTACCCCACTATAAAACAGAGAACAACAATTCTTGATAGTTCAGGACATTTGGTTTCAAGAAACTATGGCTGCAATCCTAGACACTTTCCTAGAAATAAGACCCATTGAACACAATGGGGCTTACTTTTGAGAAGACATGGTTAGGATTGCACTGTGTGACTTAACTATATATAAAGCTCTATATAAAGACAATTAGTCACCATGATAACAAGGCAGACAACAAGTTCCTGCAAAAGGAGCTCAGCTCCTGCAAGCTTAATTGCCTGCCACATTGCTCTAGTAAGCAGGCTGCATTTAAGCCATTAGCAGCTCTTTAAGGAAAGTTTATCTTTCAATTTAAAGACCCAAATTCAGTTCCTATGAGACAAAATCGCATATAAATAAATTGCATATAATTAGGCTACACCTGTAGTTTAAATAACACAGGCAACTCCATCTGCCAGTCCAGTTACTGTTTATGCACTAGAGCAAGTCTGAAAAAGCTGTCCCATCAGTCCCCACATGTCTCTTCTTATGTGCTTTCAGTTCTTATTATTCTTCAGTATGCACTTTATGGCTTTAAGGTTGTTCAACTATATCTGATTTAGGCTTTACACTCCAACTTTGGAACGTCACCTTTGCATAAAATGGCTGCTGGCTGTACTTTGATTATAAAAAGAAAACACCCTTTTCGCATTCTGGAAGCGTTGTCAGTCCCAAGCAATAGATACAGTGCTTGGGATACTGATACACTCAAATTTACCCAAATGTTAGGCCCATGTATCTTATTCAGAGATGTCGGCTATATTCTATTTGATTTGAGTAACAGCATAAGAATTTAAGATTCATTTGTTGGATCAGTCAGAAAGTTTACCTAGTCCAGGATTATGTTTCCACAGTGACGAACCACATCCATCTGGAAAGTCCACATATAGGACACACAGGCAAGAACACCTGCTTACCAGTATGATTTATCTGAATCTGAAGATAGTTGCATATAAACTATGAGTTGCATAAAAACTCATAATCAGCATCAGTGATAGCCATGTATTGATTTGATCTCCATTAATTTGTGTAATTGCTTTTTACAGTCACCTTAGTCAGTGATTCCCAAACTGTTTACTGTTGGGATCCTCCTAAGCATCACACCCACTCCCACCAACTAGAAGTTGTTTAACCCCTTTCACATGGCTAATCTGCTTTGTCAGTTTCACAATCCACCAAAAAAGGGGTCCCAACATACTGGTAGGTCCCAGACTCACAGTTTGGGAGCTTCTGACTAAGCTATGGTGATCATCACACTATCAGTAAATTATAGGAATCAATAGGTGCGACATGAAGAATTTATACAAAATTCAGAAATTTCAGATTTTAAGGAGCAGTAGCATCACTAAGGCTTGTGTCACCCATGCAGGAAGACAGTGTTTCACGACTCATGATGGATGGGCAGTGGACAAGATGGACGTGGTGGGCATGAAATCTCTCTATAGCAGAGATATTCCCAAGCAGTTTTTGGGGGGGAGGGGGTGTTTGAATTATGCTATAAATTTTTGTATCAAATGGTATGCTATAAATTTTTGTATCAAATGGCATGAGTTATAACAGTGGTTTTCAAAGTGGGAGTTGCAACTTCATTCCAAGAAACCACCACCCCCCCCCCCCCACATGTAACCCGGTGAAGGGTATACCTCCCAGCAATGTCACTGTTCACAAGTTCTTGTGCTTGAAGCCTTCCTCATAGGAAAAACAACAAAAAAACAACCAGCATGGCTTTTTTTTCAGGAGAGGCAAAACACAAGGGAAGCAGCAAGGTTGAAAAACCTCCCAGCCTAGAAAACAGCTCTTCTTCTAACAACAACCAGCAGTACAAAGAGGAAGCTTGCAGGAAGCTCACAACTTCCTATGTCCTACTGACACAGGTCATACCTCACTCCTCTTCAGTGCAATTCCTATTGAAAAGAATGCCAGAATTGCAATTGGTTCCAAATAAAAGGATAATAGCAAGCAATTCCCATTCATTTCAATGAGAATTATATAGGGAACTGTCTATGTGATTTGTGATTCTGGAAAGGATATTAATTTCTAACTCCTAGCCTGATGTAATCGTATCCTAGTGGTCAAGAATTAAGATCTCAGATTTTATTCCGTGAATATCAGTACTCCTTAAATACAGCATCTGTGCCACTGAGCACTACCAACACTGCCATCTCATTTGGTTTAAATGTAGTAACAGAAGTACAAAAGGTATGGTAATATATCAACAATTTCCACTGTCTTGTTATTACTCAACCATGTATGAACCAAGTATGTGATAGACCTTTGCTAAAATCAGTTATGCAACAGCTCTGCACATCTAACAATATTAAGAGGCAAGAAAGGTTTAAAAAAAGAATGTGAAAATTCACAGGCACACATTCAAAAAGCTATTAACTGAGAGGCGTGTAATAGATCTTATTATTAGAAAAGGCAATACAAGTGGAGAGTTTATAAATTCCAGATTTAATGATATTCTTTCTATTGAGTCAACAAAATATTAGAAATTCCCAAGAACAGTGATATATGCTATTGGCTCAAAATATTGGAACATAAAAACTGTAGGATCAGGCCAAAGGCCAATCTAGTCAAGCATCCTATTCTCTCAATTCAACATCAGCTTCCTCAGTAACCAGTAAAGAAAAAAGAAAACATCAGTCAAGCATATTTATCTCCTACCATTGCTCCCCGCAACTGGTTTTAAGAGGAATACCGGTAATCTTCTACTGCACGTGGATTGATCCTCTGGTGGCGCAAGAGGTTAAGTTAAGACACTGTGCCTGTTAACCAGCAGGACAGGGTTTGAGATCCAGGTCCCCACAAGATGAGGATTTCTTGCTACAGGCAGAGGGTTGGACTAGATAATCCACTGGGTCCCTTCCAAATCTATGATTCTATGACAAAGAGCATTGTCGTCATGAGTGGTTGCTCCTTCCATGCCCAAACCTTTTTATAGCCACCACTACTCCTTGTAACAATGAATGCCACAGATTATACATTTTGTAAAGTACCACCTTCTTTTGCATATGTTAAAAATCCAGAAGTCAGTTTCACTGGATGATTCCTGGTTCTTACAATGTGAGGAAGAGGGAAAAAAATTACCCTGTCCAAATTTGCAAAATTGTATACATTTCAGCAACACTCCCTCTTAGGGCAAAATCCAGAGCAGTTACGGGTCCACGCAATTACAGCACCCTCTAGTATTATCTTATGGAAATACTTAACTGCTTAACTGCTCCAATGCAACTGCTCCAACTGCCTTAACTGCTCCAATGCAAAGGGCTTATTTTGACTTTAGGATATAGGCCTTACCCTACAATCCAAAGTAACTATGGGAGCACGTAAGAGACATTACGTGTACCCGTAGTTACTGCACTGGCTAGTGAAAACCTATGGGAAATTCATATTGCAATCCAGAGCAAATTGTTCTTACACCGGAGCAAGGACTCCCCGTAGTTACTCTGGATTGCACCCTTAGTGGCCTTTCCTCACAAACACGTTGCTCCACTATTATAAGCCTTTCTCCTTTGGATGTCTCACTGATTTCCTTCTCCTAGTCATTTTTATATCAAGTCCAGATTCTAGTCCAGATTCTGGAGGTGGAAGGGTTCTCCCTTATCTCTGGAGGAACCCCTGAACTTATCATGCCTTATTTTTTAATGCCTTGTAAGGTAGCAGTGGTGGGCTCCAGCAGGTTCGCACCTACTCTACAGAACCGGTTGTTAATGAGAGATAGGACATATAAAGTTTAAAAATAGCCATTTAAAAGTGGCTGCCAGATGGGCATAGAACTGGTTGTTAATTTCTTTGAATCCCATCATTGGGTATTAGGAGTCCTGAGAATGCCCTCAAGATATCCTTGGCCAGTATTGAGCTCAGAGTCCCTTCTGGAGGGGGTGTGTGCAAAGGACAGACTTATCCACAAATAAGTGGATCCAGGGATATGGGATCCATGGATATAGGGCTCCCCCACAAGAGGTAATTATCAACCTGCAGTGATTCCATCAAAGGGAAAAAACTTGAGGCAAGATTTAAACTGTGAACAAAAATTAAAACTTACTGTTTGTGGACTTAACATTTTTTTGGATTATGGTCATAATTAACTTTCTTGCACACAACCCTAAGTTCCACTGAAATTAATGGGAGTACAGTTACGAACCCTGAGTATTTTGTCACACTGATTTCATTTCTGCTATGAATAATTTTTTAATACAATGGATAAAATCTGTTAAGCTTTTAAAAAAATATGTGCCAATTTTCTTATGGTAGTTTTCTAATATTTAAAGCATTGTAGTTTCCAGCACTTAATGGAAATAATCTTAATGGATTTAACAAAGCAAAGTATCATTGCAACCTATCAACCTTGACTAACATGATATTAATCTATGTTTGGCCTTTCCAAGTTGGCTTAAGTAACATTTGTGTATAATATTATAAATTAAAAAGAACAGATTTTGTTTTTAGAAAGTTGATAAAATTAGATAATCAGTATTTTAAAAGCTGATTATATAGGTCATTATCCTTCTTCGGCCAGATGCTCTGTATATAAGCCACATTTCAAGCCATGATGATAAATATGTTTGGAATGTTTGCTTTCAAGTTTTGACTATTAAACTTAAACCTGAACAAACTTGTTCCAAAATTTCTGTATTTCATTTAAGCCCAAGCGAGTAATTATAAGCTCAGCGCTCTACATCTTGACTAATATAATTAACCAAAACTGACACATCTAATGCAAAGAATTGGAGAATACAGACTTGTAAACCTGCAGTCATATTAAGTACAATTGAAAGTACATAATAATTTTATATTAAAAAACCCCAGATAGGATAACATAATTTTTAGAGAGCAAGCAAGTTTCATTAATTTTGCCCCCTAATTCGATTGAAATATATAGACAGAGGAAAATGTATTATTATTAAGATTTATATCCTGACTTTCCCACACCAAAGTAAATGCCCAAGGAAGCTTACAAATACCACCTAAAACAGTGGAGAGCATTTATTAAGACCACAACATTACTGTACATACACAAGAGGACAACAAAAACATTTTGGGCACTATCCTAAAGGCCTTGAAGAAGGGAGTGGTTCTTAATTTCAAAAATTGAAGTGCCTTTTACAGACCTGAGGCAGCCTTTTCAGACCTCAGAAGAGCCTCCAGAGGCTTCAGGTTGTGCCTAATTTGGCCAAGGCATTGAGCCAAATCCATGGATAAGTAGGCTTCACCTATATTATATAAAATCATATAATTATATAAAAAAAATTTTATAATTTTATTATATATAATTATTTTATTATAATTATAAAAATTACTATAAATATATAATGATTTTGCCTCTTTGCTCAGTTTGCAGCTTAAACTTTTTATATAATATACCTATCTATATAAAATTATTATACAAAATCTTTATCCTGCAAACTGGGCAAATAGACATTTGTTCAAGTATTGCTCCTCTTATATTTAAGAGATCCAGGAATGTGTAGTGCTTTGGGAGTTCGACCTGGCAGATTCAGGTTCAAATTAACAGTCAGCCATGGGTGACATCAGAACAGTCACTGTCTCTCAGCTACACCTACCTCACAGGGTTGTTGTGAAGACAGCAGGTGGGGAGGAACCATGTACATCACCCTGAGCTCCTTGGAGGAAGGGTGGCATAAAAATAAATAACTTTGGCTTCAATGCTAATCTCCACGTAGGCTGGTTTAAGCCCCAAAATAAGTCCTGTGCTGACCAGGGGGTGTCATAAAAGTGCAGTTAGACACTTCTGCCCACTCCTGGGAGGGTTAGGTCAGTGCACAGACATAAACCAATCTCACCACACTATCACTGAAAGAAAAGCCAGGTGAGTTACGGTAGCCTAAATTTCTTAGGTTTGCACCCAAAGGCTGCAATCCTAAAAACCCTTTGAATGGGGTCTATTTCTGAGTGGACATGGTTAGAATTGTCTTCATAGAAAGAAACTGTCCCTCTTCATAGCAACACATTGATTTTCTAGTGGCAGTTTGCTGGTGATTTTCCACTTTTTAATGATGGTGGACCCTTTTGGTACAGCCACACTTTTGGGGCTGTATCTTATCCACCCATTCACAGGTTTGGGATATACAGTTTTAACTGACTGTGAGTTCTAAACTTGTGGTAGAGGCTGAACTTGAGTACCCTGACACGCTCAGAGATGCTCTTCAGTCATGTCTGGGAGCCTTTCTGGGACTCAAAGAGGCCACCTTCCTCAGAAAAAAACCCAGAGGTTCCATAAAGTCACTGCCCGGGTGAGAGTAAAATCCTTTTGGAGGCCTGTGGAAGCCTCTGTGGGCCTCAGAACACCTTGGTCAATATCCAGAGATGGTCATGTCTTATAGACCAGATCCGCAGATTTATGTATCACGTTTGTATGCATGGGGGTCTTGGGAACAGAAATACCTTGATCTAACTGCTGGCTTTTCTGTCAAGATGCATAAAACTGCACCCTTCGTTTCTTAGTAAGTCACTTTTTTAAAAAATCAGCTTTCCATCTTTCATAAGCATACCTGTCACTGTTGTCCCTTTAATTATACCTCACCAGATCCTTATGTTAGTATCACATTTCCAAGTATATTTAGCCGATATATCTTCCCATGAAGTTTTCCTCCCACAAGTTTCCAAAATGTGCTCAGTTTAACCCAAAACTGCCGTCTGGTTTTCTGGTTCATGTACCAGGAGGAAAATTCTTCAAAGAGTTTGAAGAGAAGTTGTAAGTAGCTATGGATGAACTCTCTTCAGGTCAGTTCTGAATTAAACAATTTACAAGTTTTCTTAAGCATCTTTTTAAAAAGTTTAAGAATTACCCAGCTTATAATGTTGACTGCATCTTCTCCTGTATTACTGGTATCAACTGCTACTCAAATCTCATATTTTTTTCTGATTACGTTATGGTGGCAAGTCACAGTTTCCAAAGAGCAATGCAAAAGCCCACAGAAGGTGGTCCTTCTGGCTGCAAACAAGTCCAGGGAAATTCCTAAGGACTGGAAACAGGATTTTGTTTAAACCCAAACCTATCAGCCAAGCAAAGAGAGACTTTTTCCACTGTTGTACAATGAAGCTTAGCTATTCATTGAAACGCTCACCATCACTGAAAAACTGTGATGAAATGGTTAACATCAGTATTTCATAGTGGAAGGCCTTTGGGGAGAGACTTCATATAAGAGAGATGGACCACGTATAGATTGCTAAGTGTTAGCTTAGGTTTGTTTTGTTATGGTCTCCTACTGCCTTTTGAACCACTCACTTCGTTCATCTTGGGCTAAGCTGAGCATCAACGATGATCTCAGCCTGGAGCCCAACAGGGCATGCAGGTGAGGCTTCCTGCAGTGCTGATTCCAATATTTACCTGCAAGATACCAAGCCTGTATATGATTTAGAAATATTGTTAATAAATCTTTTTGCTTCAATCATCTGCCTTTTCTGGATCGGAAAAATAGACCAGGAGTACTAAGCACCATATCACCCCAGTACTATTTGTCTACTTCTGTTCCTGAATAAATTTTTGATGCAATAGACTCTAAGAGCCAACTGAGAGGTGGGAAAAAAGCATGACTTTCCGTTTATATTTTTGAGATTATGTTTTATCTCACCTTCCTTGACAACAGACATCAACAGAGGACCACCTGGTTTTAACAGGCCCTGGCTTATATCATCCATCTGCTATCAAATAGAGATATAATTAGTGCAGCATCAGGAAAGGGTGCCAGGCATTGCCTCCTTCACAACCTTGCCAGATATACAGCTTGATTTTTCTCTTCACAATGATTACTATTTATTTGCTACAGTTATACTCTACCTCTTAACCAAAAGGTTTACAAGCCGATGTATAAAATATAAATTGTTCTGGACCATTAAAAACCACAACAAATAAAAAAGGCTTAAACAGCAAGTCAGCACTCATTCTGTCTTATGCAGTTACCACAAACCATTTGGTTTTCAAATCACATAATATTCAGCATTTCAACTTTCCCCTAAAAATTTAAGGGATTCTAAAATATGCCCAACATGATACAGTCCGCTGTACAATTCTGCAAATGTTCAGCCATACAACAAACAGTTTTCAATCAAATTGACAGGCAGAACTTGTAACTTGCCATGCAGTTTTCTGAGGATAACTTATCCAGCTTGGTATGTAATCTCGTTCTGTAACCATATTCATTCTTCCAGCTAACGTTTCATTCCCTTCTGTGAGAAAACAATGTTCTTTGAGCCTATTCCCAGATCCAGCCACCCTATCAGTCAAGGTCAAAGACTAGGCTAATGAATTAACAAGCTCCATCCATCTCAGACTTAATCTGGACCAGGAGGCAGTTCTCCAACCAAATGACATAGATTGTGTACATCATCAATGACAGGTCACCATTTCCATGAGACATCCTAGAACTGGCATCATAAAGCATTTCAGCTGCAAGGTTTAAACTCTTAAAACTCAAAATCAAATATTTATGAGTCATCGGTGGGAAGCATCTGTATTACATTTAGCCTAGAGGAACACCACACACATACCTGCCTCTGTAAAAATGGAGCAAGATGTTAAAATCCAGCAAACTGCCAAACAGCAATAATTTCTAGTTGGAATGGTAAAAATTAACCGCTTTGAGCTTTTGGTAAACAAGCACCAAACACAAAGAATTCCTTTAAGTTAGTGATAAAATACCAAATATTTTCCATTCTCACACACTCTACTGGCCTCCCCCCCCTTCTCCCTTTTGTTCCTTAGCTCTATATATTCTGCCATACTACACCTTATGGCTGAAATAGCTTATCTCAACCACCTTCCAAACTACACCTCAGGACCAATAAAGTCTCTCTCAAAATTATCCAACCTCCATCTTATAGTGAACCCTCTATAGTGAACCCCCTGATGAGGAGGGATGATACAGGCATGTAAAATAACATATTGATGAAAGGTGGCAGAATGGCAAGGGATGGCCCCTCACACATCCTGGGTCTCTTCATTGCTTGTAACTTGCTCAACAAAGAGAAAATACAATAAATTTAAATAGAAAATACAGTAAACAATAGATTACTTGAATTCTACTGTATTCATGGTGACTAGGTATCATCACTGAAAAAGAGGACATGCCCCCCCCAAATAACAAAGGACCTGACAAAATAAAAGCTAAAAACACTCAAATACTGCATATTGTCTTAATGTGGTTAATTTAAATACTATTGCTTATAAATTTAATACAATAATGTTTAATTTAATTTATTACATAAAATTTATTAATTACAAAAGGCTCACAGCAGACAGGAGAACAATAAAGATTTTCTTCTCCAGGACACAAAGCTTAAAAAAAGAGGACATGTCCTCAAAAAAGAAGAAATGGTCATCCTGGTTCTGCTGAAATCTTTCTGCCAAAGAGTAAACAGAATCATGATCAATGATTGTAAAGGAAAAAAAAATAATTTGAAAAGTTCTGAGAAACATATTTTTTTCCTCAACACTCTCCCTATATGGCAAAAGAACAGCCTCCCAGGGAAGTGACAAGAAATGGAGGAAGTTCTAATTCCATAGTTTTTGCATTCAAGTGAAGTTCATTGTATAAATAACTTGGCTGACCTAGATCAAAGAGGGAGTAATCTTAAGCCAGCAAAGTAAAGAGCAAGGAATAATAGTGCATTTTCTATTTAACCAGGATCAGTTACAGAATTAATGCAGTATAAATGGATACAGCCTTGATATCTGCTTCAGAATACAAATTACAGTCTATTATATAGCAAGATAAGGCTGAAATATTAGTTTACTCATGGAAGGACCTAGTTAATTGTAGATTTATAGGTAAATAGCTTAAGTCTATTTGCTCTTGTTAAGAATTTTCTCACTGTAAATCAATAGTTTTAGATCCCACAACACTTATCAAAATTGTCAAATTTATCAAAATATTGTTTTTCTTCAAAATAAAAATAAAATGGATATCCTTCAGTTAGAAAATGGTATTATGCAACATTTTGGATGGTTTTACTTTGCACCCCAAATACACAAGAGATATACACTACCTATTTTAATTCTTCGAGAATTTACTAAGAATTTAATTTATGTCTACAACTTCTGTCTACAACTGCTCAGCATGAATGCATGTACAAGTTGCATCTCAAGAGCTGCATTTTCCTAGTGGCCATTGAAACTCCATTATGTCTACAATCTCCATACTCCATACAGTCTACAATGGTGAGCAGTATTCAAATGTTACAAACCACACCACATTTCAAGTAGCTTCCATTTTCTGACCACAATGTTGTCATCTTCCCAGAGAGAAGAGTGAAAGAAAGCAAGGAGGAAAGTGATCTTCCCATAAACTGGCATAATATCTCCATATGTCCACTACTACCCATCCAAAAAGATGTCTTCCAGTAGCATACCTGATTTTCTAGCTGCCTGAGGCCATGCCTTTCAATGCCACTCCTGCCCTAACAGTAATATCCCCACAGTAATCATCACTCCCCATGCCTGAGTACCTGCAATGGTGGCAGTGGATGCTGTCCCCCCAGGTATGCAATCTAGTCAAGCTTTCCTACCAGGAATGCACCTCCAGACATGCCACTCTTGCCCCCCACCCACCCTGGTACACTAGCGCTCTCTACCAGAGAAGGATGAAATGCATGATTGAAAGCAAAGCATCTGAGAATTTTTTGTGTCACTACCTGAGTTCCCAGAACTCAAATCTCCTAGAAAAATGAAAGCACTGCCATTCTTAAATCATTTGTGCCAGTAGAAAAATATGAATAATATTTAATACACCTTAATACACCTTCAGAAGTACCTAGTAGTTAACATAAAGAAAGCAGGCGCTCCTGTTTAATTAGAGGCTCTTGCCTTGCTTCAATTTCATCTCTCAACAAATCAGAAGCATGGGTGGATTTCTGAAATTACTAAGCACGAAGTGCTCACAAAATAAATTGTCAGTGAGTAGAAAATCAACCTAGGTATGGTGGATTGAAATGGTGGATTCAGAACAAACAAATATTTATTTAAATGATTTATATCCCAATTTTCCTAAATAAATGCAGCACTCCAGAAAACTCAAAATACGAACCAAACACCAGAGGTATCATTACTTACGATCAACAGCACTAGACAAACACTCCTCCATTTCAGAGCACAATAAACCTAGCACTCAATAGAGACACTAAAAAGCTCAGGAACGTCTGTCAACATCACCAAATTATAACTGAAGCACAGGAAAGGATATTATGTGGCATATGTTTGAATGCTTAATATACATATGGAAAACCTGCACTCTCACCAGAAATGCTAGACATGGACAAGCAAAAAAATGGCAAGATGAACTTCTATATGATAGATTACTTTCTCATTAAAATGCCCTGACCAATTCCCTTCCAGCAGTGAAATCCAAACCTCACTAGTAACCCAGGTACAAGAGCATCAAAAAAAAGTTGCTATGGGGACAAAGGCAGTTTTCCAGTCAGTCAAAAGAATTCTTTATTCCCGATATTCTTATCTTTGTCACAGTTATATTTGATCAGGTAAGTCATTCCAGCGTGCTATTATTTGTTCAGGTTCTACAGTGGCAAATGGTCACAAAGTTTGGCAGAAAGCAGTTTACATGGTGCACATCGCACCGCGGCATTAAATTCACAGTTCATCTGAAGTGGAACTGCGCGGTGCAAGGTAAAAACAACATCATCATGAAAGCTCCTCACATAATGGTAATCATTTTGACAATTAATGACTATATTTCAGAGTATGCCAGCAAACTGCTCTATTGTGCAGTGAACTGAAACCTATGGCTACAATCCTAAAGACACTTTCCTTGGGAGTAAGTCCCACTGAACATAATGGGGCTTATTTTGGAGTAGACATGGTTAGGATTATGTTTTATGTGCCTTAAAAACAATGCATTAAAAATAATGCCTGTTAATTATATTAGTATTAAAATGTTGAACAAAAAATGGGAAAGAAATCATATCCTTATTTATTTCTATTTTTTGCCCAAGCTGCTGCATTTTTACCTAGCTTTCCCTTAAGCTGTCAGTAGTTCTCCTTGAACTTAAACCAACTCTTCTACTACCATATGTCCAAGCGGAGTCAGGAAGGACCCAGTCAGGAAAGGGTGCAGAGGATCTTGCCATACACTACTTACAACAAGATCCTCACAATTCCTGTCCCAATCCTACCCCCCATACCAGTACCACTTGCCTCCACTATACCTTTTTTGGTGCATATCCAGAGTCCACTGCTGAGTACACAGAGCATACAACAGAGTCATGACTTTCCCATGCTATAATATGATTTATAGTGACAGGTTACAACAAGATCTCCTATTGTAACCCTAGCATTGGATTGCCTTCTTGTTATTCAGTTTTAATTGAGATATATACACTTCGAAAACTCCTGTAAATTTCAACAGGATTTCAGTGTAGCTAGTTCAAAAAACCATTTATGTATAGAATATTGTACAGTTTATGAACAACATTATTAACTCACCTTAGACTATAATTATTTGATTATGACAAGATTAAAGGATCCATATCACACTCCCTTTCTGTGATATCCATAGGCTTATTCCAACAACACCTTCAATTTATTGTTTAATTTTTTTGCCATGCTTTTTCTATGATTAAGAAATTGTGTCATGTGTTTTTCTATGTGTTAAGAAATTCTAGCTGTGTTTAAAGACTTTCAGAAGGAAAACCAGAAAAATGTTGTGTACACAACCAGCTGATCCCTGAGGGCTTAACAGACCTAAGTCCTGATGTGAAACTTTCAAAGGAAAAGGAGGAGGAAGTTCCCATTGGCTTAAATTCTAAAGTGTACAGTAACTGCTCTGTTCTGTGACATCAATGCAAATGACATACTTAAGGGAAATTGCAGAATGAAGTCTATTCAGAGATTGCAGAAACAGAGAAGAGGATTAATGAAAACAAACCATAACACATATTTAAACCCCAAAATTAAATCAAACAGCAAATAACCAGATTGTTGCAGTTCTAGAAACACAAGTCGATTAAACAAGAGCAATAAACTTCAGCAGCATTTTCAGTTCCTAGTCAGATAAAAGGGCTGCTCTTGTTTTTACTCACTAATTTCTCTACTTATTCTCTCCTCTCAGTGATCAATTTTATACAGAATAGAGTTTATCCATGGGAAAGTACTGTAACTAACAACACAATCCAGAGTAACAACGGGAACTCTTACGTCGATGTAAGAAAAATTTCTTCTGAATTGCTCTATGGGTTTCCCATAGGTTTCCACTAGGTGGCGCCATAACTACATTGACTTAAGAGCTCCTGTAGTTACTCTGGATTGTGCTGGAAAGTATTATTTAATAAAAGAACCAATTGCTTAGGAAACCTTTACTGATCCACTTCCTTTGAGCTTTGTTAGTAAACCCAGGAATAGTAAACATAACATTTCCAAAAATCTGATAGAATATACGGTTGGAGGAGCAAGGATCATACATTTTTCTAGCATTCCCTCATGCTTGTTGGACATAAATGTCACAAAATTCCAGAACTGGGGAGAGGTTTATAATAATTATTATTTAAAATATCTATAGCATCATTGAATTCATATGTTTGTATTTGTATAAAGAGATAAAGTTTAGAAACAGGAATTTTTTCCATCATGTTAGATTCCTAGCTGTTAGCATTTGAACCTTGTATCCAACATGCAAGTTAAACACACTGAGCTTATTAAAGTTTATTAATTCAGTTTATTAATTTGGAATTTTGCATATATCACTGAAATCTTTCACTCTTCATTCCACTCAACAGGACCCAAAATATTAGGATTTTTTCTATCTTCAGTTTCTTATAACATTATTCCTTTGCCTCTCCCTTGCATTCAATCTCTTATTTTCAAGGTCTTTAGCTTTCTACATTTTCTTTCCACAAGCTCCTTTCAAACCTCGTTTTCCAACACAGTAGGTTTCTCTCCATTCTCCTCTCCCTGGTTTCAATGTTCTACTAATACAACTACCATTTCTGAAGAAAAAGAGATAGTGATAAACATGAGATGAAAAAGATCTATCCATACTTACATAGACTGTTATATTATTTTTATTGTAGCATCACTGGAACATACCACATCCTTATATAGATCTTGTAGAATCCCAATTAAACACTATTCCCCAGTAAAAAGCTTATTTCCCAGCTAGTTTGTTGATGACACATTATATACATATCTTGGCAGTCTGTTGTATATGAAAATGTTACAGACCCACAACAGACTCACAGTACTTCTGAAATCATTTTATATTAATGACAGGAATAGAGCATAATCCTATATGTATACTCATAAATTAATCACAAAGAGATATATTTCCAGGTAAATGTTAGGCCCCATTAAACTCAGTTCTTACTGCAGATGTGCATAGGAATGCACTGCCAGTCACCAATAGCTCGTTTCCATTACTTTCAAATGTGGAGACAGTATTACAAATAGAACCTGTTCCAAGTTTACTAAGGATAATAAATTCTTCCTCTTGTGCCCAAGTTTTGAACACACTGTCAGAGATGTATACAGGATTTCAGACTTAGCCATTGAATCTATGGGCAAAATCCATAGCAGTTATGGGTCCATGCAATTACATCACCCTTTAGTGTTATATTATGGAAAGTCATCTTAACTGCTCCAGAGCAAGGGGCTTAATTTCACTTTAGGATTTAGGCCTGTGGCTAATATACATTGTTTAATAAAACCTCACTTGTAGTGAATATAATAGATTGCAAATTACCATGAGATATTTTGGTCATGTATCTGACTGGAGCTGAAATCACCAATACTGCAAAGGTTTTGGGCATGTCTTCTAAAGTGATGACAAGTACTGAGAAGTTCAAATTTCCCTTGACAGAATTGTCAAGACTAAACTAGAAATATTCACAACTTGACTCCATCAGTTTGCTAATATGTAATTGAAATTCACTGGGTTTCTTAATGCCCATGCCATTCTTTGCTAGGACTAAAATTTGTATTTTGAGACACCAAACTAAAGTACTACATTATACATATAAAATAAGTAAGAATCATTTCATTTTTAAACTCTTTTCAATGACTCAGAAATGTAATAAATGATAACTAATCTGGTCTTACTTCCAGGGATTTCAGGAAATCATTCAACTTACCTAGACACAGACTTGACTTTTAGATATGGCAAATGAGGCATCTACCCCGGTTTCCAACTTTCATGATCAGTATATGGCCATAACAAGGGCCATATGCTGCCTGCATACATCCAGGGATAGCAATGCATAGATATGTCATCAATTGGAACTAACTTTGCAGGCGTTATTTCCCCCATGAACATGTACACAATTTGCAAAAAGCAAACTCACTGAATAAAATAATTTAAGACTGTGCCACCCTGCACAATTGTCTGGCAATATATTCCACTGAACTCAACTGGTCTTATTTCTGCGTAGATGTGCATGGGATTGTATTGTAAACACATTAAAATTTGAGTGAACAAGCCACATGTAGCATCTTGTCTACCTAAATTAATCACTGTTGGAGAATCCAAATATGCTCTGCTTTTCATAACATCACACTTGACTTTATTAAAATGTTCATTAAAGCCTCAAGGTAAAAATACAAACAAATAAGAAGTATATTTTCTGCTATGTTTCACAAATAATTTATGTCACAAATCCAGTTACACAGAGAAGATTGACATTTTTACTTTATCCTTATTCTGTGGCCTACATGTACACAGATTATTATTTAATGATTCTCTTGTCATTTTTTGATACTTTCAATAAAGCACTACTTTTAGTCCATATTGACTCAATGAGCGCCATTTAACAACCCATCTTAAAGTGCAACTCTACTCCTTTCCTACAACGAGACAATCACCAGGCTTAAGAATACTTTATAAGGTAATAAAAAGTCACTTCTGGTTTTATCATAAAACTGTAAGTTATTTTTTTGGCTGTTACAGTCATTCTGAATCCAAGAGAGGATGCAGGCAGATGTATGTATGAGACTCAGAACACTCTATGGCGGCGAGGGGAGCACATCTTTCCTCACCTTCAGAGGGCAGGAAATCCACTGACTCAAATCCACTGACACAACTACTTGCATGATCAAGAACCGAATACTTGCATATACAGCAGCACATCTTTTCTCCAAACTAAAGACTGGTACTGTTTATTCTTTCTTACAAGTAGATAACTAGAAGATATATGGTGAAACAAACAAGAACATGCTGAGGAACCTTGTCTGAAAAACTCTTCAATGAGTGAAACCAGTATTGACCAGAATCAGTAAATCCCTGCATGTAAAAAAAATCAAGATGAATCAAGAGTGAGTGTATACTTATGGAATTAAAAATGGATTAAGAAATAAAACTGGAAATAAAACTAGAAATAAACCAGATAACTGGAGTCATCTTCCAGTTATTTCCCTGACAATTCTGAATTCCTACCACAACTGCTACTTTTTATCCTCCACTCTTCCTCTTGAAACCAAGGACAAATATAACAGACACAAAAGGCAATACATGTTCCATATTCAACATCTCCCCGTGCCATGCAGAACACCAGCAAAACATGCGTCAATAACGAATATCAAGCAGCTTCTTCTGTGTGAGTTTGCCCAAGTTGCAATCTTTTTGTTCTAGCTGTATTCCCAAGTGGAAAGCAAGAAGAACAGAAGCATCACTAGTAAGCCTATTTAAAAATATAGTCAAACCTCCATCAACACAGTGTTGATGACCAGAAACTTCCTCTGAAGCTGAGCTCTTTGTGAAACTCCTGAGACTTCTACAATAGGAACAATGAGGACATTAGTGAGAGTGCTCATGTTCTTCCTCTGAAAAACATTTCAAAGTCAAGAAGCAGCATGAAACTCAGTAGGAGGTTGGGTACTGTACAGTTCCATCTAATTCCTGTGTTTGACCCTTTCCAGAGTATCCTCACCTGATGACAACAATTAATCACTCTGATGATGCAAAGACAGGCAACCTGCAACACAAAGGCACAGCTCACACTTCTATTGGGTAATAAATTCTTCCTCAACCATCACCATCGGGTGATTCGCTATTACAGCAAATATCGCCAAGTAGCTTCTTAAGTCTACTTTGTACATCCGAAAAGAGTGCTGAAGATTATTATGTATTATATTACTGAAAGCAATGAAAGAAAAAAATTCATTGCTGCTGATGACGTATGTCAGTGGAAGGAAGCACAGGTCTGGCCAGCACAGGACTTATGGGACTTATGGTGGCCTAACTAGGAGTTAGAATTGCAGCCATAAAATATTTTTGTGAGTCTGTGGACAATAGCATTCATGACGATTACTGAGGGCTGTAAATGACATTATTAAGTAAATGATGTGCAGAAATAAGCACTTCGTTCTCACAGAGGAACTCATTAACTTCAAATGACAGAGAAGGAAATAAGCAAATCTTGAGCATATTTTCCAGATATGGGAAAGTCCAGTTACTACACTGAGAGAGCTCAATTTTCACACATGATGCCCTTTCAACTGAGAAGTGAGACCTCAACAAAAGTGGTGTTTCTGTGTGACCCCTCTCCTTGGTCTGTCCCTTCCCCTGTAGCATTCATTGCCTTCTGAGATTTCCAGAGCCTCAAAAGATCTACTCTGCTAAATATACCTAGGAGAGCCTAGGTACTAGGATGTGGTACTAAAAAAGCAGGCCTCCATCAGTCTTGAAAGACTATGGTATCGTGCTCGGCGCTGTATACACTGCATGCGAAGCAGGAAAGCCTGGGTTGGATTGTTATGGAGGATAGGCTGTTACCCAAGCAACAAATCCCCCCTCTCCACGCCACTGAATTAGTCCAATGGAAAGGCAGAGCTGATATGATTGGATCCAGCTGGCGTTGCAGAGCTGGGCTAAGGACAGGAGCTCACCCTGTCTTGTGGGGCTGACATGGGTCTCGAACCCTGGCCTGCTGGTTAACAAGCACAGTGTCTTAGCCACTTGTGCAAAGAACACAAGAGCCTCCACTGGATCAGGCCAAAGGCCCATGAAGTCCAGCTTCCTGTATCACACAGTGGTCCACCAGTTGTCTCAGGGAGCACATGAGCAGGATAACGAACTTCCACAAGCTATATCCAGCCTGTGGGCCTTATGTTTGACACCCCTGCATGTGTGTATTTGTTATACACTAACTATATTAGACAGAGTCCCTCAGGAAAAGGCAGGATATAAATAAAGTATATTATTAAATAACCACATCATTCCTACCTGAGAATGAATGTCCTCCCCCCCATTCCGCCACACTAACACAACTTTAAGGTAAATAGACACACAACTGGCAAGTAATTACACATCAAGTTACTGAATTGGATTAGAGAGAGTAGATTAGTGGAGTTTGTTGAAAATATGAACAAGGGTGGACATGAACACACACTTGCATGTGCGCACACTACCAGCCAGGAATGTATGACAGAAAAGGTATTTGGTTGCTGTGTAGTTGTAAAAAGCATTGCAAAAGTATTAACATTATCAACATTTCAAAGCTATCTCTATAGATGCCATATGTAGGTGCCGTAGCTTGCCTAAAATCTATCACATTTTCACTCACTTTATTCATCTGTTGCACAAACCTAATGCCTGGAATGTTCATGCCCCCCACACAGAGAATTTCATATTTTTTTTCCTTTCCAAGAAACAGAACTTGCGCACAAAGTAATTAATCTTTCCAGCCCTCACTGTCTATGGGTAGTATTTGAATATTACTGCACTTTTGATACCTTCTTATGCTGAAGATTTACTTTTTTACATTTAATTCTATAAGATCAGGACACAGATACTTGTATTGCATTATGGCTACAATCCTAAACACACTTAACTGGAAGTAAGACCCATTGAACACAATGGGACTAAGTTCTGAGTAGACATAGGCTGCAATCCTAAAGACATTTTTCTGGGAGTAAGACCCACTGAACACAATGGCGCTTGCTTTTGAGTAGACATAGGATTGTGCTCATAGTTAGGATTTTGCTCTGTGTGCACCAGAGAATAAAGTTAACAGCAATTTCCATTTCAAACTACTGAAATTATTTCTCTGAAGCAAGACTGGAATGAGACCGGAACTCTGCAACTTGATCTACAGCAGGAAGTAACAGGATATATGACCAACCTCTAACAACCTGATCTTATTTACCTGAAAAGACACCCTTAAAAACGAAGACTGTAAGCTTCATCACTAGCATTTTAATTTTAAATCATCAAGTAGATCAATATTTTAACATCATTAGTAAAGATATTACTGTAATTTCCATGACATTATAAATTAATTTTTAGAACGCCAACGGCTTTCTAAAGCTAGTATTTCATAAGCTAGTATTCTTTTCCATAATTTAGCATATCCAATATTTTCTTGCTCACAATTATAGTGAACAAGATATTTCAGAAAGTTTACATCTGTCAGTGAAGAACAGAAAATGACCTTAATTCATTGTTTGTGTGTAAACATGTGTCTAAACTCCTAATGTGGATGCTATTTAAGTTTCACCAGTATCGTGATTCAGTTCCGGTCTATTATCACTCAAGTAGACTATAAACCTACATTTCTCAATGCTCGTCTCCATTGTACAACTTCATACATTGTACAACTTCATACTATCTACTTATTGGAAGTATCACAGGAAGTAACTGGCAATGATGTCATTGCCAATGACTTCCAGACTTGGACACCAGACACAGTGCAATAAACACCAGTAAGAGGCCCAAAGTGGACAGTTGACTTGCGTTTGAGCTCTGCCTACTGAACAGAGCGTGGAGAGGGGCGATTTGGTGACTCTTCCTACCACTGCTTACCAAAGTGGTCTTGCTGCCAGGCAGCGAGGGTTTGTACAAATAGTTTGTACAGTAGTAAAAATACTACTGGTTGAGAAATGCGACTGCAGACAATACTGAGCAAGATGGACCAATAGTCCATCTTATCTACAAGGCAGCTATATATACTCATGGAACTATAGTTTAGACTCTCATCCTCACTGCAAGTGACAGCAGTCCAGCAATCTGTTTACAGCCATTCTAACCTTGGAAGAGTCTGTTTATCCTCCACATTGCCCATCTTAAATATCAAAACATTTAGTCATTTACCTTACATCCTCTATACTATAATGGTTCTTCCAGTTGGGGTCAAACTAGATGCGGATCTCAACATGATCTTGGCTGCTTTGGGTGACTTTTTAAAGAAGTAAATAGCATTGGAAGAGGAGAATGGGGAAAACTTGGGAGGGGGTTACAAGCCATGAGGGGTGTGTGGAGGTGGACAACCTCAAAATGCCAGATGCAGAAGAGGCTCCTGGATGTAGGTGTCTTATTTGCCACCTGAGCCATCTGGTGGGCCACTGTGTGATACAGGAAGCTGGACTAGATGGGCCTTTGGCCTGAGGCAGTGGAGGCTCTTCTTATGACCATGTGTTGCTTTGGGTGGCGCAAGCGGTTGAGACGCTGTGCCTGTTAACCAGCAGGCCAGGGTTCGAGACCTGAGTCGGCCCCACAAGACAGGGTGAGCTCCTGTCCTTAGCCCAGCTCTGTGATGTCAGCTGGATCCAATTGTATTGGCTCTGCCTTTCCATTGGACTAATTCAGTGGCGTGGAAAGGGGGGATCTGCTGCTTGGGTAACAGCCTATCCTCCATAACAATCCAACCCAGGCTTTCGTGCTCCGCATGCAGCGTATGCAGCGCCGAGCGTGATACCATAGTCTTTCAAGACTGACGGAGGCCTGCTTTCAATACATTGTCCCTGCTATTAACCTGATCTGATCTTTCCATGCACTATTTTTAATAGGGAAAACTTCAATTGAAAATACATGGATTTTTTCCCCCAGAATTTAAAAAAAATGTATGGGAATAGATGGGAATTGCAAGGGAACCGCAGCTGCCTTATCTTCCCAACATGGTTTCAGCTTGTTTGGTGACTCTGCCATGCACTATTTCCCAATAATGAAAATTCTCTCAGAGGTATGTTACTAATTTAGTTTATTCTCTAATTAGAGTTATACAGTTTCAACAATATAATAAGAAAACCAAGTACTATAAACCATATGCCAAAAATCAGTCAAAAGGTACCAAATCAATAATGATAGGCACCATGAGGAGGGAGGCAAAAGCATGCCAATTAAAGCTGTCATAGAGCTTTAGTACATTTTTTCCCATCCCCATAGATGCTAGCAAAGTTCATGAATCAACATGAAACATAAAACAGCATACAACATTTGAGTGGAAGGTTATGTTGCCTTCTTGAATGTGAATTGCACCTGCGTTGTTAGAAAATTGCCTTCTCCTTCCCTTTCAATCAAAATTTTATAAGATTTCTGGTATATCCAATTCTGGAGAGATTTGAAACTCTGAAAAGAATGATAAAATCCCCCACTTTCTTGAGAAACCCTGAGAGAACTTGTTCCTCCTCTCCAAGGCAGCAAATGTCATTACATCTGCCTCCGAATCAAGCCATAAGGTTCCCTTCTCCAGAAGGCTAACTACAAAAGGGATATAACGTGCTTACATCGTGGATGTATAGTAGATTGACTTCAACTATTCTGACTCGATTAATAGAAAAGACTGCAATGGAACAATTTCTTTGAGAATTTTCTGTGACTAGAGAAAAAGAAGATTTAGCTTCCTAAGCTAAGGAAATGGTTATGTATATAATTTAGTATGACTAAAAGCAAATTATCTCTAATTGCCATTCGCATAAGGGGAAAAAAATGGAAGACTGCATCTAGGCAGAAGGTTCAAGTCACAATATTACCTCACAAATTAAATATGGAAGAGAAGATGTTCCATTCCATTTCATTGTTCAAGGACATGGCAGCTTGGAGTAGAGGACAGCAGCGAAGCAAGCATTTGCAACATGGGCAAGCTTGCATGTGAACTGCATCCAGTTTTCTTTTTGAATAGACATCGGCCGATAACCATCAAATGTTCATACTGTCATTGCCTACTGCTTGGGAGCCAGAAGCAAAACGCTACCAGCATCCAGGCTCTCCTCACAATACACTGAAAAGCAAGAAAATAGACAGCTAACTCCAGTCTGAGGAATTACATAATACTCTTATGAAATATACCACAAAGTTTACCTCATGGAGTTACACTTAATGAATCAGCAATTTCTTTGCTCTACATCAGGGGTGTCAAAACCCCAGATCTGGGGCAGAGTGTGGCCCTTGGCAAGCTTCAAGGTGGCCCTAAGCAAGACCCCTCTTTTGGGCTGCAGGCAAGCCTTGTAATCAGTGGTGGGATTCAAATAAATTAACAACATGTTCTATGTCCTAATATCCTAAATTAAGAACAGGTTCTATGTCCATAAAACAACAGGTTCTATGTCCCATTAGTAACAGGTTCTCAGAACCAGGCACTCATTAGCAAATGGTTCTGTAGAACCCGTGAGAACCCCCTGAAGCCCACCACCGTAATGTCTCTAATACAATCTTATATGTAAATTTGTTCAAATTTGAAATGTAAATCATTTTTCTGGGTCCCAACACAGTGTCAGAGAGATGATGTTCTTCTGCCAGAAACGTTTGGACACCCCTGCTCTACACTATTTTAATTTTGTAGCATTTTCTGAAACTTTGGTGATTCAAGGGGTAAAAACCACTATCTCTCTTCAATATTTGTCCAAAGGAGCAGCTCACAATGCAGACTAATTTAACTGATATTAATTGGATTATTTTAGGAATAAGCCAGTCTCTTTCTATTAATTTTCATGAAATGAAACAAATACTTTTTACAATTGAATTTTGAAAGCAGTAATCAAGACTAGTCACAAATCACATCCACACTTCATTTTAGTTTATGAAGAAATTATCTTGTGAAGAAGAGCAATGGCCCAGCTAGTAGAGATTTATGTCACTACTGCTTCCAAGTCTGTAGGCACCACTAAACACATCAGCAAGGTGAAATTACCTAAAATGGGTGCCAAGGTAGCCTAAATTTTGTGAGGGCTCTTTATAAACTGGTGAAAAAACGTGGAACCTTTATATGAGCCAAGCTGTATTCCCCTTTACCATTTCTTTATATGCTCCCGTTTGGTTAGTTATTCTTTACGGCAAACCACAGGTTTCAACTTACCCTACAAATAAGAACTATAAACCAACTCCAAAACTATGGTTTACAATCCTACTTTTAAGGGCACAAAGAAATCTCATGGCAGTTCAGGACTGTTACTGACTTGCACTTTAAAAAGTACACGCATGTGTCACTTAACAAACTTTCCGCTTCACAACAGACCGTATATACAGCAGTAGTAAAAGCATAGTGTCTATTTATATAATAAGGACACTCTTAATGCAAGGAGACCCTGTGCATTAGCCTGTATAGTCTAGTTTCTGGCCGGATTAGTTTGTTTTCACAGAAAGGCACTAAATTGGACTAAACATGGATCAGAAAATGTATCCCTATAATTAAATGATGCATCCCTTTAACTGAGGCTACAATTCTATATTCCAGTGGTCCCCAAACATTTTAACATCTGGACCTGCTTTTTAAAGTAACACCCTCGGGAACAAACTAGGTTTATCAGGCTTTTTAAAATGAGAGATCTCAGAAGAAATATTTTATTTATAAGTTACAAGTGAAATGAACCCACTATTGTGGGAGTAAAATTTCCAAAATATTTGTGGGCTCAGGGCACAGATGGGCACTGGCAGAGATTGGTGGGCACTGGGTACCAGGTGGTGGGCACTGGAGCCTGCTGGGAAATAACAGGCACTGGAGGATAACAGGGGAAAGTGGTGAGCAGCAGCGGGCACCAGCAGAGACCAGGCATCCCTACCAGGGACCATTGGGCACCACTGTGCAATGGGCAGCAGGCACTCCCAGGCAACTGGGCACCAGTAGGCACCTCTAACAGGTATCACCAGGAACCATTGAGCAGCAGACACCACTGGGCAGTGGCACTAGGCATTCCTACTAAGCACCAGACATACATACTGGACAACACTGGGCATTGGACACAACCGGGCACCACCATGCAATGAGCATCAGGCACCAATGGGCACCCACACACAGTGGGGAGCAGGCACTAGCGGGTAGCAGGAATGACCAGGCAGCAGGCATCAGCAGGCATCAGGATCCCTAGTGGGCACCAGGTACCACTGAGTAGTGGGCACCACCCAGCAGCAGGCAGCAGTGGGCAATCGGTACTGGGCATCCTTACTGAGCACCAGGCATTTCAATTTTATATACATAGAAGATTATCAGAAAAATATCCTCAAACAATTATCTCTCTGTATGGACACATGCTTAAATCTATAGGAGCTGAGCTCTTTGTATGATAATTAGCAGCAACAGAGTCTGATTTTTAAATAATCTCAGGGTTTGAGGTGTTTAATTATTAGATCTTTCCAGCACTCTTTGATGATCCCCCAAAATTAGGCCCTGACCCTCATTCTGGGAACCACTGTTTATATACATTCACATGGAAGTAGGTCTTAATGAATTTAATAAGATTTTATTTTGCACAGAAAGGAAGAGGATTTGGGCTGTAAGTCAATCTGATCATCAAAAGGAAGAGTGGAACACAAATATCTAAGGCTCATTCTCAAAGTGATAAATCATTGGCATAAATGCATGAACCTAACCAAAGTGTCTGAGCATCTAGCTAATGCGGGGGTATGATCTCAAAACATTTTTGCTCAAACTGACAAGAAAAACTCATCTTATGAACATAGCTATGAAAACAGCTCAAAATTTTGTCAAACAAAAAATACTGTACAGTTTAATGTGTTTTAAATTGTGTATAGGAATAACTGCTTCAAATAAAAATTAATCCATAAACATTCAACTTCTATTCAAATTTGGATGTTAAAAGTACATTTTTTTCTTTGCATCTACTGACATTCGTGTTAGCCTTGTTAGTTTAGTATAGCTGCCAAAAAGTCCTTCATTTAGATTTCTAGATGACCTGAACAAATACTAAGGTATTATTTTGATTGCATTTTAATACATTAAAACGTATTTTGTTAAGTTTTTGTTTTATTCAATAGTTCAATTCAGCTCACATCAAATCATAACTTTATGGCATAAAAACAAATAGACAACAATAAGCATACAATTGGATAAAAACAGATAAAGGTAAGTTGTTTATGCCAATAAAGGTATGATTTGATTTGATTTGAGCTCAATATAATTTTTAAAGCATAGAGGCTGATTATGGCATTATACCACAACAATTCAAACAAACACATTGTAAACTATGTTTCTTTGTGTTAGTGAAAGAGTTGCCATAAATCAAGCAGGGGGACATACAAAATTTTAAAAATTAATGTCAAATATCTCAAAAAAAATTTCATAATTGATATTTATTTTAGTACAAGTATGCTACATAAGAACTAAACTTAGCAATCCTACAGGGCTATTTGGGAGTCTCCAAGAATCAGTCCAACTCTTTTGGGTTGGACACCTCTGGGTTCTCATCTGTGTGCCCCCTACATTCATTTTCACCTTTTCCACTGACACAATTTTTATAAAATTCAGCAGCCCTCAAGAACTAAAACACATGAAGCTGCCTATTCCCTCCAAGCATGGTATCCTTTTAAAAAAGTTTAGAATGGAGGAAAATAATACATTTTAGTATAGTAAGTTTAATGGCTCTTTATTTTAAAAGAGTTGCATCCATTCTGGAGGCAACTCCATATCTATTAAATCTGATTGTATTTTGCAGTATTTGCCCCAAGACCATGTTTTCTAGCTATGGGAGAAAAACAATGCACTAAGGCTGCAATTCTAAAAGCACTTTCCTGGGAGTAAGCTCCATTGAACTCAATGGAACTTACTTCTGAGTAGACACAAATAGGATTGCACTGTAAGTTGTGGAAGATATTGTCAGCTATTACAGAAAAAATATTTCAAATCAATCCTGTTTTAAATTTTTTCAGTATCGTTCAGTAAGATTTCCTACATTGATTTTTATTCTGAGTATCACAATAAGTTTGTATTCAATAGTGTTACAGTTGCAAAAAAGGAAAGGAACCACCATGCAATATATACTCTTCCTTGAGAACAACAATGCAACTGAAGAACATATTTAAATAACAATTCTGTTCCTCACAATGAACCATATTTTTTTTTTATATTTCACTCATATAACATCATTGACATCTGAGTCCTGTTGTTCAAAAGTTACCTTGGATAACAGCAGGAACAGGAACTTACCTGGATGCAGTGGTGGCACCAGGGTAGTGCAGATGGTGCGGTCTGCACTGGGTGGCGCACCCAAGGGGAGTGACATGCACTGGGGGACTTAAAAACTTTAAAACGCACATAACTTGTTATGATGCATCCAGCCCCATCAAGTCATATACTGGTGGATTCATACTGAAGAGCAGAATCCAATGCAAAAATTGGAAATAGTTTTGAAATAGCACCTTCCTATCAAAAGACATGGCCAAAAAACGAAAAATTAAAAATATACATTGAACTCTAAGGAAAGTGAAAGTGACCCATATCATGGCTTTACTCGCAAGTAGGCAAATGTGCCATAGTTCACTGGAAAAGGAAGGCTGAGAGGAATCTAAGGACACCAGAATTGCGCCCTGATCTAATGAACACAGCCCCCACAAATCACCCCAGAAGTAGGTCCCTGATGATTGCACTGAAATTCATTGAAAATGGATGTGTTTACTGGTGAGTAAGCAGGCATGCCTTGGCTGGAGTGGAAGGTCAGTACAGGAGAGGACAAGACTTCTAAATTGGTCCCAATCAGGGACGTTACTTGGGTGTTAGAAAGGAGGCACCCTTGAAGGGGGTGACAGCACATGAACTAAATGGCTTAAATCATGGTTTGTAGAAATAATCCCATCATGTTATACACCTTTGAATGTGCAATTTACAGCAGAATGCTGTGAAAGACACCACTTTATTAAAATGTATGGCTAAAAAAACCAGTGGAGAAGGGGCAATGGCACATAACAACACCCACCATTCATATTGTTGCCCCACCCAATGTATAGGGGTGACACGCTGGCCTCCCACACCAGGTGACACGCACCCTAGTGATGCCCCCGTCTGGATGAACACTATTTTTAAAAAACACTATTTTTAAAAAACAAAGCAATTTCTTTTATTTTTTCTTTATTTTCTTTCTAAATAGTTGGCTGAACCTAAGTATTATTTTAAATGATTCTTTTGAAAAAAAGTACATTGCACTGCCACTTTAACTGGCATTTTATGACAACAATCTCTGGTTTCTGGACCTTCTACTTTATGGTTTCCTTCATTTGTGCATTTTGGCTTGTTCGTTGACCTATTTGGCTTTTCTTTTTACTTACATCAAAGAGCTGGTTAAGACACTACATTTCTTGTCCACATAAGTCATTTTGACTGTCCCCGTGTAAGTCCTTATATTTTCATATGGTTGCACATGAAGTGGGCCATTAGATTTTGGCCAGCGGCAACCTCCATGGTGGTGGCATGTTGAAAAAGTGCCAAGTTAATGTTAACCAATGTCTGTGATTAGCTAGATCACACATATTTGCAATGGTGTTATCAAGGATGTGTGTGATTACGGATGTGAGTTTTTTTAATCATTGTCTTAAAATTGTTTTTTTAATGGCTTTTATAGTTTCATCTGAAGAAGTCATATGGATTAAAAAAAAACTGCATTAGGGCCCTGTCCTACCCAACTCTCCAGCTCCATTGCAACTTCAATACAATCCTGAGGTAAGGGAATAAGCATTTTCTTACCTTGAGGGGGTCTCTCAGTGAATGCCCCCCAATCCTGAATTCAGTGAGTTACCCATAGATTCAGCTGTGTTGGAAAGGTGCTTATTCTTATGCACTTTTTAGATTTAATTGCCCTCAATTTTGTAGTTATGCCTTCCCTTCCACCAGAAAAAGAAAGGAACATCACTCCAAGCCAATCCTAACTGACCGAGAGCACAATCCTAACCATGTCTACTCAAAAGTAAGATTCATTGTGTTCAGTGGATCCCAGAAAAGCATCTTTAGTATTGCAGACTGAATTAACCCAATGCATTTAAGCCTAAAATTTAGTCCACACAATTGCCTCAAAAGCAGCTATTCACTTACTAGCTTTACACAAATCACAAAATCAGTACAGAATTGACTTTCTCTGCCTGCCTCCTTTTCTTTGGTTTCATGGTTTCTGCAAATGCATACACACATGCAATTCATAGATAAAATCATCTAAGCTGCAAATGAAATGAAACCCAAATTGCAACAATTGTGCTGAAAATTAAAACAGCAAGTCAAACCATACTTAACCTTTGCTATATGAACATCAAGAATATATAAAATAAATTAAAAGAACAACAAAGTGTACAGTTTGGATAAAGATGATTGTGTATGCAATTATTGTAGTCTGTGTTAGTGTTAATGTATTTGTACTAGACATATATTTTTATTCAGTGATTGGCGTGTGTGAATAAATTGCATTTATGGAAACAATGGCATAAAAGCTTGCTAGTTCAAGAAAACATAATTAAAGGGGCCTCTTAAATTTGAAAGACATGGTAGCACTCTCTTCCAAATTCTATAGCTGAGACTATTAAAGAAATCCTGTAAATATGACAGGATACAATTAAGATGACAATGCGATTAGAGCTATTAACCATTATAATAAATAGGGCAATGCATGTAGTTTTCTACGTTTGAACTGAAAGCCCAAAAGGAGACTCAGAGCACAATCCTAATCATGTCTACTCAAAAGTAAGCCCCATTCTATTCAATGGGTCTTAGGGCAAAATCCAAAGTAACTACGGGGAGTCCTTGCTCCGGTGTAAGAACAACTTACTCTGGATTGCAATATGAATTTCCCTTAGGTTTTCACTAGGTATCCAGTAACTATGCACCCAGTAACTATGGGTGCATGTAACTATGGGTGCATGTAAATCCGTAGTTACTCTGGATTTGAGGGTCTGTTCCAGAGAAGTGTCTTTAGGTTTGCAGCCCAAGTGTTTCAAAGAAGTACAATTGCCACCACCTGGTTTTCTACTAACCTCCCTAAGAATGCCATCAGCAGGGTGATAGGTATGAATATTAAATACTTAATGCTATTGAAAAGGTCTAGAAGTCAAGACCACCACCTTCACCTAAGTTTAAAGCACAAAAAATACCAACAAATTAAAACCGCATATTGCACACTTGCCTGAGAGTAAGACAACATGATTTAATGACACCACTTCACATTTGCACAGTGGTTTGACCTGTCTTGGTACACAGCATAGTCTCTTTGGGAGCAATCCTAACTAATTTAGGTTGGCTTAAATTCATCTGGCATATCTTTCCATGGTAGTGTAGGGAGGTAAATGTATGCCCATGTAGTGATCTAATCCCCCCATGAGTGGGTGCAGAAATGTCTTACAGCCCTTTTGTGACATCCCCAGGTCAGCACAGGATTTATGCCGGGTCTTATATCAGCCTAACTGGAGATCAGGATTACAGCCTTAGTCATTATATTATTCCAGCTCCATAAATCTTCAATTGTACTTTGGAAGCATGAGATGGCGATGCAGTTCAAAACCAAGTTGCATGTAACAACCGCTTTTAGACTTGTCATTCAGTTCATTCGCACATGCCATTCTCCTTTCCTTCCTGCTGCTCCACTTAAATTATGTCTTTCACTACAAAGAACACTACTCAGCTGGAAAAGAGTCCCACCTGCTTTGCAACATCAAGGTGCTGAAGTGTTCAGGAGGTAACAAGCAGGCAGGAATTTGCAAGCCAGCACAAGGGTGATTTTAAGAAATTGATACTAACGCAGGGTAATCCTCATGTGTGTTGTCATCACACGCACTTTTCACTATCTTTCCAACTGCTACAAAGCATTTTTCTGCTGCGGACAGTCTGACCATTGGCTGCAATCCTAACCATTCTTCCCTGGGAGTAAGTATTATTGAACACAATGTGACTTAATTTTGAGCAGACATGCTTAGGATTACACTGATTATCAGGGTGAACATATGCCATAACCAAAAAAAAAGAGGATAAGCCCCCAATATGTAAGACACCCAAGAAAAATGTAGGACATGACAAAATAAAAGCTAAAAACATTCATATTGCATTGCTTTCATCTGCTTAATATAAACACTACATTACTTATTACATTTAAAACTTTTTATATTACATTTACAATCGGGGATATGTCCTTTTTGGGGGGAAGGATATGTGGTCACCATGGACCTTATAAACTTTCAGTGCAACCCTAAGCATGTCTACTCAGAAGTAAGCCACATTGTGTTCAATAGTATTTACTCCCAGGAAAGCGTGAATAGGATTGCAGCCTTACTGCACAATCCAGAGTAACTGCGGGAGCTCTTAGACGTTTACGTCAACATAGTCACAGTGCCACCTACTGGAAACCTATGGAAAATTCATAGAGCAAGCCACAGTAAATTTTTCTTATGTCAACAAGAGCTCCCGTAGTTACTCTGGATTGTGCAGTTAATTTCCTTAAGAGTCTGAAAGGATGTTACTCACTCTAACAGGGAATCCTGAAGTAGGATATCCAATTACTTCAATATGCCTGTATGGACTTTTCTACAAAACCTTTAAGAAAATTGAAGAACCAACTTCTGAAGCTTCCTGCACTGTTGAACAGCTCTTGTAGATATGAAGTGTATTCTGATATTTAAGGTACAGAAATGTTCTAAAGTTAAACTTTTGGGCAAGGACCCTAAGATCTACTTTATGTAATACTGGCATTTATGAAATGATATAATGGAAGACTCAAGAGGGAGACCAATTTTACTTAATTTATATTACTCTTATTACCTCCGAACAAGAAAGGTTTTGCTGCATAACTTCTAATGTTTTTCACCTGGTGACCTTCAGATCTAAGCTTTGGGCTTCACAACGGCTCTATCCTCTAGACATGTGCTTATAGACCTTATAGACCTGTGCTTCCAGCCGGCTGCTCGCGCAGAGCCTGCCTGGAAGCTGGCCTGGCAGGCCGCTTCTAGGCACGCTCTGCACAAGCACCAACATCGGCGCTTGCACAGAGCCTGCCTAGAAGCGCTTCTAGACAGGGTCTGTGCGAGCGCCGATGTTGGTGCTTGTGCAGAGCCTGCCTAGAAGCGGCCTGCCCGCTTCTAGGCAGGCGGTGGTGGGCGCAAAACATGGCGGACTGTACCGGTCTGCTATGTTTTGCATTTCCCTGTCGCTGGCGATACGCTAGCGGCAGGGAAACGGGAAGAACCGGTACGGGCGCGTAGGCCTGTACCGGTAAGTGCCCACCACTGATCATGACCTACCTCATAGATCTTTTTTTAAAAAAAAGCTTCACTCTCTTATACATTTCATCTGATTTACAGTGCCACCCTTGGAATACGATACTCTAATGTGAACACCATCTTCTAAAAATCAGTTCTTACTGATAGAACCATCAGTAAGAACCATCAGTAACCATCAGATAGTTCTTGCTGAGTAGAACCATCACTATCTACCTTCATAAAAGCCTTGACCTGTGCATGGTGTGTCCGCACATTCCATGTCAAATGAGCAGGCTGAGGGTTCTATTTCCATGTGTCTCTAGGACAGAGAAAGCTGAGAAGAACTGTCAACATTCAATTCACATTTCAACTCTTATTTCTCTCTCTGGGACAGATAACAGGCCAGGCTGACTGAGCACAGGCAATGGGGACAATTGAGGAAAGCCATTGAGGAGAGAGGAGTAAAAGGGCTAATGAGATGCTGAAAGAGCAGTAATTTTTTTAACTTATAAGTTGTTATATTGTACCTCCACAAACGACAACTCTGGACTGTTACTAGTACAATCATATGACGTTTGAACTCTTGCACTTATACAGCCCCAACAAAAGGCTACGGCCTTTTGTATGATTGTATCACAGCTTTTTAGTTTGTTATTCACTATAATCCCTAAATTCTTTTCTGTCTGCTGCCATTCCATAGCTAGCCATTCCTTAGCAGTAACATACTAGCAGAAATGCGTGGATTAATCAGATTATTATAAACAAATCTAGTTTTACATTCCATTTCTAGGTCTCTTTTCCTTTTGCTTATTTAGCTGCTGTTGCCCATTGCCAAAGTCTTCTCCCCTGTTCTCTTCTGCAGTTTCACACAATCCAACTTGGCTGTACCAAGTACAGTAGGAATGTTCCCTTATGATGAAGTCAAACACTGTATTAGTCTGTTATGGTGTAACTGTGTTTTTAATACCAGCAAATTGTTCCAATTTCTGCCTCATTCTTCTGCAGCTCAGCTTGAATAAGGAATGCACTGAAGACTGCCAAGTTTCTTCATGCTGCTCAAAATAGCTTCCAGCTTGTGGGAGAAGGGAAAAAAATCATGCAGCACCTTTAAACAGCAGAAACGGTTTTATGGAGCAGAGGACACTGATCTAAGCAGGAAAGGAAAGTTACAAGAGGCAGAGGAGGTCTAGGAATCAAGCCGTTTTGAGTGTCAACAATAAATCAAATGGGGGGAAGTGTGATTTTGGCCAATCAATACTGTCTGGCCCATTGACTTGATGTCATCATTTGGGGGACCAAGGAAGTGAATGTCCTTGAGAACTACCTACCCCATTTTATGCTTGCTAAGTTACCTAAAATATGGCACATCTAGTTCTCTGCACTACAATTATGTAGCACATATGCTTTGAGTGCCAACAGTTCCAGGTTAGTTACCTGGAGAGCCTGTGCCAGTTAGTATATAGGCAATGTTAAGAAGGTTGACCCAACATCTGAGTCAGGCAGGTGTAAAGGTACCTGTATGCCTTGTTTCTACATCACAATTTAGACAGGAAAAAATATTCAGAACTGATACAGAAAATTAGGATTTTTTGCCACTTCCTATTTTTTTAAGGGAAAAAAGACTTTCCGAATGACTCATGTTGCTGCAGCCCTAATTGGCATTACTTAAAGAGTCTGTGAAATTTCATGCTGGTTGAAAGTAAATCTGCTACTATTGTAAATGATTCACATCTAAAATATTTGAAATCTTGGCCTCGTAAAAGAGTGGCAGGTATTCAATCAGTTTCTGGAAAAGTAGAGGAGAAAAATATACTGGCTATTACTGAAGGAACCGAATACAGATATTCCCCTTCATGGATTATGTTTCACCATTACAGTTCTCAAATGTCACCAGTTTGACACAAAAAAATTCAAGGTGATTTAATAACTTACAAAACTGAGTTACTTAAATTTTTTTTAAAATGCTTATGTTAAATGGTTAACTGTATCTTTCCTCAAACTAAATTAACTATGTAATTATTATCAATCCTATCCTATTTTTCAGGCCAGTGGGTGTCTCCTTAAGTCACAATGGTCTCCTTAAGGTCAGGAAATGTTTGTTCAGTTGCTGTGGGGCTACATTGTCACTGGGAAATTAACCCTGAGGAACAATCCTTTGGTAAAATCCTTTGTGCCAAACAGATATGGAATAATTTGTTGCATATTACAAATCTAAATATATAACAGAGAAAAGTCACTGACTCACTGACTGACTAACAAACTCATCAACGAACGCCCTGCCAAAACTGCTGGGCCTAGTAGCGTGAAATTTGGGGTGGGTGTTCCTTCCATGATGGAGGGAGTCACTTTTCAGAAATTCCAACTGGAAGGGGGTGAAAAGGGGCGCAACACGTTTTCCTTCCTATGTGTCTTAGGGATGCTCTGCCCCAACCCCTGGACCTAGAAGCATTAAATTTGGGGATGGTGTTCCTTCTGTCACATGAACAACCACCAAGAACCGATGTGGAGAAATTTAACTCTTCAGGGGCTGAAAAGGGGTGCAACATGTTTTTGTCCTATACACAACATGGAAGACTGACCAACATCCAGCCAATTTGGTGCTCGGTCCCTGGTGCTCTGGGGGGATGTTGTTTAGAGGGAGGGGTTGCACTGGGGAGGATGCTGCGCATGGGGGATGTCAATGCGCATGGGGGACGATGCGCATGGGGGGACTAATATGCATGGGGGGGTTGTCATATGGGGAATTTTACTCCCGCAAGGGGGGTACACTTTTGCTAGTTATATAGAATTCAAGCAATTTTCTAATACATGTGAATTCTAGTGGGTTTGACTGTGGCTGCAGCAAGGTCTTATATACCAACTATCAAATAAATACTATCAAATAAGATCCATTGAGCACAATCATAACCATGTCTACTCAGAAGCAAGCCCCATAGTGTTCAATGGATCTTACTCCTAGGAAAGTTTCTTTTGGATTGCAGCCTTATATAATGTCCAGATTGCACACTTTTATAACTAGCACCACCATAACTAGACTGATTATAAACCATATAATTCTGTGCATCCATCTTTCAAAACATCAGAAACTTCCATGAAAAATTATTACAAAAAATTCTGACATATGACTATAAAAGGTACAAAACCATTTCTGTTCACTAAAGAATATAAACCTGCATTGGAAACCAACTATGTGAACTTCCTTGTAATGGCACCATTCCATATGGTAAACCAGACAGACCTTAAATTATTGATTTGATAATTTGATGTTATGGATTTTATACATGCTTAACTTCCCAAGTTTAGATAAGTAATGTTAGAACTGAGACACTAATCAGGAGACAAAAAAGAATGGCTTTTGTTTATGAACTCTAAAATAATTTCTTGATCATTCATGACAGTGACTATTCACACACAGACATAACTATGATTTTTTCCCTTCAATTCTCATGTTTCTCCTGAAAAAGTCATAAACACTTAGTAAAATAATCCCAACTCTTGTCCAATTCCTCCAAGTACTGTACATGGCTAGACTCCAGATTGAATAGCTGTCCTCAAATGCCTTCCAATGAGCTCTGCCAGATTTTGTAGTTCAGAAGTAATTTAAAAGCAGAAAGCTGTAGCAAATGAGACCTAATGGAAAACAGGGGATGCTTTAGTTCATTCTAACTGTTTGCAGAAGAGAAATGGAACACCACAAAGAAGGGAAAAAAGGAAGTGCCAAAACATAGTTCTCTCTACCATGAAGGCTAAGATTTCACCTTAGGGTTTTCTTTTTTGATAGCTAAGATCGTGGACTGAACTTCATAATATCATTATTGGACTAAGGGCAAAATCCAGAGTAACTACGGGGAGTCCTTGCTCTGGTGTAAGAACAACTTACTCTGGATTGCAATATGAATTTCCCATAGGTTTTCACTATGTGGTGCAGTAACTACAGGTGCACATAAAGTCTCTTACGTGCTCCTGTAGTTACTCTGGATTTGGGGGTAAGGCTATATATTACTAAAATGATTTCTATTCATTGATTACTAAAATGATTTCTATTCATATGGTGATAATACTGAGACCTTTTCCACATTTTATTATATTTGATAAAGACTAGTTTTGGAGTGTAAAGGCCAAACTCAATAGTATGTGAAAAATGTTTGGTGTGCAGAAAAATCATGGGGGGCCTTTAATTATCTTGCTCCCTGCAGAGAAAGCCCTACACACTATGTAAAACAAAAGTGGTCAGAACACAGTTTACATTAAATGAATTATTTTATCTCAATTATCAGAGCATAAGTGAATTACAGAGATTCATTCACATACAAGATGAAGGGTGCAATCCTAATTACGAGCACAATCCTAATCATATCTACTCAGAAGTAAGCCCCACTGTGTTCAGTGGGTCTTACTCCCAGGAATTTGTCTTTAGAATTGCAGCCAAAGACTCATACATTTCCTTAGTGGAAAGTGTAGTCAACTGGAGATGATCTCTTTATATTGGATTCCATGTATCTCTTGATACATGGAAGTGAAGTCATGAACATGCCCAAAGTCCTCATTCCCGGAAAATTTATCAAAAGTAAGAAAATGTTCTGTACAAATACAACTTTGTGTGTTTAGAAGACAAATTAAGTGAACAAAAGTTGCCTGTATTTGAAAAAGACAAAAGGTGAACTCGAAGTGCACGCACCTTTTGTGAATGATATAAGTACGTACATATTCTGTGTGCTGTAATCCATATCTAGGTATAACTGTTGTGCAATCATCTCTTCTTACTTGGGCTATCCAGTTAGGATACAATTCACTCAGCCTTGCAGTCGCAATAGCATGTGTACATCATTCACTGAAATGATTCAATGGGTCATTCCTGCAATATAGCTAATTCTGATATCTAAACTAAAGGTCTAGGCAAATGCTACTCAAACTGCGCACTGTGATCACCCCAGTTTATGTAAAGGCCCCCCACTCTCTTTTAGGGGTGGGAGAAGGGGAAACAGCAGCCCAATCCCTAGGATTGTATCTCTGCAGAGCAAAGGGGCTACAGTGGTACCTTGGGTAAAGAACGACTTGCGTAAAGGACGTTTTGGGTAAAGAACAAAATTTTCTCAGAAATTTTGACTTGCATAAAGAATACTGTCTTTGGTAAAGAACACTTCTGAGGATGTTTGGAACAGGCGTCCATGGCAAGGGAACCCACAGGGGGGACAAAGGGATGGGGGGGGGACAAGGGGACTAGCTTGAGCTACAGTGGGCCCTAGGCAAAGTCTTGAATAGGCTTCCATGGCCAGGGAACTCATGTGGGGTCCGGGGGGAACAGCCTGAGCCAGGGTTGTATGTGGGATCTGTGTGTGGCAGCGTGGAAGGTATGCCTTATCAATGTTCTAATGCTGCTCTCCATCTGCAGCTTGGGAATGTTAAAGTTGCACAAAAAGACAAAGATTCCTTTGAGCCAACGGATAGCAGTGACTCCATTAGTGATAGTGAAAGAGCACAATCTTAACCATGACTACTCAGATGTAAGCCCCACTGTGTCTAATAAGTCTTACTCCCAGGAAAGTGTCTTTAGGATTGCAGCCTATGTATACTTCATAGGATCATGCACATTGAATGCATGTTTTGAATTCAATTCCAGTGTTTTGTCATAATTTTTACATCCAGTTAATATTTTATATGAATATTTTTTGGGTTCTGGAACCAATTGTCTGAGTTTCCATTATTTGCTATGGGAAAATCCGCTTCACGTAAACAATGTTTCATGTAACAAACATGCTTCCAGAACGAATTAAATTTGTTATGTGAGGCGCCACTGTATTTTTAAATTTATCAGAAGGGCTTCCAAGTTCTGGAGATGGGGGGAGGCTTACTTAAAGCTTGCAGAACTTTCCAAGGCTTTGAAAATAGTGAAAGCAGAAATCACATTTAAACCAGAAGTCTGACCACTATTTCCAAGTTTCAATTAGCCACACAAGTGCTCTGTAGTGTTCCTTGCCCCCCCCCCCCCCACATCTCCCATACCCTGGCAGCCCCTCTGGTAAGTTTAAGAAATAGTCCTCCACAGGGGAGCAAGCCTGAGGATCACATCACTGGCCTAGCCCCTCACTTGCAAGGACTAAAGGGCATGAAAGGGGACTAAAGCTCCCTGAAAGTTTGAGTACCACTGGGTTAAATATTACCTTTGAAACCATAAATGACATCAAGCACCTCTAGGATCATTTTCTGCCACAGAAGAACGCCCATAATTTGGTTAATTCCTGGAGATCCTTCTCCATGAATCCTGAACGTCTGAAATCTGGTGTGATGGGCTGAGGAGAGAGTACTGTCTTGGATTAGGACACCTCTCTAGAGAAAGGAACTGATGTCTTTTAAAGAAGTACTTTATGTGTCCATGTGCTCCAAAGCACCATGTATCTGGTGTCAACTGATGCCTAACTGGTAAGCCTAATTTTACTGTTAGGGAAAAATGGAGTGCTGGATCTTTTTAAAAAGCTGAATCTGTGTCACTTTGTTTCATTATTTTAATGCACCCTGGGAGCCTTATGACTTATGAGTGGCTTATGAATGATCCAGATAAATATTTGTAGATCAGCTGTGGCTTCTTCAACCTTCTCTCAGTGCAATTAAAACTTTTCTGAGTCTTACTTTCTGGAAGGAAAATATGTTGGCCTTCTACTTTTAATTAACAATAAAAAATAAAAAAAACAAGAACACAAATATGAAGAACACACACACAAGCTATTGCACTTCTGAACTCTAATTATATGGCAGCTTTGCTCTTCAACAGTAATATAGCCCTAATTCAAGAAATATAGCCCTAATTCAGTTATAGCCCTAATCCAGGCCCACTTTGCAACTGACTTGGCTGTTTCATTGACTTCAGATGGCTTTATTCTTGTAGCATTATTAAGCATTAAGATCAGTTTGGAAAAAGCAGACATCTGTTTGCAAAGTAATTAAAATGTTTGAGTACTTGTGGGTATACCCTCTTTTGTGTTACCTAGTTTTAAAAACTTACCCAGCAAAAATATCTCCTTTAAAACTAGTCACTATAAGTTAAGAAGGGCATAGAAACCTTCAAATTGCCTCCTGGCAGCCTGGCTAAAGAAAAAAACCAAAAAACCTATAGAATTGTTAAGCTCTGCTTCCAGGGTTCGAGACCCAGGTCCCCACAAGATAGGGTGAGCTCCTTTCCTTAGCCCAGCTCTGAGACGCAGCTGGAATCAATCATATTAGCTTAGCCTTGAAAGTCAGCCTTGAAAGACTATGGTATCATGCTTGGCGCTGCATACGCTGCATGCGAAGCACGAAAGCCTGGGTTAGATTGTAATGGAGGATAGGCTGTTACCCAAGCAGCAAATCCCCCCTCTCCATTCCACTGAATTAGTCCAATGGAAAGACAGAGCCAATACGATTGGATCCAGCTGCGTCGCAGAGCTGGGCTAAGGACAGGAGTTCATCCTGTCTTGTGGGGCCGACCCGGGTCTCGAACCCTGGCCTGCTGGTTAACAGGCACAGTGTCTTAACCACATGCGCCACCCACAGCCTACTGAGAAATATATGATGAGTGAAAATTTCACGTGATCTGACAAAAAACAAAAACAAACCACAAGTTACTGCAGACAAGATAAAATGTACTAGAGGATGTGGCGCTGGACTACAGTTTGGAGACTCATGCCATAGGGGACAAGCAAATGTGTTTTATGAAGCACACCACCAAATTTATTCGCATACTACTTCTACTACAATTTTATTAGAGAATCTCAATTTTTTCTAAATTGGCTGATAACTAAACTGGTGTTTTAACTCAAAAACATTTTTATTATTAATGTTTATTAAAGTTTCTAGCAGGTTATGATGATGAGCTTAATTCCCAAACCCTGTTCAGTAAAATATTTCATTTTGTGAATATTCCGCTATGTGCTGGTAAAAGGTCCAAGTTTATAATAATTTTGGAAAATATAAAACACCCCCTTGTAGGACAAAGCAAGTTCAAATTAGTGCTCTACCAAGCAAAAAATATTGCAGTGGGTGAAGTGGAATCATCATTCCACTTCTGAAGCAACTCTTCTCTTCCCCGCAAACTGTGCTTGAAGGAATTTTTACAGTGATCTGAGAATAAAGAAATGTCACAATCTATATAGCCAATCTTCAAACAACTGCATGGCTTCTGAAACTGAGCAATAGGAAGACGCACACTCACCACAGAACCTTTTCACTGAATTTCATTTTGGGTTCAGTGACGGGTTAGAAAAAAAATTCTGGTAAGAAAATGTTCCTTTCCACTTATTTGATCCCTCTCAATTTTGCCAAAGTTTACTGTCATAATTTCACAGTTCACTTCATACATATTATTCTGAAACTACTTTATAGAAAAATATTACAAAATACAGCAGACGAAAAGAGTAAAGATTTTAAGAATAGCATTCTTCTTGAGAAAAAAATATTCAAAAGAGTCTAAAAGTTCATAAGGGTTGAAAAAAGCTCACCGCAACTGAATTCAGTGGGAATTTAATTTTAAGCAAATATTTAAAATATAAGGGCACAATCCTAAACAATATAGGCCATCACAACTCACCTGTCTCCCCATTCCTATGGTGTTTTGGGGAGGCTGGCACATATCTGATCACTAGCCTAACCTCTCCAGGAGTGGTGCAAAGTGCCTGTTGTGACATGCCCAGGCCAGCTGATGCACAAGTGTCTTTGAACACTTTTGCAACATGTCCAGGCCAGCACAGGACTTGTGCCTGGACTTGTGCCACCTAACTAGGAATTAAGATTTCAGCCTAAAGGTGCAATCCAGAGTAACTACAGAGAGTCCTTGCTCCAGTGTAAGAACAATTTGCTCTGGATTGCAATATGAATTTCCCATAGGTTTTCACTAGGTAGTGCAGTAACTACAGGTACACATAATGTCTCTTATGTGCTCCCGTAGTTACTATGGATTGTAGGGTAAGGCTATTTTGGAAAACCCACAATATTTACAATTTACAAATTCTTGATGGTCCTTTAGCAAAGAAGAAAAAACTGGATTCTGCAGCTCAGATCTGATTGTTCAGTTATTTCTGTCCACGAAGACCCCATCAAACAGTCAACTGAGAAAAATAATACAGGAACAACTATCAAATTGATAGTTTTAAAAATAATTTAATTCCTTCAACAAAAAATACCTGTATCTAACATAAAAAACATTCATAAATGGTATTAATCTACAGTTTGGGGTTAGGGGGTCTGAGATCATGTGTTGTTGTGCCTCCATCTCTTTTAATGCTTATAATGTCCCCTTTCATTTCTGTCTTAAATGATCTACCAATAATTTGCCCATTCAGATTCACGTTGTCTGAGCAAAAGGGAAGAGAAAAATACAAGTGAGTGCTCTCAGCTGGTATACTTAGGTTGCATAATGAGCATTAATGGGACTTACCCCACAATCCAGAGTAACTACGGGAGCACGTAAGAGACATTACGTGTACCCGTAGTTATGACACCACCTAGTAAAAACCTATGGGAAATTCATATTGCAATCCAGAGCAAATTGTTCTTACACCAGAGCAAGGACTCCCCGTAGTTACTCTGGATTGCACCCTTAGACATGCCTGGGATTGGGATGTCAGAATTACATCAGAACCACAGGTTTCCTGGCTTATCACAGGAAACCCACCAGGTCTGAGGCCCAGAGATGACTGGTGCTGGCCCAGTGCTGCTGCTCTCTCGTCCCGAGGCGCTGCAAACATGATTTACAGCAGCGGTTCTCAAGTATTTCAGCTTGGGATCCCTTCTAAATATGACTGTCTAGGCCTCCTAGAAGAGATATGCTCAGGGATGGGCCCGGGCCACCCCAACAACCGGTTCGCCGGAAGTTGGGAGGCGGAGCTGGGGTCAGGGGGCGGGATCAGAGCCGGGGGCGGGACAAGCCCCAACCCTAGCACACTGCACATGCGGCAACCCCGGATGCACACACAGTGCGTCTCCTCCAGGAGACACACTGCACAAGCGCCGCAATTGGCGCACATACCGACCTTGACGCATGCGCAGTGTGTCTCCTCCAGGTGGAGGAGACGTTCTGCGCATGCACCAAGATTGGCGCGTGCGCAGAGCGTCTCCTCCCGCAGGAAGAGACGCACTGCGCACGCGCCGATGTCGGCACTTGCGCAGTGTGTCTCCTCCCTCGTCTCCTCCCGCGTGAGGAGACGCAAAGCACGTGTTTGGTACCGGTTTGGTAGCAGCGGGGTCATGGGAACAACCAGTTCGGGCAATCTGGCCCGAACCAGCTTGGGCCCATGCCTGGATATGCTCCATCTAGAAGTTATATAGTCAGTGGTGGGCTTCAGGGAGTTCTCACAGGTTCTATAGAACCCTTTGCTAATGAGTGCCTGGTTGTGAGAATCAGTTACTAATGGGACATAAAACCTGTTGTTAATTTAGGTTATCAGGACATAGAACCTGTTGTTAATTTATTTGAATCCCACCACCGGATATAGTGGATAGTGACATAAAATAGGAAGTGGCAACAATATGATGCCAGAGTTCTGCCATGTCTACTCGGAAGTAAGTCCCATTGTGTTCAATGAGTTGTTACCTGTTGTTAACAGAGAAAACATGGCATATAAATCTTTTAAATAAATAAATAACCCCCAGGAAATGTGGTTTGCAGCCTGAGTGCTCCATTCCAAGATGAAAGGGTCCAGTGCCAGATTCCAAGATGGAAACACCCAGCTTTGCGTGACCTCCCTGCAATGACCCCCCCTCCACAACGGGGACCTGAACCCCTGTGATAACTTCTGCTTTACAGCATGTTTGTCATACCCAGAGATGATAGTACACTTGTGATAGTGCTCAAGCCTTTAGGATTAGACTCTATTCAAAATCAAGGGCAACATCACTGAGCATCTTTCTAAATCACTGAGGAAATACTGCCTTTTATAACCTTCTTTGCATATGAACTTATACAGTGGCTTTATAATGATTCACTCCAATGGTTATCAAAACTCTCTGGGTATTTGAAAACTAGGGTAAGTCTTTGTGGGGCAGGCTGGAAAGTAGTGCTGTGATTCCTAGGATAACACAAGCGAAGCTCATGGGGGGCTGTTTTTATTTTAACTTACCTGCTACTGAGGTCTGAGGATATGTGGGAAAGCCTCGTAGAGCCTTCTGCAGGACTCTCTATGGCTTCTAGAAAGATCACAACTCACTTCGAGGCCTCAATTACAATACCAGAAGTGGGTCACTATAGGCTTTTTATTATTTTTAACCTTCTAGAAGCCATAGGAGATCATAGAGATGGCACCATAGGACTCCCTGCACTCCCTGAATCCTGACAGCAAATGTGTTAAAAACATCTTCCCTTCACCCACAGTGGCGTGATCCTATGGAACATGTCATTGCTTTCCCTTGCACATCAAAAGGGCAGCAGTTCTCAAACTGGTGGGTCACAACTCACCTGTTTGAGAACCTCTGGGTCAGACCATTGGTCCATTTAGCTCAATCCTGTCTAACTTGAGTGGCAATGGCATTCCAGGTTATCCCAGGTGTCTTTCAGGTTAGGAGACGGGATTCTGGGACCTTCTGCATACGAAGCATGTGCTTGACCACTGAAATATGTTCCTTTCCATGGTTAAATAGTGTTAAACATACAAACGCTGATGTGTTTGGTAGCTAAACATTAGCTGAATAAGTTTTTTTCCTTTGTAAAAGAAACAAAAATCTGACCTGAGACCTTATGTTAATAGGTGTCTGCTGTTAAAAATGCACCCAGTTCCATAAAAGTTAGAAGTCAAGTCCAGTCTTGAGATATGGTAATACTTGTTGCTCTTTCCAATTATCTTACAATCTGTATTGCAAGGCACTTCAGAAACTAGCTACCGATGGATGTGATAGAGCACACTGTAGTAAATAAAGCATGCGCTCAGCTGCAGTCTAAATTTGAAAAAGAGCTGACCTTTCATAGACTTGTTTCCATCTCCACAATGCGGGTAGTTAACCCCAAACAAGACTTTTCCAAACTTTGCAAAACTGAGTAAAAGTGCAGAATTGTCAAGATGATCACTGCTTTCATCCACAGTTCTCTAGCAGGTAAACAAAATCTTGAAATAAAATCAACCATAATTTTTTTTTCTAGATAAAAGACCTTCTGCAAGATACCCCATTTGCAGTACCTCAGTTGTTTAGGTGGATTCATTGAGTACCGGAAGTACCAATAAGTCATCCAAGCAGTCAATTTCAACAACATGTGTTAAATAATCCATTTATGAACATTGTGTGTGTCACACATTTCCATATTGTTTGTCAGATGAAAATGACAATAGCCTTGCTATTCCATTTCTTTTAATTTGAAATTACATGGATTGAACCTAGGACCTTCTACATTAAAGCAAGTATTCTGTTACCCCTTTATGGGCCCTCTTGCAATTCTATGGCTTAGAGGGATTATTTTTGGCTGAAAGAACCCTTTTTTGTTACACTGTATAGTATATGTCTTCAGTACTAATTAAACCAAGTTTAGGCATCAGTCATACATAAACATCATCAGTGAGTTCCTGGCAAAAATTTTATCTTTAATATAACAGAGCTTTGCCAGGCACAGAACATCCATGTAATCAAGATTTCAAGGCTTCAAACTGGATTTCAGAATGTTGCACGAGGCGAATGGTGGTTGACTGATTCATGGAAGAAACTGCTGTTCATTTGCATTTAATTTACAAACATCAACATCTTGAATAGTATACACCATACAAAAAATGTAGACGCCAGCACTAAATATTACACGTACACCACATCATCCTCGTACACATGCAATTCATTGAAACCTATGGAGAAAGACCGTAGCCCAGAGACAGAGCATATGCTTCAAGTGCAGAAGTTTCCAGATTCAAACCCTGGTGTTTCCAAAGAGGGATGGAAATACAAACCTGAAATACCTATACCTTGGACAGCTACTGCCAGTCAGTGTCAACAATCTTAGGGGATTTCCAAACCCCAGCCTGGGGGCCAGATGTGGCCCTCGGCAAGCCTCAATATAGCCCCCAGTAAGACCTCTCTATCCAGCCCTTGGGCAAGCCTTGCAATCCACTCCAATACATTCTGATATGTAAATTTATAAATGTAAATTAATTTTCTGGCCCTGATACATTGTCAGAGAGATGATGTGGCCCTCCTTCCAAAAAGTTTGGAGACCCATGGACTAGACAGACCAAGGATCAGAAGCATCCTATGTCCCCACATTAAAAACAGCTATTAAAAAAAGCAAGACCATATCAGTATTTTGTAGCATCATTACAGCAAGTTCCTCACGTCTCAAGAGAAAACCTGGATGGTTGAATGTCTATATATTTGTAAACAAAGTAGCGCCGCTGTCATGGTCCTAAATACTAAAGGGGTAAACATAAGAAATAACTTTGTAAAAGGAGAAAAAATACAGCAGAATGTGGATAAGGTATGTTCAGTGGTCCACAGGAGTCATGCAATATTGAAGGATCCACTGGAAAAACACATCAGCAAAACCCAAGAGCAAGAGAAAGTTGAAAAGTGGTATATAAAAACTATTGTTGACGATGATGATGATTTGCATGCTTACGCTAACTGATCACTAGGGTTAGAAAGATACGATGTTTTGTTGCATTGCCTACTTTTCCTTAGGCTAGTGCTTCCCACAGATACCCACGCTATACTGACACCCTCCCCCACCACAGTTCCTACAAACTGAAATACTAGCAATTTTGATCCCTAATGGTGTCACCCTCCCAGTGCACATCACACACACATACCCATGTGTCACCCGGTGCAGGCTGCAATCCTAGCAATGCCACTGACTGTAAGACATTCTTAAAACACTGCCTTCTTTTTCTTTTAATCTAAAAGAAATAAACGTCTCCAGATAGTAACAAAAATAGTAGTAAGCACCAACCCTAAATTTCCAAATGAATCAGCACAAAAGTTCAACATTAATTGCCTAGTTGTTTCCTAGAAAGAAACACATGCCTTCCATTTTAAAATTAATTACACAAACTCCACTTCCTTTTTAATTTTCCATGTGTAGATTTTAAAAATTATTGAAATGCAATAATAAAAATTGCCTATTTTGAAAAATTTCTCCGTCAACACACATATATATACATAAAACATGTACAAAATTATGCCACGCCATGTTTTTGGTCTTCCAGAGTATAGTTATTAAAAGTGTTCAACAAAACAGGTAGGACTGGAAAATAAACAAGACTCAGGAAAAATACTCTATTTAAAAGGATGCATGATATTTTGTCCACACTTAAAATGCTGCAGAAACTCTTCCATGTTTCAATTTATTCCAGATGAAAGGAAAGATGTTTCAGATGTTCCCGCAAGATGATACAAAAAATAACTGCAAAGCCTGGCTCAACAAAAAGGTTACCTTGATAAGAAAGCTTCACTCAACATTTTAAAAGTTGTTCTATTCTTCTCTGTATTGAACGTATTTAACACACAAGGAGAAAGCAAATAAGAGAGACATGACTGTAAATTTTGAACGCTTGCCAGCTTACAGTATTAAAAAAAGAATCTGCGCCACAGATTGGCAGTCTTCCATATTTACAGTAAGCCATCTAGTGTTTCGCCTAGACAAAGGACAAAAGATTCAGTGGGTTTGTGTTCGGCACAAAACCTGGAGAATTGTCCCATCCCCTTAAGGACACATCCACAGGGAAGTATATGCATAGTGACAAAGCTGACGTTTGAATTTAAGAAATCACACACTTTCAAACCCCATAGATTCCTAAACTTCGGGACTGTATGTTGTTTTCAACCATCCATGGCTGAAATCATTTATACCAAAGTTTGCACAATGCATTATCAACAACCATTTCATATGGAGCACAATCCTAACTATGTCAAAAGTAAGCTCCGTTGTGTTTAATGGGTCTTACTCCCAGGAAAGTGTCATTAGGATTGTAGCCATACTTCTACTACTGTTATTTACCCCCAAATCCAGAGCAACTACGAGACTTTACGTGCACCCATATTACTGCACCACCTAGTGAAAACCTATAGGAAATTCATATTGGAATCCAGAGTAAGTTGTTCTTACACCGGAGCAAGGACTCACCATAGTTACTCTGGATTCTATATCCCTAAGAACAGTATATCTCTCTAACTATTGACGGTATTTATATACTGTCACAAAGTATATAAACACAAAGTATTTATATACTTTCACAAAGTATATAAAGTATATTATACAGAAAGCGGTTCACAAGAAAATAAAAAAATTAATAGCTAATGGGTATATTTAACATAATGTAGTATTCAGTATCTAGAAAGTGGTGCAAGGGATTCGTGCTCTTTAATCTGAAAGCTCCCATCCCCAAGGTAGGTGGTGCCAATTTGGGATTACTCCTTGGTGCAAATAATCCTACTCTTCTTCAGTCCATGTACTGTGGCTAGGACCTGCCACAAAGAATTGGTTTCCAGCTTAGCTCTGGCTTAAATTAAACCTTGATTATATGAATTTAAATGAGGTAATGAATTGAAAGAATGAGGTAAGAAAATGGTTTTTATCATTTGGACCAGATGGAACTCAACCACGTGCAACAGTACAGAATCCTGACGGTGAAGACATTTCTATCCCTGAAACGAAGTAAATATTGGAGGGGGGAATTTAATCTGTCTGATTTTAGATGGTATTTTTCAGTAAAACTAAAGCCATGACTATGTGACTGCTCTCTGTGGTAACTGCGAAGGTCAGAAATGAGACTAGAGAGCAGAGCAAGAAACCTATGTTTGAACTGACAATAAGCTGTGGATGAAAGATGGGAATGCATGGGATCTTTGAAAGAAAAGGTCTTCATACAATGAGCTGCTCAAAAATTATTTTTAGTTTACGTAGCCCAGGCAGGAGACATACAGTAATTCTGACACAAACTGGGTTCCACATCAAGTGTTCAGAACACTCTTGTTGTTTTATTTCCATACATAGAGCACAATCCTAATCATGTCTATTCAAATGTAAGCCCCATTGTATTCAATAGGTCTTACTCTCAGGAAAGTGTCTTTAGGATTGCAGCCTTAATTTCTTTCAAAATCTCAATAAATAGTTCCTAGTTAGGTTCCTAGTCACTCACTGACTCACTCACTCACTGACTCATCAACGCCCTGCCAAAACCGCTGGGCCTAGAAGTGTGAAACTTGGGGTGGGTGTTCCTTCTGTGACCGAGGGGTGCACTATGAACCGGTTTTTGGAAATTCGAACCGGAAGGGGGTAAATGGGGCGCAACATGTTTTCCTCCCTATACTTTGCACTGAGGAATCGGTGACTAAGGGAAGCTCTGTTCCAACCCCCAGACCTAGACGCGTGAAATTCGGGGAGGGTTTCCTTCTGTCACATGAACATCCACCAAGAACCAATGTGGAGAAATTTAACCCTTAAGGGGCTGAAAAGGGGTGCAACATGTTTTTGTCCTATACTTAATACTCCAGCCAATTTGGTGTTCGGTGCCTGGTGCACTGGGGGGATGCTGTTCGGAGGGAGGGGTTGCACTGGGGAGAATGTTGTGCATGGGGGGGTTGCGCATGGGCAGGTATTATGCATGGGGGTTGATGCACATTGCAAGGTTGATGTGCATAGGGGAGATGTTGCGCCGTGGGGAGGGGCTGTTGCACCATGGAGGGGCTGTTGTGCCGGGGGATGGTGTATGGGGAAATTTTACTCCCACAACGCAGGTACGCTTTTTGGTAGTCCTCAATAAATGGTTCCTAGTCCATTATGTTCTACTTTTCCTCCCTCAGTGGAGAAGCCCAAAGCAGCTCATGAACATTTACCATATATACTCGAGTATAAGCCAACCCGAGTATAAGCCGAGGCACCTAATTTTACCACAAAACCTGGGAAAACATATTGACTGAAGTATAAGCCTAGGGTGGGAAATGCAGCAGGTACTGGTACTGGTCCTTTTCCTTGTAGCCTTCTTGGAACTCATAAGCTGGAATCCTAAGCACACTTTCCTGGGAGTAAGCCTCATTGAACTTAGTGCGGCTTACTTCAGAGTAGACATGCATAGGACAGGGTGACCAGATGCCAAACCCAAAATTCCTGAAACCCAAGGCCAAAATTCCTACCCGCTTAAAGAAATTGCCAAAAAATGTATTTTTTATTTTTATAGTTTTTGTTTTTTGGCCATAACTTTTGATCGGAAGGAGATATCTCAAAAATGATTTTTCCATTGGATTCTGCTCTTCAATACGAATCTAACGGTATATGACATAATGGGGTTTGATACCACCACTTTTCAGTTCACCTGAGTATAAGCCGAGGGGGCTTTCTGGGCACATTTTTGGGTCCCAAAAAACTCGGCTTATACTCTAGTATATACGGTAATATTACAATGACATACAATACTAGTGGAATAAAGAATACATAGAACTGTCAAAATTGAAAACAACAAAACAGGGGGGAAAGAGAACTTTCAAAGAGAATTGAAAGCCAGTTGTAAAAATTTTGTACTATTACACTTCAGCAAGTTCTGACCCACTTAGGGAGCAATCCAGAGTAACTATGGGGAGTCCTTGCTCCGACGTAAGAACAACTTACTCTGGATTGCAATATGAATTTCCCATAGGTTTTTACTAGATGGTGCCATAACTACATCAACATAAATGTCTCTTATGTGCTCCCGTAGTTACTCTGGACTGTAGGGTTAGAAAACATCTATTCTTTCTTGCTAGATTTTTGTTTCAACAGTGCTGTACAAGGAGGCAGAATATGGGGCTAGGAAGGACTCAAACCCTTCTTCTTCTTCAGCAATATTGGGGACCCTGTTTTTCATCTCAAAGGCAACTGCTGAGGGAAGAGGTTGAATAACTGGAACTTTGTGAAAACACCTTTCACTGCCCCCTCTGAGCATCTGTGGCAGAATACCAGCAATACAAGATCAGGCCCTGGGACGATTCCTGACAGCAAATAAACTGGATTCCAAGAAAAGTACAACTATAAAATTTCAGCACTCTCACCTAGATGAATCCAAACATTATGAAAAATCAGTTCACTGAGATATATTACTCCAGGGAAGAAGAACAGGTGGAAATTACATGTCTTTTATTATAGCTACAACAATAAATTCCCATATTTAAAGCTTAAAAGACCCTAGGGATGTCTCTTAAAAATGTAACTCAGACTACAAGATATAGGGGGAAAGAGCAAGCAAATAAAATGTACTCTGAACACTAAGTACAAAATGTGCTCCTTTTTGCTCTCTAATGTGGGCAACAAGCAGCAAGGATCCATATTAGTTTAGCCAGCATAGCACTCTCCCTGTGGTCCTTTCAAGAGGTGTCAGCCACCTACAGAGCTGGAATCTTGAAGACGAGGAAGGAGAGATGAAAAAGCAACAAGTTTTGCCGAAAATTTGGCCCAAAGAAACTCAATTTCTCAAGTGTCAGGGCAGAGATGACTACTGTATAGTTCCTTGCTTGTTCACAGCTCTTTCGGAACAGATGAAGAGTACAAGACAGAAAGATGAGGGTAGTTCTTCACTGCCTAACATGGGGATGAGACAAATTCAGGTTATGGCTACAATCCTAAAGACACTTTCTTGGCAGTATGACCCACTGAACACAATGGGGCTTACTTTTTAATAGACATGATTAGATTTGTGTTCTTAATCCACTCTGGGAATACAAGAACTAACAAAAATTGGATCTGAAGGGTTACTCAAACTGGCAGGCCTAGCCAAGTGGTGACCAATATGCTGGCCAAGATACAACATTCATGCTCATTCTAACAAGGTTAATAGAGAAGGTCACAGAACGTCATGAGAACTCAGGTTAGCAACTTGCACCCGTGTACTTCTGGATCATACTAGTTTCCATAATCAGAGAACCTATATTTTATTGGTGTTCAAAATAGTCTACATTCTTGTCCAGCTCCCATCTTACCCTCTTACCCTGCCTGATCCATTGGCTGCTCTGGCTTTATGGCCCTAGTGGCTTTTTGATGTGTCCTTAAGGTATATTAGATATGTTAGACTAGTGCTCTTTAACCAGTAGTGGTGCCAAAATTGGGAAAGAGGGGCATGGGGCAACATTTTGAAGAATATGCAAGGCAAGGCTTGGATCCTAGCCAAGAACCACACTGCTTTATCCAAATTTCTTCATATAATCATGTTCAGCTTCTTCTCACTGGCATGACATGCAGCTCCAAAGGCTGGCCCTTTTTGGACTACTACCTTACAGGGGGAAATGAGGCAAGCGTAGGCAGATCATATCCCAGAAGGGGAAGGATCAGTGCTGGACCCCAGTCACATATTTTTTACCAGATTTACTTGACTCTAATGTGCCATCAAATCTAATGTGTGCCCTATACTTATAATCAAACTACCATATTTACACTAATCTAATTAACCATCAAATCTAATGTACACCCTGATTTTTGAGACTGAATTTGCCTGAAAAGGGTGAGAATTAGATTCAAGTAAATCAAGTATTTATTGGGGCAATTGCACAACCAAGGTTGAAGATCACTGTGTTAGACTATTTACTTGTGACATTAAGCATCCTCTAAAGAAGGGACACTAGAAGCTCAGCAACAAACCCCTCTTCTCTAGAGAAATTTAGTAAGCCTTGCCACTCTTAGCAAGGTAGAACAAATATTTTTTTAAATTTATTTAAAGGATTTATTCCCCATCTTTCCCATGCCAAAGCAAATGCCCATGATGGCTTTCAAAGCTTTAGTTCCTCCCATTCCTTGCTATCCTCACAACAACCCTGTGAAGTTGGGCAAGGTTGAAAGTGAGTGACTGGCCTAAAGTCACTTCATGGACAAGGAGGGATTTGAACCTAGACTATCCAGAGTAACTACAGGAGCACATAAGAGACATTACGTGCACCTGTAGTTACTGCACCTCAGGGGCTGTGGGTGGCGCAAGCGGTTAAGACGCTGTGCCCGTTAACCAGCAGGCCGGGGTTCGAGACCTGGGTCAGCCCCACAAGACAGAGTGAGCTCCTGTCCTTATCCCAGCTCTGCAATGCCAGCTGGATCCAATCATATTGGCTTTGCCTTTCCATTGGACTAATTCAGTGGTGTGGAGAGGGGGGATTTGCTGCTTGGGTAACAGACTATCCTCCATATCAATCCAACCCAGGCTTTTGTGCTTCGCATGCAGCGTTTGCAGCGCTGAGCACGATACCATAGTCTTTCAAGACTGATAGTGGCCTGCTTTTCTTTTTAAGTGAAAACCTATGGGTAATTCATATTGCAATGCAGAGTAAATTGTTCTTACACTGCAGTAAGGACTCCCTGTAATTACTCTGGATTGCGCCTTAAGTCCATCTCCCTAACTACTACACCATCCTAGGTAAGGAAAGTCAAGATGGAACAAAATGCAGAATGAAAAGAGGGAGTGGAAAGCAAATCAGACAAGAGTAAAGCGAGTTATGTGGTCAAGAGTAGACCAGTAGATTAAAGCCAGTTAGTGTCAATACCAGAAGTGTCAATACTACAGAGAATGACATGAAAGTGCCTGAACCAAAAGTGTCAGGAATCAAGCTGCAACTATGACAACTATGTGGTTCAAAGTAGGCTTGTATGATTCAGCTAAAAATCTAAACTTCTTTTTATGGTTAAAGTATAAAGCCGAGACTACGAAGAAAGCCTTTTTGGTGAATTTGCGGTATCAAAGCACATGATATGGCTTTCAGGGTCTGGAACACACAGTTGCACACAATAACATCACAGGAAGTTCAAGCTCACGTTCCTCCTTTTTCTATTTTGAAATGAAATAGAATCATGACTGCATTTTATATCTGAATATTAGATGTAAATGTGTAAATATAGTGTAGGTGATGAGGTGAAACTAATCACCTACTGTATATTTACACTTGTCAGAATCTAATATCACTCTGCATACAGTCAGTATTGTTAAGAGTTTAAATTAAAGCAACAAGAACACCATTGCATATACTTTTCACACCAAGGAATTGTAATTTTTGAAGTGAATGGTATTTCTGCTTTTAAGAATCCGTTTTAATACAAATCTTTTAAAAAATGCTGAACACTTAAAAACCGGTTATCATTTTGTCTGCAATGAATTAAAAAATTAAACAGGATAAAAACTATAATAGAGCCTTATATATGTCGATCTCTCAGATAAGTCAAAGGCAGGTTTTGAGCCAAAAAACTGAGTTTTCAATGACACTGATCATTTGCAGGGTTAATCATCATCATCACCACCACCACCACCACCATCACTTTATTATGGTCACAGACCAGGATTAATCTTAGGAGAAAGTCTGACTCAGTGGTGTAGCTGGGGGGTGCAGTTGACCAGGCTACAACCGTTAGGGGGCTACAAGCTGAGCTTGACACTAGTAGTTAAAATTATGAAAAACGGGGTATGTATGAAGGATAATACCAACATGTTATATATCGTTGGAAAGGTAATTTTCTGCAGAATGCAGTGAAACAAACTGCATTGGAATATCTATATTCTATCAAAAGTTATGGCCAATTAATCAGAAAATGAAAACAAAAGCCTATGGAACAAAAAGTGGATTTTCTTAACTCAAAACCTTCCCATGATGCTGATTGCTCTGACAGCCAAAGAGATGCAATTCTGATACTGTACGGAACAAATAAGGTGTTAATATGAATCAGCTCCTATTTACATATACATATTTCATAACAGAGTTAATAGATTAACAAAATGATAATCTGGGTAGGCATTTCTAAGTGGTGCATTTATTATATTCAGCAGGGAAAAACAACCATTCTTCTTTGCCCCGGCAGTTTCCCTAACCAATAAGTGGCACAATTTTCATTTTTTTTCTTAATTAAGTTTGATTTTGTTGTTGCAGGGGGAATTTTTTTAATTTAAATACCTGGGGATGACATCACTTCCGGTTGTGACATCAATTCCAAGGCCACATTTTGAGCTTTGCACCAGGCTACATGATCTTTAGCTATGCCACTGGTCTGACTGTTGTTTTGTGTGATTTTACCCAAAATCAAATCCAGAAAAATAACTTGCCAGTATTTGTTAACCTAAGAATTGCACAGTCTATTTTAAATGTATAAGAAGACTATACACTTTTATAAAAAAATTTTAAATTCTGGTCTTAATAAAACTTTGGTAAACACTATCAGAGTAAATGGACTGTAAACAACATACCAGTAGAATCATTAATCCAAACCTACTTGAAAGTGCCTAGTGTGTTAAACTAGAGCAGTGATTTTCAACCAGTGTGCCGTGGCATACTGGTGTGCAGTGAATAGTCCTCAGGTGTGCTGTGGGAATTTGGGAATTTGGGTCATTAATGGGGTTTTAAACAGCCTGGTGTGCTTTGTCAATGGTAGAAACAACTGATGGCGTGCCTCAACTATTTCAGTGACTTGTTAGTGTGCAATGAGATGAAACAGGTTGAAAATCATTGAGCTAGAGGCTCAGCAGGCAATACATAGCTGCGAGTGTGCAGTTGAGTTCACAGCAAGGAGACAAACAATAAGGAATGAGCATGAGCAAATGCAGCCACACATATGAAGGTAATCGGTGTAGAGGTGTACATGGGGCCACAGAGATAGGATTTCCCCTTACCTGTGGTTTCCAGTATCCATAGGGGTTAGTAACATAACCCCATGGATACCAGGGGACACCTGTATCAGCAAACAATAGAATGCAAAGAAGTTTGTGATGGCTAACAGGTAATTGGCAATTTCCTGGGGGAGAATATATAGTTTAATGGTAATATCCAGTGGGTAAGCCCCAATGCACTCAGTGTGACCTACTACCAGGTAAACATGCTTACCACACCAGTTTAAATCATATCCAGTGATGTGACCAAGTAAATTAACCCAAGGGGATCCTAATTAGAACCAGAGATTAGAATAAGGCCCCATACTGTTCCCAAGCACAAGATATTGGCATTTACTCAGGGTTTCAATGAACCCTCTTCAGTTTAATAGACTTTAAGCACAATCCTAACCGTGTCTACTCAGAAGTTAGCCCCACTGTGTTCAGTGGTGTTACTCCCAGGAAAGTGTCTTTAGGATCGCAACCTAAGAAGAAGGTGTGTAATACTGAGAAGACTGAGAAGGTGTGTCTTTAATAGTAGAAATCTATTAAATCCAAATGCATTGTACATGTCACATATCTGTACATGCACAAAATGGATAAGAAGTATTTAAGAAGATACTTTATTTCCAAAGTCTGTTAATTAAATCAAGGTCCACTTTATCAAGAGTTCCTTCTAACTGTATAAGCAAAACCAGATATAGTTGTGATGTAAGGATTTTTTTTAAAACCCTCTTAACTTGGGCTGAATTCAAAATCACCAAGAGTCACAATTAACTTGATTAATTTAAATGTTTTCCATTGAAAATATGATAATTTACTTGAAGAATTATGCTTTCTAACTGGTTAATAACCACAATTAAAAAGCTTGGAAATATGTCTAGGCCCAGCTTTGCACCTGGATGCTCAGGTGTCCCATGGGTCAGGATGGTTTTTCCATGTGAAGGCCGGTGCATCAGCAGCATACTTTCTTGGATCCTGCAGACCCAACCACAGTTGTCCATGCATTAATTTACATCTTGACTAAACTACATCCTATATGGGACTGCTCTTGAAGACCACCTGAAAATAACAATATGGGCAGAACGTTACTGCATGACTTCTGGACAGCATGAGGTTAAGTTGACCATATCATGAACTGTTCCAGCTGGTTTAACATACTTCAAATCATTATCTGAGGAACAGCCCAGATTATGGTACTCATTTCTACAGGAGATGCCTGTTTATTCCGTTTCACTAGAAGCTGAAAACCTGAATTGGCCAACTCCTGCTTAATTGAATACTAATTATAGTGTTTCTATCTATGACATTTATTAATTTTGTATTACATTTTTATATTATTGTTATATTGAAACTTTGTGCTGTTCACCATCTTTGTGTAATTTGCCTCCCTCAAAAGGAAAAAAGCAAAGATATAAAATTTTGAAATAAATACATCATGGTTTATAGTTTATTTCAGACAGAAGCAACACAGGCTATTTGTCAGATTTGGGAGTAACAGCAAAAATCAATTTTAAAGTGAAGATGAAACTATTTTCACAAACACACTGAAAACACTAGAAGTTCATTTCCTTTTTTGGAAGGATGAACAGCTGTAAACGCTGTTGCTGAACTTAATGTTATAGGAATATGTATGGAATCCTGATCAGAATTGTCTATAAACTACAACTCTGATGGGAATTTCCTGCTTGACAGTGTCCATGAGGGGTGACGTTCTATGCACAGGCACCTGCTCCACCTTACATCAAACTTCATTTCTGTTGCTCCTCACTTTAAGTTCCTTTTTCATCTTCCTTCTCAAATCCATATGTTTGGAAAGATAGTTTCATGATATCAAAACAAGTTTGTACATGAAGACTATATGGTTGAGAGTACACATGTACCAAGACCAATAAATAGAATATGTTACTGAGTATGTTCCTATGATCCTCCTATGTACCATATGAATAAAATATAACTTTCTTTACCAATTGGCTCTGGAACAGTGAATATAGATATTACAAATGCATACTGGAAAAACAGAATTACAGAGTAGCTGAAACAACATGGCAGCTGTTGCCTGTCACATTGCTTGCAAAAGCCAAGTTGACTTGGTATAGTCAGTGTTTGGTGAATAAAACTACAACTTCAAGGACAGCTAAGTAAAAATGGCCACAGTATAAGTAAAGCAATTATAATTTTATGGCTAGCATCAGTGGCCTAAACTCACTTTTGAATCAAACCAACACATAGCACTGTATTTTTCCTCCTAGACATCAGTAGGAAACAGGTACTTGTATTATTAATCTGGTCATAAAATCTTGAAGATCAGAGTCTAATTAAAGCACACCATTGTGCTTTAAGGAAACTGTAATTTCCCTTAAATAAGGGAAACTGTAATTTCCCTTAAAGAGTATTCATATGGATCTGGACCTCCATCCCAAATGCTATTGTGAAAGAGCATAAACATTAAACATTGACAATATAATCCAGTCCAGTCCAATCCAGACAATACAGTCCATTTCTAATAATGGAAATTAAAACTTCTTGACAGCATGACATTCATCACTTCCAAACCTCGATACAATCATATTCATTATCGCTGTCAGCCTGTTTTTAATATGATCTTGTAACTTGAAATTTTAAACTTGTTTTATATAGTTTTTAATAGTATTTTATTTTCTTGTTGTATTTATTGTATTTATCCCTTTTTCATACTGTATCTTATTCTCTGTTTTAATTGCTCTTAGCCATCTTGAGTTTCCTCTTGGGGGGAAAAAAAGACAGGATACAAATCAAATCAGTCAATTCATCAATTGACAATTTGTACCTGCCACAGAAGAGAAAAATATGCTCTTGTGGTTTACTCTTTCTTAAGGAATAGACTCCATTGGTGGTTTGGTAGCAACAATTTGGTAGGGCACAATTTAAAATGACCTCTCATATACATGCCACAAATCCTCAGCTGTCCTAAGTGTAGTATAACTGTGTCAGCCTTGTAGTAATCAAACTGAGAATCCACTAAAGCATGTGTGGTGGTGGTAGTAGGTCTCTGGTTCTCCATGAGTTCATATTATAGCTACCATCCGGTAAAAGTTTGCAAGTCAAATATTGAGTGACAAAGGCTACAATCCTAAAGACACTTTGCTGGGAGTAAGACCTACTGAACACAATGGAGCTTACTTTTGAGAAGACATGGTTAGGATTGTGCTCAAAGAATCTCTCTGCCTTCCCTACCTAAAATACAAACACAACCAATGTCAGCGACCAAATATCTTACAATTCTTTGTTTGCAACACGTAGGATTCTTATAAGATGGATCTTATATATACTGTACAAAGTAAATAAATTCCTGTGGGGAAAGCCCTTCAAAGATTAATATTCTACAGTACTAGGAACCTAACCGTATCTTGTGCTGAAATATTTACTGAACGTTTTCTTACCATCACAAATTGTCTGCCAGAAAAAGACCTTGAAGGTCAACCTTGGCAACAATTAAAAGTAATGGAAAGTATTCATCCCCAAGGCAGAGTTACAATATCTTGTGTGCTGTATATTTTATTAGCTTTCACTTTTTAATTATTCATTGAAGCCTCTGTTATATTCCATACAGCAACCTCAGGTTCTTCAGATTTCCATTTGAAAAGCTGTTTTCAGTTCAAGGGCACACATCTGTACATTTCTTCTACTAAAAATTATATAGCTTAAGGAGGGGAAAAACCCAACAGGTTCATAAAAAAAAGCAGGCCGTCAGTCTTGAAAGACTATGGTATGCTCGGCGCTGCATACTCTGCATGCGAAGCATGAAAGCCTGGGTTGGATTGTTATGGAGGTTAGGCTGTTATCCAAGCAGCAGATCCCCCCTCTCCACGCCACTGAATATGTCCAATGGAAAGGCAAAGCCAATACGATTGGATCCAGCTGGCGTTGCAGAGCTGGGCTAAGGACAGGAGCTCACCCTGTCTTGTGGGGCCAACCCGGGAATCGAACCCTGGCCTGCTGGTTAACAGGCCCAGCGTCTTTACCGCTTGCGCCACCCACAGCCCACAACAGGTTCATAACAGTTATATATAATCTATGTTAGATCTACACAATGGAACCAATAAAGAGATGTTCAGAATCCATATTTTTCCACTGCAGTATCTCCCTAGAAAAAAATTCTACATTTTCATCTAGCCAGTTTTCCCTCTCTGCCAATGAGGGTCATCTTTAGTCTAGTCTTATTTGCAGTAGCAGTTCACACTAGCACTTTTTTATAAAGAAGCAAAAAATATGAACTCAGTGAGTTCAAACCAGGAAATAGCCCCATAAAACAACATTTACGCCTAGCTACCATTTATAGCACATCAAATAAAACTGAAAACATTTCCATTTAAAACATTTATGAGAAAGCGGCTTAGATAGGCCATGGTTCAATTACATGCTGACTACAGAATTTAATCTGACCCAATACCAGACATAACCCAACTGGAGATCCATAACCAATACATAATTTTTTTTTTCTAATTAAAACATTAATTTCATTTTAGACCACTTAGCCACACTTAGTAATAGTTATAATAAAAACTGTTGTCTTCTCCTTTTGTCCTGAACTGTTCTGCTAGACTTTACAGTCTGCTGAATCTTATCCCCTGGAAGTGGTACCTTGGCCTTATATACCCTGAAAGTGGTACAAGATGACACTGGTAAGTTCTCACAAAATGGAAGATCTACCTGAAGAACTCTTATCCAAGTGTCACGGGCCTGTCTATTTTTCTTTCCCGTTCCTCCACTGACAGTGACCTGGTCATCTAGGACTACATATATCTGGGTCCCATCCTCATCTTCCTCCCCCAGGGTGTACATCTTAAAGAAGGACACAGGTGGGTATCTTGAACTCACGTTTATTTGTTCTTACGCTTAGTGGTTGCAATTTATTTCTCTTATCATGTTTCCTTTTTCCAACAGGTTTCCCTCTCCCTCTCACAACATGCAACGTCCCGGATGTAACGTAACCAGGATGTAAGTAACAGTCAACAAATAATGTCCATAAGCAATACAGGACCCTTGCCTCACAATCTTTCCTCTCTCTTTACAGGTAGGGGTCACTGGTCTTTCGCCTTTGGGGAGGGCTCCTTGAGGTTGTTTGGTTGCGGGGGTTCTCCCGATAAGCCTCATAGTACTAAGCTCCTTCCACGGGAGGTCCTCTCTCCAGCGTTTCTCCCGCCTTCTGCCCTCCAGATCTCGCACGTCCCGGACTCCTCCTCCCATTTCCTCCTGCCAAATCCCCGCCAATGATGGCACTCCTCCCTGAGCGTACCACTTTGTGGAAGGGCCAACAGTTATGCCCCTCCTTGTCGGGCCGCCCCTCCCTCCAGTCCTCCACATTTGTACCATGTCCTCCATCCTCCACACCTCCACCGAATCTGGGAACAACTTAATGTCCGGGGGGGGGGGGGCGTAATTCGGGCGATCCCAGACTCCTAGGCTCTCTCCCATGTGAACACCCAAAGGCTCCATGTTATATCTTTGGTAAGCGTCCCAGTCTAAATCACACCAAGGCTACATTTTGACAACATGGGGGAGGGATGTATTTCAGCAGTTGACACTTTTTTTGCAAGTAGAAGGCCTGAACGTAGAAAATTCAATCCTTGCCATATAAGCCCTTCTAGGGCTTAGAAAGAAATTGTCTAAAAATCTCAATTTCTCACAGGGCAATGTAGACAATACTAAGCAAGATGGACCAACAGTCTGACTCAGGATGATGCAGTTTGCGACACAGATATTCAGGACTTTCCTTTCACTATGGACCCTATGGAAATGTACAAGAGGCCACAACACCACCTAATCCCTGATTCTTTCTCCATCAAAAACAAATCACCTAGAGAGACAATACACTTTCCAAAACCAATATCAGCAGACATTCTTTGGAAAGTCATTCTGGAATGTTCAACCTATCATTAGATGTTTGAAAAAAAAAACTGCAACAAGAAAATCAGATTTAAACACATACACCCCACCCACTCATATACAAAAGAGCTATCTTGCAGAATATGCCGTTTTCCATATTCTCACTTAACAGGTCTTAAGGAGCTACTCAAAACAGTATGTTTATTCTTTGCTTCATCCATGCCCTTTCACATCCTCAGCCTAATTGGAATCATGAAGGAATATTCAGGATTTCAGAGCAGCATGTGTTAAAAAGAAGAGCCCTGCCTCCAATCTTCAGCCTCCGAAATGTAAGTCAATAGCATAAGAGCTTGACTAGGTTATTTAAAGATAAGGAGGACTGAAAATCTCTTATCTCATGATTTGCTATTAAGTTACTCACAGAATACTTATCTAGCTATGCATATAGTCTTAGCTTACACAATGCCTGGCACTGTTGACCTCTTGCAATCCCTGATTTCTGCAATCCCTGATATTATGTTAAAGAACACAATAAAAACAATTATACCCAATATAGAAAGTTATCTCACTCATCCATTTGCTGCAAATGTAAAGAAACAGTAACATACTTAAATGCCAGTTTAACCCTCATTTGAAAACAGAAAAAAACATTTATCCCACATCCTCTATACAGTCAGAGTACAAGCTTACAAAACATACTGAATTGCAAAAATATCAATAATTTTTTACAAGAAATTTTTATTTGAGCAGTAGAAATCAGTGTACATTGCAACATACTCTGCACATCACTAGATGTTCTTGTTTTGTAAAGACAAACACAAACATGCATGCAAACACATGCCACATGCACGAGACTGTGCATCGGATTCGTACTCCATATGAACATTCACAGTGCAGCCCTATGCTTGGCTACTTGGAAAAAGGCCATATTGCCTAGAACATATCCCCAGGTAAGTACATTTAGAAATCAGTAAGATCCAAGGTCAGCAAGGTCCTATCAGAGGTATCTCTTTATACAGATCACTTTGCAGTACACTGCTGATGCTTGAAAGGACAAGTCAGAAGTCATTCTGAATACTATTTTATTGTAAAGAAAAGATACGGCTTGGGTAGAAGAGAGAAAGTTAGAAGGTTAAAATAATGAAACTTAGCTGTGGATAGGAGTACAAAATTATTGCCAAAGAAAATCCAATTGGTTGTTGAGGTCCAAGCACTTTTTTGGCTCATAGAAAGGAAATTAATAGCAATTAATTTTTCTTTGGGTCTAATTCCTGTATTTACTCAAATGCTCACTTTTTCCAGACAAATTTGGTCTCCAAAGTCAGGGTATGCATTAGATCTGATGGTTAATTAGATTTGAGTAAATGTGGTGTTTTGATTATAAATATAGGGCACACATTAGATTCAATGGCACATTAGATTTTAGTAAATACGATATTCAAACGTCCAGTGACAATGTCTTAAACTGGATAAGTGATAGTGGCTGCAGTCCTAAACACTGGGAGTAAGACTAGTGGTGGAATTCAAATAAATTAACAACAGGTTCTATGCCCTAATAACCTAAATTAACAACAGGTTCTATGGCCCATTAGTAACCGGTTCTCAGAACCAGGCACTCATTAGCAAAGGGTTCTATAGAACCTGTGAGAACCCACCTGAAGCCCACCACTGAGTAAGACCCATTGAATGCAATGGGGCTTCTGTGTAGACATGGTTAGGATTGTGCTCAGAGCCACTAAATTCTGATTTTTTTTCAAGAGTTCCTAGGGAAAGAAATTATCCCTGAAAAAGGTGAGGGTTAGTGTTATATTTAAACAGCAACCTGAACAGTGTTAAAACTCTAATGGGAGAGTACACATTTATCCCACATCCTCTATACAGTCAGAGTACAAGCTTACAAAACATACTAAGGGTGCAATCCAGAGTAACTACGGGGAGTCCTTACTCCGACGTAAGAACAATTTACTCTGGATTGCAATATGAATTTCCCATAGGTTTTCACTAGGTGGTGTCGTAACTATGTTGACGTAAATGTCTCTTACGTGCTCCTATAGTTACTTTGGATTGTAGGGTAAATTTGCAAAAATGTCAAGGAGCCAATCCATAGAATAGCAAACATCTGGAAACAGTGCCCAACCAGAAAATAATGTTTGCTTTTGTTTAGTTAGCAGTGAGATAGACCCTGTTGGGGAGCATATTTCATAATGTATAGATTATGCCCAGGAGCCAAAAAATTGCTCAATGTGTTCGGCATCTCCAAGTGGACTTAGGATTTGCATTTCACTAATAGCAGTCCTGTTTCCAAACCTCCTTTTCTGGCCATATGGCAATCCACTTTTCAAAATGAGGAGCATTTCAAAAGAAGTTAAAATGGCATCAGGGTATCCAGTTTAAAAAAAAATTCAATCAAAAATCCCAATAGGCTCACGCTTAAGTAGCACTTTGGAACCCAGCCTATATATTACCTTGCTCCTCGCACACTCACTATTCAGAAAAATGAAGTTACATCAAGCAGAGCTCCATCCACGTACTTCTTAAACAAACACTTGCCCTTAAGTGAGTTTAGTGTTCACATACAACCTAGCAAGACTGCAATTATACAATTCTCTGGCTAAACAAAGGTGCTTCAGTGGCACTGTCCCAGAACTATTAAGGAACTTCCTGCAACACAATGAATGCTGAAATTTGCTATATAGAAATCCAAAACATGCTGACCTCTTTAAAGAAAAGTCTGAAAATGGGTCACGCATGCATCTCTTCCCTTCAAAACCTGGGGTATAAAGTCAGCTTGATAGCAATGTCTGGAGCTCTTGTACTGAGCAAGTCAAGATGCTATGAATTGGGAATTTAGATCCAGATTTGAGGTGGGAGCAATTCATTGGGGCAGCCAGGGAATAAACCAAATGGAACTACATAATATCACAAGCTACATAATATCACAATATCACAATAATTCTCAGACTGAGAGTAAGAAAGAGGTTTTCCAGTCGCACCAGAAACATATGTACAGTATACCAACAGAGTACAAGATATAATTACTAGCATACATATATATGAGTAACAGACATTTTGTTTGTTAGCTTCTCACTTGCATAAAGAATCTTCTTGTAGTTTGAACTACAGTATATACTTCCAACACAATTTGGAACTCCAGGAATACCACCACTAAAGTCCCACTACTAAAGCAAAAGTGCCATATGACTATTTTAATGGGGTTTTTAAAAAAAATGGCAGATTTATTTTTAGATCTTTGTATTAAGACCAATATGAAAAGTGAATACCCACTGTGCAATACTGCCTCTGCACTATTCTCATTAAATGCTGTAGATAGATACATCTCATTAGATACTGTGTAGATATTCTCTTTAGATACTGTAGATAGATAGATGCTAAGTAACAATCCCATTGAAGACCAAGTACTGTATTAAGTTTCCAGTTGTTCTCCTTGAGCTATTCTTTTGCTTTTCAACATTTTTAAATGCAAGTGATTGTCAGTGTTGCTTAAACTGATATTCCCCTAAACATTTCTGAATTCTGACCTGCTAAAATTAAAGCCCCCATGTGGAACTCTCTCATTTGTTAATTTTTCATTCATTAGAGGTTGTTGTAATTTCCTATCCTAATTTCCATCTGTAATCTATCACTTTTTTCCTGGGACACTGGGAACAGAAATAATTTTATGCAGTAAAGGTTCTCAGCCAATGGTTCTCAGCTGGTGGAACTTCACAAGAAGGCAGGTAGTACTTAAGTATTTACCAATTCTACCTGTGTGGGAAGCATGACTGAGGCACTGCTCCACTTTGATTGACTCAATCCCCCAAATGGCGAGACCTTTGGTGCAGTATTGTGTTGGTAGTACAACATGGATGTGTAGAGACCCAAACTTCTACTCTTCAAATGACTTGATACTTGAGTAAGGAAGGGAAATGGGTACAGAGTGAAGGCAGAGTAGAAGGCAACAGCATCAACAATGAAAATCTCTCCCATACAGGAAGGAGGACTGTGTGGTGTGTTGCCTATTCCCCCAACCGCCAACCCTGAAGATATGGTTCTTGTCAACACTTGCAGAAAAAGGAGTAATAATTGAAAAGTCCTACTTTATAGTTTAGTTTGTTTTCCCAAGAACTAACTAGAACTTTTCTAAAGAATTTTTATTTTTTTACTACAAAATTCAAGCCAAGTACAGACAACTTTCTCTTCTCTCCCATAGAAATAGGTCTATTCACAGAATGACACACACCATACCCTACACCCATTATTATTATGGTAGGTTTTAAACATCAGCACATCTTAATCTACACTAATATGCAAAAGATTGATAACAGGAAATACTCATCCCAGATGTCGTGCTCACCAAAGACAGAATTCAGGAACAGCTCCAGCCTCTACCAAAATAAAGTACATGCACTGATGTGAAACCCATGTAGCCAAAACAGAGCATTCTACATATTAGTCATAACAAACCCTGCTAATACTATCCTTCCTATTACACTTGGACAAGAACTGACCAACCAAATTAAAATATTTTCCATTCTAAACTGGCACAGAATACTTTATTCAGAGCTTTGCTCAGTCATGTTGAGTAAAAACTAGATGACAAATTATTTTACAGGTCGTCATCAACAGTGAGGCAATGGGACTGATGAGGATGATTTATTTTGTAGGTTTTACACCCAAACGTACAACTCCCTATAGACGCAATCCTATATTGCAGGTGTTTGTTGTATTTCAGTCAAACTACCATTTTAATCCATTAAAATATTATTTCGTTTACATAAATCTAGTAAGCCTCAAAAAAGAATTTGTCCTGATTCAGGAAAGTTTGCCCCTGGATTCAGGAGGCCCATTATGTTAAGGCTGCAATGTAATTCACAGACAGCAGGTGGCATCCTATCAAACAGCAAATGGGCCCAGGAATAGTATGGGCAATGAGTAATATGCTTCAGTGTGCATTCTTCACATAAGGTGTAAAGACCCATACTCCACTGTACTGAATGGGAATGGTGATCCACCTTACCGAAAACAAAATTCACATGTTCTTCTGCAGCTTTGAGCTATAGAAGTGGATGAGAAATCTTTGCCATTGCATTGTGTCGTTTGAAGGTCCGCACAATTGCAAAGATGACTCCAAAGCGACTAAGCTCCAAGCTTGAAAGAGGTGGGAAAAGTTATCCTCACCAGAAAGCAATGGTAAGTGAAAATGGAAACCACTGACAAATTACACACAGAACTCAAAGCTTTCAAAAATACACTTAACTACAGTGGTCGTGACCAGTGGTGTGTTTCAGGGGGTTGTCACAGGTTCTATAGAACCCTTTGCTAATGAGCACCTGGTTCTAAGAACCTGTTACTAATGGGACAAAGAACCTGTTGTTCGATGGACATAGAACCTGTTGTTAATTTATTTGAATCCCACCACTGGTCGTGACCAAGACCTCCCAGACTAACATTATGGCTACATCAACAATTCACTTGCAATTTGATGTTCAAGTTGACAACATAAATATTCCTTTAACATATTCACATTCACACGCTCAAAGGGTGTGAATTCAACTTTCATGAAGCTGTTAACCGCCATTGTTTCTCCTATTGATTTTGCATATTTTGTAGCTGGTTAAAGTGTCTTTATCCGGTCCAGAATGATCCCAGTAAATCAGGGATCACAACCTTTCACAGCCAGATTTGGTTATGGACTGACGTCATTCAAATTAAGCTTACTTAGAATTCCAATAATCTTTCTAGGATTGGCCATGTGGCTATCCTGACTAATCAGAAATCATTAGTAAAAATGAAAATCTCTTTAGGGGTTAATACAACAAGTTCAGAACAATGTTACTCAAAAAGCTGAAGCTATTCAGCACAATCATCTTCCACCTCATATCACTGATCATTAAGGACTTTCAGTGCTGACAAAAAAATTCACATATAATCACTATTTTCTTCTATCCTTGGTTTAACAATAATTAACATATTAAAAAGGAACACATTTCAAATGGAAGCAAAAAAATAACAATGAAGGTCACTAACAGGCAATAACATCATATATTTAGGGATCCCCTCTCTACACTCATCATAGTAAAATAACATAAGCACTCTAGAAAAGAAATTACAGGTATCTCCCATACTCATGGATTTGCTATCCAAGGTTTCATTTATCACAGGATCAATGGAACCATAGAAGCCCCTGCATCCCTGATTGCACCCATTGCAGTACCTTTGTTTTACTGTAGTAGTGCTTACAGTGCAGGTGCTTCTTGCTTATCAAAAGAACTGGCTGTCCTGAACCAGGAACTATCCTGCTTCTTGTTAAAGTTCCATTAATTTTGTCTCTGGAGTATGCAGGTTAGTTGCCTACATGTTTGGTTCTTCTTCACTTAATCAAAAACACTGATGCTGCTACATTATATTATACACACACACACACACATATACACACACACACATATATACGCACACACACACATAAATATATATACATACACACACACACATATACACACATATATACACGCACACATATATACACACACATATTTATATATATATATATATATATATATATATATATATACACACACACACACACAGTTACATATTTTTTTAAAAAAATCAGCATGATATGATTCAGAACAAATGACAAATATAACTGTTCCAAACAAAGCTGTTCTTAAAGTGAGAAATATATAGCTTTTCTCTCCAGAGTGTAGGCCTCCGTCAGCCTTGAAAGACTATGGTATTGTGCTCAGCGCTGCATACGCTGCATGCGAAACATAAAAGCCTGGGTTAGATTGTTATGGAGGATAGGCTGTTACCCAACCAGCAAATCCCCCCTCTCCACGCCACTGAATTAGTCCAGTGGAAAGGCGGAGCCAATACGATTGGATCCAGCTGGCATCACAGAGCTGGGCTAAGGAAAGGAGCTCACCCTGTCTTCTGGGGCCGACCTGGGTCTCGAACCCTGGCCTGCTGGTTAACAGGCACAGTGACTTAACTACTTGCGCCACCCACAGCCCAATATATAATATAATATAAATATTTGTATATATGTATATATACATTTGCCATTATATATATACACATAATATATAATGACACATATATGCCATTATATATATACACATACATCTCTTTGATGTGTTCTCTTTACACACCATTTTATATATATACACATTTGACTGGACCAGTGTCAAAACGTGGAAATAGTTGAAAAGCAGAACCCAGCCTTTTTTATCTTGCAAATTCCTGTGGTTACGTAAAAAAAAAACACCTTGGCATCCATCAGTCTTGAAACACTATGGTATCATGCTCGACGCTGCATGTGAAGCACAAAGGACTGGGTAGACTGATATGGAGGCTAGGCTGTTACCCAAGCAGCAAATCCTTCTTCTCCACGCCACTGAAATAGTTCAATGGAATGGCAGAGCCAATATAATTGGTTCCAGCTGCGTTGCAGAGCTGGGCTAAGGACAGGAGCTCACCCTATCTTGTAGGGACCCAGGTCTTGAATCCTGGCCTACTGGTTAACAGGCACAGTGCCTTAACCACTTGTACCACCCACAGCCCTGGGTTACACAAACATTTCTGCAAATGGACTCTCATTAAAACACTTTCAGGAATGGGAAAAGACCCTAAACTCAAGTTGACATGTGCACTCTCTCACAGATACCTGTACGCATATCTCAAAACAGTTGGAATTGCCATGTCATATGCAAATCAACAAGTGGAAGGGCAATTTTAGCCTCAGAACAGGAGAGGTTGAAATAGCAGTGTATGTGTTGGATGAATGGATATAATTGAAACATGTTAAAACAGCAAATCATTGGAAAACATACTGTCAAAAAAGTGAGGCTTCCCCCCATATCCACAGTTTCCATGGAAGTGATGTGGAACAGAACTTCCATGGATACAAGAGATGTGTATTCTCCTGTCTTCTTCACCCACTGCCACCTCAAAGTGATCTTTTGGTAAAACTAATGTTGCCCAGGAGCCCTGATACATCTCATTAAGCAATAAAGACTCCTTAAAAAAAGCAGGCCTCTTTTTGAAAGACTATGGTATCATGCTTGGCGCTGCATACGCTGCATGCGAAGCACGAAAGCCTGGGTTGGATTGTTATGGAGGATAGGCTGTTACCCAAGCAGCAAATCCCCCCTCTCCACGCCACTGAATTAGTCCAATGGAAAGGCAGAGCCGATATGATTGGATCCAGCTGGCATCACAGAGCTGGGCTAAGGACAGGAGCTCATCCTGTCTTGTGGGGCCGACCCGGGAATCGAACCCTGGCCTGCTGATTAACAGGCACAGCGTCTTTACCGCTTGCACCACCCACAGCCCAAAAAAGACTCCTATACATGGAATAAAACATGCTATGCAGGATTTTATGTAATGCAGATTTATAGGCTGCAATTTTATAGTGAAACATGAGTAGTCTATTCCAGTGGAACTGTAGAAGTTGAAATCACTATTTAAATAAAATTCAATTGAAATATATGGACTGAATTCAGAAGTAGGCAAAAACCAAGAATTTTAAATTTTTAATAATATAATGATCTTCAGTGTTCCCTGGATTACATGGCAAGCAATGAACATCTTTCCCAAGTATACATGAAATCCAATTTTATTTTTGAGAGTCCTTTATTCAAACTATAGTAGAGAAATAAGGCAATTTATCTATAAAAGCAAGTATACAAAGCAACGCATGCAAACAATACTCTACAGAAATAAAAAAGTAAGATTCCAGGTCTGAGAAAATTTATCTTTTCCAATGTGTATATATGAAACATGCTATATAGTTGTCAGCGTGAAATATTATATAACTAAATTTAAATCTCTGATAAACCATAATAAAATAAAAGTCTATTCTCCTGGTAACTAATTAACCATTGACCTTTATAAATCTCTTATAGGCAATCTGTTCCCTCACACAAACACACACACCCCATTGCCAGTGCCTTGATTCAGTACTAGCATGACTGGAGCCCTTTCTCCCCTGTCTTCAGTGAACTTTGATTGAGGTGCTGTAGAAAGAAATCACTTCCCCCAAACATAATGGCGCCTATCCAACTTTGATGAGCAATGTTCATCAGGTGTGCACTCTGATGAGCGGTGCTACATACACAGGAAGCACATCCCACCACTGAAGTGAATAGGAAAGTCTTTACGTGTGAACAACAGACCTCCCACATATAAAAAGAGCCCCTGGCTCAATCAGAATGGGTGCAATCCAAGTATTTAACTAAACTTCTTCAACTTTTCAGGCTCTGGGTTGTACCCATGGCTGGGATCCAACAAGCCAGCTCCATGACTGGTGTTTTCACATTATCTACTATGGATCAGTTTGTGCCTGCGCACACCTCTCTGCCTTCTATAACTGCCTATAAAAATCCTGTGCACACACAGTTAACTGAATCAAAGCCAAGATCTTTACTGAATAATATTAAGTAACACTAGAAGGAATGCAGCCTTTGCCTGAACGTTTCAACTGCATATGTTGTAAGAAGGGAAAAAATGGTAATTCATATTCCCTACTTTCAAATAACTATATTCCAGCTGGATGAGTATTTAGATTTCACACACATTTTTTTAAAACAGGACTACTTAAACAGATGCTCCAATGCAACCATGCTGACACAAGAACACTTTCTTAAGTTGACACTAATTAACACAACATTTTTTTTCCTTTGAACCTTCTTAATGCACCTTTAACTCTCTTCATGTCTGATACTTCTTTCTGTGAACAAAATTCGTGACTGCCTAGACTCTAAATTTCCGGAGAAAGTCTATATGAAACTTAATGCCGTTAAAAATGTGGGCAGATGAACAAAATTACTCCAACACAGGCAACCAGAAAGAAAGGGTAATTACAAGAAATATGAACTTAAATGAACAGCCCTCTCTTAAGCACATTACAGGCGTACCTTGGTGTCTGAGCATAATTCCTTCCAGAGGCATGCTTGTAATCCAGAACACTTGTATTATATCAAAGCAAATGTTCCCATAAGAAATAATGGAAACTCAGACAATACATTCCATAACCCAAAAATATTCATATAAAAATGATTACAGTACTGTCATATAATACAAAATTAAAAAGAAAATACAAAATACAAAGAAAAACAAATTAACCTGCACAAAGGCTGCAATTCTAAACACACTTTCGTGGGAGTAAGATGCACTGAACACTATGGGGATTACTTCTGAGAATCCCCTGAGAAGTCCTGAGAAGGACTGTGCTCTTAGTATCGCAGGCTCCAATCTGCCCCCTTTACATAGGAGTAAGCCCCTTTTATTATAATGGAGCTTAGTTTAGAGAAGACAGGCAAGTCTAGCCCTACAATCCAGAGTAACTACTGGAGCATATAAGAGACATTACGTGCACTCGTAGTTATGGCACCACCTAGTGAAAACCTATGGGAAATTCATATTGCAATCCAGAGTAAATTGTTCTTACACCGGAGCAAGGACTCCCCATAATTACTCTGGATTGTGCCCTAGGTCTCTCAGGCTCCTTTACATTGCCCTCCTTACACAGGAGTGAGTCCCACTGACTGTAATAGGCTTACTTCAATATAGCCATGCATGGGTTTGTCTCTCAAGAGAGGCTGAGGAAGTGCTGGTGGAACACCAAAACTTGCAATATCCCAACCAGGATAATTTTTTTGCTTGTTTAACAAGACATCACTTGTATAGCAAATATATCAACTATATTAGCAATGTTTGCTTTTCTTGCAAAACACTCTCAATCCAAATTACTCTCAATCCAAGGTTTTACTGGATATGGAAAGTATCTTCCATGAATTTAAGTGGAACTTATTTCTAAGTAATTTGTTTGGGTTCCAGGTGTTAGAGTGTCACTGACCAAGTTTGTCCAACTATCACTAGAATCCACAAATCAATATGAACATCCTCATTTTGGCAGTTTTCCTAAATGTGATTGCCTTAGCAAGGCCCGTGGGGGTTCAGCCAGCATAAACACAGCTCTTCTTTCCAACCAGAAAGTAATACTTTCGATGAAAGCCCATCATTCTCCATGCAGAGAGGATTTGTACCAATTTTCTTGTTCCTGAAGAGCAGAGCCACATTAAGCGTTGTAGTTTTAAGAAGATGACAACCCAGGACAGAGGAGGATAAATGAACAGGAGACATGCGTAATGAAGAAAGGTATGCATAAACAAGAGGAAGGAACGACAGCACAATGTTATAGTTTAGAGTGGAATTTCAATAATGTTCCTATTAAAAAAAAACCAGCTTCAACAACCTCATATGATATTATGACTGGGTTTTTAAAAAATGAATATTGAAACTTGAATTTGGACAGCAAAGAATAAAATCTAAACAAAATGTGACCATTTCTTGGTTGGCCTATATTTCAACTTGTGTAGACCCAAGTCAAATATTTGCAATGGTTGCAACACTGCAAATACCTGCCAGCAACACAAAGAGACTATATCTACAACACAGATTGTAGAACTGGGCAGAAAAATCCAGAATTGAGCAATTTAGACGTGTATGAGATCATAAAACCAAAAAGTCTATCTAGGAATACTGTGAATATTGATATTTTAGAAATATCAATTGACTTTTACATTTCTTATTGAGTGTAGCATGTTTGCCCGCAATGTCTACAAAGCTAAGTTTCTAAATCATGAAAAATAGGTGCATTCGAGGTATCTGGAAAGTTACAGGCAAACTTTTTTTTAAAGGGAAAACTTTTGCTGAGGCTGTAAAAAGGTCAGCCTCTTCAGTTTTATTGTGTATTTTTTTTCAAGCAACTGTGACATTTTCCTATTCCTTTTGAAAATTACGTAGTTGGCATGATCACAGCTTTAGAACTGAACTCTCATTCAGATCATTCAAAATAATAGAATATTTTGATTCCTAATATACAGGGTGATTGAAAAGGAACTGCCTATATTGTAATTTAGAAGTATTTTGAAATAGGGAGGTCCTTTTCAATCACCCTGTATTATTCAGTCACCAAAGTGACACAGATTTTCTGACCAGCTTTATGACCTCCTTGATCACTGAAATACAAATGGATGAAGGTTTTATGGAATGGAAAAAGCAGATTATTTGGGAGACTAAGGAAAAGTTCTATCATTAACTCAATGGTATGGTAGCCACTGCAACTGCACTATGGTTCCAACATGCTGAGACAACACAAGAACATTGGCGAATGGAAGAGGTAATCAATGTGGTTATTTTCTAAACTAATATTGTCAGAATTGTTACAAGAAAAAAATTGTCAGCTTTGAATTACTGTCCTTTACATGCAATCCAGCAGGTTTTCTCCTACCATAACATCTAAGGCAAAGGAAAACTATGTACAACACTTTCTAGTGGCATGGAGTTGTGTCTTGAAGACCACCATGGTCACAGGATAGGAAGCATGAGATAAACCACAAGACTAATGCACTCTCCAAGGAGAAAGAAATTATATTGGCATAAGAAAAAACTAGTCTTTAAATTTTTTTTTAAACTTGTTTAAGGACCCACAAGAGAAAAAGATAACAAAGATCATGTTGGGAACAACACTTCAGATAGCGGTCAACAAATCCAACTAATGGGAAATCAAAAAAACCAGTAGCCAAAGCAGAAACAAACTGCCTTTCCTTATTGACAGACCTTTTTAATTCACTATCTTCCACTTCTAGGCCTTTTCATAAATTTATTTCACCGATTCGTGAGAAAACCACATACAGAAAGTTGGGATAAATTAGTGTTAAAATCAAGGAAGTCCAACTTCTGAAACAACCATTTTCAATCATTTCCATCTAATGGCGCACTGATAAGGCACGTAAATTGTCAAGATATACAACGCTGAAAAAACGTAACTTCCAGTTTTCTGTGGGAAACCAGAAGTAATTTTTTTGGCCTTGTAAGGTGTTTAGGGACCAAGGGAAGCCCTCCAGGGCTTGCTTCATAAGGCAAGAAAGTGACTGTCAGCTTCCTGAGGGAACTGGAAGTCATGTTCTCTCAGCCATTTTGACTACGGTATTCTGGGCCTCACAAATATGCTGCCTCTGGAGGGTTTAGAAAAGCCTCCATAGATGAGGAGAATGCAGTTCCCCTCAGTTCAATTCAGACGCTTCGGGGTGAGGATAGGGACCAACAGCACCCATCGCATATGCAGCCCATCCTTGGTCAGAACATCGCTGAGCATCATTTATTTGTATTTTCCTTCAAAACTAGAATTTGAATTTGCCTTCAAAACTAGATACTACCATACAATACCAGGAGTAATTACTATAAGCAGAGGACATTATAAATACAAGATTATGTGGAGGTGCTTGGCTCAACCAGGCATGTATTTTGAACTTAAACCCAGCTATGTATGTATATTAGAAGATATTTGTGACAGTAAATAGGGCAGAAAGGACACATCTTTTTTGAAACATAATCATCTAGTAAGGTTGAGCTATAATAATTAACTTGCATCAGCAGTTGGAGTCTAAGATATGCAAACTCAGGATTGTTTAACAGATTAGTTTGTTAGTTATTGCCAACCTTTAACTAGTGAGGAGCACAGGATGTTTATGAATGAAGCCTATAAGTGCATTGCACCAACTCCGTATCATCTCATAATGGATTTGGTTTCAACAAGCACACTTGGGAAAAGTTCAGATTTTTCCCTAGGAACTTTAGGAAAAACAAACCTTGTGGCAAGGTTGCCCTGAGCTCATTGAGACTGTTTTCATCCATCAACATACAGCTTACTATTGCAAAGAATCCTACTGATTTTTCTTTAGGGAAATGGCAAATTATTAGCTTTAGGGTGCAATCAGTGGTGGGCTTCAGGGGGTACTCACAGGTTCTATAGAACCCTTTGCTAATGAGCACCTCGTTCTGAGAACCGTTACAACGACAGGACATAGAACGTGTCGTTAATTTAGGTTATTAGGATCTAGAACGTGTTGTTAATTTATTTGAATCCCACCATTGGGTGCAATTATATAGCACTGTTGGGCAGAATGGAACAAGGATGTGCATTGGCCTCCCCATACCATAGCAAGCCCCTGGCCAAGTAAGTTTATGTCAGCTTGGCCAGTAAGTTTGTGCCAGCTTGACCAGACAAGGGTCTGGGAGGGGCAGGAGGGAGGCATTCCAGGTTGGAAGAAGTGTGGACAGTGGTAGTCCTGTGGGTGGGTGGCTGGAAAGTGGGGATGAGACAGTATCCAGCATATATGTTGAATCTGAGCCCCAAGAATCAGGACAGTCCTGGGTTGCTCAAATCGATGCCACCTCTTTAGGTGGTGCAGATCTGAGTATTCTCATTGGGGCTGAGGTGGCTATCCCTGGGATAAGGGGAACTGCCATATTTCTTTTTGCATTAGGCCAAGCCACAGCCAATCTAAAACTTGTAGGCCTTCCTGTACTAGCACAAATTAGGATTGTGCTGATCATGAGACAAATCTGTCTAATTATGTGATATAGAGACTGAGGAGAATCTGGAAACGTAGGATGAAAACTATGAAACTTAGGATAAAATATAATCAGACAACAAAACAAAAATAGAACAGTAAACAAAAAAGTGCAGTATTGCTCAACAACCTTGATATACAATATTGATAAGAAGAAACTCGCATTTAATGGTATACTTAAGCATAGCTGAAAAATCATATGATACCAACAAAATAACAATATTTAGGTATAATCTGAATGTTTTTCCAGGACAACAAAAAGGTTCCCTGCATTCAGTGCCATACAATAATCTGCATACTTCCAGTTAAATTCCCCAAAACTGATGTACAGTTTTTTTTGTTTGAATATCCATTTTTTAAAAAAATTGAATGAAATACTAGTGAAATGTTAGCAACTCAGCACAAGTTTCTTAAATGACTCATAGGAATCTGGTGAGCTTTTATTGATATGATCCATCATCTAGCTCAAGAGCATTCTGACAATAGATTATTAGGCCTCCTCCCATCCCATAAGTAGTTCACTTATGAATCACACTGAAATACCATCCTCTAGTTTTGTCCTAGTTTCCATACGAGAATATGAAAGATATCAGCTTGAGATGGGCTTTGCATCCAGAACCAACATGAAATTCTGGTGGGTACTCACTGGTACTCTGTACCGGCATCTTTTTCCAACTGCATTGGTGACACTATTTTTTTAAATTTAAAAAACAAAAACCACTCAGCACAGTTTTTCATAGAAATTTCCAGATAGATGGCCATACTAGTTTGTGGTAAAATAGACTTGTAGCACCTTAAAACAAACAGGTTTATAAGCTTGACAATGAGACATAAAGTTTATGTTGAAATACATGAGTATTGTAGGTACTACACAAAGAACTGTTTTTCCAAGTTAAAAATGTTGCTAGTATCAGCGAGATCAAGGAATATCAGAGGGAATAAATTCTTTAAAAATTAATACACTGGAAAGATTTGGTAAGAACATCAATTTGTGGTGAAAATGTACCCCGTAATATTGAGCTTAGGAAAATGTACCCCATAATATTGAGCATCAAGAACAAGAAGGAGGCTATGAAAGAGGAAAAAAAAACCAGATGCTTGGTTTTAGGAGAATTAAGTTTGAAAAAAGAGGGCCTTCATTAACTGAGAAATAGTCTAGAAAACATCAGAAACTGGTGCCCAGATCAAAGACTGGCTACAGAATAAAAGCACTAAGGCAAAAAAAAAAAAAAACTAACACAAAGGTAAACTTGGAAACTGAAAGAATGTATAATATGTATAAAGGAGACTGTAAAAAGTATTTTTTTTAAATGCTGTAGTACTAATAATTGAAAGTCTAGCTACAAATTACATGAATATGCATGTAACTGAACTTGAAAACTATTTTTCAAAAGAATTGGAAGCTGAAAGGGAGCAGTTTAGGGCAGAGAGACAGAAAGGTTTAGAGATGCTTGACACTTTTCCTCACCAACCACTGGTATTTCAACCACTGGTACTTGTATCACTGGTGGTGTTTGATGATACATGTGGGACCACCCAGACCCTCTAGCTGGAAGGGAGACCAGCAATGCAATGTGACAGAAGGATTTAGAAAAAGCTTTATATCATGGTGATTTGTAATGAAGAATCAGAGGGAAAGGAGAGGTGATTCAACACCCTTCCTTCCCCCCTCCCAGCTCTAAATTTCCCCATTTTCAAATGGCTGGTGTTTTCTAAGGCCTGCATGCTCCATTTCATCTGTTTGTGTGACAATTTGTAGCTAACTGATAAGGAATTTTTACAAAAGGGAGAATTATTAAGTAACAGAACTACAGAAGGAAAGGAGCTTTGAAATAGGATTTATTTAAACCACAAGTGCACAAATTGCTGAATCATGACCCACCATAGGAATGAGAAACAGGCTGTTCCATTTTTAGAGTGACCCAGGAATGGGTAACCTGGTGCACCACAATAGTGGTGTTGCAGTGGGCACCCAGAGGCTTGTCTCCTTACCAGGGAGAGGAACAGCAAGCCTCAGAGAGGGACTTAGAAGCATGCAGTGTCCTCTGCAGATCTCCCCCCAAGTGATTTATTGCTCTAACCTGCAGATCCAGTAAACCAGTTTATCAGATGTGTGTCCCGACCTGCAGATCAAAGTGATACATCACTTGTGGGAGACCCACAGATGGCACAGTGGGCATCCCAGGTAGAGAGACAAGCCTCTGTGGGTGCTCACAACACTGCGACTACTGCTACACTGGTATGGCACATCCTCCCTTCCCAGTGCCTCCACTCGTAAGCATTTACCAGCAGTTCTTGAACTCTCAGAGTTTAAGAACCACTGATTTTTAAACCATTATACTGAGTCGGAAGGAAGGTCAGTTGTAGCAAAGTCTGGGTGGGGAAAAAAAGGCCCAAAATGAATGCCAAGAAAAAGATTCTTAAATTTCACTGTGAAAACTTTGGAAAAATAAGCCTGTTTCTTAACTTTTAGTCTGATAATATAAAGGCTACAGCTATTCTATACAAGTAAAGATTGTGGAATTGTCCCACAGAATTTAGTAGATATACCCCTGGGTTATGATTCTGGCTTATGATTCCAGCTTTTGTTATACAGGAACTAACCTTAAAGTACATGTTGTTTTTAATGGGCAATGCTCTATATTGAAAGCTTTTCATTATTAGTTTTTAGTAATAGCTTTTAGTCAGAGGTATCACTGTTCAGGAAGCTTTTGGAGCACACATGTGTTAAATACCATCGTATTGAGTTTCTATTTCTACTAATTTATGTTGCTAAGTAGTTAAATGTTAAATTAGGCCACTGGGAGAGCATATATGTTCACAATCATACGTAACTTTGTAAAACTAAATAATTTTTGGCATTTCGTTCAATCTTCCCATCAGCTGTTGCAAAACACTAAAATCATCATTCCCAAGTATCTACTGACTCTCCATACTGGTATAGAAATCTTTAATGCTGCAATCCAACAACTGCTAAGTTAATTTGAGCAGAAATAGAACACGCTGCCTTTTTCGATATTTTAAAATTTAAATCCAGTAGTCAAACCTGTAATAGCCAGAGGTAAAAACTGGCATGCTCACAGGAAAAAAAGTGAATATCCTAATAATAAACACTGCCTCACACACACACACACACACACACCCCTAAGCAGTTTCAGAGATTGGTATCACAGCACAAAACATAATGGAAAAAGTTTTCATCTTTCAGTAATCAGTGGACTGTGTAGTTAAGAAAGCACTTACCTTGACACATTTTCTGGAATGTATTCTAGAACTGGATATCCATCATTTCTTCTGGCAGACAACTCAGCGTGCGACTTCCATGACTCCACTAGAGTACTTACAGGAGGAAATGAGCTCATGTGCTGAAATGTCTGGTCTCTACCAACAGGGCGTGATAAAGATATTCTGCCTTGAGCTCCAATCCTATAGTGAAATGATTGTCCACCTGAATTCACCCCAACAATGGCAGAAGATGGCAGAGTGTTCTCGTGATAATAGCTGCTCTCCACAGGCTCCTGCTTAATACCTACAGAGAGGCCTGAATTTGGAAACCCACTGCTTTCACACACGCCATCAAATGACGAGACAGGTGGTCCTAAAATCCCGGAAAGAGAATAGTAGTCTTTGTCATCCATGAAAGAAAAATATGATCCATCCATGAATGGAAATGGATTGACAGTTTGATTCCCTTTAAAAGAAGCACCAGAACAAGAATGTTTAGCTGATTCTTGCTTTATAGATACTGAAAATGGGGAATCAGAACTAAGTTTGCTGTGTTCTCCAAGACATGAGCTACTGAAAACCCCATCTGGTTCAGGTTTTATAAACTGTACAAGAGACATTTGATTAGCTACTTCGTTATTAGTGATGGCATTTTCCATTTCTTCTATTTTAGGAAATATTTCTGGAGCACCTTTGTCTTTTGTATCAGGACTGGGAACTGTATCTTGGCCTGTGCTGGGTCCAACAGGTGTGCTAGACGCAGGAAGGGCTAGTGCACCATTTACTGGACTACACATAGAAGACCCTACCGTGCTAACAGCTGGACTAGAAAGAGTAGACCTATTATTGGCATTGGAAGGGCTGGCAATAGAGCATCTTGAGTTCATATTTGCAGGACTAGACATGGAGGATCTCATAGTGATATTGTTAGGGCTTGAAACTGGAGATTTCACACTACAATGACTGGGAGGGCTTGAAATTGGCGATTTCATGCTACTTATTGGACTAGAAAGAGGAGACCCCACATTACTAGCATGTGCAGGACTGTGCAACATTGAGCTTCGGCTTTCAATGTTGGGCGAGCACGATAAAGGCGTTCCCTGGTTGACTGGACTATGGACTGTGAAATTTGCAAAGTTAGTAGGAGTAGCTGAAGATACAGAATTAATTCCAGGGGGGCTGCAGACGGAAGAAGTCATGTTTTGAGGGCTATGGTCAGGAGGACTCTTCTCTTGACATACTCTGGGGCTTTTGACAATTGCAGGCATGATGCCACCATTCAATGAGTTTGCACAGTCTGATGTCAGCGGTCTCAGGGGCCTGCCTGGGGTGTTCAGGGGAGATGTGCGATGGCCATTCTCCTTGTACAGCTTTGCCAGTTGCTCGACATTTTGATACATCTTTCCAGGATTTATGTGTCCTTGTTGACTTTGCTGATCAAAGGTGAAATCAGCATCTCTTACAGAATCCATGTACAAACCCATTGATTCAGCTACAGTTGCAGAAAGTTCCTTTGAGTCCGACTCAATTTTTATGTTAGAGGTGGAAATACCAGGCTGGTTACGAACTTGCTGAAAGCAAGAAATCAGTTCAGGTTTTTCTTTGTTGTTTCCTTGAGTACTGCAGTTTGGAAAAGCACCAGAAACACAGCTCACGTTTACAATCTCCATATAGTTATTACTGTCTTCAGCCTGCTCCCCTGCAGAAGTATACTCCATAGACTGGGAACCTTGACTCCAGCGTCTCTCCATATCTAGGCTTTCTGGGTAACTGTGATAGCCTTTGGTCTCCATAACTGGCAAAAAAAAGATAGCAAAAAATTAGAAATGTATGCATATGTAAATAATAATTAAACAATAAAAGATGCACTCTTCTGCATAGTGAACCTTGAAACTAAGTTCCATTGAACAGACTGAGACTTGCTTCTTAATAAACAAGTACATTTAATTCTCCATTCTCATAGTCTCCCCCATTCATCCTCTTTGTAATGATTTATTTTTTGAATTTTTTTTGAATTGCATAGATATTTTAATAGCACAACATTGACTAAATATAAGCAAATAATTTTTTTTTGTTCCAGTTGCAGATGATGATATAAGATGACGTATATTATCTATTCAGTTATTTCTTGAAGGAACCTGGGAATTGTAGTACTGTCAGGGATCCAAGGAACTCCAGCCCTGCCAAAATCTATCTACAGTAGTTATATACCGCTTTTCAACTAAAAAGTTCACAAAATAATATCCTACAATTTCCTGGAATGAGACAAGATAGTTAAACTATAGGGTTAAGATGTCTCTGTAGTCAGCAATCAAGTAACAAAGGTTACTGGTAAAAATAAAGGTCTTTATTTCAGCCTTTCCTAACAGTCAGAAAACTGGCCAGATAAATGCATTCATTTCTGAAAAGACTGGTGAAAATTACTGCATACTTCAAAGAGGGGTGACCCATTCTTGCCTTATTCCATAATAGATGGAAGAGTGAAAACCCACCCAGATTTGGCATGTGGAATGGAAAAGACAATTTATTTCAGATAACCCTATATTCTGCAATTATATATTTTTTAAAAAATCAAATAATTGTATTATGTAAGATATTTGGCTAACCTACTAGAAGTTGTTTTATAAGGCTCTGTCTTACAGTGAGATGGAAAAATAGTCTACTTAGAACACAAGCCTAACCATGTCTACTCAGAAGTGAGCCTCACTGTATTCAATGAGTCTTACTCTCAGGAAAGTGTGTTTAGGATTGCAGCCTTCATCCAGAACCATCTTCAAACATTGTCGCTCTGGGACCCACTTTTTAAAATTACTATCAGGATCGACCTAGCTTTACAAAACTTGAAAAATTGGATCTAGAAAGAAATAATATTTTTATTTTTAGAAAATCTCAATCCATTTCTCAGAGAGACTTAGGGCGCAATCCAGAGTAACTACGGGGAGTCCTTTCTCCGGTGTAAGAACAATTTGTTCTGGATTGCAATATGAATTTCCCATAGGTTTTCACTAGGTGATGTAGTAACTACGGGTACACGTAAAGTCTCTTACGTGCTCCCGTAGTTACTCTGGATTGTAGGGCAAGTTATTTGACTCAACCTTCACCTGTCTCCATGGCTGTCATTGATGGACTGGTGGGAGGGGAACACACCAGAAAAAAAGATGTTCAATAGGCTACAATCCAGAGTAACTACTGGACCTTTTACACCAACCTAGTTACATTACCACCTATGGGAAATGCATAGAGCAATCCAGAGTAAGTGCCTCTTACATCTTCCAGTATTACTCTGGATTGTAGGGATAAACTTGCAAACTGTAGGAGCTCCCTTCTTTGTAGTGCAGTTACAGCTTTATGATTTTTGAATTGACTCAGGGCTTGATGCAATTAGTTATTAAATCTTTCCATCCCACAGGTTTTCATTGGTGGTTCAGTAGAAAATGGGTCATGACCCACTTGAGTCTCAACTCGCAGTTTGAGAAACGTTGGCCTATGCCACAGGCAAGAGCATTGTACATTTTCAAGAAAAGGTTTTTCCTACTGTTGAGTACAGATTCGGAACATGCTACCTTATATATTTCATAAACAAAAATAATATGCACAGAATAATACTTCGCATTTATCCAGATGAGAGCCTATTGTTTTTAACAAATGTTTTAAAGCTTGTTTTTAATTGTTCGTAGTCTTTTTATTTATTCTAATTGTATTTTAATTGTATTTTAATTATGTTTTAACCTGTATTTATTAGCGATTTTAATGGTGTTTTATTCTTCTCCAATGTTAGCTGCCTTGGGCTCCCAAGTAGGGAGGGAAAGGCAGGGTATAAATTAGGAAAATAATAAATAAAGAATTATCTGGTAATCCTTACAAGAATGTTGTATAATTAGCGTTACTGTTCCTATACTGAAGTTGTAAGAGACCAAAATTGAGAAGAACTAGCTTTCCAAAGGTGACCTTAAGAGATCTGAACCAGGCTTTCCTATTCATAGCTCCATCTCTTAATCCAGCTTTTCTCAAAGTTGGGGTCGGGACCCCTTTTGGGGTCGCCTAGAGGTTTCCTGGGGGTCGCCTAAAGACCCCTGGTGCAGGGGGCCAGGTCAGGCTTGCCAGACCTCCAGCTGTAGCTGCACACGCACTAGGGCTGACTGACAGCCTCAGGGCCCAATCCTATGCATGCCTACTCTGAAATAAATCCCATTATAGTCAGGGGGCCTTTACTCCCATGTAAATGTGGATAGGATTGCAGCCTCAGGGCCCAATCCTATGCCCAGTCCTCTGAAATAAATCCCATTGTGTTCAATGTGTGCATAGAACACACATTTCAATTGTAACAATGAAAATACATCCTGCATATCGGATATTTACATTACAATTCACAACAGTAGCAAAATTACAGGTATAAAGTAGCAACGAAAATAATTTTATGGTTGGGGGTCCCCACAACATGAGGAACTTATAAAGGGGTCATGGCGTTAGGAAGATTGAGAACCACTGTCTTAACCACTATAACGCCTCTCACTATGATGCATGTGGTCAATCACCAAGTTCCCTTTTATTCAGCTATTAAAGTTTTAAAACAAGTACATTTCTATATGAATTGGTACACAGGAACATTGAGAAGGAAAACAACCATGTTGATGGTAGTGGAAAGGTGTTGTCTTTCCATGAAATCACGTACAAATGTATTATTTTATATTCTAATATTTAAAATGAATAAAGTACTTTTTGCATATTTTATTATTCTGCATAAATATATATACAAAGGACAACTTTCTCTACATTTGTCCCATATGGTGGCAGGGCCTGCTTTTCTGGATCAGAGTCATCCAAGCCATGTTTTGATGTGATGTTGAGGAAACTTCCCTAACTGTTGAACATGCCATTTGTGGGGTTGTTACCTTCCCACTTAAGTAGTACCTATTTATCTACTGCATTTGCTTGCTTCGAATTGCTAAGTTGATAGGAGCTAGGATGAATGACAGGGGTTCACTCTGTCACATAGCAGCACTTGGGTCTTGAGCTACTGACCTGTCAACTTTCAGGATGACGTACACTGTCTTTAACCACAACATATCTTGTGGAAGGGATTTTACAAGACAGAGTTTCTAAAGTCTGCATATTTAAAGTTTCCATTTATTTAACTGTAGACATAGAACCTTGAATAAAAATAAACTGATCAGGAAAATACAAGAATAAATATTTCTAAGCACAGTAGTATCTTTAAAAAACATGCAAATATGAAGATAAAGCTATCTATAATTAAGCTACTATATGAAGCCATCTACAACTAAGTTCCTGTTGTCTATGACACTACACACACTACTAAAACTTTCCAGTTTGACGCTTCAGAAATTTCCAAATCAAATATTAAATGTACTTTGGAACCTGAAAATATATTCAGAAGATTGTATATGGCCTGTTATTTGCAGTGATACCTCTCATAACAAGCACCTCACATAAAAAGCGTTTCACATAACAAGTATAAATTTCCAAGAAATCTTGCTTCAAATAACAAGTTCGGCTTCACTTACAAGCAAGCGTGCTATGGACGCACATGCTATCCATCCCTGACACTACGCATGGAGGCTATTTAAAAGGGCTGCCAGCCAGCGCTGCTGCCTCTAACTACCCCAACTTGGGGGCAGTTGCCTGGGAATGCCAGAGGCAGCTGCCCCTAACTGCCCCCAAGTGCACCCACCAGCCACCTTGAACCTACAGCAGCAGCCCAGATAAGCCTCCCAGGAAAGTGTTGATGTCTTTGATTGCAGCCTCCTAACCATGCCTACTCAGAAGTAAGTCCCATTGTGTGTAAGTAACACACAATTATAGAAGTAAGCCCCGGGAAAGTGTCTTTAGGATTGCAGCCTAAGTAGATTTCATAGGATCATGCACATTAAATGCATGTTTTGAATTCAATTCCAGTGTTTTGTCATCATTTTTACATCCAGTTAATATTTTTATATGAATATTTTGGGAGTTGTGGAACCAATCATCTGAGTTTCCATTATTTCCTATGGAAAAATCTGCTTCACTTAAAGAGCGTTTCACTTAAAGAGCATGCCTCTGCAATGAATTAAGCTCTTTATGTGAGGCACCATTGTATTTATTTTTGTTTAGCATATGACAATCACAATTGCAGGTGAATTTGTGAGGTCCAGCTGCCAGTAAGTGTACTAGACTGTTTATGCACACTTAAAACACATGATGTAAACTCAACATACAGTACAACAGGGAGGTAGAATTGCCACAACACACTTTCCTAAATTTGTTGTTTGGTTAGCTTTCGGTCATTATATTCCACACTAATTACTGTGCAAATGAGCAAGATAATGTCTTTAGATTAACTGAGCAGTTATAGAAAACCCTAGCCCTACCAGTCTCTTCAAGTTAGCAACACATGAGTCAAGGAGTAGGTATGGACTACCAGTGATGCTGTGAATAGACAAGGTATAGAAAGGTGGCATGCTGAATTTGGGCAAACGGGACTATGAAGTAATAGTCCAAACAGACTATAAAATAGTCTAGTACCACCACCATCTACCAAAACTTAAATTTTTAATATAGACATTTTAATGTGGCCCCTGAATGAGCAGGAAGTTTAGTATTATAATCAGTGCAAGTTTTATATTAATGGTTTTAATAGTATGCATTTGTATGTATTCCTATAAAATGTCAATATTTTACCTCTGACAATTGCACGTCAATCTATCTGGTATCTATCTAGTATGCAGGTAAATCTATACCTGCATCTATTAGGTGTCAATTCACAGCATTCTTTGCCAAATAGACATGTGGCAAAGACATGATGTCAAATGCATGGAGGCCAGAGTGATGCAGATGGGCAAACTGTCCCACTATACACGGACATTAACAATTTTACTAAATATGTAGATAATGACATCAAGGACAATTCAGGAAAATTTTATCCATTGCTTGATTACCCAGAGGCAGGTTCCACAAGAACAAGGCTAGCTATCCAGTAAACACAGATATGACAACTTAATTATCCAAAGCAGGGGTGTCCAAACCCCGGCCCTGGGGCTGAATATGGCCCTTGGCTATCCTCAATGTGGCCCATGGCAAGAGCCCTCTATCGGCCACTGGCAAACCTTGTTATATCTCTAACACAACCTTGTATGTAAATTTATTCAAATTTGAAATGTAAATCATTTTTCCGGCCCCCGACACAGTGTCAGAGAGATGGTGTGGCCCCCATGCCAAAAGGTTTGGATGTCCCTGATCTAAAGTAATTCATCCATCCTCACCAGTCACTTTCATTTGATGACCCCAGTTCTAGTATTGATGACCCCCATTTCTTTTATCTGATCTTCCCCTTCATAATCATAGAACTATTTGCAGACTAAAATCCACAACTCAAATATTTTAATTTAGTGGAGCATGCACTAAAAAACTGTTAAGGAAAATAGCTTGAGGCTGAATACACCATATTGCAGCAGAGTGGCATGTAAACTTCTGAAAACCTGAATATAAACTTCTGTCTCTTCTGTAGAGCAGAAATGCAACAGTTAAAAAGAACAAACTAGCCATCTTTGATACTGTTCTAGTGGTAAAACGGAACTATAGAGACAAATGCTGCAATCCTTAAGACACCTTCCTAGGAGTAACCAGTGGTGGGCTTCAGGGGGTTCTCAGGGTTCCATAGAAAGCGCCTGGTTCTGAGAACCAGTTACTAATGGAACATAGAACCTGTTGTTAATTTAGGTTATTAGGACACAGAACCTGTTGTGAATTTATTTGAATCCCACCACTGAGTAAGACCGAATGAACACAATGGGGCTTACTTTTGAGTAGACATGGTTAGGTTTGTGCTCAAAGAGACAAATAAAAAGGAGATTAATTACTTGAACCTTCTGCAAGAAGAATATAATCTAAAACATTATTCAGTTACTGAAATAAGTCAACACTTGCCAAGGTAAAATTCTATTTTGATTAGTACACTCCTTATTTTATAGTCTGAGTATCTGAGCATGATTTTCAGCTGGCTAAAAATGACACCTTATTTAAGCATTACTTTGCTATCTATTTACATGTCCAGCTATGCCATAATTTGTATGGTTTTCAGCTTTCTCACTTAATTTCAGTCTTGCCTCTTATTCTTAAATAATGAAATTCTTTAGTGCCAAGTATGTCTACAGCTTGGGAAAATTTGATCTGAGTAACTATGAGCACAATCCTAACCATGTCTACTCAAAAGTAAGCCCCATTGTGTTCAATGGGTTTTACTCCCAGGAAAGATTGGAGCCTATGTCCATTTTTTTAAGCAAAAATATTCTCATTTATGACACAAAGTAATTCATTATGCTACTCCACATATATAAGAAAGGCTGTTTAAAAAAATGACCACAAAATCATGCACAACATCATATCCACAAAAAATATTAGAAAATTGATTAACTCACATGAAGCCACTTGTGGCAAATCATGGCATGTATCTATAAAATGTGCATCACTTCATTCAACTTCTTCCTGGAGTTAAGCATAAATTAAATATTGCAAGTTAGAAAAATGGACTGACCTTGGCTTAAAATAATTTAAAATTTGAGTAACAAAAAAATACATTGAATGTTTTAAAAGGGAAAAAACCTTTTGGGAAGGGAACAAGCAAAACATAGGTAAAACCAGTAATACTGGTTTTTGATGCACTTCCTCCCAAATTATGAATAAGAACTTGTCTGAGATCTTGGGTTCGTGAGGTTCACCTGGAGCTATTAATAAGGGAATATTTGCTTACTGATCTCTCGATGTCCTTGTGAATATTGATTACAAAGTTTTAGTGGTAAGAAATTTGCTGCATGCAGAGCAGTTAAAGTACTCTTCCATTTTTCATAATCACTGACTGTAATAGTTATACTGTATAGATAGTTATACTATTAATACTGTAGATAGATAGTTATACTATTATGATTTAGGAAAACAGATAATCCTAACAACTGGAATACCTTCATTACCTGAAATTATCAATGTGAGCTGGCCAATTGTCATCTATAGTATATTGATTCTCATCTATAGTATACAATTGTCATCTATAGTATACTGATTCTCATCTATAGTATATTATTACACCCTGTCCTTAATATCTTGGGCCCAAATGCACACCGGACAGATCTTTTATTCCTTCATTTTGTTCTCCAAGATTAACAATGAGTAGCTTGTGCAAAAATGAAGAGCTGCAAGCCAAGTTTGAACACTAGGATTGAACACCAATGACACACAGACTGCTATTTTACATGGACTGTCCTATGGCATCCACAACCAGACTGGTATTGAAAAAAGGCTCTAGATTTTAGATAGTTTGATTATTTTACAGGAAGATTTTGCATTTATATTTTTCTGCATTTAATGAATAAAATTAAAACAAGCTCTCCACTTTATATTCTGTGTCAAGCTCCCACAATATAAATTACAAAAATTATTGCCATTTATTTCCAACACTCCCAATCCGTAATGACCAGGAGGCAGTAAAACCACACATAAATGTTCACCTGGATCCAAACTGTCTGGTCTATCAAAATCCAAGCATGCGCTTTATTACAGAATCTACATGAACATCTTTAAGATGAAATGGGAAATAATGCATGCTTTATGTTCCAAGGTTAAAATCTGATCCATGCTTTCCTGGGTGTAATCTCCATTGACTGTAATGAGGCTTACTTCTGAGTAGACATGCACAGGATTGGGCTGTCAAAGGATATGCCCTACAATCCAGAGTAACTACGGGTGCACGTAAGAGACATTACGTGCACCCGTAGTTACTGCACCACCTAGTGAAAACCTATGGGAAATTTATATTGCAATCCAGAGTAAATTGTTCTTACACCGGAGCAAGGACTCCCCGTAGTTACTCTGGATTGTGCTCTAAGTCCCGTTAGCCAAAGCTCTCCAATTTGCAGCCACTTTCAAGACAAATCTGTCTGTCCAGGGGTTTGCTGAAATGGATCCCATAGTAAAATTTGAAGGGTTTTCAGCATGGTTTGCCCAAAGTATGATGAGAATGGGCTTGTTGAAGGCTTTAAGACAGTATAAATACAGCTGTCATGCAGGCAATTATGGGGATCAGACCACAGGTTAGCGATAGAGCACATGCCTTCCCAAAGAAGGTCCCAGGTAGAGCTGGCTCAAAACTGTCTGAAGCTCTGGAGAACTGCAACCTACCAACTACCTGACTTGGCATAAAACAGTTTTGTGTGTTCTTTACTAAAGAAACAAAACCTCAAGATCCAGAATCCCTGTCTCCCCACAACATCTGGAACCCTATTTAAAACACAACATCTGGAACCCTATTTAATTCCTGCAAAGCATACTAACAGTCCACATAGTCTATGCCGCTAGTTGATGGGTTTGGGGAGACAGCCCTCCAAGGCAACCTGAACCAGGGTGACCATATGTCAAAACTGCAAAAGACGGCAAGGCCCCCCAAAATGTAGGACACTCAAGAAAAATGTAAGACATGATCAAATAAAAGCCAAAAACACTCAGATATTTTGCTTTCATGTGGTTAATGTAAGCACTGTATTATTAAATTCAAATTTCTTAATTTTAAAAAGACTACATGGTGTCTGCTCACACAGAAAAGGAGGACAATGATTTTTTTCTAGGACACAAGGCTAAGGACATGTCCTGGAAAGAGGACATGTTGTCATCATGACCTGAAATCATCTCACTGTCCTTACTCCAGAATTGGGAAATTGGTTCGGATTGCGCCTTACGTCTTGCAAGGACATGGTGAGTATTTGTCACAAGTGCAAAAGAGGACAAGGCCTACTAAAATGTAGGGCATCCATGAAAAATGTAGGACATGACAAAACAAAAGCCAAAAACTTGCTTTCATGTGGTTGATTTAAACACTATATTACCTAATATTAAATTTAAAACTATTACATTGTTACATATCATTTATTAATTACAAGTAGGTTACATGCTGACTGCTCACAACAAAAAGGAGGACAATGAAGATTTCTTTTCCAGGACACAAGCTTTAAAAAGAGGATGTCTCCTGGAAAAAGAGGACATGTAGCCACCCTGTAGGAGGAGCTCCCACCACCTGGAATGGCTCTAAAGGAAAGAGCCCCATGAATGTTGCAAGAATTAGAGCCCCATCCGATGAAGAAGTCCCATTAAAGTCAATGGGGCTTACTCCCAGGTATATGTGGATAGGTAAATTACTCTCAGGTAAATTGGATAGGATCACAATCTCAGTTCTTTGCACCACCTCTGGTTATGCCACTGCCTGCCAATGCAAATATTATTTTGGAGAATAAGGTGGGGTGACCATATTCCATAAGCAAAAGAAGAGAACAGTTCCCTCTACAATGTAGGACACTTCAGAAAATGTAGGACATGACAACTTCAAAGCTCGAAACACTCAGATATATTGCTTTCATGTGGTCAGTTTAAACTGCAAAGTGCTTATTAGTAAATCTGAAATCATATCAAAGCTCAAAACCCTCTCTCTCACACACGTATGTTATATATGTTAACATATATATATGTTAACATATATATATATATGTTATATATGTTTATGTTACTTCCATGTGGTTAATTTAAACAATCTTTATATTCAATTTAAAACTATCACATCTAATTTATGAATTCCAAGAATGCTCACAAGGAGGACACTGAAGTTTTGGTTTTTTCCCTCCCCAGGACACAAGGCTAAAAATGAGGACATGTCCTGGAAAAAGAGGACAGAAGAAGACCCCAAAGTTGAGTCTCTCTGGCCCAAAGTGGGGCAATGATCCCCCTTCCCCCCACCCAGATCAGGAGGACCCCCCATCCCTCCCTCCTGGACGCCTGTCCCCTCCACCTGTTGGTCAATGTCATCCACCCAGGAGATGGAGATGGGCTTGGACAAGACTGGATCCTCCAGGAGGGGCTCCCAGCACCACCAGTGGCTGACACCAGACAGGGAAAAGGGGGCGATGGGTGGGTGGGTGGAGGGGGGGAAAGGGTGCCAAGTCCTTTAAAAAACATGTCACATGCTCAGATAAAGTTCAGCACAAGGGCCTCCCCCCAGCCTGCCCATTGGCCCAACAGCAGGCTATAGGGATGCCCTGCTCTTGCCATTGGAAGAAGCCCTTGCCAGTCAAGGAGGAAAGAGACGCGAATGCTACAAAGTTGCTGCGACACAAGCTAGAAAATGTAGCTCTCCTTAAAGCTGTAGAGTCCTTGGGAGGGAGAAACCCATTGCCTGTTATGGGGCTTACTGCTGAGTAGGCAGGTAGAAGAGAAGGGGGTGAGGCTGCAACCCTAGTCACACTTTCCTGAGAGTAAGACCCATTACCTGCCAGAGGGCTTACTTCTGAGTAGACACGCCTAAGGTGGACTGGAAGGCTCCAGTTCTATCTGCACTTTCCTGGGAGTAAGTCCCATTGAGTGCCATGGGGTTTACTCCTGAGTGACAGGCAGAGGTGAGGGGGTGTTGAGGCTGCAAACCTAGCCACACTTTTCCAGGGTGTAAGACCCACTGAGTGCCATGGGGCTTACTTCTGAGTAGACAGGTAGAGGAGAGGTGCTGAGGCTGCAGCCCCAGCTACACTTTTCCTGAGAGTAAGACCCATTGACAGTCATGAGGCTTACTTCTGAGTCGACATGCCTAATGTGGACTGGGTGTGAGGCTCCAGTTCTATCTGCACTTTCCTGGGAGTAAGACCCATTGAGTGCCATGGGGCTGACTTCTGAGTAGACATGCCTAGTGTGGACTGAGGCTCCAGTTCTATCTGCACTGTCCTCACCCATTGACTGTCAGGGGGCTTACTTCAGACATCCTAAAGCGGACTGGGTGTGAGGCTCCAGTTCTATCTGCACTTTCCTGGGAGTAAGTCCCACTGACTGTAAGTGATTTACTTCTGAGTAAACAAGAATGGGCTCTAAGGCTGCAGAAGTCCTTTCTATACTTTCCTGGGACTAAGCTCCAGTGACTATATGGGGACTTACTTCTGAGTAGGCAGGCCTAAGACTGGGCTGTTGCACATCTGGCTGAATAATACTTGATGGTGACAGGTCTCTGTCCTAAAGGAAAATGGCTCTCCCACAAATCCTCCCCCAAGAAAAAAATCCTCTAGCCGAAGCTGGTGCCCTTGGAGCGGGTGATCCTCTCCCCACCATCCAGGGAGAAGCCCCTCTGAACAGAATAGGGCTGACTTCTGAGTAGACCTGCAGAGGCAGGAGTGTGCCCTAAGTTGCCTTCACTGTCTAATGGAGGCAACATCCAGACTGCCTGCTAGGGGGAGGAGATGGTGGTTTCCAGAGTGTCCTTCCCCCCCTCCCAGTCTCTAGGAGACATTAACTCTACCTGTACCAAGGTGAGTGCTGGGGGGGGGGGGAGAACTCTTGCCTTCTGCGCCCCAAACACCTCCTCTTGCTGGCACTCAAAGCCATTTCCATTGCATTCCAAGACCGATCCTGGCCAGGCAGTGGCGTAGCTAGAGGGGGGCGAGGCACTAACTTTGGGGTGCGAATGGCTCCAAAAAGGAGAGACGGGGCGCAATAAAGCATACACATATATGCATTATTGCACTCTTATTATATATATAACTAAAACTATTTCTATTTTTGTATATAAACATACACACAGATTTTATATATATAAAATATATATAAATATATATATAAAATATATATAAAATATATATAAATCAATATATATATGCATTGCATTTGTATTATATATAAAATATTATATATATATACACACAAGCTATATATATACACATACATACACATATATACACACACATTATACATATATGTATATATATATGCATACATATATATATACACACACACACATATATATGTGAAAATGAAAACGTGGAAGAGATTTGGAGACCACTCCTCTGCACGTCTACTCAGAAGTAAGTTCCATGCTTGTCATGCGGCTTACTCCCAAGTGTAGACAGGACTGCAGTTTCACATCCTACTGCTCGGCATGTCTACTCAGTTCCATTCTAGTTAACTCTCAGTTAACAGTGCAAGCCTAAGCATGTCTACTCAGAAGTAAGTCACATTGTGTTCAATAGTACTTGCTCCCAGGAAAGTGTGGTTAGGATTGCAGTTTAGGAGTGGAGAGCATTGCAGGCTCAGAGCCCAATCCTATGCCTGCCTACTCAGAAGTAAGTCCATTCTTGTCAATGGGCCTTACTCCCAGGTAAGTGGGAATCGGATTGCAGCCTTACAGCCCAATCTCATGCCTGTCTACTCAAAATTAAGTCCCATTCTAGTCAATGGGGCTTACTCCCAAGTAAGCGGACAGGATTGGGGAAAGAGTGGCTAGCAGGGCGCCCAGGTTTCCATGGGTGTCCTCTCCGCCCCCAAATGTTGACAGCCTCCCCTCCCCTCCCCTCCTTTCCCTTCCTCCCCTTCCCTTCCCTCCTCTTCCCCGGAGCACACACCCTTCTGGATCCCGTTGATCTCCATGTAATACCCGGACAAAAATAACTCCCGGGAATCAACTTTAATGAAATTCCAAGCAAGAATTCCCTGGCAAGAGAGGTTGTAAAAAATAAAAAATAAAACAAATAATAATACAACAACAACAAACAAGGGCAGCACCAAAGCAGGCTCCACAAGGAAGCTTTCAAGGCACACCAAAACAACCCTTGGGGTCAGATCCACACGAGTGTCAAACTCGGGTATGGGGTGTTTTCTTACTAATAGGGGCAACTCCTCAAAAGGGTGAAAAGCAATCGATGCGCATTTCCAGCCCCAAAACTCAACCCTCCCAAGCCCAAGAGGCCCAAGTGTTGCCTGCGCCTCCCCCCCCCCCACCGTCACCATCCTAAGAACCCGATCCTGTGCATTACTCACATGGAAGTGCATTGGAATCAATGGCACTTACTCCCAGGGAAGGCTGTTAAACCCAACCTTACGCATGTCTGATCAGAAGTAAGCCCCATTAGTATAAATGGGGCTTACTGCCAGGAAAAGAGATAGGATTGTGTTGTTAGAATCCAACCCTATGCATGTCTACTCAGAAGTAAATCCTATTAGAATCAATGGGGCTTAGGAAAAGAGTTGGATAAAGATTGGGCTGTTAGAACCCAATCCTTTGCAAGGCTTGCTCAAAAGTAAGTCCCATTATCGTCAATGGGACTTACTCCAAGGAAAGAGTGAGACAGGATTGGGTTGTTAGAACCCAACCCTATGCATGTCTACTCAGAAGTAAATCCCAGTAGAATCAATGGGGCTTACACTTAGGAAAAGAGTTGTATAGGATTGAGTTGTTAGACATGTCTTGCTCAGAAGTCAGTCCCAATAAAGAGGCTTTACTCCTAGAAAACTGTGGCTAGGATTGGGCTGTAGGCTAGAATCCTAGCCACTTTTCACTAACTGGGAGTAAGTCCCATTGAACACAGTGGGGCTTACTTCTAAGTAGACAGGCAGTACGTTTTCCATTGGATCTATGCCCTGGAAGTGCCCGACTGTCCCCAAAGTCATTGGTGTCACCCCTTCATTTCCTCTCCCCACCTAGTTGCGACTCACCTTCATTTTTCCTGCTCCCCCCTTTCGATGCACGTTGGAGGGAAGACCTTCCAGGTGTGGGACCCGATCCTTGGGGCCCGATCCTTGGAGTTGAAGGTTAGATCCTGGAAGCAAGGAAGGAAGGAAGAGAAGATTTGCCTGCTTGCTTGTGCTGGGCTGTGGGTCCCCTCGGATCACCTCCTTGGGTGACAGCTCTGGGGGGGTCACATCTCCAGGCGGTGCTTGGGGGGCTTGGGGGGCAGCAGGGAGGGAAGCCTGGAGCCGGCAGGTGGGACAATCCTGGAGATGGGAGATTCCTTCCCCTGCCGTCCAGGGGGGCAGGATCATGTCATTCCAGGTAAGGCTCCCATCAGATCTGCGCCAGCCAAGGGAAGAAGTAGATGGAAGGGAAGGGAAGGGGGACACACGCAGAGCCCCTCCTGGGGCTGGAAACTTTTCTCCTCCTCCTCTCCTCCTCCTCTTCCTCCCCTCTCCACCTTCCTCCTCCCAGGGGCTCTTCTCCTTGCACACTCACCCAGCCAGGCTGCTGTTGGAACGGGTTCCTGGAGCTGCTGGAGGGGAGGGAAGCAGGGAGAGGAGGAGGAGGAGGAGGATGAAGAGGAGGAGGAGGAGCAGGAGCATCAAGCGCCCTCCCTCTTTCCTCCTCACTCTGCCCTCCCTCTTCTCCTGGGCGCGCAAAAGTGCTGGAGCGCCCCAAGGACCAGCTGGCTGAGCCTCTTATGCCTGCCTACTTAGAAGTAAGCCCCATGATAGTCAATGCAGCCTACTCCTAGGTAAGTGAGGACAGGGTTGCAATCCGCCCAGGATGCAATCCCAGCTTCAGTTACCCGAGAGTAAATCCCATTGGATTTAATGGGGCGCAGGATCGGGCCCCCCCTCACCAGTTCTCAGCCTTCTTCTCTGCTTATGCCTTACTTACCTGGGAGCAAATCCCACTGGCTGCAATAGGATTTATTTCTGAATAGACACTCGCAGGATCGGGCCCTCACTCCCCAGTTCTCAGGCTCTGCCCATGCCTCACTTACCTGGGAGTAAATCCCATTGGCTGCAAGGAACTTACTTGTGAGTAGACACGCGCAGGATCGGGCCCCACGCCCCAGTTCTCAGCTTTCTTCTCTGCCCATGCCTTACCTGGGAGTAAATCCCACTTGTTGCAATAGTATTTACTTCTGAGTAGACACGGACAGGATCAACCCCCAGCCGCCAGTTCTCAGCCTTCTCTGTCCATGCCTTACTTATTTACTTTGGAGTAAGTCACATTGACTAGGATGGGACTTACTTCTGAGTAGACAAGGGCAGGATATGGCCCTCAACCACAAGCAGCAGCCCCCCTCCTCCCCAGTTCTCAGCCTTCCTCTCTGCCTATGTCTCACTTACCTGGGAGTAAATCACATTGACTAGGATGGGACTTACTTCTGAGTAGACAAGGGCAGGATCTGGCCCTCAACCACAAGCAGCAGCACCGCCCTCCTCTCCAGTTCTCAGCCTTCCTCACTTCCTATGTCTCACTTACCTGGGAGTAAATCACATTGACTAAAATGGGTCTTACTTCTGAGTTGACATGGGCAGGATCGGGTCCTCAGCCAGGCTAATAGCCCCTCACTCTAGATCCCTTCGTTTCAGAACTTGACCAGAGTGAATGGAAGGCATCACTGCAGAAGAGAACCAGGCACCCCAAAATGTGGGGCATCGAAGAGGAACACAGGACATGGCAAAAGAAAAGCCAGAAACTTTAGATGTCTTTAAACTTTAGATTTATATTTAGAAAATATAGATGTCTGAGGGTTAATTTAAATACAGTACTAGACTGCTTATTATTAAATGTAAAATTATATTGCATATAATTATAAGAAGGCTCTGTGCTGTCCGGCTGGATCCAAACGTTTCTGCTCTGCCTTTCCATTGGACTAATTCAGTGGCATAGAGAGGGGGGATTTGCTGCTTGGGTAATATCCTATCCTCCATAACAAACTAACCCAGGCTTTCGTGCTTCGCATGCAGCGTATGCAGCGCCAAGCATGATACCACAGTCTTCCAAGACTGACAGAGGCCTGCTGTGCTATCCACAGGACCCCCTTGCTCTGAAAAGGAGGACATTTCATTTTTTTCCCCAGGCTAATAAAAGAGGACATGCCTTGGAAAAAGAGGACATCTGGTCACCCTGCCCTGGGTGTTCTGTGTTCATCCCTGTATTCATGGCAGCATTGGAGACAGATGAAACCCCCAAATCAAGTCTTTATTCTGTTCAAAATCTGGTGGGATTAAAGGGTGTGATTTAAAGAGGCTAGTTTCCTTAGCCTGTTCTCACAGTGTGATGTCCTCATCTCAGATGTGAAATGGGATAAAAGATCTTAATGGGTCCATACCAGGAGTGGTTGACCTTTCAAAGGCTCCTGGACCATCAGTAATTGTGTAAAGGACATTTCAGCAAGTCAGTCATACAGCAGGTTGGCTATAGAAATGGTCAAATGGTTGGTCATACATTTAATAAAGTGGAACCTTCCCATGATCTACCACCAATGACTTGTTTCCATCTACTCCAGTACAAAAATCACAGATCTGCCAGTTCCAAAGCAGGCATCCCAGTCAGGCAATGATCTTCATGCCAGTTACAAATAACTTCCCAATGTCTCCTGTTAGATGGCAAATTGCACTCATGTCCATGTCTCAGAGGTAGAGATTATCATAAGACATTTGGCTGGAGTCTACCATCTGTCATCATCATCATCATCATCATCATTTTTGCACCCAGTATTAGGTTACAATCAGTCTCTCTGCAATCACAGATCAACAATTTTGTATCTTTTGTAGTGTGGGTGTGAATATTCATTTTTTATAAGAAGATCACCAAATCCTCAGTGAAATTTCAAAGTTTCCATCCCCATATATGGAATACATATATGTAATAATCAAAGATTCAATTTGTCTATGAAACTCCCACTGTGCAGGGAAAGTGCATGGGGTTTTCATACCTATATCCCTATTAGATTTTTACATGCACACACACACACCAGGCTGATATTAGAGCACAATCCTAACCATGTCTACTCAAAGGTAAGCCCCACTATGTTCAATGGGTCTTACTCCCAGGAAAGTGTCTTTACAATTGTAGCCTTAGATTGAACACAATGGGACTTCCTTTTGAGTAGACATACCCTACAATCCAGAGTAACTATGGGGGCATGTAAGAGACATTACGTGCACACGTAGTTACTGCACCACCTAGTGAAAATCTATGGGAAATTCATATTGCAGTCCAGAGTAAAGTGTTCTTACACTGGTGCAAGGACTCCCCTTGGTTATTCTGGATTGCACCCTTCACTAGGATTGTGCTCTAAAATACTTACAGTGCAATCCTATTAGTGTCTACTCAGATGGAAGTTCCACTGAGTTCAATGAGGCGTAATTCCAGGAAAGTGCTCCTAGGATTGCAGCCTGCGATAACAATTTTTCAGTAAAATTAGTTCACAGAGCAGTTTACGTAGTTTTACAAATCAATGTATGTCCGCAATTCTCAACTGGTTCAAATAAAAAGGTTGCAAAAGAGATGCCAGCAACATGCATTGGAAAAGAATACTATACTGCGGTGAAGATCGGCAGGTGCTCTTCTCCTGCTAAAAGACCCTAAAAGGTCTCGCTCTGCCCAGGTAATAGGTGAATAATATATAATAATAACTTTGTAGATAAAAGCATATAAAGTTATACCATATTTACTCAAATCAAATGCGCCATTTAATCTAATGCACCATTGAATCTAATGCACACCCGATACTTATAATCAAAACACCGTATTTATGCAAATCTGATTAACCATCAAATTGACTGGATTTTGGAGTCTCTTGATTTTGGAGACTAAATTCAGCTAAAAAGGGTGAGCATTAGATTTGAGTAAATACAGTATATTAAACTTTAAGCTGTTCCTCTTCCTTTCTGCCTTGCTGCACAAACAAGTTCACATGTATTGGTGACCAAGTTCACATGCATATAGCCAAGTTCACATGATTGGTGACCAAGATCTACTGCGTTTGACAACCAAAATGAGCAAGCAGGTAGAGCATCAAGGGTAGAGAAGCTAAATAATCTGGGTTTCCTCAGTTACTAAGAGGACAATTCTATGCATCTCTACTCAAAAATCCCATAGTCAAAATCCCTACAAAAAAAAAAATCCCTACTCAAAAATTCCATATAACTGCGGCTTACACACAAGAAAGTGCATATAAAATTATAAATTGCATTGACAGAGATGGTAGAAGATTATTTTTCTCTATTTCTCTTAATATAATAATTCAGGGTAATAATCAGATAATGTGAGTTCATGAGAGAAGATAGTAAGAATTTCATTACACAATGCCTATTTGCATAGTTCTTGAATAGCATTTGAATTGCATAAGTATGTGGGCAACACGCCTATTAAGGTGCTACTATGATGCTATGTTGGTACTTAGGTACCAGCTATGGTACTTGTGTTGACTGTCCATAATATGATATATGTCTCAAAATACAAGATGCTACAGGGAAGGCTATCATTTCCATCTCCTTATTAACATTTTAAGCAGGAATTGTTTGGTCAGTGTGGAAAATAAAATAATCCAGTGGGGGGTTTCAGAGGGTTCTCACAGGTTCTATAGAACCCTTTGCTAATGAGCACCTGGTTCTGAGAATGTTACTAATGGGACATAGAACCTGTTGTTAATTTAGATTATTGGGACATAGAACCTGTTGTTAATTTATTTGAATCCCACCACTGGACTAATCCTGCAGAACCTTTCTGATGTGTGTCCTGTTTTTTCAATAAACTTCAGAATACCTTGTTAGCTGCCTTCCTGTATATCTAAATTCTTAGGAATAATCACACTGAAGACATATCTAGAGTTCCTGTAATAATCTTTTTTTAAGCAGCCATCTGGTATAATCTCATGAATCTTATTAATTTGTAGGGAGTTATGTTCTTGAAATAATTAGAAATGAGTGACTTCAAAAAGTATTGGATTCACTGTTATGATATACAAAGGATGGTACCTCATAAAAAAAGCAGGCCTCCGTCAGTCTTGGAAGACTATGGTATCGTGCTGGGCGCTGCATACGCTGCACGAAAGCCTGGATTGGATTGTTATGGAGGATAGGCTGTTACCCAAGCAGCAAATCCCCCCTCTCCACGCCACTGAATTACTCCAATGGAAAGGCAGAGCCAATACAATTGGATCCAGCTGGCGTCGCACAGCTGGGCTAAGGACAGGAGCTCACCCTGTCTTGTGGGGCCAAGCCGGGTCTCGAACCCTGGCCTGCTGGTTAACAGGCACAGTGTCTTAACTGCTTGCGCCACCCACAGCCCTAGAATACCTTATGCTGGAATGCAAGATCATCGGGGTCCTGGATGCAGTGCTATCCTAATCTCCATTTAGGCCATTTTAAGCCCCAGCAAGAATCCTGTGCTGATCTGGGGGTTTTAGAAAAATACAATTTGTTGTATTGTATTTTTTGTATTTTGTATTTGTAAAAAATACAATTTTACAAAATGCACTTTGGGATGGGGGGGTTAGATCAATGGTCAGGCATACACCAACCTTCCCACACCATCAAGGGAAGATAGGCCGGATTGCACCCAATGCAATCTAAATTTCCCAATTTCTCAGTTTTTGATGAGACCCAATGAGACCCAATGTCTCAGTTTTTATTCTGACAAAGACTTGCAAAAAACAGAATTGTTATTTTTGCAATCACATATAAATGCATATTTAAGAGAATTCAATAGAATTTTGCAGGATATGTTTCATATTTAAAATTCAAATTTAAACTTCAATTCATATTTAAAATTCAATTAAAAAATAAGATATAGAAGTCTGCTCAGACTTCCACGAGGGATTTTGCTGTCACATATCCAAGTGGATTTCTTTTATTTTTCCAGTATATTTAAAATTTTTTAGGTAGTTATCTTTTTAATATCATCATTAGGGGTCTCATCCTAGTTTTGCAAGCTGCCTTGAGGGTGGAGTACTAAGTACCTGGTTTGAGAGAGCCCTTTTGATTAAATTAATCAAATCACAAAATAAAAGTATCTCATTCCAATGATGGTCTCTGAATATGCTCTGCTCTTCTCAGCAATTCAAATAATCAATAAACCCATGTTACCTTGTGGTAATTTGCAGGAAGTGGATTAAAGTAAGTTGTAATATAATTTGAATGGATCTTTTCATATGAGTTCCCCATCCCCTAATTTAGGATTTGTGTGCCACTTGTATGTTGCTAAAATCTGAAACTAAAATATGGGTATTTCGGCAAAGCAAACGCAAAAAGTGTTGCCTAATCAATGTTCAAATCCGTACCCTCAGGCAACACTGTCAAAATAGATCCAGCTCTTCGTGGTGTCTCCATGTCACAAAAAATATCAGCCTGAAAGCAGGGTGACCAGATGCCAAACCCAAAATTCCTGAACCCCAAGGCCAAAATTCCTACCTGCTGAAAAAAATTGCCAATAAATGTATTTTTTTGTTTTTATTTTTTGGTTTTTTGACCATAACGTTTGATAGGAAGGAGATATCTCAAAACTGATTTTTGCATTGGGTTCTACTCTTCAATACGGATCCAACGACATATGGCATGATGGGGTACTGTGCACCATCACGAAGTTTCAAAATGAAGCCAGAATGTAGGACAATGATGCCAAAATGTAGGACACCCAGACAGGAGGCTAAAAATCTGGACAAATCCAGGTTTTTCCGGTCATCTGGTCACCCTGCCTGAAAGAGTTTCTCGTGTTTTTAAATGGAAACATCCCAAATCCATCATCAAATCACACTTCATATCTATGCTGCTTATAGATATATACTTGTATCACAGAAGTCATGAATGCAACTCCTTTTGACATCTTTCTTTATTCAGGTCAGAAGCATATACACGGGTATAAAATTTTCAAAAACCATTAAAAGAAAGTTAGTTCGATGTCATTTGCCCAAAAATGGACTACCTCCACAGCTTTTTCTTTTGACAACAAAGATCTTCCTCTGTTACATATAGAAAGACACCGTATGCACTGGAGCATGTGTAATGTGATTTGTTCTTCATAGCATTCACACAGCCTTGTGCCATAATAAATATGGATCATTCAGTAGGTCTTTACACACCAATGCAATTGTAAAGACTCTTTCCTGTGAGTAAGACCCATTGAACACAATGGGCCTTACTTTTGAGTAGACATGGTTAGGATTGTGCTCTAAGGCTACAATCCTAACTTCCAGTTAGGCTGACCTAAGCCCTGGCTGTTCTGGGGGTGTTTCAAAAGTGCTGTAAGGCTCTTCTGCACCACTCCAACATCCCCACACCACTCTGTAGAGATATGCTAGGTGAGTTAGGCCAGCCTAAATTTCTTAGGATTGTGTCCATTAATCCTCAGTAATGTTCTTCTATAATGAGGATGAAAGCTGCAGTAGCTCAGAGTTGTATTGAAAAAGGCAAGCTGGATCCAGTGCAATTCTTGGGGTCACTGCAGCAGGAAAAGGGAAGCTTTTCCCCTTACCTGGGGTAAGGGAAGAACAATGGCAATAGGTCTACTTAGATCTACGTAGATCTGAGTTGATGGGAGGAACTGGAGGAAGGGCTTCTAGGCATGGCACCTAGAATAGTCAAGAGTCCCTTGCCAGTGTTCTACTCCAAGGGTCTCCAAGTCTTTTAACTAATGGGTCACATCAAATACCGTGTGCGGTATGGTTTTGAAGGCCAGAAAAAAATACAAAATTTAAATAAACATTTTAAAGATAGAACTTGAATGAATGAATGAATGAATGAATGAATGAATGGGCTCAAATTTCCAGGACTTCTCCAATATATCAGAAAAATAAAGCACATTCTCAAATGGCCCTGCATTCCCTCATTTACAGTTTTCCCAGTAATGTGCTTATTCAAATCCCACAAACTTGCTTTAAGGATCACCCTAAAAGAACGTTATAGGCAATCCCAAATTAATCTGTGACTGAGAAGCATTCCTAAACAGCAGGAGTATTGAGTGATCCAGTTCAATTGATCCTATTTTTCCCAGTTAGAAGATACTGAATCCAGTTTCAGAATTGTGGACTAAAACTACAAACACATATGAAGGCTTTCTAGTAAAATTATGCTACAGTAATATTGATTTAGAGGTCACATTGAAGTTGCTGGAGTGGGCTTCATGTGGTGTCAGCTCTTTATGATGCACTATTTTGTATGAAAATGGATGGCTTCAATATTATCTCTATGCCACTGCTAGGATTATTTAACTGTGGCGTTGTTACAAATCTCACAGAGGGGGATAATTCATGTGATAAGTTGGTTCGCACAAAGCCTCTAGTTGCCATTCAGAGGCATTTTCCTACAGCCTCCATGTGCCATAGCATGAGATGTGGTCTCAAGCCAGACACCCACCGAGCTACTCATTGATACATCTGACTGCTACTTTTATTAATTGTATCAGCACAGGGATGACTTCCGAAAGAATGAAAGGAGTTGGGCCTGGATACTGAGCTTTCCCTTGATTCCGTGGGAGGCTAATCTTTCTATTTGTGCCTTACAGGAGCAACAGGCAACGTCTATATTTTTAGCAAACCTTTCACAGCTGTTGCTACTATAATATCCTGAACATTCAAATGACACTCTAAAAGTTATGAATTAAAAAGGCCTCAGGTCATTGTAGATGTGCTTTCAAATAAAAGTGATCACTTTCTAAAATGGAACAAGTGTACAAATAAATATATATATTAAATTCAACAGATTTAAGATTAACACTATCATTTCTGAATGGTCTCTGTGGTGTAGAGAGGGGAACATGCAAGAGCAGCACAATGAATGTTTCTCAGAGGCTACAATCCAGAGCAACTAAGGGAACTTTCACACTGATGTAGTTACGGTGTCACCTATGGGAAACCTGTGGGAAATGAGCAATCTAGAGTGGAAATGCCTCTTACGCCTTCCTGTAGTTACTCTGGATTACTCTGGGTACATACTCTGGGTACATCACAGATTAATTTGGGATTGCCCATAACTTTCTTTTAGGAAATTTAGGGTGATCCTTAAAGCTAGTTTGTGGAATCTGAATAAGCACATTACTGGGGAAACTGTAAATGAAGGAATGTAGGTACATTTGAGAATGTGCTTTATTTCTCTGGGAATTTGAGCTCGCTCATTCATTCATTCATTCATTCATTCAACTTCTATCTTTAATATATTTAGTGAAACGCATCCAAGGATGAAACCCCTCCCCAGCACTGGCATGAGTGTTATGATGCATATTTAAATAAGCGGGGTCATCTTTTAAGCCAGGCACAACAATGGTAACCCAAAATGATTTTGTGATTACCTACTGCAGCCATGCAGTAATAAGTGACTGCTCCGAGCATCATTCTGTAATTTTCAAGTAGGTCAAGAGTAGCAGTGAGGACATTTCAGTTGAGAAATTCTCTTCCCTTCCATTAGATTTTATAAGAAAGGTTAACTCGTGTCAGATACATGACATTGAAAGCAATAGTCAGACAATCATAAATGTTCCCAAAGATAGAGATAAATGTGCTATGGGATAATGCAGTGCAAAACAAGATTACGCTCGGGTTCAGCAAGTGTTACATTTCCCTTCCACCCTCCAGCCAGAGTCTAAATTGGGGATAGCAGGAGGGATGGTGCAGGGCCAAACCAGTCTACTGTACAGAGTTATTTAATAGTCATGTGCCTTATTTTGAGAGACTAATGCAAGCAGATGCAGTTTTGAACAAATTCCAGTTCAAGCAGCTGGACATTTCCTATTCTGCACTTGCTCGATTCAAATCTATCCCACAGATCATCACCGTTCTGTGTGTTATTTTTAAAACTTTTGTTACTGATTGATTTATGACAGAAGGGAAGCTGTGACTTGCTAGAAGCCACACTCTCTGACCTAGAAGCCTTCCTCCTACACTCATATGTATGTGGGCTGAGCTAGTATATTGAGGTCAGGGTACTCTGTCCATATGTAAAAGCAATTATCTTATTATTTTCATATGTTCCAAGGTCAAGCTCTGGTATTTTAAGCCAATTGTAAGACTTAAATCCTGGGTCAAACCGAGCCCTGACTATGCTTCTTCACCACAGGCCAAATTTTAGAGGCAAGTAAATGCAACCTCTTTTTCTTGATAGATCTTTAAATACATCCCATAGTTCATCCTAGGTGAGAATCTCAAATTTGCTATATTATTTTATTAACATCATCTAGACTCCCAATTCCTTCTTTCCATTTTGAATGAATAATGAAAAATAAATATGTAAACATTTCATACTGTATGTTTATGTTCTGATTTTCATGAATATTTAATTCACCGTCTATTTTTAACCACTAGTTTCCGAACTCAAATTTATATACTTGAATGATTTAGCTGAATTACAGGACATGCTCCCTTTTAACCTAGTTTCTTTCCCCCCACCCTGGATGCTTTTTTAATGGCAGAAGCAATAAATGTTGTTGAACCACTTCCAAGGATAGTACAGTAACACTGCTAATGCATATTGACATTAGCAACCACTGGCTTGTGCTGAGGGCCTGAATATGTATTTGAAAACATATTTCTGACATTTTTTTTACTTTTGCATTTTATTCAGAGAGTTCAAAACCCATGACTGAAATATGAAGACTTATTGACAGTGATGGCAGAAGCTCAGAGCTGAGATCTCAACAAAGGCTGAGTACAGCAAGGAAATGTGTGAGCAGAAAAAAGCAGCAGGCAGGCTGCAAGCAGGTTGGAAAAGTAAGGGAACAGTCCTAACCTACTTTCCAGCACTGATCTAACTGTAATATATCCCCAAGATCAGGGAACAAAAATGCCCTTACTTTGACTGCCTGCCTACTGCAAGATGCCACGCACATCACATTGCTGTGCACATCACATTGGCACAGCTATTTCAGTTCTGGAAAGTTGGTTAGAATTGCATCATAAGCATGCATCTATGTGTGCATCCATGTGTGCTTGCATGCTTATGATGCACACACACACACACACACACACACACACACACACACACACACACACAGGGGTTAGGAACAACTGAAACGATGTAGCACAATAGCCAATTAAAACATGCACCAAGATCCCCACATTGGTAACTGACCGATTTATGTCCCAGGATATTTTACATCCATGGTCAGGACAACTTCATTTCAGGAGAAATCATAAAAAGTTGGGTACCACCATCTTGGATTGGAGTACTCAGACTGGAATTCACACTTTCCTGGGAGTAAGTCTCATTGAACACGTTGGGACTTACTTATGAGTAGAGATGAATGCGCTCTGACATCACAATGATATCACTTTCTGTATGATGCTCTGCTAACCGGGCAAGAGGCACTCTTTCAAGTGGGGTTCATCTTTTATTTAGCAGGGGAAGAGTAGATGGACCTTCTCACCTCAGCAGTGTCTCCTCTAGTGGCTTCCACTGATATTCTTTGACTTCTTTTTCGATTGTGAGCCCTTTTGGGACAGGGGCCTATTTGCCATTAGCTATTTCATTTTCTCTGTAAACCACTTTGTGAACTTTTTCTTGAAAAGTGGAATATAAATACTGTTGGTTGGTTGGTTGGTTGGATGTCAGTTCTGGCCGTGACAGCACTTCTAAGTTGATGACATAACTCGGAAGAGTGGGGTCCTGGACAGATTGTCATTCTCAGAAGATTGTCCCTGGCTGAAAAGCTTTAGAATAACTGCTTTACATTTTGCAAAGGAGCCTTCATCCAATCCAAACCCATCATCATCTGCAATGTTTTTGTCAATAGAGATGCTGATGACTGGAGTCTTGGAGAAGAATGTTCTCCAATCTTGGAGAAGAATGCTGAGAACTTGTAAAAGCCTCTTTGGATGTCTCAACAGGAGAGGAAAACTTTTCAAGCTCTTGCCCAATCTGGATGAAATTCCAATCCACAACAAGCAGATGCTGGACATTGTCATCATATGGCACAAACCCTGAAGAAGTGTAGGACCGTGGAAGTGTTTGCAGGATGACCATATACAATGGAGAACAGAATTCCTGTACCTTTAACCATTGCATAGAAGAGAGAATTTAGGCAGGTTCAAGGTTCCCAGACCTCGAGTTTTTTTCTGGAGGCTCCAGGAAATTGGGCCCCTGGACCAGGGGACAGGGATGGATCCTTGCTCATCCAGAAAATGGAGGGGTGGTAGGACGCTCTGGAGGGATTAGGGGTTGCCCTGGGTAGGCAAGGCTTAGTAATGGCCAACCAGGCAGTCACTTCCTTCAATAGTGTGGCTACACAGACACCCGCAGCTCTAATCAGGAAGCAGTGCTTCCTTAAGGGTGATCCAGACATGGGTGAAGCATCCACCCCTGGGATTGGGTTGTGCACATCTCGACTTTCACTCTCCCAGAGGTGTGCGCAGCCAGGAGCAGCTCCACGGGACCTGAATCTCCACAGGACCAGCTCCACATGCCTGGATCACACCTTAAAGAAGCGCTGCCTAGGTTAGAATTGCACCTTAAATCATTGTTGTAGCTCAACATTTGCTTGCTGTGTCTTGGATTTGTAAAAACGGGATAGTTAAAACTATTCCTTGTTCTATGTATGTTCTATCCTCACCACTGTGTCTATACTTTACTATTCAATGTTAATGTGAAGGATAGGAGATAACCCTTTATATGAAGCATAGGAAGTAAGCACAGGGGAACTGAGCAAATTTCAATGGGGGCAAAGAAAGAAAATATAAGGAGCCAGACAGATTAGGACAATGGGACAGAAAACAATGCAGGCTTTATAGCAAATCCTTTGAGAGTTAATGGCAGTCTTTCTATTGATTTCAGAGGATTTGGGATTATGGCCAAAAGGAGATTATCTCATGAGACTATGTATAAGTAAGGGAAAGTTAAACTGAAAAAAATAACAGTAACTATGAAACGGGAATTTGGGAGAAATCCCAAAAATCTGACAAACATGTGAACCTGTATTAATGGACTGGTGTGATGCAGCAGATAAGATAGGAGATCTATCATAACTAATGGAGCAGCCAAGATATATTTGGGCACAATCCTAACCACGTCTACTCAGAAATAAGCCCCATTGTGTTCAATGAGTCTTACTCCCAGGAAAGTGTCTTTAGGATTGCAGCCTTTGTGTTCCATGATAATAAAAAAATGTAGTAAAAAAATAAAGTGTGAAGAGGAGACAGATATCTCCAAAATGGACACATGCTATGGAGCTGCAAGCCAATGATATCTCCTAAGTGTATATCACACATTGTTAAGAAATGTACTGTACAAGTCCACACCATGCTTGAGGCTCATATCCAAAAGTCAAATTAAGCCCTTTGCTCCAGAGCAGTTAAGGTGACTTTCCATAAGATAACAGAGGGTGATGTAACTGCATGGACCTGTAACTGCTCTGGATTTTGCCCATAGATAGATAAATAGATATAGTTGTTATCTCAATTTTTTCTTCATACTGCACTTGCCTATTTTAATTGCATATTCATTATTATTATTATAACTGTTAATATGTGCAGTAGAAAAAATTCAGACTAAAAACATAAAGATGTCTTTTATTAATTGCGTATTAATTATCTATGTATTAATTTTATTTTATTAATACATTTTTTATTATTTTAACAATTATTATTTCATTAATAAAATTTTATTTTATTTCATAAAATTATTTTATTAATAAAATAAGATTTTATTAATAAAATCTATGTATTAATTTTATTAATTTTAGGGCTGTAGGTGGCGCAAGCAGTTAAGACACTGTGCCTGTTAACCAGCAGGCCAAGGTTCGAGACCCGGGTCGGCCCTACAAGACAGGGTGAGCTCCTGTCCCTAGCCCAGCTCTGTGACGCCAGCTGGATCCAATCGTATTGGCTCTGCCTTTCCATTGGACTAATTCAGTGGCGTGGAGAGGAGGGATTTGCTGCTTCGGTAACAGCCTATCCTCCATAACAATCCAACCCAGGCTTTTGTGCTTCTCATGCAGCGTATGCAGTGCAGAGCATGATACCATAGTCTTTCAAGACTGACGGAGGCCTGCTTGAATTTTATTTTATAAAATAAAATAAATTTTATTATTTTATTATATAAATACATTATTTATATATTTATTATATAAATTATATAATAAATATATCCTTTTATTAATTGCATATTCACCATTATTTTAACTGTTAATATGTCCTACAGAAAAAATTCAGACTGAAGACATAAAGATGTCAACAAGCAAAGAATGATTTACAAACCTAACGACTTGAAAATATCCAGAAAAGATAAGGCATGCAAGTTATGTCTACTTGCTAGAGTAACTGGTTGCACAACATTCATTCTCCTTTTGGCTACAATCCTAAGAGCACTTTCCTGGGAGTAAGCCCCAATGAACACAATGGGGCTTACTTTTGAGTAGACATGATTATGATTGTACCCTTAGTCTAACATAACTAGAATCTGCTGAATATTCTCTTTTGTACTGAAGAAACGAGTTGGATAAAACCATAGTTGAATGAGCTTCTAGGATTCGGGGAAACACAATGGATTAAAATTCTGATTATTTGCTCTGTATAACATCCAATAGGTTACAATTGTAGCAAATTCAGTTTGTGTAAAGGTTGCTTATCACTTCCACTGTGTATACTGTCCGAATTTCTATCCCTTTGGAACAGATTCGGGTGCACTAAATCTTTTTGACTCAAATATAAAATGAAATTTACTTATTTATTTATTAGCAATTTTAATGGTGTTTTATTCTTCTCTGATGTTAGCCGCCTTGGGCTCCCTCTTGTAGGGGAGGAAAGGCGGGGTACAAATTAGGAAAATAAAAAATAAATAAGTCAATTTATGATGTCTGATTATTTCTTTCATGAGGACTTAGTTTTGGTTTAGTGTTAGAAACTACTTCTGTTTTGCCTATAAGTCCGGGGTCTTTTACAGCTGGAGAAAGGATGTTAGGTTGAATGGGGCTGTGAGACCCAATGATGTTTCCTCAGGAAGACTTTATGGGAGTGAACTGCTCATGCTTAGGTTCTAGAGTCTGGACAAATGCAATCAAAGTCTATTACTTTAATTGGGAATTCCTAAACAGTTTTGTATGTTCATATTGAGGCCAGACCAGAAAGTATAGGCATCCCCCACTTTCTGACTGTTCATTTTCTAATGTTTCTGCTCTTTCAAAACATTTCAGTTGTACTCAGAACTCATTCATTCAACATATGCTCTACTCTTTCAACTTCTCGCTGCTGGTCAAAAGGCTAAAATTGTCTTCCCTGATGTTGAATTACATGTGACATGCAAATTTTTGGCATTTCCTTTTGGCATTTATTTTTGGCATTTCCTTTTGACTTCCTTCATAAATAACATCTTTCAAATACTAAGATAGCCATTGCCCACACATGCCTTTGTTCATTTTACTGTAAAGTATTGGCATCCATCAGTCTTGAAAGACTATGGTATCGTGCTTGATGCTGTATGCGATGCATGAAGGCCTGGGTAGATTAATATGGAGGATAGACTGCTACCCAAGCAGCAAATCCCCCATCTCCATGCCACTGAAATAGTCCAATGGAACGGCAGAGCTGATACGATTGGTTCCAGCTGCGTTGCAGAGCTGGGCTAAGGACGGGCGCTCACCCTATCTTGTGGGGACCTGGGTCTTGAACCCTGGACTACTGGTTAACAGGCACAGTGTCTTAACCACTTGTGCCACTCACAGCCAAATTATTTTACTGTAATTTGTCATGTATTTTGGCTTTGTGTTTATAAATCTGTGTTATTGAGGCCTAAATATTTTGGGCATTTTGCGTTTGCTAGCTGAAAAAGATTGGGTTCCACTTTTCAACAGTTTTCACTTTTGGACGGTGCTCCGGTTCCTATTCCGTCCAAAAAGTGGGGGGTGCTTATTAATGTGTATGGTGGGAGGATTTTCCTTTTGTCTTGTCTCAATGTGATCTTTGGCTCTTTTGGCTGAGTAATCTGTAATTGTTCTTTCTGCAGGCACTTTTGTTATGTTTTGCTGTTTGTTGCTCACAGTGGTCTAGATTGAGTAGGTTGATATATGGAGGGATGAAGAATACTGTTCATAGCAAGGGATTCAGAATATATTCACAGTTCCAAGGTGCGGATGCAATCAAGTCAGTGGATGTGTTCACATGTTGCACCACTGAAAAAAGTAGCTTTCTATAAGAAACTGTTGCTGCAATCCTAAACATACTTTCCTGGGAGTAAGGTCCACTGAATACAATGGGGCTTATTTTTGAGTAGACATGGTTAGGATTGTGCTCTTAGTGGAAGAATTACTCACAGGCTGTAAAAAGAAGTTTTTGGAGTAAGGAGATAATGGCTGCAATCCTAAACATACTATCATGGCACAGTGAAGCTTACCTCCATGTAGGCTTGCCTCTGATATACAAGGAAGACATGGTTAGGATTGCACCCATTATCAGCCTCTGAAAAGCTCCACGTAGAACTTAGTTCTCCACAAGGAATGGACTGGTGCTGGTGTCGTGGTGAAGATAGCTGCTGTTGTGCCATTGTGGCAGCAATGCTATCAATACTTTCTTAGAAGTAAGTCCCACTGAACAAACAGGACTTCCTTTTGAGTAGAGATGCATAGGCTCTCAGGATGACCATATGACCAGATTTTTCTAGAGTTGTCCTCTTTTTTAGTCTCCTGTCCTGGTGTCCTCTAAAAGGACTTCATTGTCCTCCATTTTGGCTTCATTTTGGAACTTTGCAATGGTGTGCAATACCCTATCATGTCATACGTCGTTGCATTTGTATTTAAGAGCAGAATCCAATGCAAAAATCGGTTTTGAAATATCTCCTTCCTATCAAAAGTTATGGCCAAAAAACTAAAAATCAAAAATATGCATTGAGCTCTATTGAAAAGTGAAAGTGCCCAATATTGTGACTTTACTCATGCATAGGAAAACTCTGGCATGCCATTGTCTGCCAGAAAGGCCAGGTGAGAGGAATTCCTTGTCCTCTTTTTTAGGGTCAGGCATCTGGTCACCCTGCTCGTAGTGTGGAACTCATACAACCAATCCCATGCCAAAGCACAGATTATGGGTAAAATCCAGAGTAACTATGCGGAGTCCTTGCTCTGGTGTAAGAATAATTTTGGATTGTAATATGAATTTCCCATAGGTTTTCACTAGGTGGTGCAGTAACTACGGGAGTGGTTCTCAATCTTCCTAATGCTGTGACCCCTTTATAAGTTCCTCATGTTGTGGGGACCTCCAACTATAAAATTATTTTCATTGCTACTGCTGCAGTGCTATGCACACTTTCCTGGGAGTAAACCTCACTGAACTCAATGGGAATGACTTCTGAGTTCACATGTATAGAATTGGGCTCTACAGCTGCAATCCTAGCACTTTCTTGGGAGTAAGTCCCATTCACCATCATGGGACTGACTTCTGAGGAGACCTCCATAGGACTGGGATTTCAGGAAGCAGAGCCTCAGATCTCAGGAAACAGCCACTGTTTCCTGGGAGTAGCCCCATTCACTATCATGGGACTGTTTGAGGAGTCCTCCTTAGGAGTGGGATCTCAGGCAGCAGTAAGTCCCATTCACTATCATGGGACTGACTTCTGAGTAGACATGCATAGAACTGGACTCTAAGGCTGCAGTCCTAGCACTTTCCTAGGAATAAGTCCCATTCACTGATCATGAACAACAGCAACATTGAGGGGGCTTACTTTTGAGTAGAGCACAACGAGTAGGGCACAATGGTCGGTGCACAAGCAGGGCGCCCACCAGACAGCCCACCCGCCAGAGCTCTGGCACCACGCTCACACCACGCTCACACCACAGCACGCTTAACACTCTCAGCCTGCAGGCACACTGAGAATCTGCGGGGGAGGAGGAGGAGGTTGCCATCTGTGGTGAGTGTGTTGGGTGCCTCCCCGCCCCCAAGAGTCCACAACTGTCTCACACCAGCTCAGAGGCTCCTTCTGAGCTGTTTCTCAGTGGCTTTTTCCAGCCACAGTGTCTCCAGCATTTCTGCCATGTCTTCCCACCTAGCCCCCTGCACCAGGGGGTCTTTAGGCGACCCCCAGGAAAGCTCCAGGCGACCTCCAAAGGGGTCCTGACCCCCACTTTGAGAAACTCTAAACTATGGGTACACAAAAGTCTCTTACCTGCTCCCATAGTTATTCTGGATTTGGGGGTATATGAGGTTTTGTGTGTGTCTAGTTACAGTTGTGGGAGAGGATGACCTGGTTGGATGAAATTGGCGAAAATGCAATTGGATGGCAGGGCAGACAAGAAAATACCAGTTCTTGGGCAACAGGAATCTCCATCTGCTGCAACTTCTGCAATGCCTTTACTGCTCCATCACTGCTCCAGTGCCAGAGTAGATGAAGCAGCGTAGTAGGGTAACAGCACAGTAGGTTCAGAGTAGTAGGGTAACAGTAGTAGAGTAGGGCAATGGGGATGTTCTCTGCAGACCTGAGAACATAGGAGATCTTGCGGTCCTCAAACCTTCAGGGTACTATCCTTAACTCTACTCCTATAGCAATGCCAATTTGGGCTGAGTCATATACATGCCATCTTTTTGGAACCACTTGCAGAGCATAGAGCACCAAGCCATGTTTAACAGCTTTGAGCATAATTGAAGGAGATTTTGCCAGAGCATACTGGAAGGAGAAGATTTTCATGTACATCCAGCACTGCTAGCTAAAAAACATATGCAGCCTTAACCGACAGTAACGTTGCTTGAACTAGTGACAGTCATTTGCATCGTAGTGTCAAATGGTAGCGAAAACCTTATAGTTCAATGGTGTTGAAACTGTCAGAAAGCTGAGGGTAAAATTTTCACACTTGGCAGGACACTATAGACAACCAGTTTCCCAGTCCGTTCCCGGTTTACTGTAGTAAACTGCCATTCAATAAATGGAGGTCTATATATTTATTTATTGTCTCAGAGCAACAGCATGCTGTATGGCTGTTAGTAATACCACTTAAATTTTCAGCACTTGGAGAAGACTTGTTGTGTCCTTCCATGGTCTCATTTACAAGCACTGTTATGTGGTAATTATAAGACAGTTTGAGTTTAAACTAACAGTTTAAAATAATGATTCGGTTAATTAATGTTGAATTACATTAAGCCAATCTTAGCACCAGCTGAATCACCACCATTACTGTCCTCCTTCATAACACTAAAGAAATTGGACAATTACTTTAATATGTTTATCACCTTTTTAAAAGGTAGAAGATTTACTAGCTTTTGTGATTCACAGGATCTGCAGTGGAAGAAAAGCTTTCGGGGACTTGTGAAATGTGGGAACAAGCTCATGTAAGATTATTGGCAGTCATCAGTGCCTAGAAAAGTTGTTGTAAAGGGATGATAAAAATGTTTTCAAATACTTGAACCATTCCAGTGTTCTCAGTGTTTGTCCTCTGCCACACCATTGCACTTGGTCCATTTATTTAAAGTACAACTGGTGATGCTATCATCACCTGGTGAAGATATCATTACCAGATACTTTTGATTTGGAAGGCAAACGCTAGTTAAGAGGGCCAAAGTAGACAGGAGTGCATTTTTGAGCCTGGACCCTATTACTGCTCTTTGTTGTGTCATTTTGTGTCATCTCATTGCCAGGAGGCAGGACTACCACCAGAATATGCAACAACTCCAGATGCCACATAAAAGTACCACTGCTGGTACCTTCACCATGGGTTGAGGAACACTGTTTTATTCAGTGGTATTAAGTTGCATCAAACTTGAATGTAAATGCAAGTAGATACATAGGTACCACTTCGGTGGGAAGGTAACAGCATTCTGTGCACTGTGGCATATAGTCATGCTCGCCTCATCACCACGGAAGTATCTTTGGACAACGCTGGCTCTCTGCCTAGAACGGGGATGAGCACCACTCCCTCGAGTCAGACACGACTGGCAGTACAACCTGCAGTGGACATCTTTACCTTACCTAATCCTAAAATATGAACCGTACTTCTAAAGGAGTAACCATTTACATTTTCATTGTTCAAAATTTAAATATCCATGTTCACAGTAACATATCTGGCCCCCACAGTGTCCTGGGATGCAGGTTAGTGACATGCCACCCCACATCATGCTGGCCCCCAAAAGAATATTTAACCACGTGTAATGGAGCCTGCAGTGATGTTCTGCGGTACTCAAAGTATTTTGACACAATCTTAAAAGAATGTTTCTGGTTTCCCAATGAAATTGGAAGTACTCTTGAAGATCAAGTTAGAAGTTTCAGAAAACTTTTCTGCATGTTATGGAGTGCCATGTGGGTTTCACCTAGCTGAGGAATGGCTCCAATGGGCAGGTGGGGAAGCACAGTAGGCAGAAGCATTTGAATACTGACCAACTTTCCAACCCGGGCATAGTTGTGCCAATGGGACATGTGCTTCATTCTGCAGTTAGGTGTCAGTTACAGAAGCTTCTTCAAGGTATGGAAAGATTTGTTCTCTTACCTTGGAGTTGCATTGCCCTTTATGCTGGAAAATTGGTTTGGATTGCACCCGAAGAGGATAATCAAATGTTCATCTGATGATATTGCTTTCATGTTTGGAATTAGAATTCAGCCATCTGAAGCAATATTCTCAAGCTTCATCATTTCCAAACAGTAGCAGACATCTCCAAGCCATGGGGGACCACCATCTTCGATATAGTAGTATATTTTCGGTAGTAGCTTTTTCTCTTCCAATAAAGACAAGAGTTATCTTTGAGAAAGTACTGAGATTTTTAGATTTCTGTATTATATGTCTCCTTTTACTAGTCTTTTGGGCTCTATTGTATCAAACAGCAAGAGACACGTACAAAGGAATTATTTTAAGGATTCATCTCTGCTTTTCTGAAAAAAGAGATTTTTCAAACTATGTTACACAGTTGGCTTAAAAGGAGAATGATCACCAAAAGGTTGACATGGGTCAAGTTTCTACAGCATGTCAGATAACAGCATGAAGTGGTCCCAAGAAGATAGTGTTGTTGTGGCTATTTCTTGGTTCATGCTGACACATTTTCAGATAATAATGGACACATGGCTCACTGCAGTGGTGGGATTCAAATAAATTAACAACAGGTTCTATGTCCTGAAAAAAATTAACAACAGGTTCTATGTCCCATTAGTAACCGGTTCTCAGAACCAGGCGCTCATTAGCAAAGGGTTCTATAGAAACTGTGAGAACCCCCTGAAGCCCACCACTGGCTCACTGCCTCTTCTCTCCAAAGCGGGGATATTTCCAGTGAGATTGTAAAGACCTGTGAAATCCAAGCTCTTTCTTGCTGCCTACTCCTAATCAACTTTAGTGCACTGATACGTCTGTGCACATGGCTTGAGCACTGAATTAGGTGGTTGTGGGGCAGTTATGGAGGACTTCTCAAGGGAAACTCAAAGGAATGTTTATTCTCTTACTTTATGGTTGTATTGCAGTTGCAAGAGCGCTGGTTGGTTAGGATAGAGCGTTACTGCGTGACTTTTCTGCCTATGGGGGAAAATCCACACGGCACTTCCCATTTTTTCTTTATGCTTTGGTACAATCATGTGTTTGAAGGGAGCATTTGCATGGCAGGTAGTTGAAAATTTTATTTAAAATCAGTGTTGCTTTAACATTTGTTTAAATATTCCAGACATTTCTTTTTATTTCTTCTTTCCCTTCTTCTTTTCCTCCTCCTCTTCTCCTCCTTCACAAGCCCAAAGCTTTTTACGATACCAGTGTCTGATTGAGAAAATACACTCATTTCCTCATCTTTCTAAAGGGAGGTTCTGGCACACAATTTCCATAAAGTTAGGAGGATAAAGCCAATATCACAAGTGCTTCTCTTTTGTCATTCTCTTTGTATTCACATAAGACAGAGGAGAGAAAGTGCAAGCCACCAATCATACTGTTCTTTGTGCCACCTACTATGTAACTACCTACTATGTTCTCTGTCTTTCTGTCAAAGGATTATTGCACCTTAGTTTAGTTTCCAGCTACTTCTTATGCCTTGAGCTCCCTTTCGTTAGGGAAGAAAGGCGGGATATAAATCTAATAAATAAGACCTACCACTTCCTGGAGGTTGACTTTCATCGTGGTGTATCCAATGGTATCACTAAGATTTGCATCATCCAGTATGGGAGGCCAGCATGATACCCTTCCCATGGACCTCTTCCCATGCAGGAGACTGGGGAACAGCCTGGTTGTGGGTCTGGGGATGTACTGTACCATTGCCCCACTCCCAGTGTTTTTTTTAAACTATACCTTTGGATAGAATAGAGATGTTTCAAAGCAGTTTGTTTCATTGCATTCTGCTGTAAATTCCACATCAAATGGTGTATAACATGATGGTGTGTAATATTATTCCTACAAATCATGATTTTAGTGATTTTAGTAACTAGTGGGATCCCCCCTTCCAGGTAAATGTGATCCCTGCAGGTTGTACTGCTAGTCATGAAATACTGTAGAGTGCGGTGCTCATCACTGTTTCTAAGCCGAACAGTTGGTGCTGTCTGAAGACATCTCAATGGTCATGTGTCTGGCATGACTAAACGCCAAAGACTAAACTAAAAGCCAAAGGAACGTTGTTACCTTACCACTGAGGTGGTACCTGTTTATTTACTTGCATTCACATACTTTCAAAACTGCTATGTTGGAAGGAGCTGGGCAAGGGATGGGAGCTCACTCCGTCTTGTAGCACCTGGATGCAATGCATGCATCTTGAACCCTGGACTGCTGATTCACAGGCATAGCATCATAACCACTGAGCCACTACAGCCCTTTACTAATCCTAATGGTTTAAAGGCAGCCTGCTGACCATGGCAACTTGTCGGACAATTAAGGTTGTCTTAGGCTGCAATCCTAAAGACACTTTCCTGGGAAAAAGACCCATAGAATACAATGGGGCTTACTTTTGAGTAGACATGTTTAGGATTATGCTCATAGAAAAGTTCACAGAGGTGAGCTTCAGCTTTTTCTGTTTCAGCTTCTGATTCTGTTTCAGTTGGGAGACACAGCCTTTCCTTCCATCAAGTGATAATACTACTGAATTGCTGCTTCTGAGCAGAAGTTTTAAGATACTTCAAAGTGAACTTGGTCCATCTTGATTCACTGTCTTGTTACAATGGCAACAAATTGCCTTTGCAGAACACAAAAATAGTTAACCACGGAGCTTTCTGGAATCAAATGTTGCAAATGGGGAGGTTCAACCTGCATTGCCTTGAGATAGTATGGATTGAAATTAGGACTTTACCTTCCATGTGGCAATGCACTATAGCCAATACTTTATTCTTTGCATGCAGAAATCCCAGGCCTATAATTATAGACCTCATCAACAAGTCAAAGGACCTCATCAACAGGTCAAAGGTGCCAGGTAGGTCAAGGTACTGTAGACTGGAAAGCATCCATCAACTCGATCAGGCCAACTTGATATCTAACTCACAGTGCTATCCTAAGATTGTGCTGAAGCATCATTAGTCCCTTGTGCCGGCTCAGAACAAACCCTTGGAGTAAGCCATGGTGCGTTGTCCTGTGGAGGCTGCATCCAGCCACTGTGGCAACATAGAGCAGGATCTCGAGAGGAGGTGCAGAACCATGTAGACCCATTATTGAAGCTGCCACCCTAACTATGGGTAAGAGGAAAGTTTTCCCTTGCCTGCAGTAGCACAGCAGCAGTCTCAATCAAGTGCTGGATGCAATGCATAGATCTCAGCCTGCCTGCAATTCAGGATTATGCTGCCCTTAGATGCAAGCCTCATTAGAGCCTGAGCTTGCTTGCTCCAGCATATCATGCCTTATTTGTTGAGACATTCTTTTACATAAGGTGTCTAAGAAAGTTTCACAAGAAGGAGGATGGCTACTAGCCATTCAAACAATGATGCTGGCAAATCAACTTTCTGGGACACTGTTGCCAATGTTTTGCTTGGCCTTTTCTACTGTATATTGCAGCCAGATGTCTACTCAGTTTCTGCTTCTGTTGTCACTTGCCACTTAGATTTCAAGTCCCTGTCATTAGATCCCTGCCTCTTTTGACCATGGATTAATACTTTCCTAGTCTAGGACTGCTGAGGCTGGTTAGGAAAGTGTTTCGACTTAATTGCTGGCTTTTTGAATGAGAAATTAAGCTCTATAAAATGAGAAGTTGTCCATGAACTAGTTGCTGGAAGACTTTTCTATACATGCCAGATCTCTCAGACGTCCGTAGAAGGCTGACCTTTCCATGGTCAAGTGAAATTGCTTTTGAGTCCTCACTATGAAGTCTCTCCTATGTCTGAAAAAAGATCATTGCATGACTAACTTATCATCAAGTGGACTCTTTTAGGATTTGGGACAGCTTTGCTAAACAATAGGCAATCCTCAAATCAGAAGAATCTTAATGGTTTGCAAGCTTTTGGATCCAGAATTCTGGTATGGCTCCTTATAGAGATGCAAAGGAATTTTCAGTACAGCATTATTTACTTTGTGGAATTTGCCCACTGGTTGTCCATTGCATTAAAAAAAAAATCTCCCGTTGTCAGGGAAGCTGCCATTTCTGGAGAACCATTTGCAGTGAAATGTAATGAAGACTGGCTGATCCCAGCGAGCAGGACTGATTCTGAATGGGAATGACATCATGGAAGTACTGTGCTAACTCCAAGAGAAACTACTGAACTGGAAACAAAACACTGGAGAAAACTGAAGGAGAGGAACTTTTTATCTTTCAGTTGCCAGTTATAGCAGTAGCAGCTTTTCTTCAAATTCCTGTGCCCTCAAAATACTTTTAAATCTTAAGGTTTTGTTTTTTAATAAAAGAAAATGTATGATAACACATTCTTTTAAAAGGCTGAGGTCTGCATATGTATTTATGCCTGACTAATATGTTACAAAGCACTGGCATTGGCTTCCTAATAATGTGTGAATAGCAAGGGAGGTGATGGTGAATAACTGAATTCCATTATTAAACAACTTCTTTTCAGCAGAGGGACTGAAATGGCATGAGATCTTGTGTTGCACAAAAATGGGGGCATATTTGTTGCAGCTCTCTATGCATGCATGTTCATGTAGCCCCCCCTATTCATCATTATTCAAGGACTTATGTGTTTATTTCACTTCCTAAATTAGTGGTACAGCATGAAACTTCTTATATATTATTACTTGTTATATATTATTTGTTCTAGCATTACACAGTATATTTTATCAACAGATGCTCCTTGCTCATTCCAGGTTTGCCCCCGTATGCATTGTGTGAATGCACTGAATGCACACAGAACCTCTATGTGACCCAAAAGTGGGTCATTTGATGTTAACAAGCCCTAGAGCAATGATTTTCAACCTTTTTCATCTCACAGCACACTTAACAAGGCCCTGAAATTGTCAAGGCACGCCATCAATTGTTTTTACCATTGACAAGACACCAGACTGTTCAAACCCCCCAATTTTCCTATTAAAGAACATCAGTCCCCAAATTCCCAAGGCACACCTGAGGACTATCCACGGCACACCAATGTGTCATGGCACACTGGTTGAAAATCACTGCCCTAGAGCCTCAGATATGAAACTCATTGGGAGTATGAGATTTTAGGTTACTTGTTATGGGGAAGTTTTATTGATCTGCAATGAGTGCTACTGTCCTGGGGGGAGAAACTGGGGGGGGGAATCTGGGGAGCCCTCTGAGGGGCTCCCATGCCTGGAAAAGTCTAAAAAGAAAATCAGACACTTCCAGTATTTATATACAGTAGATCCTGGTACCTGCTGTCATACAAAAAAGGCAACTTCTTTAGTGTTTGTACTGTGCGGTGATGGTGTCCCCGTGCATCCAATCCATGATAGATGTGACATGGGGATACCTGGCTGGCCTGTCGCAGGGGCCTGTTGCCAGGATGGTGCCTATTAATCTACTTGCATTTTGCATGCTTTTGAACTTCTAGATTGGCAGGAGCTGGGCCAGAGACAGGAGCTCACTCTGTCTTGCGGTACTCAGGGGTCTTGAACCCTGGTCTTAAACTGCTAACCGGCCAACATTCTGGATGACCAGTTGGCAAGCAAAATGTTCTAACCATTGAGCCACCACAGCCCTTTTACTGTCATCCTTTGTGATCAAATCTGCAGATTCCAGTTTCATCGATACTGTGAGTCCACTGTATTACATAAAGAATATGCACAGAGTAAAGTAGAATCATTGGGTGTTACTTCTGATGTTCATGCTGCTTCTTCTTGCTTGGAGAACCTTGTAAAGTCCAGCAGCCAATATGTGTAGACTCATATTTGGCAATGATAAGTCATAACATGTCAATCTCCCTAAAGAGCAGCATGAGGAGGCTAGTCATTCAGATATACAAGTCGTCCAGGGATGCCAAAACCCTAACCCATCTGGCAGATGCAGCCCATGATGAGCCTCCACATGGCCTGCTGTGAGCCAAGTCCATGCGGCCTGGAGCAAGCCCTGTAATTGTCCAGAAGGGAGCTCTTTTCTTCTGCCTCTGGTGGGTGTTTTGAGTCTCAGCAGTTAATCTTAGATGGTTTGAAGATCATCCCCCCGTTCTCCATTTATGAACTGGTTTGAATTTATTCATTCATATAAATTCTATCTCTAATACATTTGTGTACATTTATTCTAATTTGAAATGTAAATTAATTCTTTTTTTCAACCCACAACACAGATAGAGGATGTGGTCCTCATGCCAAAATGTTTGTGCACCCTCCTCTAAACACTTAATATTTGCTTACATGCAACGTAGTTTTATTCATGGTTTTATTCATTGTGTGAGATTTACTGTAGTTACTCGAATCTAATGCACTATTGAATCTAATGCGCACCCTATACTTATGATCAAAATACCACATTTACTTGAATATAATTAACCATTGAATCTAATGGTCATCCTGATTTTGGAGACTAAATTCAGCTGAAAAGGTGAGTGTTAGAGTTGAGTAAATACAGTAATAACATTGCTTGTTGTTTATATTTTATGTACAGTACTGTATTGTGACTTTTATGTAACGATGCTGCATTTTGCCATATGATTAAACAAGCAAGCAAGCAAGCAAGCAAGCAAGCAAGCAAGCAAGCAAGCAAATAAATAAATAAATAAATAAATAAATAAATAGGGTGTTACATGGTAGAAAAAAGTATCTAATGTCATCAGTTATACAATGTATCCTTCTCTTGTATAACCTCTAGCAACTGCAACTCCCGTGTGGGAAACTGCAAGTAGCTATGCCATTGCCGTTGCATTGCTGCATGTGAAGAGTTATAATTTCAGGATAGGAAACTTTCTTTGCCTTCAGAAGATCCCCAGGTTCAGTCCCAGTCATCTTCAGGTAGCAGGGTGACCATATGACCAAATTTTTCCAGATTTGTTCTCTTTTTTAGCCTTCGGTCTACGTGTCCTCCAAAAGGACTTCATTGTCCTCCCTTTTGGAAATTTGCAGTGGTGTGCAGTTCTCCATCATGACGTTGGATATTGAAGAGCAGAATCCAATGCAAAAATCGGCTTTGAAATTTTTGAAATATCTCCTTCCTATCAAAGGTTATGGCCAAAAAACTAAAAATTAAAAATATGCATTGAGCTCTATGGGAAAGTGAAAGTACCCAATATCATGGCTTTACTATGAGTAGGCAAATGTGCCGTTGTCCGCCAGAAAGGCCAAGTAGAGAAGAATCCAAGAACTTGTCCTCCTTTTAAGGTTAAAGCATCCGCTCACCCTGTGAAGGAGAGCAAGTAACAATTCCACTCGGAAAGATTGGAGAGACCGTTCCAGTTTGAGTTACTGGTTTGAGTCCAGTTCCAGTTTGAGTCCAGTTAGCAACTTCAGCTAATGTTGAATCACTGAATGAAACTAAACTGGAAGCAGGATTGACTGAAATCTTTTTAAACTCCTGGTTTGATTTGTTTATACCTTCTAGCCCCAATTTGCTTCATGTTCCCAAATGTGAGATGGGGTATAATCAACTTCAAGAAAGAGAAGCCTGTCCCCAATTTTCTTTAATGTTTCAAGGGAAACAAGTCGGCTGAAACTGGACTCCAAGATAACATGTGTGGATAATGGAAAATTTAACCTTTACTACCAAATTGAATTGGTACCACCAAATTTATTAGTAAGAACTCCAGATGAATAAAATTTATAAAGTTGCAGTTTAGCAAAAATATTAGAAATCCCTGTCTTTATTTCTACAATGTCACTCATTATTATAGCTACAAAATTTGCCAGAGTGATCAAACAAGAGACTAGAGACTGCAGTGCTTATTCTTATGGATAACCCCTTTGTTGCTGATTTGATGTAAGGTTTTCAAAGAGGACCAGGCTCTATGTAAGTAGGAGCAGTAACAAGTGATAAGCAAACCACAGAAGATCTCATAGTTTAATTTAGATGTTTATCACGACTTCTGGGTGCTTATCTCTACTAGACTTCTTTGTGCCTGGGAAACATTTCTAGCACATCTATCACTGCTCCTGATCACAAGCAGAGATATCCGGGGAAAAGTTACTCCACTTGATTCAAATAACAGATTCCTACTACAAACTTTTGAGTAAAAATGAATTATAGCAGTGGTCTCCAAATTGTGAGTTACAACCTACTGTTGGGAATGTGAACTGGACCTTTTCCCCCTCTGGGCCCAGAAATGGTTGCTGCAGTGAACATGGGCCAAGGGGTCCCAGCAATGTTTTTAGTGTACTTGGGGAGCTGTTGTAGCATCCACAAGGGTCCTGGATGCTCAGCCCCTTCTGTGAGCACTAATCGAATGGAGCTCACTTCAAGCAAACTGGAAATGAGCTCCTCGAAGCAATCAAAGATCTGTGCATATAAGTCTGCAAACCTCCAGGATCTACATGGAAGCTTCAGCAGCCCTTAGGTACACAAAAATGGGCAAAATCCAGAGCAGTTATGGGTCCACACAGTTACATCACCCTCTAGTGTTATCTTATGGAAAGTCACCTTACCTGCTCCATCACATGGGGCTTAATTTGACTTTAGGATATGGGCCTATATCACTGGGATCCAGTGGTGCCATGATTGCCATAGCATTGTTGGAGCGAACCCCTCAATCCCACTCTGCTCCCACCACTACTTAGGACATTCCCTACTCCTTTGGAGGAGTTTGTGAAACTCTGAATTACTCTGAAAAGTAGTAATACACTGAAAATACTCTAAAAGTAGTAATTATGAATTTATCACAGTAGCCCATAAGGTGTCCAACTCTACAATCCTGGAGCCCAAATCAACGTCTGTTAGGATCTGATGCATTTACTAAACTGTGGGCCAGTGCTGGCAATAGCCACATTCGATAAGGTGTCAGTGGAGAGCTCATTTGTCACAGAATTGAAGGAGAGAAGATCCAAGGATAGCTTGACTGCAGACAAAATCCACATGTGTTTTGACAGCCATATTGCTTCAAGGTAACACACTAGAAATGTAAGCTAGATCGGTGCTAAAATTATATATTAAGAGGCCATGGGCCTCTTTTGAAATTTTACCTGGAGATGCTGGGAATTGAATCTGAGACCTTATACATAACCAGCAGGGTCAGTCTTAAACATTATGTCACTGCCAAGTATTTTCAGATGCCACATATGGTGGACCAAACCTCAAGTGCTGCATGGCAGTCATCCTAGCTGTCTGGTAAGTGGAGGGTGCAAGGAGGACGGGCCCCCTGTAGGAATGCCCTGGACCCCACCATTCATGGAGACAGCCCTACTTGCAAGGCATATGCTCTACTACAAAACTACAGCTCTAAGGGGTTGGGATCTGGCATATCTACTTGGTCCCAGCCCCACTACTTGCTCCCTTCTTGCCCGCCTCCAGGAATACCCTCTACCCTCCAGGAATACCCTCAGGAATCCCCTTCTTGCCCGCCTCCAGGAATACCCTCTCCAGGAATACCCCCTGACTTCTCACCACCTTCCCCCCAGCCCCAGACCCAGCTGGCCAGCATGAAGCTCCTTCCCTTGGCGCCACAGAGGTTGGATCTGCCCTCTGCAAGCTGGTGCACCTCCATCCATCAGCACAGTTTACTCCCATAAAGCTGCAAATGTGTTTTTGATTTGCAACATTCCTAGGCCAGTGCAGTGGGCTGCCAAGGGTGCACCGCAGTTGTTTAGTGCATGATGTTACTGTAGTTGTACCATATTGATGGAAGGTGCATGTGTATGCTTTCATTAATGTACATCTGTGCAATCGAGAAGATAGCAGCAGAAACAAAAAGGTAAATACTTTAAAAGGCAATAAAATATCTGTAAAAAATTTTCACAACTCCATAATTGCCAGAAAATAGCAACTTTGTTATTAAGCCATTTGAGTTTAATTATCAGGATTTGTACCTTGGTTTTCTCCCCAGATGCAACATGCAAGATTTCAGATAGCAACTCCACTGTGGTCTTCTGTGTGAGCTTGTGGAAACTGGCAAGTCTGAACACAAAAGTTGGAATATTGCTTCTGGGCACATTGAAGTGTTTCGAAGAGTGACTTTGAACTCTGCTTGCTTGGGATTGTATATTGCATCCTATTCAAACATAAAAAAATTTCCACAGTATAGGTATTCTATTTTGGCTTTTTGAGTCAAAGAGATAATTGTAGAACAATTAAGATATTATGATAAACTGATTCTATTGATCTGGAACCCTGGCTGAACAAGCAGTCACAAAAGGTCTTCTTATAGCAGAGAGTTGCAGTATAGTCTGGGCAGTATAGTCTGCCCAAGCAGTCCCGCATATGATGGTGGGTTTGTCTGCCAACCAAGGTAGTCCAGTTGGGGAAGCGGGATGGGGCAGGAAAGGAATGAGGTGGCTATGGGCAGGGAGGGGCCTGAGTCCACATGGGCCTGTGCCAGCAGTTTCATTGATGCAGGCCAAGTAGACCCCTCTGTGCCACAGAGGCTTACCCCTTACCCAGAGGTGACGTTAGGCACTTCCCTGCCTATAGGATTCAATGCAAGCTGATTTGGTGCACCTGCATTGATGGGGTGGAGAATTTAGGATCAGGCTGTTGGAAAAATCCAGACCATGCAAAATATAGTAATACCTTGGTTTGTGAGCCTAATTCATTCCGGAAACATGTTTGTAATCTGAAGCACTTGTATATCAAAGTGAATTTTCCCATAAGAAATAATGGAAACATGGATGATTCATTCAACAACCCAAAATCTACTTTTTATATATAAAACTGAAGAGTCACCGACTGACTCAGGGCACAATCCAGAGTAACTACAGGGAGTCCTTGCTCTGGTGTAAGAACAATTTACTCTGGATTGCAATATGAGTTTCCCATAGTTTTTCACTAGGTGGTGCAGTAACTATGGGTGCATGTAATGTCTCTTACATTCTCCCATAGTTACTCTGGATTGTAGAGTCAGTCACCCACTCGCTCACTGACTCATCAATGCCTAGCCAAAACCGCAGGACCTAGAAGCGTGAAATTTGGAGCTGGTATTCCTTCCATGATGCAGGCACCCACTATGCCCTCACAACTGTGGGCACCCCACCAAGGAGGTGCAGGATTTCGGGCTGGGTGTTGATCAGTCTTCAATGTTAAGAATAGGCAGAAAATGTGTTGCACCCCTTTTCAGCCCTTTAGGAATTAATTTTCTAGAAATTGGTTCTTGGTGGGTGTTCATGTCACCCTCCCAGAATTTCATGCTTTTAGGTCCAGGAGTTGTGGCAGGACAGTGATCAGTCAGTGATTCTTCAATGAAAAGTATAGGGAGGAAAACGGGTTGCACCCCTTTTCACCCCCTTCTGATTGGAATTTATGAAAACCAGTTCTTAGGGTTCAATGGGTCTTACTCGCAAGAAAATGTGTTTAGGATTGCAGCCTAACTTTCTTATCTAATGAAAGACTTCCATAGAATTTGAATCTTAAAATCACAAATGCCTTTTGGTTTATTTTGCTTTGTTTTAAATTTATTTTAACGTTTTTGACACAGAACAAAACTATCATGAACAGGTTCAAAAGTGATTTTGTATTATACTGAATCCCCCATAGCATATAAAATATGTAGGTTCCTATAAATAATGAACCAAATTCGCTGGAACTCCTATGTCTAGTAAAATGTTGCTTAAGAATATCAATCATGTTAATGATGAAAATCATTAATGATGAAGCTAGTAATGTGAAAATGATTCTTGGTACTATGAAGTCTTTGTTGAAAATGGCAAATTAATCTTTGAAGTTGAAATGGACATGTTGCACATAAAAGTGTTTAGTAATGTGTCAAAGACAGGTTTGTTTTCTCAGTCTATTGCAGTTCCTTTAGAAAAGAATTACCTTCAGATCTCTCAAGCTGTTGAAGCTGAAAAATTACATCTAAAAGAATAATTTCAGCGAATGGATGCCCCATTAGGTTTCAGTTTAGCAGATCATGATAACCTCTTGAGGATCTGGGTAGATCAAACAAGCAGTGGTTTAAATCCAGAAAACTACAGACACCACAGTCTACAAATGCCATTGTGGATCAAGAAACGAATCACAGCTCAAGAGGCAAAGCTTCTTCCGGCCATGATAAGCAATCACATGGAGCAGAAGCTGGACTTACAGGATGTTTGGATTCAGTTCAAGGTCCCCTTTCCTTTTTCTGTGTCCACCCATTTGTCTGGGATTGATGGTCTGAAATGAATTTCTGTGCCAAGACTGCACTTCTGCATTTATGTTGGTGAAGCTTAGAAAACGCCAACAGTGTTAGAAAAGAGCCAACAGTGAATGCCACCAGAATGTCTGGGCAGAAGAACACTTTTGTTTGTAGTTTACTGAGTAATGTATTGGTTGAGTAAGTAGTAGCTCTGGAGTAGCTTAATATATATGTTACTGCAGTCATTCCCAAATTATGGGTCGGGACTACCAGCGGATCTGCAGGTTGCAAAGCCAACAAACTGATAGTTGACAAGGAGAAGTTGTTGAGCCTTATGGAAACAAAAAGGCGTACCATGTGTGTGTTTGATCCACTTTAAAGGGCAGGCAGAAGGGAATCTACTACCACCAGGATGGTCCCCATCTGATGAATGCAGGCCCCAACAAACTCGCAAAAGGAAAGTCCCCCCCTTCAGTCTGATAAGAAAAATGTACTGAGCCCTATGGAAAGCAAAATTGAGTCACATATGCATTTTACTACAGAGTGGAGTAGAGTGGATATGCCTCAACTCTTATCAGTAAGGCGAAGGGGAAAGAGCCTTTTCTTCCCATTCTTTGCCCATGTTTTTCATCCTTTCAGAGGTCTTCTCTAGTTTACTAGTCTAGTTAGTTTAGTCTACATCACCTACTGGAGGCTGTTGGTGTCCCTGGTAGTCATTGCTGGCTTGGCAGAAGCCGCCTTATAGTTGGTGCTGTGATGCATGTGGCCACTTAATAGCACAGCCTTATAGTGCTGTGACCCATGTGCTCTCTCATCTGTTGATGGTGGTGGAAGCCAGGGCTGTATTGCTTACCAGCATGGGCTTTCCAGCTCCTCACTCCAGTAAGAAGAGATGGGCACAGTCAGTGGCATAGCTAGGGAAGGTGCAGGAGATGCAGTTGCAACAGGCTACAACCTTTAGGGGGGCTACAAGCTGAACTTGACACTAGTGGCTAAAATTGTGAAAAATGGGCTATGTATGAATGATAACACCATCATGTTGTATATCATTGGAAAGGTAACTTCATGCAGAATGCAATGAAACAAACCGCATTGGAAATCTCTATATTCTATCAAAGGTTATGGTCAATTAACCAGAAAATTAAAACACAAAAGCCGATGGAACAAAAAGTGGATTTTCTTAACTCAACTTTACCATGATACTGATTGCTCTGAGAGCCAACAAGATGTAATTCTGATGCTGTATGGAATAAATAAGGTGTGAATATGAATCACCTCTCATTTCCATATACATATACTGTATTATAATACAGCTAACCCATGCTACAGAGGCGCTTCTATGGCTACAATCCTAAAGACACTTTCCTGGAAGTAAAACCCATTGAACACAATGGGGTTTACTTTTGAGTAAACATGGTTAGGCTCGTGCAACTTGTGGTGTTCCTCTTATATTTAGCAGGGAAAGAATAACCATTCCTCTTTTGCCAAGTGCAGTTTCCTTAACCAATAAGAGGCACAATTTTCATGTTTTTAGTTAATTAAACGATTTTGTTGTTGCAGGAGAAAATTCAGAAAAAATACACCAGAATGATATCACTTTTGGTTGTGACATCACTTCTGGGGCAACGTTTTGTGCTTTGCACTGGGCTACATAATCATTAGCTACACCACTGGACAGGCATGTTCACAGCCCTGTCATTGCGACTCTGGCTGCTTCGGCATGGCAGGATTTAGTTTCAGAATGGGAGATGGTGACAGTGGTAAGTCTGCTCCTGGACCGCTACTGACTATCCCTACTGTCCAGAGAAACTACGGGAGCACGTAAGAGACATTTACATCGACGCAGTTACTGCATCACCTAGTGAAAACCTATGGGAAATTCATATTGCAATCCAGAGTAAATTGTTCTTACGTCGGAGCAAGGACTCCCCATAGTTACTCTGAATTGTGCCCTATATACTGTATTACCTCCAAGTCAGGTAGCAGCATGGGTTAAATACCATTTGTAAGGGAGAAAAGGTAGGAGAGAATTATACCTTTTTGTTCTGCTTGTGGAAGAAGCCATCATGGAATATTCAATAAAATGGGTTTGTGGTTTGATCTCTCAGGGCCTTTTCTCATTTTCTTAACTTCCTTTTGAAATAAGCAATAATTTTTAATTATTTTAATTAAATTAATATTTTTATATTACTATTAATTAATATTTTAATATTCATTTTTAATTCATTGTGTAACTATCAGCTCTGGATGAACTGACTGATATCTGTAAGGATAGACTGGAAATTTTAGTATCCAAGGCTTACAGAATATATATTTTAACACATGGATATTTTATCCTTATCTGATCTGAAAGAAATGGTGTAAAATGAAGTGAAACTGGTGGACTTCAGGTCAGATGGAAGATCTGATGGTCTTTGATATACAACCAATTCACAGTACAGTACCTTTAAGTGACACATTTATCAAAGCAAGTCAAGTTTTATTCTTAGTGAATTTATTCCAGAGACTAGATTAGTGGAGACTGTCATTTCCGCCTACATACTAGCCAACTTATGCAACATAATCCTATGCATATCACATCGCCTCCCACTGGGAAAGATCCATGTTGTAAGGATCAAGGAACAACATTACATCCTCAAATCACGACTCTCATCCTTGGATTTTGCTTCTGATTGTATGTATTTTTAAATTTACAAAGGGCTATGGAGTTTTGATCCTCTGCAAGCTCCTGTCTAAGGTATACTCCAGTGTTTCCCAACCTGGAGCACACACCAGGACATTTAGGGGTATTTGAAAAAGAATTGTATAATGGTGGGGAAAAAGTTAGATAATGTGGAATACCTTGCAGATGCCAGCAAGGCAGGACGGATTGCAACCAGTGATGGGATTCAAAGAAATTAACAACCAGTTCTATGCCCATCTGCCTGCACTTTTAAATGACTATTTTTAAACTTTATATGTCCCATCTCTCGATAACAACTGGTTCTGTAGAGTAGGTGCGAACCTGCTGGAGCCCATCTTGCATCACTAGAACCTGTTTAAAAAAAACAACATGTAAACACTCACTTATCACAGTAAGCATTTGCTGTGTATAAAATATCTGTTGAGAATGATTTGTTGTGAGTTTTATGAATTGCTTTTTAATTTTAACTATTGGCCCACTTATTTACTACGACAACATATAAATGTGAAATAACAGTAACTATATTATAAACACATGTGAGGATTACAATTTATGGAAATGGTCTGCCAAAGGGTACACAAGCGAAAAGAGATTGGGAACTACTGGTTTACACTGATATTTTATTTATTTATTAGATTTGTACTTTGCCCTTCTCCCCGCAGGGCACACAAGGCACCCATGCTGATGTCTTCCTGCATCTTCTGTTTGCCCCATGGCCCTGTGCCTGACTTACTGCCGTTGTTAGAGATCACCCACTCCTCCCTCAGAAGTCCTTCCCCTTTGGTGTCCCCTCTTTTGGGCTCGGCTTCCCTGCCCTAGTTTCTGTCTGTTATCTGGATTCCTCATAACTGGTCTCCATCTTCCTACTCTAATTTCTTTCTCTGCCTTCCCTCTCTCTCTCCTTTGGTCCACTCCCTGCTTCTTGTCTGTATTGTTGTCCCTTTCCCTTGCACACCTTTTTTCATAGTCCTTGGTTCATTCTACAGCTCTCCCTTCTCCTTGGTTTAGACTGCGGCTGGACATTTGGAGGCGTAAAACTTAACTCTGCCAACCCTGCAGGTCTAGGTGGCTGGACAAGCTTCCTCCCCAAGGCCAAGCCCCAGACCAGGCTTGCCCAACAAGAGGCTTGAGGACCGCATTTGGCTTATAAAGCCCATAGATGCGGCCCTCTGGGCCCCTTGTTGGACAAGCCTGCCCTAGACAGTCATAGATCCCATATGTAGCCAAGTATCTTGAAAACGAGCCTCAAGAACCTAGACAGGTGGCATCTAAGCAGCCTTGTCCTTGCAGATTGCAAGATATACATTAATTACACTGTGGGGTGCTGACTAGGAGGGTGTCACCCCCACTTCCTTACACCTGACCTGCCAGTCCAAAACTGGGGCACCGTCCACCCCAGAGAGCTCCCAATGAGGTGGATGTTGCTGCCTCAGTGATGGGGGAGAGAGGGGCCTCTGGCCTGCCTCCTCTTAACTCCCACCCGCTGCCATCACCATGCTTCCAGCCAGGTCTGAATGGGGCTCCACCTCATCCTTGGTGTTTTTTCCATCTTTTTTGCCAGAGCTCAACTGGGATGGAGCATTCTTTACCCTCTGGTCACCATTAACCTCTTGCCACCACTGGTGCCACCAGTATTGCCCCTGATCCTGATAAGGGTGCCCTTCCCCAGCTATCCTCCTGTCTCCTCCTTCCTTCCCCCAGCCACCCAACCTCTCCGTTGTCCTCTTGTCCTCCCTCAGCCCCCAGAGCCCCTGTTTCTCCTCCCTAGGAGGGTCCTTGGGTCGAGTGCCCTTGATCTCCGGCTGGCAGAGGGACCCAGGAGACACCTCCAGCTGCCTGCTTGTCTCAGCACCTTCAGCCCGTTGCTGGCCCTGCCTCTGGTCTTCCCCCGTGGGCGTGCCAGGCACATGCTCCTTGGGGGCTTCCCTGGTATGGGGGTCAGCTTCTGGCCCCCTAGATGTTGGGGGGGGACTCCCTCCAGCGGCTGCAGCCACTCTTGACTCTCCCCCCTCGGGGCGAGTAGCCCGTACGTCACTCGGGCTGCTCCCAGGGATCGCCCCTGATTGCTTCCTGCTGTGGGGCAGGAAGTCCCAGGTAAGTCGGGGGACCCAGCCCCGATATACACAATTCTTGTGTAACTAATCCGCACAATACCTGCATACAACAGTATGGTCTCAAATTCTCCTCTACGCTGATACACAATGAGATGGGACCAAAGAGTGAGTGAATTCTAGATTAAATAAATTAATTTAGGAATACTCCAGTGAATTAGAGGTTGCAATGAAGTCACTTGAAAGAGTGTTGTTTTATCTGTTTGCTATGCCAGGTTAAGCGATCATATCAAGAGTAGAGTATTGTCATGGCCAATGGAAGAGCTACATAATTCTACAGAGGAAACACTGTAATTTGGGAAAGAACAAAGAACGAAAAGCTGAAACTACTCTAGAAACACATGCTTGCTTCTAAGTATAATTATATGCAGAGTTGTGTGTCAACCAGATGTATGTCATTTGAAAAAAATAGATATACCCCCTCCCCAATCAAAGTGAAGCAACTGAGTGACAAAAAGGTGACGTTCCATGCAGTGGTTGTGCTACTTCAATATGCCATGGTTTTTGTAGATGAAAATCCAATTTGCAATTAAATAAACACAGAGGGCAGTTTTTGACATGCTGCCAAAACTGAACACGCTATCAAAACATGTGCTACTAGTTGGATTATAAAGAAAATGATGCTAAACTTGCAAACCAGTTCAGATTTGTTTAATATTTTCAGAAGTGATGTAATGTATAAAATGTTTGTTTGGGGAATCATATTCAGAATTCCTCATTAAAATGGTGATAGGATTATTGTGACTTTAAAAGCATTAGCAAATTGGTGTTTTAAAGAAGCAGTCACTGAGCATGGACTTGAAATATTGGGTCTGAAAGCGTGATATCATTTTTCCTGCTTATCGAATCTACAGTAGCGTGATTGGTGTGGCTCCTTCTTTTCTGAGAGAACTAATGTCTTTCCTCTGTCCGATCTGAGGAAATACCTCCTGCCTAGCACATGTGGGTTATGACAAACCCACTTATTCACATGTGTACTGCTAATTTCTTCCAGCCAATGTGCATATTTGGATCCTAAGGCATAATTTGGATGATGCCAAAACCTCAATCCCCATTTCACAACCACATGGTATCACTCAGAAGATTGGCCAATAACCTCGAGGTTTTTTTTTTGAAATGGTACTATTCTTAGATCACACACGATCCTTGCTATATTAATGGTGAGTAGTGTACAGCCTTTCATGATGTAACTGTTAAGAGCCATGTGGAAACATCAGTGAGGTGCAGTTAGCTTCAGGTTATGCAATAAAATGTGCAAAGGTGGCACACTAAGAAGGAAGCTTCTTAGAAGCTTCAGACATTAACTAGCTTAGAAGTAAATATGCAGTAGGTTTCAAGTTTTTTTTAAAGCTCCTTGGTTCCGTACAGCTTTAAAGGACTACTATGATAAAGATTGGCTATCCTACAAATACACAAAGTGGAAGAAGTCCATGTCAGCAATTCATTTGCTTTGATCAGCTGTTCCATAATGGTTGGATTCAAATCAGCTATCACTGGGTAGAAGTGGAACAAGAATAGTTACACTTTCACACAATATGGCACTTAAAAGAAGATAGTTGTACCCAACTCAGTATTTCAAGTCATGTATAGTTTTTTTGGAACACCGTTTGTTTCTTCTGTGACATGGTATTCCACTTGCAAAGGTGCATCTAGGTCCATTCCCAAGACCAATGGGGCAGTATTAACATTCTGTCTTCAGGCAGGTACTGGTGGTAGATGGTTGAAAGAAAAAGGCAAGTTTGGACAAAGGAATATGGTGTAATAAAATTTGACTAGAGAAGTGTGAAGAAATCTGGCTTGCTATGTTTAACATGAAAATGTTACTGACTCAAGTGGCTTCCAGTTGCAAGTCAACCAGCATTCATGTTGTCCTGTAAATACCTAGTTCTTGAGAGGCCTTTCAGACTATTTAATCTGAATAAGGGTACAATCATGACCAACTTTCCAGCATTGGCATAAGGAAAATGCAACTCCAAAGTATGAGAAAAAACATTACCTTACCTTGACTGCCCCCCACTGCAGGATGCAACACATGCCCCACTGGCATGTGTTGCATGTGTTGCAACCAGCTATGCCAGTGCTGGAGAGTTGGTTAGGATTGCTCTCTAAAATGTTTGTCTGCAAACTTTATGGGCCTCAGTAGTATTTTTGGAGGAGCAGTATCTAGCACTAATGCTAGCCCACCGGCAGCGATCCCAAGATGTCCCTGAATGCAAAATATTTGATGACTAGAGTCCAAAGTTCAGTTTATTCAATTATTATGATACATACAAATATACACTGCATGTACGACCAATGCGCCTAACCTAATTGTGCATGCACTCAATCTATGTCAATCTACATGCTTCTTTGAAGATTTAATAAATACTAACCTTAAAATGCTGCTTGCAAAAGGCATTAAAAAAAGCAGGCCTCCGTCAGTCTTGAAAGACTATGGTATCATGCTCTGCGCTGCATACGCTGCATGCGAAGCACGAAAGCCTGGGTTGGATTGTTATGGAGGATAGGCTGTTATCCAAGCATCAAATCCCCCCTCTCCATGCCACTGAATTAATCCAATGGAAAGGCAGAGCCGATACAATTGGATCCAGCTGGTGTCACAGAGCTGGGCTAAGGACAGGAGCTCACCCTGTCTTGTAGGGCTGACCCGGGTCTCGAACCCTGGCCTGCTGGTTAACAGACACAATGTCTTAACCACTTGCGCCACCCACAGCCACTTGCGCCACCCAAAGGCATTTACTGTACCCCGTTATACTAATCAAACTGTGTGCCAAATACTTTGGCACAAAGTATTACCTGTTAATACTGTTAATAACTTTGTTAATAACTTGTTATTATAACAAGTTATTTGTTATAATATGTTAATATGTTATAATATGTTATAATATATATTATAATATATAATATAATATAATATGTTAATTTGTTATAATATGTTAATATGTTATAACTTTGTTAATAACTTGTTAATAACCTGTTAATAACTTTGTGCAAATAAATGGCACAAAGGACTTGTTAACTGGGATTCATTGATATAGTCCAAGTTCTTTCGGACATACTACCTGTGTCTAGTGACTTATCCTCTTTGTTTTATTCCGTGTTGCTAAGTGCCTCATTCTAGCTTTTCTTTTCAGTAGCACCACAAAGTTTCACATTTCATCACCTATCTGTGGTTCAAAATGCTGTTTAATCACAGACAAAGGTTCTCCAGTACTTCTTTTCATCCTCTTCCTGCCAAAGTTTGCATCTGCAAATCATGAAAGCTCAGGGACCACATTTATGTACATCCCTAGGATGATTTAGCATTTTTCATATGATTTTATGTATTGGATTTTGAAAAAAATTATATGTAATACAAAACAAATCTACACACAATCTGTATGTCAAATTCCTTTTGAAAACTCATATACAACATGATGTAAAATTGCTGTCTGAACAAACATGAAAGAACAAGGAAGACAGAGAATAGAATACTGAAAAATAAGTAATAGGGGAAGGAACAGCAGGAAGAGCTAAATATGACCTTGCAGCTTTATACTCAGTGATGCCACACTGCGCATCACCCTTAAAAGTGTTTAACCAGTATAGCTTTTCCCAGATAAACTGGTTTTGGAGCAGGCAAGTTTGAGTGGAGAAGGGCAAACATATACCTGAAAACTTGTGGAGTGAAAAAGTGAAGGAGGGAGGTTGGTGGTTGGCCTTGAGGAACAAGAAGCCTGTGAGATAGGATGCTGGAGCAGGTGTCCTCCTCATGCTCAGTCAGGACGTTTCATGGTGGATATTGACACCAAAAAGCCCTATAATCCTATAACAGCCCAACTATGTTGTCAAGTCTGTTGTGGTACCAAGATAGCTGCCATAGTATCATGGTATCATGAGTACTGTTGTTGTGGTGGTGATTTTTAGTTGTAGACGTAGCAATAGCAGCAGCACTAACAAACTATAACTAGACATCAGAGCCATCAGATTCAAAGGAATCCCATCTGGCAGCAAGCGATTTAACTTTTCCATATGGGATCCAGCATATATTTTCAAAAGGTCCTCAGCTTAGGATGCATTAATAACTCTCCTTAAACAATTGTTTAATTGTTTGGTATAAATGTTGGGTAAAAAAGATTGGGTATAAATGTAAAGGAAAACTGACCTGTCTGAAGAGTTCAGCATAACTAAGATGGAAAGGCTGTAGTACATACATTATAATACGTAAAAGCAAAATACAGGAGATGTTTGAGATTATTGACTTTCTCCCCGCCACTTCTCTTCTTTTTTAGAAATACTCATTTTTCTTAGTGTTGCCCTGAACCTCAAGCCAACGTGCAAGACTCCTGCCTGAATGTTCTCTCATTCCACCCTTAAATTGCTTCTAGGCTAAAAACCTGCATAACAAGTTTCATTTCAAAACAAACATTCATGGTTGAGTTATGAACCCCCAGAGGGACTGATGGCGAAGTGGATTAACTTTTTGTCTTTGGCTCAGATCCGCGTTATAGGCCAAAAGTTGGAGTGGGTTCTACAAGCACACACCCCTCCAGCCTTGCTTTGCCGCATGACTTGAAAGACATAGAAAGTTCTTTTCTTTAAAATCCCCCCAAATAATTTGAGTTGCAGCTGGAGGAAGGGGAAAGTGGGGTGTGTAGTGTTGCACAGATGTTTGAACCTGTTTGGCGTATTAAAACCATTCAACTCAAAGCTTGGGGAGAATGACATTGTTTGACTTAGAGGAAAGAAAGTAGAAAGCTCTGGGACCACATTTATTTACATCCCGAGGATGAAAGTGCATCAGGAATGGAACTGAGTAGAAAGAACTTCAGATTATTTTGCAGCAGACATATCTGTATTTCATCTGTATGTAATCTCTTCCTATATATCTGTGTGGAGGTACAAGATTTTCTCCACAATATAATTTGGTGATTTTCAGAAGGCACATTGGTGTGCAGTGAGTGGTTCACAGGTATGCCATGGGAGTTGGGACAATTTTTTATTAAACAAACATCAATTATTAATAGGGTTATTGGGGGCTTGAACGCCCCACCTGCAGCATGGTGCGCCTTGACAATAGTCCAAATATTGATGGTGTGCCTTGACAATTTTTGGTGTGCCATAAGTTGAAAAAGTTTGAAAATCACTGATCTAATTGGTGAGATTATTCTGTCTGGCATACATAAGATCAACTTGTACTATTCTCTAGTTCCAAAGAGATACTCTTGTCTTTTGCAGTTCTTGTACCATGGATCTTGAGCAACAGATATTCTTCAAGTACTGCTAATATTCCATAGTGTTACATAGTGGTTCTGAAACTTTTTCACACCAAGATCCACTTTTTGGAATGACAATCTAAATAGCTTGCAATCAGTGGTGGGCTTCAGGAGGTTCTCACAGGTTCTATAGAACCCTTTTCTAATGAGCGTCTGGTTCTGAGAACTGGTTACTAATGGGACATAGAACCTGTTGTTCTATGGACATAGCACCTGTTGCTAATTTAGGTTATTAGGACATAGAATCTGTTGTTAATTTAGGTTATTAGGACATAGAACTTTTGTTAATTTATTTGAATCCCACTACTGCTTGGAACTCAAAACACTTGGAAATCAAAGCAGAACGCATACTTAGGTCCTTCTCCAAGCATACAACTCTCCCACCTTTCAAGCATCCCATCATCCCACTTAGAGCACAATCCTAACCATGTCTACTCGAAAGTAAACCTGATTATGTTCAATGGGTCTTAATCCCAGGAAAGTATCTTTAGGATGGTAATCTTAGTAGCAAGCTTCTCTGCCATTGGCAGCCCAATTTTAAAACACCACAAAAAGACTAATAGTGTAATCCTAAGTATGTCTATTCAGAAGTAAGTCCTATTGTGTTCAGTAGTATTTCCTCCCAGGAAAGGTGGTTAGGATTGCAGCATTAAGGAGGCAGATGAAAAGTTCTGCCACCATACCCGCTATTAGATTAGGCAGTATGGGATTGTTGGCTTGCAAAATTATTGTATCTTTTAGGATCTCAGATGAAGTACAAAATTTTCATGGCTCCAGTTGATTTTAATGAAATCTGTACAGAATAGCATTCCAGTGGACCATCCCTTTAGAATTTACATGCTTCCTCTTGCACAATAATTTGTTAGAAAGAATTCTTTTCAAACCATCACATTTTATAAAGCCAGAATAACACAAAGCCAACAAAATCTCAGATAATTTTTTTAAAGTCTATATATCCACTTGTTAAATGAAAAAGATAAATTTACACACTGTTTGCTTCTTGTATTTCCTCTCTTTCTGACAGTTATCTGCTGGTTTAATTCAGCTTGTCCTTTGCAAATGGTAAATAGAAAGATAAAAGATTTAAGCAAAGGGAAGGCTTGTTTAATAATGAATAATGTGTGCAGACTGAATAAAATTGCATTTTAGATGTGATGAATTCCACTCAAGAGAACCCCTAACAGAAAATATTGAAATGGAGGTAGTTTGCTTTGCATCGTTTTGCCTCAGGACTGGAGACTGACCACACTCCTGGGATGTGAATTATTTATTTCTACATTTTTATACCACCTTCCTCTAAGGTGCTTGAAGTGTTATAAATGAGGGTTATAAATGGTTCCTTCCCACTTTTTATACTCACCTCTTTTTGTGCTCACCTGTGAGGAAGATGAGGCTGATAGTAACTGGCTCAAGGTCACGCAGGAAGCCTAATGGGTGAGCGGGAATTTGAACATGGATGTTCCAGGTCTATGTCCAGCTTTTGAGCTACTACACCATACAACACTTGCAATAGTATAGTGATTAGAAAGTTGAAATTCTGGTTCAAACAATTCCTCAGTCATGGGGTATCTTGGACCAGGCGTTCTCTCCACCATCAACCTACTTTGCAGATAGTTATAAGAATAAAATGGAATGATATATGCCTCTCTGAACCCATAAGAATAAAGACAAAGCAATAAATCTAGAAATTTTTGGGAGGAAAGGTATCATTTTCTCTCTGAGAAGTACACTGCAGACTGTATGCAAGGTGTGCAGTAGGCAAACTCTTAAAATGAACATGGTACCTCAAGGATGTCCAAAGCCCAGCCTGGAGGCCGGATACAGCCTATGGTGAGTCTCTATGTGGCTGGCCCTAGAGCAAGCCCTATGGAGGTGAAAGATGCTCTGCTCCCTGAACCTCCAGAGCAGTGATTTTCAACCAGTTTGCCATGGCTCACTGGTGAGCCACAGATAGTCCTCAGGTGTGCCACAGGAATTTGGGGAGTGTCGTTAATTAATAGGATAATTGGGGGACTTGAACAACCTGGTGTGTCTTTTCATTGGTAAAAAAAACTGATGGTGTCCATGAGATGAAAAGGGTTAAAAATCACTGCTCCAAAGGGTATTCTTAGCATTGGGAGGCTGCAAGCGTCTCCTCACCATAAACTAGAAAAGTATATTAAAGTATTTATGAACTGGTTTGAACACCACCTCCAATTTCTGTGAAGAAAGTGTTTCTGAACTGATTTGAATTAATTAAATAATTCATAGGTTCTGTCTGGAATATATTCATTTAAGTAAATTTATGTAAATATATTGAAATTTGATATGTAAATCAGTTCTTTTTTTCCCCAGCCCTAGGCTCAGTGTCAAATAGATGATGCAGCCCTCCTGCAGAAACGTTTGGACACCCCGGTGTACCTGATAAAATATACTGTATCGGCTCCTGTAATGATTGAAGCAATTTTTAAAATTATCTCCCAAATCTTTGCATGCGGAAATATTTCCCCCAAGTTCTGTATCCAAGCAAACCTTTCAATTCATGAATCCTTCAGAAGGAATGCATTTAAACATCTTTTGTTGCAGAATAATGTACAAAATCTTAAGAGCAGATGGGCTGTAATGGAAACAGTTATTCACACCAAGATTTGTTTATTTGAGGTGTTTCTGGAGGGCTGTAGTTCAATTCCAGAGATCAGTTCTGGAGCACATGTAAATAGGTTGTATGAACACTTTAATCAAAACTTGGCTCCTTTTGGATATTTTCATGTCATTTTTTTTCTCTTTCTGGTGTATCTTTCTGGTCTTACACTTTAATTATGCAAAACTTTTAGGAGGAAAATCAAACAGGTGGTTTTAAAACAGAAATTAAAAAATGGTTCCTCAACTGCCATTTATGAAAGATGGGGGTCTGCATTTTGGAAAAGCGTTGCTTGATTATGTCCAAATGAGGACGGATTTCCTTAAAAACATTTTGGGCATCAAGACAGTATATTGCTATGAGTGTGGTCTCAAATAAATGCAAAACATGCTGCAAAAAGCTCAAAGTCGTGGTGGCTACATATCAGAGAAGACACCCACAAGCATGGGAAAAAGTCTGTGTTACTGAGAGCTTTAAATGACAGGGGTGATCACAGATGCATGAGGTTCAAGGGTGAGATAGCCTAGAGCCCATGTCTCTAAACTGATAGCTGAGAGAGCAAGTAGGTGTCAGACAAGGCAGTAGCAGGTAAATCACAGGCAGCCAAAGATCAGAATGACAAAAACTTAGTAACCAATTTGTTGCACTAGCAATAGTGCTCTAATCCTAGTTTACTGCTTATCAACGAGGAAAATAAAGTCAGTTTTTCTGGCTTATCTTCAGCTTTGAGGTGGCTTCTTCGGAAGTCAAACTGTGAGTAGTTGTATGCACTGGCATCTTGGGTAGGTTCAACCTGGACTTTGGGTGCAACCCAGAGTAACTATGGGGAGTCATTGTTCCGGTGTAAGAACAATTTTCTCTGGATTGCAAGATGAATTTCCCATAGGTTTTCACTAGGTGGTGCCGTAACTACAGGTGCATGTAATGTCTTTTACGTGCTCCCATAGTTACTCTGAATCGTAGGGTTCTTTGCATTTTATGCTCAGTAACTGGTATATTGTGATAGTCTCTTGTTGGAATGACACAGAATTCACAGGCTTCCAGATGGGTTCAGAGAAGCAAACTGACAAAGAATATTGTATGGAGGAATACTGGAAGTTTCAGGGATACCTCCAGGTACCTTACAAAGGTGCCAGTATTTAGTTATTATATTGAGTTATTGGATGTATTGGATAACCATATATTTGGTTATTGGATATTATATATACCAGTAGTTATTGAAGAATATTGGATAAAGTTATTGGACTTTGCGGAAATTGACGAACGTTATTTTCCTTAAAGAGAAGTTGGTAAAAACTTCTGTGAATAACTGACAACCATTCATGGACTTCCTGAGTGGGAAGGGGGAAATGGATCAAATGATAGCTAGCTAGCTATCTACAGTATTTATATACCGCTTTTCAACTCTCTACTTATTTATCTGTTTATTTATGGAATTTATACCCTGTCTTTCCCATGCCAAAGAAAATGCCCAAGGCAGCTTACAATACTTTTAACCTTTTGTCCACAAAACAACTCTGTGAAGTAGGTGAGGCTGAGAGTAACTGACTGGCCCAAAGTCACTCAGGATGCTTCATGGCCAAGTATATATATATATATATATATATATATATATATATAGAGAGAGAGAGAGAGAGAGAGAGAGAGAGAGAGAGAGAGAGAGAGATTATGAAGTACTTTCTCAAGTATAAAATACTGTTTAGTACTGTGACTGGCTTAACAGTGTGTGATATTTGCACCCCTGCTAAGCCATAGGCTGCAATCCTTACCTCCAGTTAGGCCAGCCTAAGCCCAAGCACAAGTCCTGTGATGGCCTGGGGGTGTCACAGAAGTGCTGTAAGCACTTGTTGATTTATGGGGATGGAGCTGAGATAGGCTCATGTCATGTGATTCTAGTAGTCATAAGTTTGAGAACATAACCATCTAACAGGCCTTCAGTTATATAACAGAACATGTGGTTAAACATTAGGGGGGAAAAATCAATCAGAGCTGAGTCAAAGAAAATGAAATGAATGTAAAGGTAATATGATCTCAAAGGAAAATGTGCAACACCAACTCTCTGTTTTATTTGCCCTCACAATATCAGAGATGCTTTTTATATCCACCAGATGATGATCAAATGCTTCCACATAAGCACCTGTCATCTGGGGGTGGGTTCTGTGTTTCCATTTACAATATTTTTTAAATTAGTAGTTGTAATCCCATATAACCTGCGGCATATGCAATGGTGTGTATATTTGTCAGTCTTCCTAAGGCCAAGGATTCCCCCCTTTGCGAAATCAATTCCTCCCCAGTTCAAAAAGCACCTGGCAGTGTAGTGCTGGAGGCAAGGAGAGGTTTGGCCCTGTAGTTTGAAACAGAAAACAATAGCCCACTGTACGTGCACACTCCCTTGCTCATGGGTAATGGAGCGCACTGGATTACAGAAGCTGACATTATCACTCAACTTTGGTGTCATATCAAATATCTTCATTTGGTCTTTCTATCTGCTCCTAGTAAATCACCATCTTCCGAGCCAAGATTCCTTCCAGGTCTCTTCCCCCTCATTTTTTGGTTACACAAAGACCAAATATTCTGAGAAATATTAGGAAAATATTAGGAAAATGTACAAGGGAGAAAAATGCAGGTTTCATTTTCATTAGTGCTACACTGATAATTATTGTTCCAATGGTCACTGATCAAAAACGGAATATAATTTTCCAATCAAGACATATTCTTTAAACCTTTATCCCAATACAGTGGTGGATGGTATATATAATCCTCTTCTGCTTCACTAGGCATTTTATATAGGGACATTAAAATTGATTTTCTACATCTTGGCAGATGAAAAAGTGTGTTACATGCCCTATTGCCCAAAAGTGTGCAAGCATAGAGCAAAGGTTGCAGTGACAGAGGTTTCTATGGTATCTGGAGGTCTGAGTTACTGAAGTGGAGGAGCAGAAAGACAGAATTATTTATAGAGACATCTAATCGAGACATTGTGGAGTGAGCATACCTCATAACTGCCTGCTGAACTCTACTGTCTGGGGAAGGTCATCTCATAATAGGAGAGGAACAAGGAGGAAAATAAAGGGACAATCTGTATTAGATGGGTCCTCTGTTCTGGAAAATGGAGAGGAATGCACTGAACAAAAACCAAACCTTTAACTACTTCGGCTGCATTCCTAAAGATACTTTCCTGGGAGTAAGACCCATTGAACACAATGGGGCTTACTTTTGAGAATACATGGTTATGATTGTGCTCTTAATACAAAACTCTAAGCATGGAGAAATAAACTGCAATCCTAATCGCAATTTCCTGAGAGTAAGCTCAATGGGACTTACTTCTGACATGCTTAGGATTGCATCAGACAAAAAGACTCTAAAGATCAGGATATAACAAGGATAATTAAGAAAATAACAAAATTAAAGCCTACAAAATCAAAAGCGGAACCTGCTAGCAAAAATAACTCAAGAAGTATTTTATAAAGCAAACACACAAAGGATGAGCCATTGGTTACTATAAGGAAAAACGTCATCCATATAACGAACAATCTTTTGAATTGCTCACCAAAAATAAAAGATGTTTCAACACGCTATTAAACAAGTCTTCAAAATTTTTAAGCAGTAAAAATTTTTATACAGTATTGGCATTGAGATTGATAGTTGCACTTGATATAACTCACATATAAATGCTTTTGTGCAGTCGATTACAAGGTGGTACTAACAGCACAATCCAGAGTAACTACGGGAGCTCTTACATCGACATTGTTATGGCGACACCTATGGGAAACCTATGGGAAACCTATTGCGTAGAGCAATCCAGAGTAAGTGCCTCTTATGTCTTCCTGTAGTTACCCTGGATTGTGCTGTAGGTAAACCAAATTCCCAGATACTGTGGCTGGAAGAGATTATAGACTATTGTAATCACTTATACAGCCATGTTTTGTAATTACAAATTGAAATTGAAACTGGATGTTTGGTAAAATTTTGTTTAATACCAGTGTGTATTGCCCAAGGGCTGGCCATCCAATTGGTCCCAGTGGGCTCCCAAAGCCAAGTGGCACTTGGGGGAGTGGGAAGCAAAACACATACTTCTCCTGGTATTTAATAATGGCAGGAAAAGGGGAGGCAAGTAGTGGCAGGAGGAGGTGTTAAAGGTATGCTTGGGGAGGCAGCAAATGACAAATGGTAAGGAAGCACTTTACATTGGTGGAGGAAGCCCCTCCTGGACCCCAATGGGAACACACAGGATTGGGTCAACTCTGATAGTAGTAGTAGTAGTAGTAGTAGTAGTAGTTGTAGTAGTAGTAACCTTTATTGGCATTGTGAAGAACATCCATAAATAAAACACTAAGAGCACAATCCTAACCATGTCTACTCAGATGTAAGCCCCATTGTGTCCATGGGTCTTTCTCCCAGGAAAGTGTCTTTAGGATTGCAGCCTAAAACAGTCAAAGCTCTACCAAACAAAAAACAACAACAGGACCATCAAGAACGAGATAAGTTAGCTTTGATAATAGAGTCTGTGTAGCGAGCCAGCTGTTTAATGAAGCCAGCATCTTGTTCTTCTTCACAGCTCTGATACTACCTCTAACCTCAGATTCATTTCTTACGGTGGAAAAGGCCATGTGAAAAAGCTGGGAAAAATAGCTTCAGTTGTGCTGTAGAAGCTTATGTATGGTTGCACCTCTATGATTTCTTTAGGGGTATGAACAGAACTAGGCCTATATGAACTAGATCAGAAATGTCCAAACTTTTCGGCATACTTTCTGACACTGTCAGGAACTGGAAAAAAAGAATTGATTTACATTTCAAATTTGAATAAATTTATGTAAATGAATATAATGAGATGGAACTTACAAGTGAATGAATGAATTCAAACCTGTTCATAAGCAGGTTTGGAGTTCTTACACAGAGAAAGGAGGTGTATATACCTCCTTCAGAATACTCCCAGAATACACCTCTGGAAGATTATACAACAGTATTTATATACCGCTTCACAAAGTGAAGTTTACAAAGGAAATCAATGTCTCTCAGTCCCAAAAGGGATCACAATGTAACATAGGGCTTTAGTTTATAGGGTTTGCCCAAGGGTCAGATAAATGGGGCTTGCTGCATGGAGGATTGCCACAGGCCATATCTGCCAGCCAGCCTGCCTGCAGTATTTATATAGAGTTTACAAAGAAAATAAAAAAATTAATGGCTAATGGCTCCCTGTCCAATCTAAAATGCAAAATGCATCTGGGATTTGGGCATCCTGGACTAGAGAGAAAGTACAATATCCTCACCTAAATTTTGTGATATCCTTTAAAAAAGGTTTTTAATGGCAGGAAAAGGGAAGGTAAGTAGTGGCAGGAGGAGGAGGTGTTAAAGGTGTGCTAAATGCCTATGTGGCATTTTAAAAATCATTCTATGTTTAATGCAGTTCATTTTTACAGGGAGTGTAGGCAATAAATAAATCTATATTGGAGGTTGAAATAGATGATGTCATTATAGAATGTCTTTTTTGTGCATGTGGATAATATCTTTCCCTCACTGTTGTCATCCTCATTCACTGGATTGAAAGACCGCAATCCTGTGCATTTGTTACCTGCACATAAATCCAATAGCCCAGCAAGAGAGGGGGCCAAAATGTTAAGTATTGCAGGTGCCACAACATGCTGTTGTATGTGCGTGGCTCTTCCACTCGCTGTTGGAGCCATTGCAGGCAGCAGTGGAAATGAGTAGGAGATGCTGCTTGGTTCAGTGAATCACTACTCAAAATTACGCCACGTGGGAGGGGCCATTTACATCGCACATTGCATCGCCTCCCTACACAGTGTGTTGCAGCATCTACCTAAAAACATACTGTCCCCCCATGCTACCATGTGAATTACATTAACCTTGGAGGGAATTACACCTGTTCCAAATGCAGGCCTCCGTCAGTCTTGAAAGACTATGGTATACGCTGCATGCGAAGCACGAAAACCTGGGATGGATTGTTATGGAGGATAGGCTGTTACCCAAGCAGCGAATCCCCCCTCTCCACACCACTGAATTAGTCCAATGGAAAGGCAGAGCCAATACGATTGGATCCAGCTGGCGTCGCAGAGCTGGGCTAAGGACAGGAGCTCACCCTGTCTTGTGGGGCCGACCCGGGTCTCGAACCCTGGCCTGCTGGTTAACAGGCACAGCGTCTTAACTGCTTGCCCCACCCAAGCCTAACATACATAGAATAACATACATAGAATTGTGTTGAATAGATAAAGAATTTCAAAGGCATAATAGTTTTGAGCAAATAAATAAAATTTGGGCATATACAAAAATAACACAAGGGTAATGATGAACAAGCCTAGCTTTCTAAAAGAGCTAGGAACATTTGCATTTTCTTATAATTACCAGCTGTAATTATGTAAACTAATACTGTATAGAGTGAAATAGTGTATAGATTTATATAGATTTGAAATATTGTATTAATGAAGATAACACCTTCATCCACAGTCTGTTTCCCAAAGTACAGGGTGATTGAAAAGTTACTCCCAGTTTTAAAATACTTATAAATTACAATATAGGGAGTTACTTTTCAATCACCCTGTATTTTAGCAGAAGGAGCTTCTTCAACAGCTAGTAAATACTGAGAATTGGTTTGTCAGTATTTTAACTTCCTGGTTCTGCTTAAGGAATAGACCGAACTAGACTAGCTGGATCTGAAGGGGGGAAGTGAAGATAATCAAGATAATAATGAATTCTAATTAGACATGCCAAAGAGAGTTGCCCAACACACTCATTTTCCTCTAAGCAAAATCCGAAGGCTATAAATGCCCTTCTTGGAAAAGAGTTGGATGATATTGGCAAAACAGTTTGAGGACAGATCTGACTTATAGTTTTTGATGTGTAGTGCTGCCAAAATAGTAAATAGCAATGGCATGGTGTGGGGGGGGGACTAGACTAACTCCACTACTAGTGGTGGAGAAGTACCTACAGAACATTTGTGAGACCCCCAGGTTAGGACAAATCAAGGGTTAGGATTATGATGTGAATCTATGACTGAATCAGGCCTTTGCTCCATCTAGGTCACATCTACACTCAGGATTGAGGGACCCATAGACAAGGTGAACACTCATGCCCTATGTAGGTGAACCCTCCGTTTCTGGGGCTGTGCTGGGTTTTTTCATTCATCACACTTGGTTTGAATTATAAGCTGGGTACACTGCTCTCCCCACATGTAACCTCCATCACGTTTAGCTTTTCACTTTATTATTTTAAGCAACCCCAAGAGTGAAACAACGTTAATGGGATGCTACCTTACAGTAAATTAGTGTAGGCAAGAACTTAGCATTATGAATTATTCTTTTACCAATAGATTATCTTAACATTTATTTATATTTTGCTGTGCAGAATTGATTGCATACAGATCAAACAGCTCTGTCTGATTTCATAAATGAGAATCAAATTCAAAATATATGAGTTTTAAAGGCTGTCCCAAAATGATTGTGGCATTATAGTACTTACAAAGATGATATGATTACCTACTATTCATCCCCACTTTATCATATCAAGATATGAACAACATTGTGGAGATGATTCACTGTGATCATGGAGTGCTCAAAGTTAGAGTCACTTAAACTGGAAGGACTGGCTAGGATATTAATCACAACATAATTGTATATAAATTAAGCATGCTGATGGCCAGGTGCATGGGCATCATATTGCAAATAAACAGTGGGATGAAGCATAAAAAACCATGTGTAATGCCATGTGAAGAGGCATCTGTAAGCTTTCATCTCTCCATAACCCTTGGAATAATACTGAACAATTCCAATTCACTGTTTTTCCCTGAAAATATTCTGCACAGTTCTCTGAATATTGGTGTGGTAGAGTTAGGTCTTTTAACTCTATGAAGGTCAAATGTGCTGTCTTCCAGCAGAGCAACCACAAACCCATAATAAAAAAACTTACCAGGTGTAAGATCCATACTGTGAATTCAAGTTCAAACCTTCTTTCAGACTCTGGCTGAGGAAGTGCTTCAAAATGAGAAAGTCAAGAGAAGTATGTGAAGGACCCAGATTTGGACTACTTTCACAAAATATTAGATTTTTTGGTCTCTCTTCTCCTTGTTTTTTAGACTTGCATTATGTAATGGAGGAAGAAGCCATGCTAGATGCATGAACTTTGGGGAGGGTGTTCCCTGATGGAGGCACCAACTAAAAACCAGTTTTTGGAAATTCCAACTGGAAGGGGGTGAAATAGGGTGCAAACACATTTTCCTCCCTATACTTTCCATTGAAGAATCCCTGACTGAGGGACATTCTGCCCCAATCCCCGGACCTAGAAGTGTGAAATTTGGAGAGGGTGTTCCTTCTGTGATATCAACACCCATTGATGCTAACCCTTAAGGTGCTAAAAAGGGGTGCAACATGTTTTTGTGCTATAAACACTGAAGACTGATCAACATCCAGCTGATGAATTGAGAGGGAGCACAGGATGTGATGGCGTGTGTGGAGGGTGATGGTGCCCATGGGGTATTGCACATGGGGGGATGATGTGCATGGGGGTGTTGTACCTGGGAGATGATCCGCATGGGGGTGTTGCATTTGGTGTTCATGGGAGAATGCTGTGCATGGGGGGATGGTGCGCATGGGGAGTTGATGAGCATGGAGGGTTGATGAGCATGGGGGACAGTGCACATGGGGGAGGTGTGCATGGGGGATGTTGCGCATGCGGGGATGATGGCATGGAGGATATTGCACTTGGAAGGTGTTGCGCATGGGGACAGTGCACATGGGGGGACAGTGCACATGTGAGGATGATGCGCATGGGATGTTGAATATGGTGTGCATGGCAGATGGTGCACATGTGAGGATGGGTGCATATGGGTGGTGCACACCATCCTCACATGCACACCTTGTGCAGGGGGTTAAAGAGCAGGGGGGCAGTTCTAATGGGGGATGATGCACATGAAGCGTGTTGTGCATGGAGCATGTAGTGCATGGAGGATGTTGTGCATGAGGGATGGTGCACATGGGCAGATGATATGCATGGGCAGATGATGCAGATGGGGGTGTTTCATATGGTTTGCATGGAGGAGGGTGTACATGGGGGGAACAATGTACACGTGAGGACAATGTGCATGGGGTGATAATACACATGGGGGATGATACGGGGGATGTGGGGGATGGTGTACGGGGGGATGGTGCAGTGGGGGATGGTGTACGGGGGAATTTTACTCCCTCAATGAGGGTACGTTTTCACTAGTCTACACTAGAAGTACCCAGGCCAAATAACACTGGTTCCTGTGGAGTCTAGCTCTGGCTTGACTTTTGGTGCCACCTCCACATCTGCAATTGATTGGCTTGAGATCCATGCACTCAGTGGGAAGAAAAGGTGTCCAGCCCAGAGAGAGCCTACAACATCAGCTTCCGTGGAGCCCCACACTAGTGTGAGGACTTTTGTTTGTACTGTAGTTACCTGCATAAGCTACCTTGGGTATACCCCACAAAGAGGGGCATACGGTATATTTGCTAAATAAACAAACAAACAAACAAACAAACAAACAAACAAACAAATAAATAAATTAAAGTGGTTAATCATCTGTTTGTAGGCAGTTGCTTTTTGTCATATGGCAACAAGATATCTGAGATAGTCTCCTGGGTGTGCTATCTCATACATTAGAAAGAGTCAGGTGTGGTGTTTCTAAGAATGTTAGCTTGCGAAATTGGTGCATTTCCCCCGCTTGCAAGGTGTATATACAACTTCCATTATTTAGCACATGAATTTGATTTTCAAAATGCTCTTTTCCTCTTTATGGCCAGCATTAACACTTGCAGCTGTGTTTAACTAGGGAGCAAATAATTCAGAGGTACTTGTAGCCCTATTTGTGAATATGCCCCAAGACTGCCAAAGATTCTATAGAACATGAGTCAGTCTGATAACATTCTACAGACAAAGGAAATAGAAAAATGGATTCGAGTGTCTCATAAAATGAACCTTTGCCTTCTCTTAAACACCTATAAAGGAGATAACATACTCTTAGCATTTACTTAGTGATCACAAGGTGTGAAGTCCTCTACAAAGCAGAACTACTGTACTTTAAATATAGATTTATGCAGTGTATTCCAAGGCACAGTCTGAGCCTATATGCTATACTCACCTTGCTAAAGATAAGTAGTTCTAAGGCTAGTCAATGTCTAGATATGTGACCCCATAGAAACTTCACGTAACCTATCCTGTTCCATGAAAGAATGGCTATAAATGCACTTAAATTGTTCAATGTATTTATTTAATACATTTAAGCAATAGGTTAACACTGAAAATCATGCTTTGGTTTGTGGATACATTTGACACTGGTACATTTGGTGAGTATCAAAAGGCTGGTACTCGGGACAGGAGGGGAGTCAAAACAAGAGGAGAAAAAAAGTTAGGGAAGCTTCAGACAAGGAAGATAATTTTGAAAGTCTAACTTGGTTAAACTCAGGACAATATCTGGAGGATGAGTCTACCTTCAGCTAGGAAGGATACCAGTATTCAACATGACCTGAAATTATTCTTCAAGTATCATCTCATTCCCAACACCTGAGCCAATGCCAGCATCAAATTTATTTATTTTTATTTCAATGATTTATTCCCCACTTTCTTCCCAAAACAGAATTCAAGGCAGCTTTCAACATTCAAAATTTACAATAATAGATGCATATAATTTAAAAATAGATAATAAAAATAGGAGTGCCTATAATAAAAATTATTTCAGTGCCGCAGATCATGTTCTCTACTACATCCCATATTGCCCCCTTCTTATCCCATCATAGCACATTGGGAGTGCTGTCACTTGCTGCAAGAATTAAGGGTTCAGGGATAATGCTGAAGGTTGGCCTGAAGATACAGTCTTTGATGGCTGTGTGCTCTCAGTAGGTTCCCAGCCCAGAGATTTTCAGCCAGTGTGCCATGACCCATTGGGGTCCCACAAATGACCTGCAGGTATGCTGTGGGAGTTTAGGTGAATGTCATTTATTGGCAGGATCACTGGAGGATGTAAGCCTCTCCCAGCAGCATGGTTTGCCATGTCCTTTGTCCAAAAAACCTTTTAGTGTGCCTTAAATATTTTAATACCTTGTTAGCAGTGGTATTGCCGAGGTCCTTGTCATCTGGTGTGGGACCTTAGCATGTCACTCGCCGCTCAGTGCATGCACAAACATTAGCACATGTGCACTGCTAAAGTGCACCGATATCAACCTAAAGTGTACCTCCATATCAACCGCCTTTAGTCACTCAGGGTGGTCAGCTTCAGAGGAGATTGTGCATGCACCAAAGTTCATGCATGCTCAACTCAGAGCACTCCTCCTCGGAGCAGAGGAATTTGAGTGCTTTGTGCCTCGTGCACATGAAGGAGTTCTGGGAACGTGTGCTGGGCTCAGAGCCCTCCCAGTCCAGTGCGCATGCCTGGAGTTCTGGGTATGTGTGTTGGGTGTTGAGCACTCAGATTGCTCTACTTTGAGGAGGGACAGGCTGCTCCCCCACAGAGCAGTCTGAGCCCAGAGTGCTTCCAGCTCAGCCACATCCTCAGAGTTTCAGGCATGCGCTCTGGGTGCAAAGTGCTATGGCTGCACTGGAGAGGTGTCAAACACCTCCGGTGTGTCACCCGTTGGGTGTGTTACTCAATGTGGCCTGTATGAGCCACACAAGCCTTGCGACGGCCCTGCTTGTCAGCGTACCAGGGAATGAAAAAAGTTGAAAATCTATCCAATCTGTGGTGCCACACTTGCTCTGAGTCAGAGGTTCCCAAAGTCTATGGAAGAGGTGGGACCTCTGTAAGTTGCTGTGGGAGTGGTGCAATGGTGGTGATGACACCACAAGGCTTGCACTGCTGTTGTGTTTCTTTTAACTTATGGGGGTATGCTGGCCCTCTGGAATGTGAGGGGAACTTGCACACCTTTCTGTGGGTTTCCCTGTGCCTCAAAACAGCTTCCTGAAGCGCTCACACCCCATTCTCCCATTCTGTTTCACAACATATATCGGAAGTGGGTTGTGATAATTTCAGGGAGCTGTTCTGAGGCGCAGGAAGGCCTTCAGGGAGTCTGTGGTTCCCTGCACCTTCTGGCAGACCAATGAGACCCATAGAAAGTTTTAAAAAAAATTTTGTGGCAGTGGCATGGTCCTGGGGTGCTGCCACTGCTTCTGTAACATCACCATGCAATGCCCCTTAAACAACGACTGTGTCTCCCTCACTGAGGATTTACAATTCTCTAGTTTAGCAGCCTCTGCTGTAAGTGGATGAAGGGATGAGCTGAGGAAGCTAACTGTAAAATCTTAGTAGAAGAACAGCCCAATCCAGAGCAGTGCTTGGGTTGCCCTATCTATCAGTAGGGTGGAGCAATTGCAAGATACTCCATCCTCGTTACCCTGGAAAAGGCTTATGGGCAGCCTAAGGCATCATAGGGTGTCCCAAGACAGGTGGACCTGCTCTGCCCTAACTGGGGCAGCCGAGGCAGCTCAGGTGAGGCATGTGAAGGGCATGTTTAGCGTTGCCTAGGGCAGAGCAGTTACTCTGTATCCAGAGTCTGTTTCCAGGGCAGAAATTCCCTCTTCCAGCTCCTCAGGAGCAGGTATAGTAATGAGTAGTCCCATGATAAGGCCCGAGTAAGAATGGCAGTGTTGATCAATGATGGGCCCAGCCTGGCCCAACAACCGGTTCCCGGCCAGGTCAGGGGGCGGGGCCGGGGAGAATTTAAAGGGGAATTTTTAAAAAAAATCTTTAAAAATTAATTTTTTTTAAATCTAAGTTTTTGTTAGATCTAACCACACTTTCCTGGGAGTAAGCCCCATTGACTGTCATGGGACTTACTTCAGAGTAGTCATAGGTACTTACTTCTGAGTAGTCAGGAGGCTGTAGCCACACGGAGGAGCTGCATGGGTGACTTTAACCCCCCCCCCCCTGGCTGGCCAGGGGAAGGCTGCTACGGTGCAGAGAAACTGCGTGGGTGACATTGAACCCCCCCTGGCCGGCCAGGGGAAGGCTGCTGCGGTGCAGAGAAACTGCGCGGGTGACATTGAACCCCCCTGGCCGGCCAGGGGAAGGCTGGAGGAGCGTGGTGGAGCCTTGCTGCTGCTCTTAACGCCCTCCCGGCCAGCTGAGGGAGGCTGGAGAAGGCATGCTGCAGCTGCATGGCCGCCATTACAACCCCCTGGTTGGCCAGGGAGGCTCCACATGGCTGCAGACAAGGTGAGGGGCTGGACCAGGGGAAGGGCTTCCAGCCCTGGGCCAATCAGGAGGCAGGACGTGTGCACAGAATTTAAAATGGTGCTGGGGCTTGTGTGGCGCTTCACTGGGCTTCCGCTAGGAGCGGCAAATTTAGAAATGCCTGGCCGACCGGCTACAGCAAGCTTTAACGGTTGGAGCAGCCCAGCTAGGGCTCTCCTCATTGCACTTACTCTGGATTATGCCCTAAGCAAGTTGTATTTGACTTACAGAACATGTCGATGTCGTATTTCCCCCCTTCATAAGAAGAAACACACAGAAGACATTCAGTATAAGTGGCGCCTTGAGTAACAAATTTAATTCATTCCAGAGGCATGTTTGGTACATGAAACGTTCTTTACGTGAAGTGGATTTTCCCATAGGAAATAATGGAAACTCAGATAATTGGTTCCACAACCCAAAAATATTCATATAAAAATATTCACTGTATGTAAAAATGATGACAAAACACGGGAATTGAATTCAAAAGATGCATTCAATGTGCATCATCCTATGAAGTCTACTTAGGTTGCAATCCTAAAGACACTTTCCTGGGAGTAAGCCCCATTTAACACAATGGGGCTTACTTCTGGGTAGACATGGTTAGGAGGCTGCAATCCAAGACACCTTCCAAGTGTCTCCCCACTTTCTCCTTCTCTCCATCCGGAGCATCTCTCTCCCCTGCTCCCTTCTGGCTAGCCCTGTACTGCTTCCCTCTTCTCCACTGCTCTTCTCTCCCTCTGCCCAGTGGACACCTGGCCACAGGAGGAACAGTGCGGAAATGTTGCTTTCGCTATGGACAGGCGCGCTCGGCAGCCCTGATGCTTTTTAAAAGGGCTGCCGGCCAGGGCGTCTGCCCCAACTGCCAATGAATGTGTTCCTTACATGAAGCACAGTTTGTTACGTGAAGCAGAATCCTAGAGAAATTCTCGTTTGTGAAGTGGAACATACTTTACGTAAGGTGTTTGTTACATGAGGCGTCACTGTACTTCAGATATCTGAAAATATTTACAAGTCCATAGGGATCCACAGGCAATTTTTTACTTCTTAGTAAATGGCACTGATGAGGTTATTTTGGGGTTTTTCCAAGCTTTTGGATGAGATAAGTCAATAAAATCTAGCAAATAAACCAGGAGCAAAATGAAAGCATAGCCCTATCCAAGTAAAACTTCTGACCAAGCTGTTCAAAGAGTTGTGGCACTGAAATTGACAAAAGTGGAGTGCCAGACATGAACATGTTTTACTTCAGAGGACAGCTGCGTGCAACTTTTCGGTGAAGGGATTGTGCCAATCACCCTGTAACCCTTAATCAGTGCTGTGATCTTACTCCTCCCTTGGTGATATATTTTATAGTCCTTTACTTCACCTTTCTCAAAAGATAGCATCAAAATATCTCCTCCCTGTGCAAATAACTTTACAAGGATGAAAGCTGCAAATCTGGTAACATTTCGGAGAACTGGCGTATCTAAGGAAATTAATAGAAGAAACATAAATACAAAGCATTAGCTGTGAAGAAACACAGTTTGCAAAGTGTGAGAGAGCTACTTTCCTCTTAAACATAGTTATATTCAAGGTTATTTGGAAAAAAGAACTTTACTGGGCAGCAGCCAATGTTGTCCACTGTGAGGCAAAATATAAACCAGTCACACCTTGCAATGTATCTTTTCCTGATTTGCACCATTTTAGACCAGGGGTGGATAAACCCTGGCCTGGGGCCATTTGCAACTCCTACTCCTAAAAACTTGGCATCCATCCGTATTGAAAGACTATGGTATCATGCTTGACACTGTATGCGAAGCAATCCAGAGTGACTACGGGAGCACGTAAGAGACATTTACATCAATGTAGTTATGGCACCACCTAATGGAAACCTATGGGAAATTCATATTGCAATCCAGAGTAAATGGTTCTTATGTTGGAGCAAGGACTCCCCATAGTTACTCTGGATTGCGCCCCTAGTCTCCAATGAGCCTCTGGCCCATGGGCATTACTTTACCACCCCCATAGTCCCTGATCAACATATGTCTCCATGTGTTTCTAGCTTGGGCTATATGTTTTCACTGTGCAGGAGATGTGTTGCAAACAATAGTTCTCATGGGGTTCTACATTCCTCTGTTATAATTCTCACGTATATTATAAATAAGCTCCAAAAATAAAAAAAATAAAAAAAATAAGTGAAAATGTGGTGAGTGCACAAAATAACATCACGGTACAGAGAATCAGGATGGTGTAGAACAGGGATTCTAGTGTGACCCACGGTATATCTTAATGTGGCCTGCGGCAAGACATCTCCATTCAACCTCCTGGTAAGCCTGGTAATCCTATGTATATCTCTTTAATACATCTTGTAAATTTATTCAAATCTGAAATGTAAATCATTTTTCCATCTCATGACAGAGGGTCAGTAAGATGATGTGGCCCTTCTGCCAAAATGTTTGGACACTCCTAGTGTAGAGGTTTGGGAGCTGACCTTAAACCAGGAAGAGCTAGGTTTGAATCCATACACAGTCATAAAACATCCTGGGTTACCTGGGGCCAGTCACTCTCTTCCAGGTTCACCTAACTCACAAGGTTGCTGTGAGGACAAAAGGAAGTGATGATCTATGAACTCCTTGAGCTCCTTGGAGGAAGGATGCTTTAAAAATGTGAAAAATAAAGTTGTACCCCAACCTTCTCCCTGGTAAATTTTTTTTTTTTGAATGTACAGGAAAATTTTCATAGGAGGAGCATTTAAACATTCCTGACACCAAAGATAGTCTGAAGTGATGCTATCCATTATTATCTAGATATCCAAAATATCTAGATATCCAAAAATATCAAGCTTTTTGGCACTAAAAATTTTTTAAATGATTTGATACAAATTTTAAAGTTTCCCATTCAATCAAGAAGAAACATATGAGAAAGTTGAAGAACAGCCAATACGGTCCTGTAAAAAAGTTATGGTTAGAGGTAGGGAACGTTCTCTCCATCCTTGGACATACATCTTATGATGATATGCTGGTGAGCATGTTGTTTGCCTCTCAATCCCTCAAATTAAAATCTATCCCTTTATGATTCTAGCATGGGTATTGCTGTGCTGAGACCACTTTTTTCATCCCCCCATGGAACCATCAAACCATCGAGACCCGGGTCCCCACAAGACAGGGTAAGCTCCTGTCCTTGGCCCAGCACTGCGACGCAGCTGGAACCAATCGTATTGGCTTTCCATTTCCATTGGACTATTTATTTCAGTGGCGTGGAGGGGGGGATTTGCGCTTGGGTAACAGCCTATCCTCCATATTAATCTACCCAGGCCTTCGTGCTTCGCATACAGCATCGAGCATGATACCATAATCTTTCAAGACTGATGAATGCCAAGTTTTATGCTGCAAACCACTCAGGAATGGTGTTGGGCACTGTGAGGATCAGTCATGTGTTGAACTGTCAATCCATGCTGGTGTGCCTTTCCATGCATATCGGTGAGCACACCATGCCTTGAATATAGAGGCTGTTTTCTTTTAAGTGGCTTCTGCAGGGATGCCATTTTGTGTTAAGGAACCTTAAATAATCTTGCCCACCTAATGTATTTGGAAGAGTTAAGGGACAAAATGTTTCTGTTTCATATAAATACTCATGGAGGTATACAATTTATTGGTTATTACATGGAGTTATTGCAATTGCAAATGATTGCAGTTATTGCAATTTTCTACAGCATTGGCTGAAATATTTCCTTATAGATTCAGAACAATTCTGCCACACCTTTCCACCCCCAAAGGGACAGTCAATAATGGTCTCTTATAATGTTGGGAGGAACAATCACTGAGAACGTGTTTAGGCAGGTAGCCCAAATCCCGGAATGCATCATGCGTGTCGGAATCTTTGATCATGAGAGTAAACCATGACAGTGCATGTCACTGAAAATGCTGACTTCCTAATATGACTGGAATGGTTTTCTGCATGTCTTTCACTAGAGGATGATGTTTCAGTACACCCACTTGCCACGTGCAATTATTTTTCCCTAATTGGCTTAGCTTGGAAAAAAGCAAAGATGTAGCAATCTATAGCTTAGTCATGGGTAAAAGACATACTTTGACAAAGAGAAAAACAAATCACATATAATAACTGTCAAGACCTATGTGTTCATGTACGTTTGCCAACAAACAAAAACAATTCACGAGCATAAGCACTGCTTGCTTATGTTGATTGGACATAGGCAAAGGCTAAAAGGATCATTTTATTTTGCAGTGTTTTGAATAGTTCTACTGTACACTGGAATAAAAACTCTGCCTTCTGAAAGCAGGCGGTGCAACCCATAAGTGGATTAACTACTTAGCAGACACAGAGACGCAAGCATGTGCAACAACTTATGAGGTTAGAATCAGACAGTAGCTCCTATTAAAATCATGACTGAGAGAGGACACAAGAACAGAAACAACACTCCCAAAATAACTTCACAAACAAAACAGGCTAGCACTTAATAAAAGGTGTAATGTGGTGAATTAGGCTGCAATCCTATAGACCGTTTCCTGGGAGGAAGACTCACTGAACCCAGTGGGGCTCACTTTTGAGTAGACATGGTTAGGATTGTGTTTGTGTCTTATTTTTAGCCAAAGAAAAAGCCAGCATCTGCCTTAATCTTGGTGCTCAGAAATACCCCCTAATTCACCTCCTAGCATCAGAGCAACACCACGTGGCTTGCTGTAATGACTCTGCACTGTCACACCTAATTGGAGCAGCTTCAAATGACTCACCATAAGACATCACATGTATGGGGAATCCCAGGGTTGATGGAATAATTAGCGTTATGCAAATGTCCTACACATTCAAGGTTATGTGACATGCATGCGAGTGAATTCTCTCCTGCATGCTGAGCGATGACTGGATAGAAAGGAGGCAGAGATCTATTACTGACCTTGCACAGTGATTGATGATGCTGGTAATCATTGCATTGGAAAATCGCTTTTGTCTTTGCCATATCATTCTTATCATCAGTTTTGTTTTGCCCGAGAAAGAATATGTTGTACGCTTCATTTTCCTAAAAGTCCCTCAGCTGCTTATGCAAATATGAATTCAGAGGGGCATTGGCATGGATTAATACTGATGTTTAACATTTCAATTCAGCAGTTGGATACTAAACTATTAATATAATTGGTAACAGCACTATCAATGCACATAACAGTTAACATTGTGTGAAAAGGCAGGTCTCTGCCTAGAGAGGCTTACAGACTAAATATTCAATTCAGTTTATTAATACAATCTATGATCTGCACAGATCACATTAAAACAGTTCTTGAACTCTTAAAATCTTACATAAAACAACAGCTCTTAAAATTATAAAATTGTATATATGCAACAATATTATGCCCAACCCCTATTTCTGCTTCATTGGAGATCACTGATCAGTAATCAATATTACTAAAATCAGAATTTCACGGCACAATCCTAACATGCTGTATCAGGCAGGCTGACTTCCCTACTCTGAATACAGTGCAAGTATTGGGACTGCTGCTATGCTTCTGTGGGGAAGAGGAGGCTCTGGAGGTGATCTAAGTCTCAGTAGACTGGAGTAGCCAGAGGCAGGGATCTGCTGATCCCAACACTGCCAGTTGATGCTTGGGCTTACCCCTGGCAGCAGTGCATCCTCTTCCTGCCAGTGCTGGATCCAGTGCCTAACTGGTGCAAGCCCAGTGCCAGTGCTCCTTGCTTACCAGGTACAGTAAACTTGCTTTACGACATATTTACAGTACCCAGCACTAGGATCAGCATTGATGCTGGCAGTTTAAGATTGGATCCTAAATAATATGTGCTTCAGTTATGTGCACTTTAGTTACCACAGTGAAAGAGACAGCTAAACTAAATAGTGAGCATGTAGTTCCTCTACCCTCTAGTTAACCATATTATTTGAACTGATGTTAACCATATTACTTGAATGATGAGTGGAATGCTCCAGTTTCTGTTTAAACAGGGAGCTATGGGTTTCAGATGTAGTGCTTAACCTGTAATCAGAGGGTGAATGGGGCACTGCAGGGTTTTGCCTCAGGGTCCTTAGCAAGCTGGCTCCAGCAGAGTTGTTGGTCATAAATAACTAAAACATTTGCTAATGTAGATACAATTCAGTGTCCAGTCATCAATATTATACAAGAAACTCTAGACCATCCGTGGGATAGATTTGAGTGGCTCAGCCCAGTGTGATCATATGACCAGAAATTTCTGGATGTGTCCTCTTTTTTAGCCTCCTGTCCATGTGTCCTCCAAAAGGGCTTCATTGTCCTCCATTTTGGCTTCATTTTGGAACTTTGCAATGGTGTGCAGTAACCCATCGTGTCATATGTCATTGGATTCATGTTGAAGAGCAGGATCCAATGCAAAATCAGAATCCAATGCAAAATGAAATATCTCCTTCCTATCAAAGGTTATGGCCAAAAACTAAAACTAAAAAAATATGCAATGAGCTCTATGGGAAAGTGAAAGTGCCCAATATTGTGGCTTTACTCATGAGTAGCAAATGTGCCCTTGTCCGTCAGAAAGGCTAGGCTGAGAGGAATCCAAGACCTTGTCCTCCTTTTGGGGTTTGGGCATCTGGTCACCTTGGCTCAACCTTGTATAAATACAGTAGTATCTAAATCAGTGTTTCTCAAAGTGGGGATCGGGAACCCTTTGGGGGTCGCCTAGAGCTTTCCTGGGGGTCTCAGAAAGACCTCTGGCTGTAGTTGCGCGCGCACTGGGGCTGACAGCCTCAGGGCCCAATCCTATGCATGCCTATTCTGAAAAAATCCCATTATAGTCAGGGTGGCCTTTACTCCCATGTAAATATGGATAGGATTGTAGCCTCTGGGCCCAATCCTATGCATGCCTATTCTGAAAAAAATCCCATTGTGTTCAATGTGTGCATAGAACATACATTTCATTTGTAACAATGAAAATACATCTTGCATATCGGATATTTACATTACAATTCATAACAGTAGCAAAATTACAGTAATAAAGTAGCAATGAAAATAATTTTATGGTTGGGGGTCCCCACAACATGAGGAACTTATAAAGGGGTCACGGCATTAGGAAGACTGAGAACCACTGATCTAAATGAAGCATACAGCATGCAGTGATATCTAAATGAAGATTCACATCTTTGATGTGGATGTCATGTTTTGAAATTGTATTTTTTTAGATTGCATTGGTAGTATTAGAGATAAATTTTGGATAATGAACACTATCCTGTTTCACAGGAGACATTAACAACGTTGCATGACTGACATCTGAATTGCAGCTGAATCAACAATTGAGAAGTGGAAGTCTGAATCTCTAATTATCATTCCATTACAAGATCCACATACATGAAAATTGATGTGGTTCTCCAGGATGGATGCCAAAGGAAAGGGAGTTGAATTGTAAAACTCAGCAGGTATTTTGGAGGCATTAAGTGGCAAATTCTCTTCCTAAAATATATAATATTTGGCGCAGGCAAATTAGCACACTCCCAATCTGGACTAGCACAAAATGAAGCTGGTTCACCCAAAGTTATTGGTGTTTATGTGATTCTGTATCCTGGTATGAGAATGAATTTCAATGCTAAGGCTCTTTCAGACAAGTGATGTACATTCTGAAGTGCTGCAGATGTGTGCAATGATCTCTGTAATGTAAATACATGCATGTTTGAATTGGCTCTCAACTGGCTGGCACAAACTATGCGTTTTCGAAGCTGGCCTCCCTTCCTGTTCCCCAGGATGATATGTGTGTCTCTAAATTGTTGGGAGGAAAGAAAATGCAGTTTCAGAAATGCCAATTTAGACAGAGATGAGATGCAATATTATCCTTGGTTAAGGCCAAGGATTCTCACCAAAGATTTGCAAAAGGGAATTATATTAGCAGCTTTAGAGTCCAATCCTATCTTCAACCCCCCTTGCCCACTCATTGATGCAACTGCATCTTTAAAGTGTGTGCTACATTCAGCAGTGAGGAATGACTGGAAGGCTGACTGGAAATAAGTAAAAATAATCTTTACTTATCCCTATGAGAGTCTTGGGGCTACCTGGATTTTTGGTTGTGTATGTCTGAGAAGATAAAAGTGGTGGAAAGTTTCAAAAAGAGGAGTAGGTTCACCATTGCTGCCAGATCCAGCTCTCCTGCAATCTCCCAAACCCATTCCTCTACCACCTCTACTAAGTTTTGCACCTTGACTGCCTCCACTCTGTCCCACCACTCCAACAGCAGCCATACCACTGTCATGGCGGGTTTTGCATAGCAACCCCATTCTCAGTAGCCTGGAGCTGTGATTCTATGTCTTCTCCTAATGACCCCCAGTATGAAATTTGCCACCTTCACAGCTTTCACACACTGGGTTGATACTGTATTTTCATTGTGATGTCCACCATGATCTCAAGATCTCCTTGGTTAACCACCAACAGTGCTGATCTCATCAGTCTGTACATGAAGTTGGGATTTTTTTTTGACCCAGTGTGCATCACTTTACATGTATTGACAATGAACCACATTTGCCATCTGGCAGTCCATTTACTCTGTCCTGTGGGATTCCATTCACAATCTGTTGTTTGGTTTCACCCATAGATTTGGCTACCTCACAGTTTACCCCTAATTCCAGATTAGTTATGAATAAGTTAAAATGCATGAGTATTAAGAGAGATCCCTGGGGGACTCCTACCTTTCCTCTACTGTGAAAATTGCCCATCTGTTTGTACTTTCTGCTTCCTTTTCTTTAAACAGTTAACTTTCCAGAAAAGGTCCTGTTCCTGTCTTTTATGACTGTTTCATTTACTCCAGGGAAAGAGTTTGTCAAAAAGTTTTTTTAAGTTCAATTATATGGTGTCAGCTGGATCATCTCTATCTACTTCTGTCTTCTCCCTGCTCACTTCAAAGTGCTATGGCTGGCTTCATAAAATCAGCAGTGCAGTGCTGTGTTCCACAGGCTGCAATCCTAACCACACTTTCCCAGGAGTAAGTACTACTGAAAGCAATGGGACTTACTTCTGAGTAAGACATGCTTAGGATTGCACTATAAGTCTTCTAACAAATCTTTCCGTGCCATGGGGCAAAATCCAGAGTAACTACGGGGAGTCCTTGCTCTGGTGTAAGAACAACTTACTCTGGATTCCAATATGAATTTCCCACAGGTTTTCACGTAACTACGAGTTACGTGTTGCAGTAACTACGAGTGCACGTAAAGTTACTCTGGATTTGGGGATGGTGTGTTAGCTGATAAAAATGGATTGAAAGTGGTCAAAATTTAGACTTCAAGTGACTTCATTAAGCAGGAAGTGATGTTATTCAGCAGGTGATGGCCGGTAATAAACACTCGGATCTTGCATAGAAACTCAATAGCTACAAGTGACAGAAGAGAAGATTTGCAAATCTTGATCATTTTTTTCAAAATATGAAAAATATGAGCCCAATTAGCATGCTGGGAAAGCCCAATGACCACAAGGGCCAGATGGAGAGCTTCCAGGGCCACATTCAACATGTGGACCTTAAGTTTGACACTTTGGAGGTGGGACATGTGAAATAAGAACATAGAGGTGGTGTCTATTTTCAGACATTGAACCAGAACTTCAGTGCAACTGGAAATAGACTGGTAGCCAAATTAAAACTGCCTTCCCTACTTTAGACTCCTCTTCCCTTTTCAGAGAAATAAAAGAAACACATTCACTTTCATGTATGAACAGGGAAAACCTAGAATTTGGAAAACCATTTAGGTAGGAGCCTCACATGTTTACTTTTCCAGATCCTGGAAACGGCAGGCTCTGGGATGACAGCTGCCTGCCGAGACATCCACCTCACTGGCATTCACATTCCAGTTTCTTCCAGTTCTTACAAAGAAGTAAGCTTCTTTGTGTTAATTTTCCCATAAAAGTCAATAGACACCATTCACTTTTATGAGAGACAACAAACACAGCCTGTCATATTGATGTGCTTTTTATTATTTGTGTAGAAGAAGGGAGAGGTATAAACCAGCCCTCCTTTAAGGCTGCAATCCTGACTACACTTTTCCTAGGAGTAAGTACTATTGAATTCAATGGGACTTATTTTTGAATAGGCATACTTAGGATTGCAGTATAAATCTCCTAACCGATCTTTCCGTGCCATGGCCTGTTAGCTAAGAAAAATGGGCTAAAAGCGGTCAGAATTTAGACTTCTTGGAAAATATATTCCATATTTGTGGAGAGATATATTTTAAGAAGTGCTTTCACGTTGGCCATTCTAATCATTCACTGATTATATATTTCAATCCAAGAGCTATGAATCTGTCCTTAGGCAGACTGTTTCAAAATGTCTGCCAGATTGCGCGTGACTCTGTAACTTCCTCATAGTGTTCCAACTTGCCTTGGGGTGTAAAACCTCTCAGTCTTTGAACTATTCTTGTGTTCCTGTTGCTGAAAAGAATTGGCCACACATTTCTTGTTCCTAAACTGCTTTGAAATCAAAAGGAGCCCTGTTTCTCTTAGAGCTATTATGAATCAATCTTGAGGGATATGAAACTGCAAGCTCTCATATAGTTCTCAGCTCAATATGTCGGGCTGTGTTATCTGAGTATTACCAACCGATGTCATTCACTGTTTCTATTACAGCATGTACACTAACATTAGAAATAAGATAAGATTTGGGCCTTACTGTTCCCTCATATGTTTCCCCCTCTCTAACCTATGATTGCTCTTGCCCAAGCACATCTTCAGTTAAGGACATTATTCCATACAATCCAGAATAACTACCGGAGCACGTAAGAGACATTACGTGCACCCATAGTTACGGGACCACCTAGTGAAAACCTATGGGAAATTCATATTGCTTTCCAGAGTAAATTGTTCTTACACCTGAGCAAGGACGCCCCGTAGTTACTCTGAATTGCGCCCATTGTTAACATTAATTGTATACATGCAGGCTGAAGTGGCCACTGTAAGCAACAGACACCAGGACAATAAGATTACAAGGAGTGGATAAGGGGTAATCGAAACCCACTGGATCAAAGGTCTGTACAGTATGTATAGGAAGGCTGCCAAGAAAAGCAAGGAGATTAGCATCAATCTAATGCAGTGGTTCTTAACCTTGTTGGAGGTACTGAACCCCGCAAGTTTCATACGTGCATTCACCGAACCCTTCATAGCTGGAAAAATAAAACGTTTTGTCCATCATAACAAAAGCGTATTAGTGCACCTGGCAACCCGGGGGAGTGGAACGGACACACACCTCCGCTGAACCCGAGACTGACTCACTGAACCCCTGGGGTCTGATCGAACCCAGGTGAAGAACCACTGTTCTAATGCATGTGTACTCATACGTTAGTTCCATTGCGTTCAGTGGGGTTTATACCTAGATAAATGCACATCAGATTGCATTCCCTTTTTTCCCTACTCCTTGAGAAATGGGGATGAGCACTTCATCCTACAGTCGGTCATGACTAGCAGCATAACCTGTGAAAATCTTTTATGTAGTCCTAGTGGGAAAATAACTTTCTGCATTCTAATGCATGTGTAGTCATTCATTAGCCACATTGAGTTCAGTGGGGTATATACCTAGATAAATGCATATAGGGTTGCATTCTCTTTTTCCCCTACTCCTTGAGAAACGGGGATGAGCACTACATCCTACAGTCGGTCACGACTAGCAGTATAACCTGTGAGGTTATACACTTTGACCTTTTTACATAGTCCTAGTAGGAAAAAAACTTTCTGCATTCTTTTTCACACAGAGGAAAAATACAAGGGCATTAGAGAATCCACAACCATTTTAAAAAGTTCAGTAAGAGAGGACATGTTTTGTGTGCTATTGGATGGCCTCATGTTCAATCATTGGCATCTCCAGGTAGGAATAAGGGGAAAATATTTTCTCTAAAACCTTAGGGAGTTTCTGTGAGTCTGTAGAGAATACTGAGCTGGAAGGACTAATGATATTGTTCATGTAGCTCAATGATATTGCTCAGTATAAAGCAGCTTGTTGTGTGTGTGTGTGTCTGTGTGTGTGTGTGTGTTTAAATTACTGGTTCATGAATTTCACAGCTTTCATTGGAGAGACATGGAGCTTTCATTGGAGCTCCATCAAATGCATGGGACTCATTACTTTACAGTGAAGAAATACTATTTCTATGTGCAAGGTCACCTTGCTGTAAAGATATTAGATAAACAGAGCAGAACTATGCACAGTCACTATGCCCCAGTTTTTTTTTCTGTCGCTTTTTGAATCCTTTGACAGTTGCCAGAAATGTGTTTAACTACAGCAGAAACTGAGTGTAGAGTAGAAGCAATCGTACTCTTGTTATACTGTTTTATCAAGAAGGAAGTGATGTATTCTATCTCATTACATGATAATATGAAAATATGATGTCGATGCAAAATTTCTGGAACAGGTTTGAGAAGCCCCATCTCAGAGGAAAAGTCCCGAGATGGGGAATATGGCTGAGGCACAGGGTGACCATATGCCCTCTTTTTCCAGGACAAGTCCTCTTTTTAAGCCTTGTGTCTTGGGAAAAAAGATTCTTTTTTTGTGAAAAAGATCCTCCTTTTCCTCCTGAACAGGCAGCATGCATAATTCTTGAAATTAATAAGTTAAATGCAATAGAATCTAAGGGTGAAATCCAAAGTAACTACGGGGAGTCCTTGCTCCAAAGTATGAACAAGTTATTCTGGATTGCAATATGAATTTCCCATAGGTTTTCACTAGGTGGTGCAGTAACTACGGGTGCACGTAATGCCTCTTATGTGCTCCCGTAGTTACTCTGGATTGTGCCCATAGAATCATAGAGTTGGAAGGGACCCAGTGGATCATCTAGTCCAACCCCCTGCCTGTTGCAGGAGATCCTTATCTTGTGGGGACCCAGGTCTCGAACCCTGGTCTGCAGGTTAACAGGTGCAGTGTCTTAACCACTTACACCACCAGAGGACCAGTAAATTACATATAATAGTTTTACATTTAATAATAAGTAACATGGTGTTTAAATTTACCACTTGAAAGCAATATACGAGAGTGGTTTTAGTTTTTATTTTGTCATTTTTACATTTTTCTTGGGTGTTCTACAAGAGGACCTTGTCCTCTTTTTTGTTTATGACATATGGTCACCCTGGCTGAGGCCTCATACTTGAGTCCCACTTCTTTCAGTGCCTAATCTGCCTGATCTCCACTCTGTCTCACCTCTGCACCAATAGAGTAGTTCGTACCTGAACTGGCAGCCCTACCTCTGGATGTGGCAATGACAGATTTTGAATAAAAATATGTAACACTGCTCAGAGAATGTCAAGGTTTTGGAAAACACCAAAATCTATGGAAAAATAAAATATTTTTCTCCTACCTTTCCCTATGACATTCATTTTGGATTGAATGAAGCCTAAACTGAATAGGCACCATTTGGTTCAGTTCCACACAGTCTAAAACTATGTTCACATCCTGACTGAGAGAATAAATAAGTCACTCCCAACCTACTATATGGAATGGGGAATGCACACATCTTACCACGGAGGAATATATATGAGTTATTTATATGAGAGATATGAACTCTCTCTTTTATGATTCAGGAAGTACCGAAGATGAATCTAGGAGAGTCTCTGCAACTGTGAAAGGCCTGCAATTTCCCTTGAACCAGTTTGGAAAAACGTTTTGAAGTCGGAAGGTTTTTATATTTACTGGCAGAAACTGGTGCCTTCAAATTGTGTTATCTGCAGTATAGATCTCAGACTTGTTAATCTTATCTTGGATATTATCTTGGATGTACTTGAACTGCTGCAACCGATTATACAGTGCTGTGAACTTGCTCTGCTGTAATAGACCCTAGCCAATTTGTACATCTGAATAAATGATGTGCAAGAAATTTAGATATTACCGTGAAGAAACTATAAGTTGATTATCTTGATGCAGTGTTTCGTTGTGCATGCAAAGCGGTTTTCCTTTCTCTGAAGTTAACTCAATGAAATCCTGTGTCATTACATCTATCAGTGAATGCCATCAGGAAGTTTAATGGAAAGCATGCTAATATTTTAAACAACAACTTTGTTCAGTTCCATACTAAGGAACTTCAGACTTGTTGAGTAGATGAAAGCATACTAATTAATTAAAACTTACTACAAAACAGGTTTTGTAAGAGAAAGCAAGCTGCAGAAGAAAGGGACAGTAGGCTGTTTAATAAACATGCCTCATTTGTTGAGACTTTATTATTGCAGACATACATAGGGAACTGCTTTATATTGAATCACACCATCTCACTCATTATTATCAACACGCACTGCCAGTGGCTGTTCAGGATTTGAGGAAGGCATTTTTTTCCTTATCCTTCTCGAACATCTCTAGGATCAAACCTGGGAGTTTCTGAAGGTAAATAAAATACTTTACCATGAACCTCTGGCCTCTTGGCACTGTCATGATATACAGGGAAGTGAAGTGTAAGATTGAAAGCTGCACTCCAGGTCTGCTACAAAAGGTGTAGCTAGTCCAAGGCCATCTCCTACTTCCAACGGGTGTTTTTATCTGTTTGAAGATGCAGTGGCATTTCTAGGGGGAACCTAGGGGGCCAGGGGTACCACCCTCACAGGGGTGACACACGGGGTGACCAAAATTACAAAAATCACTAAAATTGCTAGAATCCTTTGCAATAAATCTCCATCATTTCTTATACAGCTGAATCCAATGGAAAAAAAAACAGCTTTGAAATACCTTCTTCCTATCAAACGTTATGGCCAAAAAACAGAAACAAAAATGCATGGAGTCTTATAGAACATGAAACCAAGCCATATCATGCCTTTACTACAATCCTAACCATGTCTACTCAAAAGTAAGCCCCACTGTGTTCAGTGGGTCTTACTCCCAGGAAAGTGTCTTTAGGATTGCAGCCATAGTCTGTTGGAAAGGGAAGACTGAGAGGAATTCAACAACCTCAGAACGGTCCTGATCCAATGAACGCAACCAGAATGAAGTCCCTGATAATTGCATTGAGCCCTATGGAAAGTGGAACTAAGCTACACAGTCATGTTTACTCATAAGTATGCAAAGGTGTCTTGGCTTATGTTCAGGTCAGGCACAGCGGAATGCAATGCCATCAGAATGGTCCCAATCCACTGAACGTGGAGCTCAATAAGTGTTCCAGAAGGCAACCTCACCATCTCAAATAACAGATATTTAAGGAAATTTTTAAATATGAAAATATTAATTAATATTTAATTAACTGCATTAATAAATATTGATAATAATTAAATAATTTTGATGTATGGGGGTGATAAAAAATTTGTGGGCATCAGATTCCAAATAACCTAGGTAAGCCATTGTAAAGATGTATAGAGTTTTGTTAGTAAGAGGCACTCAATAATAGCAATTGTACTTCCCCTAGTAGTACTCAAAGTGGGGTTCGGGACCCCTTGGGGGGATCAGGGGAGTCGCAAGAGGGTGGGAAACACATCTTGGAATTTGGTATTATTGTGTTCAATGAGACTAAGGGTGCAATCCAGAGTAACTACAGGGAGTCCTTGCTCCAGTGTAAGAACAACTTAGGGTGCAATCCTAACCATGTCTACTCAGAAGTAAGACCCATTATGTTCAATGGGTCTTACTCCCAGGAAAGTGTCTTTAGGATTGCAGCCTTACTCTGGATTGCAATATGAATTTCCCACAGGTTTTTACTAGGTGGTGCAGTAACTACTGGTGCACATAAAGTCTCTTAAGTGCTCCCGTAGTAACTCTGGATTTGGGGGTTACTTCCAGGAGACCTGGAGGTTTAAAGGGGGTCCCAGTTTGAAATGCCCGAGTACTGCTGCTCTAGGAAGTGCTCTTTATTTAATTAAAAAAAATACAGCCCATGGCAAGTCTTTCTGGGACCAGAGTTCATAAGAAGGGGGAGGTCAGCTGTTTCCCATCACACAATTTTCCTGCCCCAAATCACTCTCCTCCGCTCTTCCTCTTTATTGAAATCACAAAATGGGGGTGGGAGTAGGAGCAGTTTGGGAGATGGGGCTTGTGTCCCACTGGGTAAGGGGGAAGCACCTACCGTCGCAAGCCATCTCAGGTGCTGTGCCAGCCTCCAAAGAAAAGGAAGAAATCATCACCCACAGCACAGTGGAATGCCCTACTTCTCATGCCCTTTCTTTTCCTGCTCTTAAAACCTGTCTATTATTTTTTGCCTGGCTTGCCAAATGTAAGCATTTAATATAGAGTCTAGTCAGGCAAAAGCACCGAGCCTGCTGCTAGGTCAGTTCTCCCTACAGACAATCCTTAAGCAGTAAAACTGCAAATCAAGGGTTGGCCAGGTAATTGCTGGAAATTGTTGGCTCTCTTTTCCTTTTCTATGTTTTTGACTCCTTCACTGCAGGAAACGGCACGTGGTAATACAAAGTAGAGCTGCATCTGGGGCAAAAATCCACATATATATTATTTGACAGGACTGCAGCAAAATAGATTGTGAAAGAAATGCTGGAGCAGGAATAGGCTAACAATGTGCAGCTTCTCTCTTCAATTATTGGGACCTCAAATCTGAATTCATTTGTCCTAGTATTCACTTGCAGATCATTCTAGCTGCTGTGTTTTTTCTCCAATCCTGACTTTTTTTCTGTAATAATTTCATATCTTTTCCTCCATAAGTAAAGGCATTTGGAAATTGTGTTATTTATTTTACTCAGAAGTAATCCCATTGTATTCAGTAAGGCTGTAATCCTACCTTACTCGTGGGAAACCAACACCTCTATACATAAATTTTCTTTTGTGGAGTAAAATGTTATGGCACAGTCGATCTTAAGCAGTGCTAACTGACTGTGCTGAATATCATTGCATTTTGTTAATTCCACCAATTTTGCTAGAAATACCACCTCATTTCACTTGATCTTGCAGATCAAAAGCTAGCATTTTTCAATAAGTCTGTGCCTGAAGTACTAATTTTCCATATATAGGGAATTTTTTTTTAAAAAATGTGATTATTCAAAGATAGGAAGCTGGCTTACAGCAAGTAAGATTTCTCTTTCCCAGGATTGAAGCTGGGATCTTTTGCACACAAACCATGTGCTCTTTAATGAAGTTGTTGCTGTTCCTGGAAAATGTGACCCTTTACTAGCCATCAAACAATCCAGAATTGGGAAATGTGTGTTTCAAACTTAGGGTGAAATCCTAACCCTGTCTCCTCAGAAGTAAGTCCCATTATATTCATTATAGTCCCATTTTACTCCCAGAAAAGTGTTTAGGATTGCAACCTATGGCCCCCAATGGTCTGACTCAAATTTTACATTCTTTTTTGCCATTATGCCAGCTCTTAGACAGGAGTACCTATTGACTTTTTGTGCCGTATACAATTATCGGATATACCACTCTCTGCATACATGCCTATGTCCTACCATTGGAATAGGGTACTGGCGCAATCCAGAAGGAGTATAGACACTGCATGGAATATAGGCACAAGAGCCATTGATCTATACATGTTAAGAATTCTCAGCTTTCTCCATTTTACGTATTATTTACATTACCCTATAACATCTCTTCAAAGGAGTGACGTAGAAGAGTTTAATTTGTTTCAGCCATTGACCTTGACAACACATCACAAGAGAGTAAAACAAAGAAAAAAATTGAAATTGAATCAATCAGACCATTGATAAAGGAATGTATACAAAGGAAACCAACAAGATAATTGACAACCCAGTGTCAAGTGGTTTTAAGATCAACCTTTTGCATGGAATGGATTTTTCCTGTTGCTTCATAGTAAAGCAACAAAAAATAGACACTGCGCAAGAAATCTGGTCAAGAGAAGTGCTACTTTCTCTTGGCTGATGCACTGAATTTTAAGACGCACATTTTATCCTAGTCAAGCTTTCTATGTGATTTTTGTATGGATATGTGCCCTATGTTCCCAACACTGTATATTAGAAAACTGTTTCCCAGAATATGGGTCTGGAATCCACCAAAAGGGGTGACTGAATTTGTGGTGGTTCACAAAACTGATATGGCAGATTAGGTTATGTGCATAAAGGGTTAAACAAGCTGCTGCTTGAGGGGGAGCATCTGCGCGTTCACCATTATAATGCCAATCACGTGGCATTTATAAATCAAGAAGCAGTTTCTAGGGCAGCGATTTTCAACCACTGTGCACATTCGTGTGCCATGGATGGTGTGCCCTTATAATCGAAAGCAGTGGGCTTCAAACCCCAGCTCCCTTCACAATCTTTCCCCCAAGGGGAATGGGGCTGACTGTCTCACTATACCTGGAAGCCTGTATAGTATGCCCCTGATTGCCCCCAAACTGCACGCCAGCCAGCGACTTCTATCACCCAGATTTTTGTGTGTGGATTTCTGGGCAGATGTGGCTGGCTTGTGCACAGTTTGAAGCAATTGGAGGCACACTGTGGAGGTTTCCCAGTGGAACAATAACGGGAGTTTGTGCCAGGAAAGTGTTTTCTGGCATCCATCTCTCCAATTTGGAGACCATTAGTCTATGGATTGGGCTCTACGCAATTATTGTAAATAAATTGTTGTGTGTTGGCACATGGGTTCACTGCCAAGGATATTCAGCAGTTGCATTTACTGAGGAAATACAATTAATGGCTTGAAAAACTTACGCCATGGTGAGTCATTGCTAAGCAGGTATTTGCAGTTTTATGTAATGACCTGCCATTGTGTTTCCTCAAAAGCTCGTGTGACTCATTATATTCAGGTGGCCAAACACATGTTCGTGGTTTCAGCAATACCCATGATCATTCTGATTATCAGAGGCTATTAAGATAATTACCGGACTCAAGAGAAGAGCGGAGCAGCAATCAGCTCAAAATAAAAAAAAATTAATGGAAAAAAGTTCATAATAAATTCACATATGAGAAATAAAAATACTAAAGCTATGCATTTTTTGGAAGTACCGTATTTACTTGAATGTAGTGTGCCATGGAATGTAATGCGCACCCCATTTTTAAAGGCTTGACATTAAAAATGCAGTTTAATGGCGATTATAACACACAGCATTTTAAAATGGGGTGTGCATTATATTGGATGGCTCTGGGGGAATACAAACATGCCAAATAATATCACAGTCGTGAGTGTATCAGCATTCTCATGTAGACTTTTTCTCATGTATTCTTGAGGAAATGGGGATACACCATGAAAGAAGGGCTGTGTGAATGTGGAAAAGAACAAACCACCCCATGTATGCTGTGGTGAACATGGTCCCATTCTACATGCATAGAGGAAGATCTCAGCAAGGGAAAATGATGTCAAAGTAGCCTGGTTTGGGGCACATGACATCTAATTAAATCTTAATATTCTTTGTAAATTTTTACACTTGTACAGTGATACCTTGGTTAATGCGCTTAATTCATTCTGGAAGCATGCTTGTAAACCAAAATGCTCACAAAACAAAGCAAGCTTTCCCATTAGAAATAATGGGAATTCAGACAATTGGTTCTGCAACCCTCTGAAGGGTTACTGAACCAATTTTTGAGCCCCCTTGCCATCAATACAAATGGTGGTTCTCCACTCATGTTGGTAGCAATGGCAGATCTCTCCTTCCCTGCTGCCTTCAGCTACTGCTTGGGTTGCTGAGGGCGGAGATTGCAGTGGCTGATGGTGGTGAGGAGGGGAGACATCTCCCCTATGAGGATCCCAAGTGCCTGCTGTCAAAGTAGCTGTTTGGGATGCTCATAGGGGAGATGACCACCTTCCCTCCCCATCTTCAGCCACGCAAGGGGAATATTGCTTGCCCCACCACCGGAAACTAGCCTGGGTCTCTGGGCATCCTGGCGCTGGGTTGGCGCATTGAACACAATGGGACTTGATTCCAAGTAGACATGGGGGAGTTCTGGCACCATAGTGATGTCACTGCCTGTTTGATGTCACTTCCAGGCATGACAGATTGTCACTCTTAGACGGCGATTTCGGGGGGGGGGGGGGGGTTGAAATCCTTGAGAATTGTCATTTACTGGAAATATGTGTGATAGGACCAGGACCAACTTTGGGAGACAAGTTTTTGGAGTAACCCCATGAATAACCCATCTCCAGGGTTAACCCATCTAACCCTGGAAATGATACCGTCTAATTGTCAAGCCATCTATGTGCAGTAGCTTGCCAGGAAATTGGGCAATTTTCCTTGTGCCACCACAAAACACTGTTCGCAGATTTGGTTCTTCTGAAATGTCACAGATTACCTTGCAATACTTTTTTCTTACTCAGAGGTTATAGCCGTGAAATGCTAATTAACTGAGATAGTGGCTGCTTTTTGGTGAAAGCCAAAGAATAGGATTACATTCCTTTAATAAACTTACAGGCTTGAAATATTTTAATATATTAAATAGGAAATCTTGATGACAGATATACGAGCCTTCAAACCTAACCCTTTTCTTTCAGTTAAGAACTATGGAACAATGACAATAAATCAAATTGAGGTTGCTGACCTATTCCAGTAATAACGATTAGGGTTATTATTAAAGATAATAACTTTATATTATACACATTCCCTAATACATAATTCATCCAAGCATTTCAGAGTGGCTTTTAAGCATGAATTAAGTCCGACATCAATCTTAAGAAAGTACGCAAGTATTGTTACCCCCATTTTACAGATGAAAGAATTGTTCTCTGCCTGAAGAGCCCATGATATTCCCATATGACATGGCATCACAATACAGGCCATTATCCTTGGGACACACTCAAATCAATGAAGGCATAATGCGCACCTGAATAGAAAACATTCAAGTATTCAGAGTGCCTTTCCTGGTAGTGTTGAATGAAGACAAGGTTCCTTTAGATACTCAATCAGGAATATTATAGTTCCTACTCAAAAGCGTTTATACAGTTATGAGAAAGGGCTTCCAATTTAAAACACTATTGTAGATAACATAGCTGTTGTTATTGTAGATAATTAGTGTAGATATTGTAGATTGTGGCTATTGTAGATAACTATATTTAGACTTTCTCTTTAGTGAATGGTTTCGAGTTAACCAAAGCTTAAGCTACAGCAAAAGTGTTAGTCTTAACATGCCACAGTCTTAATTGCTTTTGCCTCAACAGACTTAGGGCATCCCCTCTGTTGCAATTTCTCCTTAAAGGCTTGCTAAGACCAAGCCGCAGCATCATTTGGAAACGATAAATATTCATATTTAAAGAAGTATTTAGTAGCTGATGTTCATCAGACTTGAGGATATTTTACCAGTGTGACTTTTTAAATATATTCCATGGTGTATGTATATTTCATTTTCATCTTCAGTTGCATTATAAAAACTATTGCAGCATGGCTGGTAATGAAATCATTTTTTCCATAGGTATTTGTAATTATTTGCATGCACAAACACACAGAGCACAATCCTAACCATGTCTACTCAAAAATAAGTCTCATTGTGTTCATTGGGTCTTACTCCCAGGAAAGTGTCTGTAGGATTGCAGCCAAAATCTCTCTCTCTCTCTCTCTCTCTCTCTCTCTCTCTCTCTCTCTCACACACACACACACACACACGTAAAGCTCAATGGTGAAAAAGCTGTTATAGTAGCCATTAATAAGCTGCGAATGAAGTATATTGAGGTGTGTCTTCTATAACCGAAGGGATTCATTTTTTATTCTGCTTGAAATGAGTTTCCATTATACATAAGCCACAACACCACCAATTCTAAAGCAATAAATCTGTTGACCTTAGAATCTGCATTCTGTTTCTCAGCTTGCCAAGTGATGTGTAGACGTGATGTGAAGTTACCTACCAAAGTTGCAGAGACGGGGCTTAGGAGTTTTAACTGAAACTGCACACTTGGGGGAACTTGGGATGTTCAGCCTGGAGAAGAGGAGGCTGAGGGGAGACATGATTGCCCTCTTCAGATACCTGAAGGGCTGTCATATGGAGGAAGCGGCCAATTAGTTCATAGCTGCTTCTGAAAGCAGAACTAGAACCAATGGGTACAAACTGCAAGAAAGGAGATTCCAGCTGGAAATCCAAAAAAAATTCCTGACGGTGAGGGCGGTTTGGCAGTGGAACAGATTGCCAAGGGAGGTGGTGGACTCTCCCTCACTGGGGATCTTCAAGCAGAGGCTCGATGAGCACCTGTTGGAGATGCTCTAGGGGGAATTCCTGCTGCAGGCAGGGGGTTGGACTAGATGACCTACTAGGTCCCTTCCAACTCTATGATTCTATGATTCTATGACTTCATGTGGAAAAGAACAAAGTGCTGAATGAAAACATACACCCATGAAAGCCCTACAATTCTGCCTTAATGGCACAAAACTGCCAAAGTTTTGGTTGTAGCATATACTGTTGAAACTACTTTGACAATCATCTGAAAAGTTCTGAGAAACCACTTTTGGAGTTGATAGTGGGAAGTGAGTAGGAGAAAGAGGAAAAAATAGGAGAAAGAGACATGGACCATATATGCTCGAGATATGACATGAAGGAGTAGTGCATACTGGTGCAAAGCTGTGGGTGCCTCAGCTTCCCAGTGTACATCACCTTGTGCAGGCCGTACCCCATGCATTCCTCTAGAGATGCCACTGGTGTAGAGACCCCTGTTGTGGACTAAGAATGAGTGGCTTGCCTAAGGCCACTGACAGTATATTACCGTCTCAGATATCCTATGCATTACTACTCAGATATGTCCTACTTTATCAATGGGGATTTACACCACGTAGATATGGATAAGATTATAGCTATAGTGGGTTCGTGGTATCATTCAAGAGAGATTCAAACCTGGTGTCTTAGGCATGGCGGGAAAAATGGCTTCAGCAAAAAAGTAATGTTTGATACAGTTATGACTTTTGAATCAACTTCTGCCTATTTAGCTTTGATTCTCCCCATGAGCAAAAGTTTCTCCCCTTGAGCAAAACAAGTCCTAAGTTCATTCACTAGCAAAACAGGTTTATTTGTTCCTCTGTATCTTACTGAGATTAAACAGGATTAAACAATGTTTGGGAGTCAGGACGAAAGGTGGCTAGCTATTTGTCCTTATCCTGGCTCATAGCAGAAATCTGGAGCATTTCCTCCAACTTGAAACTATTGTGGGTTTGACTCTTAGGCAATGCTCCTTAGAAATGAATTAACAACGCTACTTGAAATACGTAAATAAACTCTTTGAAACTATGATCCTAGTTCAATGTAACATGTATATTTTTTTAAAATATCTAAGCAAATGAACTAGTGGATTAGTTGTCCCTTTGTCCCTTTAGTTCTGGGCATAAATTAATTACTCTTGTTATATCTTGAGACTGAATGTGTACAGGGCGACCACATTTCAAGTTGGAACGGAGGACAAGCCCCCCTCCAAATCGAAGACACCCAAGAAAAAAATTGTAGGACATAACACAATAAAAGCTAAGGGCGCAATCCAGAGTAACTACGGGGAATCCTTACTCCGGTATAAGAATAATTTAGTCTGGATTGCAATATGAATTTCCCATAGGTTTTCACTAGGTGGTGCAGTAACTATGGGTGCACATAATGTCTTTTACGTGCTCCCGTAGTTATTCTGGATTGTAGGGTATGACACTCATATATATTGATTTGTGTGGTTAATTCAAGCACTATATTACTTATTATTATTAAATTTGAAACTATTACATATAATTTATTAATTACAAGAAGGTTCCATGCTGGCTACTCACAAGGAAAGGGATGATAATGAAGATTTTTTCCCATGGTGTATGAGCCTTGTCAATGGTCCAAAAACTGCTGTGCCTTATCAGTGCACCATGAGATGAAAAACATTGACAATCACTGCCCTGTCCAGTAATGTGACTTTAGAATTGAAATGCTGTTAGGAGACTTTTAATTTATCAGAGCGACCACCACACTCCTCTCAAATAAACTGGCTGTGAGCAAAAGCCCCATCCTGGGAGCTTCCTGATTTGAAACAAAATTGCTAATGAAACGTCTTGCCTATAGCGCTTTTCTCATGTGCACTAAGATTGTAGGTTTCTTTTCTTCCTTTGTGTGAATGTGTGTATGTGTCAACTTTGTCTTACACTGTCTCAGTGCAGGTTCAAGTAGAAAACAGTGTTGTATTGGTTTGCGAGAAAGTCTTAGGAATTCCTCTGGGAGACCACATTCCCCAGGCTTCCAATGTACTGTTCCATCTTAACTTATGAATCTTAACTGATGCATCAAGTACTCCAAAGTGCAAGGGCCCCCCACTTATCTTGAGCACTCTTCCATGGACCCAAGACTTGAGGCATAATTTGAGAATGACCATTTAGGAGAAGACCCTAGCTCTCTCACTGCAGATAAGTAAAGTGGCTCTGTGGCCCACCAGCGGGTACATTTCTTGCTTCCAACCTTTGGTTCCAGCTACAAAGAACTATAGTTAAGCCACCACCTTTGTCACAGCAAAGATCTTGGTCATCCCTTTTTCTTCTGTAACCTTTCTTCTCCAGCTCTTTTTCTTTCTTTTTCCCACTATCACACCCCCTCTCAATTTTTTTAGCTCCCGTTCCCCTGTGTAACTGTCCTGGTTTCCCTAGATCTTTTTGTTCCTCCTTCTTGTGCACGTATGCACATCTTCTCTCTTTTCTTTAAGTGTAACTACTTCATTGCTTTGAATTTTTGATTCTCCTTCCCTATAACTGTAATTATATCGATGATAAAGGTTGTTGCGCCTCTACAGTTGTCTCCCATGTCCAGAAAACTACTGAGTTGTGCCGTTACACAGAATCCCGGCACACAAAACAGATTTCACCTGAGTACACATTTTAATGCATGTTTTGGAAAAGCACATCTGGCAATATAAGTCTGCAATTAATGCTCTTAGCCCCTACACAATACCAGGTCTCATCTAAATCCCAGCACCAGCTTAAAGAGAGATGAGTACGCCTTGCCAGTTACTAATGCCTCTTACTAACACATTAGTACACATCTAGTTTGGCCTGTAAAGAATGCAAGAGCCAGGTCACCTTTTAAATAAATGAAGGCTTATGTCTGCATCAGGAGATGGCCTTGGACTATATTCATCATTTGCAGTACTCCTGGAGTTTAGCTTTATTTTTCTCTTCAGTTCTGCGTCATCTATGCCAGAGGTGTTCAAACGTTTTGGCAGGAGGGCCACATCATCTCTCTGACATTGTGTTGGAGGCCGGAAGAAAAGAAGAATTGCTTTACAATTTAAATTTGAATAAATTTACATAAATGAATATATTAGAGATGGAACCTAAGTTTGAATGAATGAATTCAAATCAGTTCATAAACACTTCCATAGAGAAGGAAGGTGCATGCAGCCTCCCCAGGTGTCAAAAAAAACCTCTGGAGGTTCAGAAAGTAGAGCTTCCATCACCTCTCGAGGAATACAGTGATTGTGTGACAGATGAATGGAAGAGACTTGCCACAGGTTGCATGAAGTCTTGCCGAGGGCTACATCTGGCCCCAGGGTTGGGGTTTGGACACCACTAACCTATGCCAATGGGCCACAGTTTAGTGGCAAAGCATATCTTTTGTGTGCAAGACTGTGTGCAGTCTTGTGTGCAAGACTGTTTGGCGCTCTGGATAGCCAATCACAGTCAACGATACTGATCAAATATGCAGCATCTTGCCAGTGACTCAGTTGCTCAAGCCTGCTGGTCCATTTAAACAACTCAAGTCCTTGCCAGTTCACTTGAATTGCTGGAGGTTTTTTCAGAACCTAGAAACAGTACTTGATTTGCAAGGAAATCTTAGGAATTCCCTGAGAGACCACATTTCTAACATATAGAAAGAGGTTAGCAGATTATGGGCGCAATCCCGAGTAACTGTGGGGAGTCCTTGCTCCAATGTAAGAACAATTTGCTCTGGATTGCAATATGAATTTCCCATAGGTTTTCACTAGGTGGTGCTGTCAGTATGTCTACATAAATGTCTCTTACGTGCTCCCAAAGTTACTCTGGATTGTAGGGTATGGCACCTTAACCAGGAATTATAATGTCTCACTGGCCAGTTTGCCTATTTCCTTCACTCTTCAAATGCTCTTTATGTTTTTTCACATGTTCATCTTGTACGCATATCTGAGAGAGCCGCATCTTTAATGTTTTTTTTTTTATAACGGATGACTATGAATGACTATTTTCCTGGCAGTGTGCTTGATAATGGCAGCTCATACTTTAATTATGGGAGAAAAATTTTATGGAGGAAAAGTGGGTGGCCTATAAATTTTACTCAAAGGTTTTAGAGTCTCACATTTGTTATGTATTTATAGACTGAAGAAGAAAAAAATGTCGAAATGAAAAACTTGAAATCTCTCAAGTGAATGCATATCATGGCAAGGTTGTTTATGCTCCACTCCAGAGTTCACTAGTGCCCCTTGATGCTGGCAAGGAATGTTGAACATACACAACAAAATGTGTGGAAAAAATGGTTCCACTCGTGTGTGGTCCACATGTGTTGAAATGGTTTTGTGCCCAGTGGCTTTGTACCCAACTTGTCAGTCAAGAGAAAATTGACTCTGCCAACCTTTCAAGCTACTTCTGACAGGTTTACATTCACATGGACATATGGCTTGACCTGCAGTTGGGTGCTCACCAAAGAAATCATTGCAATTTTTCAGCATATACTGAGAACCTCACAAGCACACACAACACATTCATGTTCTCAAAATGTAGCTTGTTAGGGGCCAAGGAGGCTGCTGGCATTGTGTGTATAGACTGAATGTGTATATGAGGAAAACAGGATCACCCATCAAACCCAGCCCATTCCCATATATGTTCAGATTGCTTTGTGATGGAGCCTTTGTACGTACAGCTTTTATGCGCTGGTATGCCAGGTTTTCTTAATATGATATGTATCATATACGGTATATATTTTGCTAAATACTCGCATGTTTTCCCTTCTGCCATCTACACACTCAATATCTTTATTGCTGGCCCATGCCTGTAAGGCTATTCGTATGCTGCCTTTTCCACCCCACCCCTAACTGTCTATTACATGCAATGAAAGAAATGAATGGGAATTCATGATACACACACAATGCTTGGAGCCTAAGGAACCGTGGAGGTAAGAGGTTGTGGAACTTTAGAGAGACTGGAGGGGGATAGCCACATGCTGCACATCTTATCATCTGAGATGAAGTCTTATGGCAGTGTCGTGATTAGCTACCAGACATACCCTACAATCCAGAGTAACGATGGGAGCACGTAAGAGACGTTACGTGGACCCATAGTTACTGCACAACCTAGTGAAAACCAATGGGAAATTCATAATGCAATCCAGAGCAAATTGTTCTTACACCAGAGCAAGGGTTCCCCGTAGTTACTCTGGATTGCACCCTTAGTTGCAATCCTAAGAGCATTTTCCAGGGAGTAAGCCCCATTGAAATCAATGGAACTTTTGAGTCAACAAGAATAGGATTCTTTACTCTGTCATAGGAAATGGCATGAAGTACGAATTATAGTGGTTTTCCTTTCCCATTTTCCTGATGAGTTTATTCCTTCCTATACTAGCTCTGCTGTTGGCATAGCATTTTTCCAGCATTGAGGGTGTGTCCAATGTATAAACGGGGGTTAGAAAAGGGTATGCATGGATTCCTCCTTATCCATCCCATGTTCTTTGTATCTTATGTTCCAACCTCCTTCCCATTTTGGTTTTTCTGCAAGCGGAGTTGTGCTGCCATCACAGATAGGTGTCCCCCCCCCCCAGCATTGCCCTGGTGCTTATAGAGTATCCATCAGAGAGCAGACCTCTGCACTGGCATATGGGAGCACATGCAGTCATTTCTTGAAAACAGGATCAGATGAAAGGCTGCAATCTTCCTTGGCAATAAGCTCCATGGAACACAGTGGGCCTTACTTCTGAATAGACATACATATGATTCTAATATATGGATCTATCAGAGGGAGCCCTATATGGGCCAATCAATTACTCAATCAAACTTTCATCTCTGTCTGTGGCCAAGAATACTTAATTGTTTTCCTGTGAAAATCTGTATTTTTAACTGACACAACTGATGCCCTGAGCGCTGTAAATTCAGCATACCGAACACTGGTGTTTTACAGACAAATTCCACTGACGTGGTTGCTGTTTAAAATTTTATTGTTTAGCAAGTACTGGGTATGATTTTTTAAAGGCAAACAGTGTCTCTGAATCATTTCAAGGATGAGATTATTTTATGACCACCAATAAAATTTATACCAAGTACATTTAGATATTTCTAATAAAATGTCATGTTCAGTCTTAAACTGAAATGCGTTTTGGAAGGCATATATATATACTGCATATGTTTTCTAAAAATGCTTATCTTCTCATCTTTCAGCATAACTTTTCAGCTTTCAGGCCTTAAGGTATCATGAGGCATTTTCCTCACTATTTTATCTTCAAACATCAGATAACCAAAGTTGAGGCAGAACACCAACACACCCACCACATTACTTAAAAAGAGTCCACTGAATGAGATTAAAAAAACCCATTGAAGACAATGATACTTCTGTGTAGATATGTATAGGATTGGGCTATGAGTCTGAGGCAACCATACTGAAAATATAGTGATAAAGACAGCAAAAATAGGTTTGAATCTAACCTTTCAGAAGAATCAAGCTGCAAGAACATGTCTTTGAAAAGGAACTAAATAAAAATAGTCCATATTTTAATAGATACTATAAAAAGCTGTTTACTTTTTACAGCAAAAATGTGTTCATGGGTGAGGGGAGCCAAGTTGCCTTGCTTCCTTAAGAAAGAAAGGTGGGAAATAAATTGAATAAATAAATAAAACCCCTTCCCTGTCTTCCTCTTGAGCAGGGTGTATTCAAGCCATGGCCTGGAGAGCCAGATGCTGCCTGCCTCTAACTGGCTCATGATCACTTCTGGTCCCCTAAGAGCTTCTGAACCAGTTGAACAGACACTGGAGCTGTGATGATGTGGTAGGGGAATGGGGATCCTATTAAGTGATCTGTGCTCTGTGCTCCTATTCTGTGCTCTGTGATCCTATTCTGTGCTCTGTGATCCTATTCTGTGCTCTGTGCTTGCAGAAATTCTGGAAATTTTTAGCCCACTGAACATGAAATAAGTGGAGCAATAAAACTTCATTGGCGGTATCACAAAATAATGATGAAGGGTTAGTGTGAGCTTACTCATCCCAACTGTATTTAGTTGCTTTTTCTTCAGTGATTCAAACAATTTCATGGCCAATGACTGAATTGTTCACCCCAATTCAAGCTGCTGTTTTCCATGCCATGTTTCAGGTGTCTGGTAATGGACAGCCAAGGTGAAATGAATTATGGCTGAATCAGAGCAGGAAAAATAGCGCCAGGCCATGAACTGAATACTGCTTGATCTGACCATATCCTTGCCCCATGTTTTTTTTCCAGAACCAGTGTATTAATTCGTCCATCATCCTCCAGTGATGATCTTATTTTATCTGACTATGGTGCAATCCTAACAAATTTAGGCTGGCTAACTCGCATGGCATATTCCCAAATGGTGTGGGGAGGTTGGCATATGCCTTTGCAGTGGTATAACCCCCTCCAAGAGTGGGGCAGAAGTGACAACCCCCCAGATCAACACAGGACTTATGTGGGGGCATATGCTGGCCTAACTGGGGATTAGGATTGCAGCCTTTATAACGGAAATTGTGATACAATATGTAAGATCACTGAAAGCTGTATATCTGAACAGGTGAAGAATACTGTTTTTTTTTTTTTTGACTGATTTGTAGATGTTTCCTCTCTTTATACAGGGCTGTGGCGGCTCAGTGATTAAAAACGCTGTGCTTGTCAACCTGAATGATGGCAGTTTGGTGGTTTGAGGCCCGAATACTGCACAATGGAGAGCTCCCACAGCTTGCCCATGTCCTGCCATCTGGGAATTTGAATGAATGTTAAAGCATTTGGCATTTAGTCATGCCGGCCACATGACCATGGAAACATTTTTGAATAGTGTGGACTCTTCGGCCTTGTAACATGATGAGCACCCAGTCATGACTAGCAAGGCAACCTGTGGGTGACACCTTACTCTCTTTATACCACACACAAAAATATACACGCAGTCACAAATTATGCTTGTTTACTTGGATGCAAGTCCCGCTGAGTTCAGTAACCTCACCCCAAATAAAATGCATTAAAGTACTGCTTTCTTTAATAAAATGTATTTGATACTGATTTCATGGCAAACCAGAACTGACCTTTTGTTTTCCATAATACCCATGAGATGTTATTCTTGAGTAATTATTCTTATTGGATACTAGCAAAAACATTCCCGCGCTGGAGGAGTAAAACTGCCATGTAGGCCATCATCCCCCTGCACATCAACCCCCTATCTGCATCATCCCCCCATGCACATCATCTCCTCATGTGCATCAACCCCCATGCGCATCAACCCCCCATGCGAATCATCCCCCCCATGCAAAGCACTCCAATGCAAAGCACCCCCATGCGCAGCACCCACCCATGCACATCACCCCATGTGCATCATCCCCCTGTGCGCATCATCCCTTTCCTCAAACAACATCCCCCCAGTGCACCAGGCACCGAGCACCAAATTGGCTGGATGTTCGTCAGTCTTCCATGTTAAGTATAGGACAAAAACATGTTGCACACCTTTTCACCCCCTTAAGGGTTAAATTTTTCAACATTGGTTCTTGGTGGGTGTTGATGTCACAGAAAGAACACCCTCCCCAAATTTCATGCTTCTTGGTCCAGGGGTTGGGGCAGCACTTGGATCAGCCTGAGGTTCTTCAATGTAAAGTATAGGGAGGAAAACATGTTGCACCCCTTTTCACCCCCTTCTGATTTGAATTTCCAAAAACCAGTTCTTAGTGGGTGCCTCCATCAACGAACGAAAACCCTCCTCAATTTTCACGCTTCTAGGCCTGGTGGTTTTGGTGGGGTGTTGATGAGTCAGTAAGTGAGTCAGTGAGTGACTTTTCAGTTTTTTATAAATATATATTTAATCTCAACAAATACATTTATTGTGTATTTCTAACATCCTCAATCCAAAATTATTTTTTGAGTAGCTGCAAGCCAAATACTACAGGATGACATAGTGGTTTGGGAGGCGAACATAGTCCTGGAAAATCCAGGTTCAAATCCCCACTCAGCCATGAAACGACCTGGATGACCTTGGACCAGTCACTCTCTCCTAGCCTCACATACCTCACAGAGGTGTTGTGAGGATAAATAGGAGGAGGAGGAACTATGTACACCACCCTGTACTTCTTAGAGGAAAGGGACATCAAAATGTGAAAAATAAAAACAGACTGGTACGATAAGATGTGGTGATGTCCACTAGCGTAAATGCCTTTTAAAGAGGATGTGATCAATTCCTGTAAAATAAGTCTATTGATGATTAGGAGCCATGGTATCTATGTGCTACCTCTGGTTTCAATCTGTCTGTGAATACAGGGGAGCAAAGAGAGTGGTATGCCTTTGATGAAATGAAATGAAATATGAAATAATAATTTATTATCATTGTATAGACATACAACGAAATTCATAAGACATCCAGAGACCAGCCCCTTTAACTCTGCTGGTGGGCTTCACAAGAATATCTGGTGGGTTACTGTGTGTGAACATCCAGGGCATTTGGACCAATTCACCAGGGATCTTCCTCCATTGTGTTCTTCCATGTCTATTGTCTCTGCTCAGGGTGACCAAATGACTGGAAATTTCCAGATTTGTTCTCTTTTTTAGTCTCCTGTCAGGGTGTCCTCCAAAAGGGCCTCATTGTCCTCCATTTTGGCTTCATTTTGGGACTTTGCAATGGTGTGCAGTGCCCCATCATGTCATATGTCATTGGATTTGTATTAAAGAGCAGAATCCAATGCAAAAATTGGTTTCAAAATATCTCCTTACTATCAAAGTTATGGCCAAAAAACTAAAACTAAAAAAATATATGGGAAAGTGAAACTGGCCAATATTGTGGCTTTACTCGTGAGTAGGCAAACATGCTATTGTCTGCCAGAAAGGCCAGGCTGAGAGGAATCCAAGACCTTGTCCTCCTTTTGAGGTTTAGGCATCTGATCACCCTGCTGCTGGGTGAAATTAATAGTGTTTCCCAGTTGTTTTTGTGAGGGAGGTTAGGATGCCTTGAATATTTTACCTTCTTTCCTAACTGATTGGTTTCAGTGCTGAGGACACTGCACACTTCATCAGTAGCAGCAGAAAACGGTATATCCCAGATGGAGGAGGAAGGGATTTTTTTTTTTTTGCCCTATACTGTGCCCCTTACAGTCAGATCATGTGGAGATTTGTGCAAGATTGGCTTTGTTGAATTGGAATGATTAACTATGTATTTCTGACAGTTGAACAGGCTTGGCCTTATTGCCAGGCCTGAAAACTTTTTAAGATAAGAAACAGATTAGAAAGATAAGACATGCTGTTAAACCAGTCAGACAAAACTAAATTGTATACCAATCAAACATGTGTCAGTCACATGAACCATACATTGCAGCCATCCTTGATTTTAGACACACCATGCTAATAATTGCTTACACAGTGTTGTAAATATTCTAACTATTGTAGGGACATAGATTTAGTAATTCCTACAATACTTTGTAAGGGCTAGGTGGCACAAATGGTTAAGACGCTGTTCCTGTTAACCATCAGGCCAGGATTTAAGATGGGGTGAGCTCCTGTTATTAGCCCTGCTTCTGCCAACCTAGCAGTTCGAAAGCATGTATATGCACCATGTGTTGGACAACTCTAGTGGTGAGCACCGCACCCTACAGTCAGACTATCAGTATAACCTCTGGGAAACACCTTTACTTTTACTATACTTCGTAAAAAGGTAATAAATATCTTTTCACAGAGCAATCCAAGCTGAATAAAGGTTAACTATACCTTCCTAAAGAACCTATAAAATTGCCTAATGCCCCATCAGACTATTGGTCTGTCTAGCTCAATATTATCAACACTGACTGGAAATGACACTCCAGGATTTCAGATAGGCAATCCTACATTTGGAGCAAGTTTCTTTAAAGTGAATGGGGCTTACTTCTGAGTAGACGTGGAGTGCAGGGCTGCTGGTGGAGTGTTCTGCTGCATCTTGTGGGCAGGCTGGGAAAGATAAGGAAATAAATACCTTTGTGCTGGTCTCCTGAATATTTCTGATGTGTTGATCAGGGGTGGCCAACCTCTCAACCTTAGGGCTCTTGGACCTTTAACAATTGATCAGAAAAGGGAACTTCAACAGGTGCTTGCAAATGTGATATCACAGATGAAAAGGGAGGATGTTAAAAATATTTTGAATATTTTTCCACTCTTTGCCAACAGACAGCTCACAAATGACAAGCTGCCCCTGCTGAAATATCGGTTAAAAATCCAGGAGCCATAGAGCTATACCATTTTTTTGTTGGGTAGATCTGAGGAAATTGCAAGGAGCATGTTAGACTTTGGATGGGAGTTTGGAAACATTAGTTTCTCTGTGATCCATCCTTGCCCCTCCCCACCCTGATCTAACCCATACTGATCGGCCCACCATGGCCTCATCCCACTCCTGATCCCACCACCACCAGCAGAATTTTGCCTGTGTCTGGTCTGCTGGGTGCTGCGGGTGGCACATGGCCTCTTGGTCCTTGCACTGGGGGCACAGCTCCAGTAGAAAGGCTGTCAAGCCAGCCGCAGGGGCTACTAGTGCACCATACAGATAGGATTGGGCTGTAAATGAATAAAACCATCCAGATCCAGCAATTCTAAATGACAGAGTTCCCACAGGCAATACTATAGTTCTGTTTTTTTGGAGGGGAAAAAATGAGGGTTGCTGGCTGTCATATCTATGGTTTTTCTAACCTTACTCTGTTCTAGATAAACTGGAAACTTGAAAGTGCTTATGCTTTCAGCATTTCCAAATCGTGCAAAGATTAAAATACACCCATATACCCATTCTTTCCAAATTACCATAAGTTTGCTGCAGAAACAAATACAGGAACTTCATGCGAGGAACAATTGCTCTGCTTGAAACTGAATAAACATTTCCTTCATTTTAAAAAGTTCATGACTGTCACCAACATAGGAAGCTTTCAGTTCATTTGCAAACATCTGCTGCATATTTCCAAAGCGGGGCCCTGCAATATTTTTAACAGAGTGTTACTCTTCTCTTCAGCTACTCTGATGACAACATTCTTCACACTTATTTTGGAAAGACTGAACATTATACCGAAGGTAATGGAGGGACAAGATAATTGGTAAGCTGTGTTCACACATTAGAATGTTAATATGTAGTGGTTTATACTTCACACAGTATAGGCTGGATCCATGCTTTCTCCACCGTCTGCAAATTTCAAGAAGTGTGCATAAAGATGGAACCATTCTGTGGAACCCTTGCATAAATGGAAACCAAAGATATGGGAATTGCTAGTGCCAGGATGGTATAGTGGTTTGGGAGGTGGACTGAGGCCTGGAAGATCCAGGTTCTTAACAGTGGTGGGCCCGGCCTGGCCCAACAACTGGATTGCCGAAAGTGGGCGGGCCAGGCTGGGGTCAGGGGTAGGTGCGGGGCCGGAGATGGGAAGGGCCAGGGGCAGGGCCAGCGCATTGTGGGTGTGGGTGGACGGGGCGAGGGCAGGACAAGGAGCAGGCCCCAGCCCCAGCACACTACACGTGTGCCAACCTCAGCACATGCACAGTGTGTGTCTGAAGTTGGTCGACCAGCTTCAGGATACCGGTGAGCCCGGTTTTCTGGGCCCCCCATAGATACTGGATTGGTAGCAGGGGGGGCTGAAGGAACAACTGGTTCGGGCGATCGGCCCAAACTGGCCACTGCCCACCACTAGTTCTTAACCCCTCCTCAGCCATGAAGCTCCCTGCGTGACCTTGGGCCAGTCTCAAAGGGTTGTTGTGAGGACAAAAGGATAAAAGCTTTGTAAAACACCTTGGGTATTTGCTTTGGCATGGGAATGGTGGATATAAATAAAAAGAGAAACTCCCATAACCCCTGTATCCATTAACATCATTAAGGGCAAAATCCAAAGCAGTTACGGGTCCACGCAGTTACGTCACCCTCTGGTGTTATCTTATGGACAGTCATCTTAACTGCTCCGGAGCAAGGGGCTTAATTTCACTTTAGGATATAGGCCTAAGACTACAATCCTAATCTCCAGTTAGGCCAGCCTAAGCCCCGGCATAAGTTCTGTGACACACATAAGGGGTGTCGCAAAAGTGCTGTAAGACACTTCTGCCCAACTGGTGGGGGGCATATGCCAACTGCACAGGCATATGCTGACCTCCCCACAACCACAACAGAAAGATATGCCATGTGACTTCAGCTGGCTTAAATTTATTAGGATTGCACCCTAAGATGCATACCAAGACAAAGTTTCCTTGTTTAAACAGAGCAGGCCTGTCGATAGCCTGAATCCTTGATGAAACTAGCTCTAATTTACTAAACATGTAAGTTCTGAACATGGGTCACCCACATATATTTCCAAAACTAGTAATTAATACCAACTTCCTTCAGAAAAGGTTTGAAATACTGAGTCTGAGCCTTCCTTTTATTGATGAATACCTGAAGTGGGTTTGTTGAACTAAGTCCTAGAGTTTATGGGGACCAAAAACCCATCTTTCATAGTATTCTCTGCCTCAGTACAGGATGCCCACATCTGAACAAATACTATTTTCCCCTCATGATACACTTGCATCATAAAGGGCATTTTATTTGTCTCATCAATTCCCACTGTTGAAAATAAGGCAATTTTTTTAAAAATGCAAACAAATCAATATAGAAGATAATGTTGCTGGTATTTTGACTCAGATGTAATTAGTTTCATGATTGGCTCCAGATCCGACTGAAACAGAGTGCCAAGGGGCTATTTGTTGATTTGGGTATTGAATACACCAGAGAGAAATAAGATAATGAAGGGGGACAATGAATAATTCAATGCACTCAACTAAGAGGTCAATCTAGGACTAAATTTACGTCATGCAAACATATGCTTTCTTTTTTTAAAAAAAAGTTTCTTTTTATGACGCTTCTGTGCTGATGTTTGGTCTGAATAAACATCTGAACCTATGAATGATCCATTTAAACTGAACTTCTGAACTTCTCGAAGAGTGCGCATTTTTACTTGTGGCACGACTGAAAGCTAATCAGCAGTCCTGAAGTGACCTAGAACTTACATGGGCAAGGATCCAAAGAGCTTCCATAGACATGCTCAAGGGCTTGGAAGTGCCCTGTGTGATGTTTGCCTTTTCCCCACTTTAAACTGTGCCATATCAGAGACTGCTTTTGAAACTCCCCTCAGGTTTAAGAGGGTTAGAAGGAGGCCTTAGAAGCTGCTATTTGAGAAGCAGAAGTTCAAAGTCTGCATGGGAACTGCCATGCCGATTCCCTTCACATTCTATTTGCCACTCGGTATATGCCCCACTATGAATAATTATTGGAGCACATAAGAGACATTTACGTCGACATAGTTATGGCACCACCTAGTGAAAACCTATGGGATACTCATATTACAATCCAGAGTAAATTGTGCTTACGTCGGAGCAAGGACTCCCCGTAGTTACTCTGGATTGTGCCCTCTGTTGAGACCCACCTAGCTTTACAAGTCTAAACAAAAGTTTTTTACCAGGCACTTGAGCCTCTGTTTTTATACTTTCTAATATTTGGGATCCTCCTGGAGTATTTGTTGAGCTCCAGATTCACCAGATCAGATCCATTCTGGAGGGTGACCTTACCTCTGAAGCGGACCAGCACATATTCATCTACTCATCCATAAATATGTACATGCTGCTCCATTCATTTTCCAAAGGGCTCAATACATTATATTTCAGGACAAGCTATCATCTTGTCAGTTTTCACAACCCACCAAAAATTGGGTCATGACCCACTCACTGATCAGTCCCAGACTCCCAACCCACTGTTTGGGAACCACTGCTCTGGCATATAAATATTCTTCTAGTGGCACATTTGAAAGCTATGTAAATGTAAATAAAATAAAAGCAAAGAATAATTTAAGAAATAAGCTCACTTAAAATCTCTTCTGGGACATTTATCTATATTGTATCATACAATACAAATGGAACATATTTAAGTAATTAATTGTTAGGAAGTACTGAATAGTTGAGCTGATATTTTTTATTTGCATCATAAGAGGGGAACATACAGGAACATATAGCCACTGAGGAAAGGATTTAAGATAAAAATCTGTACGAGGTCCTATATTCTGCTTAGAAAGAATGAATTATCCCACTTTTTGCTTTTGTATTCATGATATTCTTAGGGATACCTCCTTCCTTTTAGTAATTGTTCAGACATGTTCATTTGATACGATCTTCTAGAGAATCCTATTCCTCCCTCACTGCCATTGAAGCAATGTTGATCCCAGGAAATGTACTGCTCTCATCCTTTGGCTCACGGGGTCCTCTGTGAGCCTGGGATGAGGTATAATGTACCCCAATGGGCCCTGCTGCTGCTGCATCCCCCAGGGGTTAAATGTGGAGTACTCTTATGGTTAAGGGAATAAATGGTCTTGTGTGCAGCTAGTGAACCCCTACTAGTGAATTTGCTGGCACAGACCTGTGTGGCCATTTTGCATTTGCAAGCTGGAAAAGATTGGGTTCCACTTTTCAACGGTTCTCAGTTTTGGACAGTGCTCCAGTCACTAATCTGTCCAATAAGTGGGGGATGTCTGGACCAAGAAGAAGAATCAGAAGAAGAATCAGCTAATAGGTCATTTAGTCCAACTCCCTGCGAGTAGCAAGAAATTCTCTTGGAGCTTAAGAACCTAAGTACATAAGAAGAGTCTCCAGTGGATCAGGCCAAAGGTCCATCTAGTCCAGCTTCTCTGATAGGTACTTGAAGACAAAGAAGATGGATTATAGGAATTAATAAGGGAAAGATGAATTAGGGTAACAGTTTACCAATTTTTTTTGTACTCTTATAACTCATGCTCTTGCAACTTATAATTTTATGGATCAAAATAACTAAATAGTGTGGAGATAATCACTGTTTCTCCTTGAATCAAGAAACATTAACCAGCTCTGAGTGTGGTTAATGTGATAATAGACACACACAGGGTTTCTTGTTCATTTTTTTAAAAGGAGTACAGGTATATACAGGAATTTCCACTGGAATTAATGTGAAACCTACTCCCCACACCCTGGTGAGGAGAATCCATACCACAACAAAGGAAAATCTAAGCATGAAATAAGGGTTTAGACCTCATGGTACACCACCATGTAATCAGATGAATTAAGCATTTGGTTTTGACAAGTGTTGGTTCTGACAATCATACATTCAGGAATATTTGAGTTCCAACAAACATTGGAATAAAGTGATTGCTTTGAACAATGCAATAACTGGAGTAGGGTATACTAAGGCCGCAATCCTAAAAAAAAAAATCCTGGGATTAAGGCCCATTGAACACAACGGGGCTTATTTTTGAGTAGACATATGCTGTAATCCTAAAGACGCTTTCCTGGGAGTAAAACCCACTGAACACAATGGGGCTCACTTTTGAGTAGACATGGTTAGGATTGTGCTCAGTGTTAGGATGGCGCTCTATGTATATTTTTCCAAATATCCTGAGTTGGTAATAACTCAGGTTGCCATTTCAAAGGCAAACATAACATGGTTGTAATAACCATGGTTGTTCCAAAAAGCACTATTCAAGGTCCTAACTTTGCTTCAGAATCATGCTCAAACTTTCATCAGGAGCTACAAAGAGAAGTATAAAATATTGCAATGAAAACGGAAATATTTATTCAGGCCTGTTTGATGAGGCAGACTTTAATATAATCATGAAGAAGTTTAACTCTTTAAAAAAACAAAAAACAATAGAATCAAACTGGAACTTGAAGTGTTAATTCTTTCCACAAGACAAAATAGTTGCAAAGTGACAAAAGAAATGAGACAGATTATTCATATCAGTCAAAGTATACCTATAATATGATTAATTTGACAGGAAGTATCTCCATAAGATTATAGAAATATATGTTACAGAGAATATCTTGGGAAATAAAGATCAGCTCAGCATTTTGACTACTCCCCACCTGTTCCATTTTTGGGGTTAATTTGGGGTAGTTTATTTTTGCAAACAATTACCCATAAATAAAAATGGGTGGGGGTAAGCATATCTGTTTTACCTATTATAAACTGGCACCTTTGGAAAATAACAGCTGTACAGTAAAACTGAGTTTTATGAGTGCCATTTATTAAAAGAAATTAAAATCTGTGTTTGGTATTTGTTCAGCTTGTTTGCTTTTTTTGGCACTGAACATTCTGTTCAGCCTCCAGATTACAAAACAAAAGCAGATCCTCTAACAAAAGGAAAGTTATAAAATCTATCCTCAACATTACATATTGGTAAGAATGAAATTAAATTGGGGATGTTTCTTATGGGAAGGAAGGCTTCCTCTGTCAGATTTTGCTAATTCAAAAACCTAAGCAAATGAGTATGCTGTTAACTAAGTGATTAGTGTCATATTCATAACTTGCAAATGTTTTTTGTACAATGAAATTCTCACAATTTTCCTCTCTGTTCTTATTTTAAAATTCAGAAAATGTTCAAAATGTATATTAAAAAACAGAAAGGTAAATTAGAATAACTGTTGGGCAGTCCAATCCTGAGCTGCCCACAGCGGCAGGACTCTTGCAGTGTCTAATGGCTGCTGTGAGATCCTGAGGACTACCTCCTGCACTTTCTCATGTGAAATGGACTTTCAACTTCTTCTCTAATATACTACAAATGAGTAGCCCTGCAATGGTTTACTTCTTCCTGCACCTGATCTTTTGCAGAAAACGAGCCTCTGTGTAATGGTGAAACACACTCCATAGAAACTCTGGATCCAGAGGTGTACTGGTTGCCATATAGTTGCCAGGATAGTCCTGGTTTTCAGGTATTGTACTCACATACTGGCAAGTTTGACAAGGGGTCCTGTTCCAGTTTTGTGGAAGAGTATTATGGCAACCCTACTGCAGCCCTCTGAAAAACACTTGAGTCAGGGTCCTACTGACTTGAGTCTCATATTCGTCACCAAAGTCTGCCGGTGTCCGGAGTGTACTGCTTTTGCAATGTGAAAAATCTCATGCAGGTCAGTATAGGAAATAGGAAGTGTGTCTAATAAGTTGTTATCCTTTATCTAGGCTTGTCTAATTACCCTACAATCTAGAGTAACTACGGGAGCACATAAGAGACATTTACATTGACTTAGTTACGGCACCACCTAGTGAAAACCTATGGGAAATTCATATTGCAATCCAGAGTAAATTGTTCTTACGTCAGAGCAAGGACTCCCCATAGCTACTCTGGATTGTAGGGTTGTCTGTTGTCTGGATTGTAAGACAACAGATGCAGGGCATTTCTATCAACTAGTTTACACATGAGTTGTGGCAGCAACAGCAGTATCTCCTTTTACCGGTTCAGAGCCAGCATATTTCTGCCAGGTCTGTCTTCACATTTAGAACGCTTAATTCAACATGCCATACAAAACAGACTACTAACCTGCTATATCAATATACCAAGAGCATTGATTTTTATTGGATGAAACCACATCTTATAGTAAAGAGTCTAATCATGACTAAATGAGTAAATAATGGATTATCCAGTCCGTGTCTCTCCCTAGTAAACAATCTGAATAGTTAATTGCACTTCCCATTAAACATTTGTGCTTTATCTCTAATTTAAAGCACCTTAGCTTTAATTTCCAGCTATTGATTAAACTAGTACCTGTTGCTTTGATACATTATAGGGCTCTTCCACAGCCAGCACATTTAAAAATAAGGCCCTGAAAGGCAAATTAAGTTCTGCCCTGATAGAACTCTCGGGATGTTTCTGAACTCTATAACATTTGGGACAAAAAATTATGAGATGCTCTTGCTGGGTCACGTTAGGGATCCAGCTATTCCAGCTGTCAGACGCCTATAAGAGCTCACAAGGAAAGCAAAACAGAACTTAATTTTAAAAAGCAAAAACATTTAGGGTGGAAATGCTAAAGTGGCACAGGAGAAATATGACATGTGGGACAAACCTCTGCCCAATGCACTTTTCCTCTCCTGTACGTCCCAATATTATTCTTCTGGTACTGCCACTGAATAAAAGCAAAAAGTTCTCCTTCCCAGGCTCAGCACCAGTAACAAACGACTGCAGGAACCATGAGTATTAGATTTGCCTCCCAATGAAATACTGACTCCAAAGACCCCAAGAGATTAAAAAGTGATGTTAAAGATCACCAGACTCACAAAGATAATTATTATATTATTTTGAAATATTACAAGAAAGTATGTCACCAATAGAACCCTGGGCAGGGGGGTGGGGGAAGATGACGGTGACAGGATTGGGGCAGACTGCCTTGAATCCAATGGTGCTGGGGAGGAGAGATGAGAGATGAGTCTCCACATTGATGAGTCTCATCTCTCGTCCCCCCCCCCCAGCACCATTGTGTGAGTCTCCACTGAGCAATGTTCCATGCCACATTTCACCCCCACCCACAGTTGTGTCATATCACAGCACCCCCCCCCCCAAAAGCAAATCACATTCCCGCAGAAGCAATTGGTGGTGACGTGATGACACACTGACAAAATCACATCACTGCCAACTTTTTCCAGATGTTACATGTTGTGGTGCTCAGAACTGTGAGTAGGATTGTGTGTGGGTCAACGGTCCCATAGGGAAAACGTGATGGCAATGACACTGTTGTCACCAACTAATATTATCTGTATTCAGATCATAACACCTTAAACTTAAAACAAAAACTAATGAGATCTTTTAGCCTCTATCCAGAATATATTCCCTTTGATATGCTCACCAGGGTTTTCTCTCTTATATGGAGGCTGACTTATTCCTTGGCAGATAGTGGCTTAAAAACTTCATGAAGGTTTTCTCTGGAATTTATACTAGATAGTTGAAGACATTTTACATTTATAGACAAATGCTGAATAAGGCTAAACGATGAACAACAAAATCTGTTTCCATCAAAGCATATGGACTATTAGATTTAAATATTGTTATTAGAATCCATTTATAGTAATGGCAGGCAGAACTGCATCATACGTCTTTTCAGAATCATGCGTTTTCATAAGAAAGTTAGAAAAGTGTGCAGAAGGTGAAGAAAAGCTTGGATTCTTTTCCGTCGTGGAGGCCAATAATTAAATATAACAATTATATAACTAATTAAGGACAAAAATACTGACTCTAAGCCATAACCAATCCTGAGTGTTTATTGATATCAGTGAAATGTGGAATATATACACTGATCCTGTTTTCATTTGAGAGATTATCACACCATAAATATGAGCAGGTGTTGGGGGACAAAGGAACTCCCCCACCCTATCTAACATTTAGGATATGTATATAATATCTCTGCATTATAATGGTCCATCCCTGAGGGTTCAGGCAGCATATCAGTGGGGTCACCTACATTTATTTTACATACTTACCTCTGCTGCTGCTCACTGGACTGAAAAGATGGAGGAAACAAGAGTTGCAGATGGACACTGGCATGGATGCTTTTCTTTTAGCAGGCAGTAACTCTCTGCTTCAATTGTTATACATTTCCTAGCGTGGAAGCATCTAATATAATGCACACCATAGTCTTATAATCAAAATACTGTATTTAGTAAAATCTAATTAACCATTAAATCTAATGCCAGCCCCGCTTTTGGAGAATGAATTCGGCTGGAAAAGGTGAGCGTTAGATTTGAGTAAATACAGTAGTATACACAAATAACTTAGGGTGCAATCCTAAGTCCGGTACAACTCATCAGACTTCCCATTCCCATGGTGAAATCCTGTCTGTACACTCACCTAACTCTCTCCCAGAAGTGGCTCAAAAGTGCCTTACAGCACTTTGTGACACCCCCCAGGCCAGCAGGGGACATGTGCTTAGGCCGGCCTAACTGAGGCTTAGGATTGCAGTCTGCTTTTAATCTCTAGACGTTAAGGAATACATGCAGAGTTGGAGATGGAACCTTCCACTTAGGGGGGACACTAGAGATCGTGTCACACGGTGCAGGAAGCAGGCATGTCACCACCATGCAGTGGATGGGGCAACAACCTGAATGGTGGGCATGGTTATGTGCCATTGCCCCACCTCCATGTTTTTTTTAGCCATACATTGTAATAGAATAAATATATTTCAAAGTGGTTTGTTTCACTGCATTCTGCTGCAAATTACACATCCAACAATATATAACATGACGGGATTATTTCTACAAATCATGATTTCAGCTATTTTGATCACTAGGGGTGACACCCCCTGCAGGGATGACACCTTTCTAACAACCTAATGACATTCCTGAAGCTTTGTATTCTCCTGGATAACCTTCCACAACATCCAAAGTGTGCAAGCTCACTAGCTGGTAAACATGGCTGTGCAGTTTGCTTTCATTTCAGTGCATTTCAATACGATCATCAGGGATCAGGACAACTGGGGTGTCCTTGGATTCCTCTCAGCCTGCCCTTTCCAATGAACTATGGCAAGTTTGCCTACACGCGAGTAAAACCATATGGGTCACTTTCACTTTCCATAGAGTTGCATTTTGTTAGTTTTTTTACCATAACTTTTAATAGGAAGGTGCTATTTCTAAACAAATTTTTGCAATGGATTCGGCTCTTCAATATGAATCCAATGGTATATGACACGATGGGGTTTTCCATGCCACCACAAAGTTGCATTTTGGGGGTCACTCTGTGTGCCTCAACTGGTTCCTACTGAGCATGCTCTGGAGCAGCTAGGGCAACCTAGGCTTCCTGTCTCTCTGGATTCAGCATAACTTTCTTTTGTGGATACAGCCTACTTGGGGTCACCCAGCTAGGGCCCTTCTCACTGCCCTAACTCTGGATTGCTCTGTATGTCTCATCGAACAAAATGGGACTTACTTCCAAGGAGTCATGGAGAAGCTTCAAAGTGATGATGCTGTTTGATGTAGCTTCTGACCATGACATCACTTCCATGTTGGTGACATCACCTCTGGTGGGTCCCAGACAGATTGTTGTTCTCAGAAGAGGGTCCTGAGCTGAAATGCTCAAGAACCACTGGTCTACTTGCATCTGCTGTTTGTAATACCCCATAAATTATATACAGTGGTACCTCGCATAACAAGCACCTCACATAACAAGTAAAAATTTCCAAGAAATGTTGCTTTACATAACAAGTTCCGCTTCACTTAATATGGACACACGTGCTATGCAGCCCTGACACTCCATGCGGAGGATCTTTAAAAAGGCTGTCGGCCAGTGCTGCTGCTTCTAACTGCCCCCAACTTGGGGGCAGTTGCCTGGAGGTGTTGGAGGCAGATGCCCTTAACTGCCCCCACGTACCCCCACTGACCACCTTGAAATTTTAGCAGCAGCCCAAGTAAGCCTCCCAGGAAAGTGTCTTTGATTGCAGCCTCCTAGCCATGTCTACTCAGAAGTAAGCCCCATTTTCTTAATTGGGGCTTACTCCCAGGAAAGTGTCTTTGATTGTAACCTCCTAACCATGTCTACCTAGAAGTAAGCCCCATTGTGTTCAATCCTAAAGACACTTTCCTGGGAGTAAGATCCACTGAACACAATGGGGCTTACTTTCAAGTAGACATGGTTAGGATTGTGCTCTAAGTAGACTTCATAGGATCGTGCACATTGAATGCATATTTTGAATTCAATTACAGTGTTTTGTCATCATTTTTACATACAGTTAATATTTCTATATGACTATTTTGGGGGTTGTGGATCCAATCGTCTGAGTTTCCATTATTTCCTATGGGAAAATCCGCTTCACTTAAAGAGCGTTTCACTTAAAGAGCATACCTCCGGAACGAATTAAGCTCTTTATGTGAGGCACCACTGTACATATGCACTCATTCTAAGTAATAGCATTCATGAGAATTTCTGACTTTTTGCACATACTCAAATGCTTTCTGTGTGGAAAATGTGTAAATGGCCTTATGTTCCTCTGGATTTTGAGTTAGCTCTTTCCACTTTAGGGAATTTTATATTTTGTGAAATATAATGGAGTGCAAGTTTCAAATTGTTTCAGGGAAATTTCATTCCACTTAGATGGCCTAAAAATTGATTATGACCAGAGGGAACTTTCTTTCTTCTAATCAGATTTTATTCCGGTCTAAGTATGGTTTTTATTATGCTAATCCTTTTGGAATGCAATAATTATCACGTTGCAGAGAAATAACGATTTCCATGAGAGCTGCAGGCACTCAGGATTTTCCAGGATTTGGCCTAACAATCTAGACAACTTGAGTCTAATCAAGTGCAAATTAAGAACTTGGCTATAAACAAAAGCAAAGCAGGCTCCAAATGCATTTGGAAACCTGAAAAAGCAAGTAATCAAAAATCTTTTTAAAAAGAGATTGTGTGATATGTCAAAGACAATAAATTAATGCTTGTTCATTCTGTGTGACTACAGTTGAGTCATGGAAGTGAATGTGAAAATATAACATTAGAGTGTAGTATTTCAATAATAGTTAATAAAGGGATAGAAAAAAATTATTTTTTCAGCCCAGTCCTATCAACTTCTCCCATCCCACCAATGAAGGAGGAGGACCAAAGTTGTATTGCTTCATCCATTCATAGATCAGTTGTGAAGATTGTTTCTCTGCACTAGAAACAATGTTCCTCTCTTGCAAGTGATGGGAAATGTGGCAATGTGGGGAGAAAGAATCAGGTCTTCCTGCCTGAAGAGCATGTTATTGAAGCACATTTTATGACTGGTACTGACCGCTTTGTGGATGTCAGTGCCAGCAGAGACAGCTAAGTATGATGCTAGGCACAGCCAAGCAGCTGGGTTGCGCCTGTGCAGTTTGCCCTGGCTGCAAGGTGAGCCAGACTGTATCTGCAAGGCTTGTCTCACAGCCAGGGTGAACTGAGCAAGCGTGGCCCGATTGCCAGACTGCCAGTTCACCCTGGCTGCAGGATGAATTGCGCAGACACAGCTCTGTGCCAGGTTGCACTTGAACAGTGTGCCCTGGCCACAGGACGAAATGCACAGGCATAGCTCGGTGCTGGGTTGCATCTGCACAGTTCACCCCATGGTAACTGCGCAAGCGCATTGTGCCTGGGCTGTGGGAAATGTTTTCCCCACGGTGTGGGACTGTGGTCCTCACTAGGTTGAGGACCACTGTTCTACATACCCTAACACTACTTATTGATCAGTCTCCCTGCTTATTTAGGGTTCTCATTTCTTTGTCCATTTCTTAGAAGAAAATCCCTTGCCTTTAGATTCAGTCAGTCTTAGAATCTCTTCTTCCCATTGATTCTCTCCTTTGCATAACTTTTCCTCTGACCTCTGCCTTCCTCTACCTTTCCCATTTCCAGTATTTCAGTTGTCTGTTCTGTCCTATTCCATTGGAAAACTGGCTCCTTTCCTCTCTGTTTCCTACATCCTGGGCCACCTTACCATAGAGGTTTCCAAACTTTCATCTTTCCCTTGCCCATGGAGCTCCTCCCCATCTTAAGCCAATAAGAGACTGATACTTCATAGCTGCAAGTACTGTCATTATATTCCTCCTTCGAGACAGGGTGAGCTCCTGTTCTTAGCCCAGCTCTGTAATGCAGCTGGAACCAATCAGCTCTGCTGTTCCATTGGACTATTTCAGTGGCGTGGAGAGGGGGGGTTTGCTGCTTGGGTAACAGCCTAGCCTCCATATTAATCTACCCAGGCCTTTGTGCTTCACATACGGTGTCGAGCATGATACCATAGTCTTTTGAGACTGATGGATGCCAATATTAGTACTTTAAAATATAGATTCTATCAGCATTTCCTGTTGATCAGTTGTGTCGTATGTATGAGACCATAAATGAAGACTTTTTCAAGGGTCTTACTTCTAAGCTGAATTTTGATGGGCTTGTGCCAGTTATTTCTTTGACTTGTAGTGGGCAAAACATCTGGGCAAGGCAGCCCAAAGCTGGTGGTGGGTTGCATAAGGAAAGGAGGCTGAGACTAAAAGCTGAAGCCAAAATTTAGTAGTTGTCATCATGGTTATATTTCCAAAGAGACCACATACAATTTAAAGTAATCCCCAGATACAATTGGGCTTTGTCAGGATCTCTTTTACTGTCCAGTGATTTTTCTGCCTTTCTCTCCAATGCCTGGTACTGAATTAGCCATTCGGTGCCAGTTGGCATGATCAGCAAAGTCCATTGAAAAGAATATTTAGAATAAAGAAAAACATTTCCACTAAAGCAAAAGGCAACACAGCTCTTTTCATTTAAAATAATGCTTATTAGTGCAGCCAACCAGCTGGAAGACATATTTTGCAGTGACCAAAATGTAAATACAAAATGGAAAGTTGGACTTCTAATGCACACCAATTGCACGAAGGCTTGGTTGTTGAACCAGCCCCAAACACATACGAAATGCAGGAAATGAGAGATTCCTGTGGACCTAGACATATGTTAAAACTTAAACATGTTTTGTAAAGCAATATATACCATTGTTGCAAAGACAAGTTTTTGTTACTACATTATACACATGGGAGACTATCCACTTCTTTGCGTCACCTCCTTACTGAGTGTCATGACTTTCACACTTTCTCTCCTTCTTTCGGTGGATTCTATACAGTCATTTAACTTAGCAATATGAAGTTTGCTTACTTCAGTGCAAGCTTTATCCCAGATTCAATTCTTAAAATTTCAAGAAGCAGAGGTGGAAGGGCCCTCCGCCAAGAGTCTTCACAAGCCCTGAAGATATTTGGCCAGGTGGGCCAGGCTGTGAATTTATTTTACGTAATTTCATCATTCTCTCTGGCCTAAGTCAGGATCGCACCCAAAATCACTTAATAATGGGATTACAGTGGTGGGCTTCAGGGGGTTCTCACAGGTTATATAGAACTCTTTGCTAATGAGTGCCTGGTTCTGAGAACCGGTTACTTGGGCTGTGGGTCCTTGGGCTGTGGGTGGCACAAGACGCTGTGCCTGTTAACCAGAAGGCCAGGGTCTTCACTTTCACTTGCCGGATGACTTTAACTTGCCGGAAGAGTTCAATTGAGGACCTGCCTACGCAGGTCCTCTCTAGGAACTCTCAGAGGCTTATAATTAGTTGCGTTGTCATGCGCAGTGATTTTTAACGAATTTCTCAGTAGCGGTCAGCTACTATTCAAATTTGAAATGTAAATTAGTTTTTTGGCCCCTGACACAGTGTCAGAGAGATGATGTGGCCCTCCTGTCAAAAGGTTTGGAGACCCCTGCTCTAGAACAAGTAAATCCAGAATAGCATCTCAGCATGAACCCTTAGTAATACATCAACAGTGTTGGCGTCAGTGATTTGCATCTTCTCTTTCTAATGATTTCCCAGAAGCATCAGAGACACTTCAAGGAAAATAAATATTTAGATAAGATTATATATATTAATGTAGAATCTATTTAACATTGATTCTTTCTTTCCATTACAGTTCATCAAGTACCACAGGCTGATTAGATCAGCCAACACTGCACATTGCAATCATCTAATTTATCCTCTGGGCTCTAATTTCTAAAATGGTAACATTTGTGAATTATTAAATTTAAATAAAATGCTTTTGATTACCCATTACGGTCTCATCTCTTCATTTCAAAACAAAAAAAAAATAGCTTGCATCGTAATACCCTGGAGAGAAGAGACACAACATTATGATCACATAACTTTTTTTCCTATTCTCACTGGGAGGTTTCTTAAGCTTGAAAGCCTGCAGAGACAATGATATGAGAACAATTCTATCAACCTCTCTTTCCCAAACAGCCCTTCAACAAACCTTTTAAAGTGGTTCTTGCCTATACTGATGGACTTTATTACATATGAATAGAATATAAATTGTAGTTGTAATTATTTCAGCGGAGAAGTTCTAGTTATCTAGGTGGTGTGAACAATAGCAAATAAGATCTGGGGAATGCCTGCCAATTTATTTGTAGACAAATCTGTGGGTGAAAGTCTGGGGCAGGGAAAGTGGAGAGGGCAGAGATGACATTATCCAGGCCAGTTGTATAGAATTGGACCAATAGCAAAAGGATCCCACAACACACCAAGAAGACCACATTTTTAAGTTGTCAGAGCACCACTTTTAAGTTGTACTCACCACCCCTAAACTTTAGCAAGCCTGCTTGTGAGAAGCTTTGTCTGGCTGGTGTTTTGGGGAGAATTCCATGTGTGTCCCCTGTATTTGACACATGTGAACAGTACTTGTGAACAAAAGCCACATCCTGAAACCCTGACTTGAGCATCCTGACTTGAAGTCAACAAAAATGTTAACTACAAAAAGTGTCCTCCGCTCTGGCTGCCCTCACCAAACCTCACCAACCCTATGGCTGAGGTCAATCAAAAAGGCCATGCTAATGGAGCAACTGGTCTCCACTGTTGGTAGGATACAGAACATCAGAAATATTTGAGTTTGGGAATGAGCAATCAAGGGCCACCAATTTATAGAGAATGATCACATATATTTCTATGGGGGAAAAGTATATAAAAATTAGGTCCCAGGAATCCATATGTCTTAGCTCATCTATGTATCTTTCCTCACCTTATGCTTCCTTGCTGTTGGTGTTGTCATTCATTGACCAGTCAGGGATGCATGAAGGACTTCCATTCTTGCCTCTACCACTACGCCCAGCTCCACCCAGAACAATTGCTCTTTCTAGTCTTCTCCCCTGCAAATCTTCCTCAGTGGGCATATGGAGTCGGCAACTCAATTATTTTATTCAAGTCAGAAGTCAAGTCTGCCTAGGTCTGGGGTGTGTTTGTTTAACTGTTTTAGCAGCAAGTAAAACCTTGTGAGGCCATCACTCAGATTGAATGAAGGAAGACTCAACCACTTGTTTGGAGGAAGCAAATCCAAAGCAAAGCCGTGCGTTTTGTAAAATATATACACAAAGCAAGCAATTGCAGATCTGTCATGTTTGTCTTAAAATTATAAGACAGGCTGCAATCCTAAAGACACTTTTCTGGGAGTAAGACCCATTGAACAAAGTGGGGTTTACTTTTGAGTAGACAGTTAGGATTGTGCTTTTTATAAACTTTGCGTTTGAACATTGCACAGTATAAATCCAGGTATTTTCATGAAAATGGGAGTATAATGCAAATGACAGTCATATAACGTAACTTAGCGAAACTACAATACACATTCATGCAGTTTCCCAATTGTGTTCTTCTGGCCAGTCCAAGTTTTTTTTAGCATCAAAATGTCAGCACATAAAATATGACTGTCTTCTGTTGGAAGCGGCAACTTTTTCTAAATTTATCTAAATTAACCTTCTGTTCGTCGATCTTCCTGATTATTATCTCATTTATTGAAAAACCCCAAAGAACGACGTATTTCTATTGTTAAACACTATATATGCTTTTCACTCTCCTGGGACTATTTGACAATTCCTGCAATACACTCAATGTATATCCTGGCCCTGAAACTCTGGGAAAATCCGGGAACTTCTCCCAGAAGCCATGTTCGAGAATACTAGGAAGTGCTACCTTCCAATCAAAAAGATCTCTGTGTGTTTGTCATTTCAGAGAAGTATACATATAGTAGGTAAGAAAGTTTCAAATTGCTATCTGGGCCAGAGAAGAATGAGAATAGTAAATGATGCGAACACGAAAGTGTGGGACTTCTGGCCAAAATCTATCCCCTAGCATTTTACAGTCAAATTGATGGCGTGCCACTGCATGTTACAGTGGTGATGCATGTTACAGTGGTGATGTGGTGATGACAATCAGATGATCTGAGAGAAATAAGTAAAAAATTTTTTTACATACTTACTTTGGCCTACTGGCTTATCAAGCTATTTTGCTGGAACACATCTGAGGAGAGGCAGATAAAATGTTGGGGCCAGAAAAATGTGGATAGGAAAATTGAGATTGGCTATGTCCTGGTGTTTAGTGATGCTGCCAAGATCCACCCCTGCTATACTCAACCCAAACCTCCCCATCCCAAACCTCTCTCAACTGTTCACAACTCACATACCATGTGAGTGCTATTCTGGGTGATAAATTAAGCTTCTGAACTAAAATTCTAAAGACTAAAATTGACTTCCCCTATGTTGATTTGCCTACAACATGGTGGTTCAGATTATTTTGGGGTGTGTGTGTGTGTGTGTGTGTGTGTGTGAGAGAGAGAGAGAGAGAGAGAGAGAGAGAGAGAGAGAGAACATGGTTCCTTTAGCTCCTGGCCTTACTCCTTCCAGAATGAGAATAATGAGAATCCATTTGCAGAAATCTTTATGTGACAGCAGGAATTTACAATATAAAAAGGGCATTTGCAATTTGATAGCTAAAAAAAGCATCAGAAGCAATGTACGTACACTAAAAAAGTCCAGATTCCACTTTTCAACCATTTCCACTTTTCATCAACAGCTCTGGCCCCTAACCTGTCAGAAGAGCAGGGGATGCCTGTCCTCTTTCTGTTCCAATTTATCAACTGTACCATTTAATTAATACGTTCCCTTTCTGTCAAAATGCTTGTACAGAGTGGCTAATTTTTATCCACAAGGCAGATAATTTTGCCAAACCATCTCAACTTTATCTTGAGCCAATTTCTTTATAATGATGTGACCTTTACAGTATGAGGAGCTGAGCAGAAAGGATTTGATTTGAATTTCAGTTATTTAGGTGATTCACCGGTACCTTGCACCAATGAAATGTCATGGTTTTATTGTAATATATTTTGGGACTCCACTGATGACTGCTGCAATGTATTGCCTTTTTTTAAATGCAAGTTCATTTTGGAAGAAAGGATTAAAAGCATAATTGAAGTTTGCAAAGAAAAGAATAAAGCATCAAGATGTTAAGAGCTGTAAATACAAAGTTCTTTCAGGAAACAGTATTTTCAGCACTCAGCATTTTGTATATTACCAGGTCAGTCACCGATATTGATTCCAAAAAATTATTTTCCACCTGGGATAGCACACAATTTTTTTACTCATATAGAGAGGGCAGGCACTCACACTGGAGGAGCTCCACAGGGAAGCCGCCATCCAGAAGTTCAGAAAACTTATGAACAAAGGTAGGAAACATTTTTTTCCTGTATTCTGTTTATCAAGTAAGGAAAGCCATATCAGACCAATTGGGAAAATCCTCACAGACTCTGACAATCTTTACTACAGCAAGAAGCATATAAAATTGACTGCAGAAACTGAATTGGAAAAATTTAAAATTAGCTTTCTGGAGTACTTTTTAGTATATCTTTTACCAAATATTAAAAGGTTGAATCACAAACTACTTGCACTTAGCCCCAATGGGACCACACAAGTGTGCGGAGTTGGTGAATAGCTTTTCTACTCCCTTTTGGAACAAATCACAGCATTGTGTTCAGTACAGCAGCCTTGTGTAAATCTCTTATGAATATGATCTGAGTGGCAATTTATTCAAAAGGTTGTTAACATTGCCTACATAAACTGAGCCACCACAAAATACATTTAATTGAAACATTTAATTAAAAGAGGCGATCCTTGCTGATGCCTCTTTTTTATTACATCAATATACAGTATCTGTTTGGAATTACGGTTTACATATTAGCTCATTTCCATACTTCCGATGAATAGGTTGAAGGGATGGAAATTATAACTACCTGGAAATGTCACAGGGCACAATCCTAACCAACTTTCCAGCACCAAGGTAAGGGAATGCAAACATTAACTTGTGGAGGTCTCAGTGTCTGCCCCCTACTGCAATGAAGAAGGATGAAGCACAAGCCCCATTGGCAGAGCTATGCCAGTTCTGGAAATTTGATTAGGATTGAGCCCATGCACTTCTTCATAACTTCAAAATAAAGCCAAGATACATGTTACCTTTAACACTGTCATTAACAGGTGGAATTAAAGCAGAAAATGTACCAAAACTGTCTTTTTCAGCCCCCAAATAGCCACAGCGACCATGATTTGGTATAAAAGCTTGGTGTATGTGGTAAAAATGTGGAAAATATCAACATTTTCTCCTGTCAACATTTTCTTGCACAAAATTGCTCCCTTCCAAGATACTACCCTAGTTACTCGAATACAACCCTCACCTTTTCCAGCTGAATTTAGTCTCCAGAATCGAGGTATACATTAGATTCAGTGGCACATTAAATACACGTATTTTTATTATAAGTATAGGTCAGTATTTAGTTTAATAGTTTACTATATTGTGATTAAAATGTAACAGGAGACTCATTGTTGTATAAAGTAGTGCAATTAGGTAAAAATAACATCAATCCATTGCCATTTTATTATTATCATATAACTCATTATTATATGCAGTAAAATTTTGTACCTACTTTACAGCTGCACTTAAAAATTGCCAGTAAACATTTTTTTAAATCTCAAGCCTTTAAAAATAGGGATGTGCCTTAGATTCGATAGCACATTAGATTAGAGTAAATACAGTATTTAGAGTAAATACAGTATTTATTGTGAGTGATAATTTACAGAAACATCATCCACATCTTGAAATGAATGTGGCTACAATCCAGAGTAACTACGGGAGCATGTAAGAGCCAGTACTCTGGCTGTGTACTGCACCACCTCGTGAAAACCTATGGGAAATTCACATTGCAATCCAGAGTAAACTGTTCTTACACCAGTGCAAGGACTCCCCGTAGTTACTCTGGATTGCGCCCTAAGCTTCATTTCAGTGAGATACAACTGCCAAGTTGCTGGATACAAAATTTTCATTATGAGAAAACTATTCATGGATTATGAATTATGTCCAGAGCTCTGTACTGGCTCTGGTGTCATTGTTGGACTGGCTGGTGCTCATGGCAGGGGGATGTGATAACACTATCAAATTGCCCCTGCCTCCAGAATGGCTCCAGATTGGAGCCAAATGGAAGCAAAGGCAGATGAGATGGACCTTCACCTTCATATCTATGCTCCCTGACACTCGAACATTGACTAGTTTTGTTGCACATAGCCTATGAATATTTACAGTAAATATACTCTGTACAGAAGGGTTTGTGAATATATCGAAGAAACAGGGAGAGGTATGAGAACAGCCTCACTCAGCATACACAATATCAAATGTACACATGATTTGGATATTCCCACTTAGAAAATCTGTGTTTTTCTCTTTTGAAGTTTAATGCCAAAATTCCCATTGAATAGAAGAACACATTTGCATCCACTGTGGTTGTATTTCTACAAAGCTTGTAAAAAAATACTGAAGGAAATTCTCTCCCCTCCCCAAAAAGAGTCTTGCCAGTGAAAATCTTCCCTATAACTCATTGCGTGGATGACATCATGTTTAAAATTACATTTCTGAATGTATCTATACAATATAAATATAATTAATTTTTACCCAGCCAGCTCTTTATTTACTATTTTATTGTAATCCAAACCGTGGTCTGGATATTAATGTAAATCTAGAATATTCCTTTTTCACTGCCTGAGCCATTCTCTGAAGAGATGCCCATGTGGATAGGATAAAATTATGCTTTTAAGCACCGATTTCTGTAGGCCATAGATTCCCGTGAACTTCATTATAACACTCTGAAACACAGAAAGAAAGAAAGAATTATGCAGGTAGTTAGGCACTGCAAAGACTTAATTATATATACAAATGTTGCCATTCATTTAAAGGCATACAATTAAGAGCTGCAATCTCAGCTTAGGATACAGTATTTCTTCACATCCACTTAAGCTGCATTCATCATAAAGCAGTTCATTCTCATTAGCCATTGATAGGAAGTTTTTATATGCAAAATGCTCCAAAGTCATTAAGTCTTAAAATGCCTTCGTGTTGTTATGCGCATTTGAGGTCTTCAACAAAAAGTATTGGAAAGGGAGCTTTGAATCAAGTGCTGAAGAACATATTTCATACCTGGATTTCACACCCAACCCACACACACTGGAGACCCTACCCCTTTTCCAGCTTGATGGATTCCCCACTCCTGCCTTCTCCTTGCCCTCCCCAAGTCCCACACTGGTCTGGAAAGGCCATTGCAACTTACCCATTTGTCCCAGTCCCATGCAATGGGGTCCTTTGTTGTGGTGCAAATGTTTGTAACACTTGGAGGCCGATGCAAGTTACTTATGCTGACCAACAGTGTGCTCTCAATTGCCTCTGGCTGTGTACGGAGACAGCCATTAACTGAAACTAATAAAAAACCCAAGAAGCAAGAGTGATGGTGGCAATATGGAAACTTTAACATGGCCAGAGACTATAGAATAGTCTGTTTCATGCAGGAATGGATGCTGTATCTGTATTTGCATAGATACTATATTTGAAATTGCTTCTCTGCAATATGCACCTTTTCTCCCAAAATGAAAACCATGGGTATTTTTTTGCACTCCTATCTCTCTTCTTTGAGCTTTGGGACTATATAACTGTGGGCCAGGTAGAAATGGATTTAATACTGTAGATTTTGTGTAGTTACTTTGTATGAATGCAGATCTAAAATAGAAGTAACATGGATGGTTGTTTTCCCCCAAAGAAATTCACAGTTCCAGATCTTACCCTTGTAAATGTCATTTTTGAAATAGTGCTGGATGTGGAATAGAAATGTGAATACCAGGCATAATTCACTGGGAACTTTTCCGCCACAACTTACAAAGGAAGTAAACTGGGAAGGGGAGAAAAATACATCTGTGCTTCTGGGCAACTCCCATTCATCCTTGGGGGCTTGTGTAGGCAACGTTGCTGGTGGATTATGACCTTTACGTGCAGTTCTTATTGGCATGTACAGTATAAAATTAATATCTAAAATACATATGCTAAAAATGTGTACATTTAAGGAAAAATGAGTGAGAAACATGGTTATTGTCTCAAAATCCTCATTGGAATGTGAAGACATATCAGGACAATGATGTCATGAGTACATTGAACAATATATTTGAAGCAAACATCCTTAATAACTGCACTCTTCATTTGTCAGCAGTATATACGTTTCCCTTTAGAATTATGTAAGGCCATTTCCTCCCCAAAAAGCAATAAATTAGGTGGAAATGCTATATGTAAATACAGTGCAGCAATTGTTATAGTTAAGAATTACTCATGTGCACTGGAAACCATTCCTACACAGATGGCTTGTGCACAGTATATATTCCAAGCAGATTTGCAATCCGGCAGTGGCTTGGCATTCTGGATAACTGGATACTGGAGATAAGGGAGCAAACTCTGTTTTACACTTTTATGATTCAAGTCTGTAGCCGAAAACTTGAAATTGCATTTGAACTGTCCACGCATTGCAATATTTCCCATTCCCCCCCAAAAAAAACATCACCTGTTTTTTTTGGGGGGGGAGGGCACTATCACCAGCTGGACACTATGCAGGCCAACAGGAGACATTGCTAGGGCTTTCAGACATGTCCATAAAGCCAAAATAAACTGCTCTTCTCAAAGCTGCAATCAGAAAGCAACTAGAAAGGGCAAGCCATAGCAAAAAGGAAGGGCGTAAAGAGGAGAGAAGTTGAAAGGAAGATGGGTACAAAGAGGTCACCCCAAATAAATAATTCTCGGGGTTGGGACAGCAATATTATTCATTATGTATCCAGATGATGAATCCGTGTGTTCTTTATCCACAGTGCAAAATTTCTGCCACTACATACAGCATACAGTTCATGGAAAAGTCATACTTCAAAACAGTAATGCATTGAAAAACAGAAATACACGCTTACTTAAAGTCAATAGAACTAGACAGTACAAGTTGAACCTCGCCATCCATGACATTTGATTCCAGGAACATCCATGGTTAGGTTATCCATTTTTGGTTTATACAAAAGCAATTGTTTACAATGGTAACAAGGCAGGCAATGAAGCAATATGAATCAAGTTCCCTTTCAAGTGGCTGAAAATGGGTTACTTTTAAGCCATTAACTGCTACTTAAAGGATTTTTTTTAATTTAAAGAGCCAACTTCATTTGTGTCGAAACAAAATTCTTGATAAATAAAACACTGATAGTTTTGTTGCATATGTAGATAGAATTGTGCTGATAAACTAATGGAAATCAATGTGTTTAATTCTGCACTGAATCACAGGCCATGACTGCAATTCTGAGGTGCACCTGAGCTAGCCTATCTATCACTGGGTTGGCCCAATTCCATGATGGGCCAGCCCAGTTACACCAGAAAGACTTGGGCCGGCATAAATCAACATAGTCTGGCCATTCTCAGATGGACCTGGGCCGGCCTAGCTGTGCCAGCCTAAGCAGGTTAGGAAAGTTAGGCTGTATTCAGAGCCTGTTTCCAGGGCAGACATGCTCCCTCACAGCTTCTCAGAGTTAGAACACCTCAGGAGCAGGAATAAAATTGAGTAGACCATAGGGGTCCATGATAAGCAAGAGTAAAATAGGAAGTGATGGCAAAAAATTCTGAGTTCTAGGTCAACCTCTGCCTCTCAGTCTTAGGATTCAGAACTACACCAGCCCACCTCAGGATATGGCACAACTACGCTAGCCCAGTGAGCATGTTGCCCCTTCAGCAGCAGTTAGGCCAGCCAGACACCTTCTACCCACTGTGTATATGGCCTAAGTGTCATCCTAGAGACCACCTTGGCCCAACTGTCAGCTCAAGATATGGCCAACTTGGCCAGCTTTTTGGGCCATATGTAGAACAAAAGGAGATAATTCAGCTCCTTGTGAGAAAAATCCATGATTTTTCCTTTATTTCTTGTGATGCTTATAAAATAATATTTGCTTCTCCATCTTAGGTTTTCAAGCTCATACTCTGGTCATTACCATGTAAACATGGGGGACCACAGTTATTGCATGTCATTAGCTTCTCTGATGCGGTTTTTTGCAAGTCTCTGATCACCCCTCTTGGGAAGCCTCCTGCCTTTGCCAGGCTCAGCTGAAAAATGAAATGATTGCTTGCATGACTGCCTCTCTACAACAGTAGAAAAGCAGTATTTAAAACTGTGATTTGCAATGGCCTTGTGATAAGAATCCATGAATAAAAAATATGGTGCTAATCAGAAGGCATCTACTTTTATGTTCACTGTGATAAAATTAATATTATACACTTTAAAGTCATCATAATCGAAGCCTATTTGGCATAACATTATAGCAATAGAACCATTTCTATTATTGTTATTGTTCTGTTGTTAGAATATATATTTTCTAAGTAAGTCTGATTCAGGCAATGAATCAGTGAAAATAATCAGTTGATTTTGCATTCCTTCACATTCAGATCACCTGCTGAAAGAAATGAAACCTGTAAAAGAAATTAAACTTGAAACAATCCTGCGAAAGTTACTTATGATCAACTCCCACTGCAATCAACTCCACTTAAATCCCATTGGAATGGGAATAAGTGGTGACAGATTTATCTGGATTATTTTCAAAGCTTTTTACAGTTTTTGATGTGTAGAAGTTATGTAGAAATCCTTCCTGAGAAATTGTCTCTATTTTATAGAAACCTGTTTGTCTTCCCTGGAAAATTCTCACAGATTTGCCTCAGGAGAAATCCTGAAATTCACTTTCAGTGCTGCTTTGTGTGAGAAATGTCACGGTTGATTCAGGATACACTCCTATGGGGTTTTGTGAGATTAACAATTTTTATAAATTAATAAATTGTCCCCTAAAGAATGAATACTCTGTAATTCTCCGAAAGAAAAGGCACCTCCTCTTTCGCTCACATTTGAATCTTGCCCCAAATCTTCACGGGATCTTTAAACTCTTTTGTATAAGCAGATAAGCACATCTGGTTCGCCTGCAGTCCTTTGGTTTAGAAAGCCACACATCCTAAACACTGCTGAGGTCGCCATTAAAGTTTGGCATGACAGAGTGTGTTTAAGCTGGAGTACATATTGCTTTCCAGAGTCTGTTGGAGTAGAAGGAAATGTCATATGGAGTGTTGGCGTGTATTACCAACAGCAAGTGTTGTAGGCAATATAGAGGCAACAGGAAAACCTAAGCCTCTCCTCTCAATTCCATATGTTCGTAGTTTTAGTTTCTGTTCCTTTTCTAATTTCTTATGTCTCATTGATATATTCCTGAGGCTCAAGGAAAGGAACGGCTTTTTAAAGAATAGGCACACACACTACAAATATTCAATGGGGAGATGGAAAAACCCACCCCTGCACATATACAGTGGCGCCTCGTGTAACAAGCGCCTCACGTAAAGTATGTTCCATGTAACAAGTCTAGAATTTCCAAGGAATCTTGCTTCACGTAACAAATCTGCTTCACGTAACAAGCAAACCCCTCTGGCGCCTAATGGGCTTGTGCGCTATGCGGCCCTGACGTTCCACGCAGAGGCAGTTTAAAAGGGCTGCCAGCCAGTACTGCTGCCTCTAACTGTTCCCCACTTGGGGGCAGTTGCCTGGGGGCGCCAGAGGCAGCTGCCCCTAACTGACCCCAAGTGTCCCCACTGGCCACCTTTAACCTCCAGCAGCAACCCAGGTAAGCCTCTCAATCAAGTGTCTTTAATTGCAGCCTCCTAACCAGGTCTAACCAGAAGTAAGCCCCATTGTGTTAAATGGGTCTTACTCCCAGGAAAATGTCTTTGGGATTACAGCCTAAGGCTGCAATCCAGAGCAAATTCAGCCTGCTCTGACCTAACTGCACTCTCCTAACTATTCTGTATCCAGAGCAGAAAGTTATGCTGAATCCAGAGAGTCAGGAAGCCTGGGCTGCCCTAACTGCTCCAGAGCATGCTAAGTAATTGACACAAGGGGAAGACTTGCTCCTGAGGAGACACCCCTCAGATCACACTGAACAAGGAACAGCTGTGGTGCCTACAGTGGTGACATGACTCTGCACATCACCTGGTGCGGAAGTCTGTGCGTCATCCCTGGGATGCGCGCCCCCCCCCCCACCTGGACTGCACAGTCACCAAAGTTGGTGTCTGCACAGTTGTTTCTGAAGCCAACTGGCTTCAGAAAGAGTACTGCGCAGGCACCATCTCTGACACCTGCGCAGTACTTTTCTGAAGCCTTTTGGCTTCGGGGGAGACTGTGCAGGCGTCAGAGTTGGTGCCTGTGCAGTACTCTTTCTGAAGCCATTCGGCTGTCGCTCCGCCTCCTGAGTGAGGCCAAATGGCTGTGCAGAGGCGCGGACTTTCTCTGCTCTAAGGAAGTCTCCTCTGAAGCTGTTCGGCATGCTCAGTGTGTTTCTGCGCAGTGCACCTCAGATGGCCGTTCAGGCCAGCTCCTCAGACAAGTGTCAGCTTCTGGCTGATTCTCCGCCTCGGAGCAGGCCTGAATGGGTGTGCTGATGCCCGGGGCCTGCCAAAGGACAGTCAAACTCCTCCGGCACATCACCCCATACGGAGCGCATCCCCAATGCAGCCCACACCAGCCGCACCAGTCTGGTGACGCCACTGGATGCCTGCCTTATAAGGAGTCCCTGATGAGATGCCAGTACATTCTACAGTGACTACAAGGGGCTTCTTGGAGTGGCCTGCTGTATCCTGAGGTTTGTGGGCAGCCGGAGTTTGTTCCATATCCTGAGGTTGAGAGGAAGGGGTTGCAGCTAGGCTGGCCAAGAACTCAGATTTTTGGTCAACACTGCCATTCTTACTCGGACCTTATCATGGACCCCTATGGGTCTACTCATTACCATACCTGCTCCTGAGGTGGTATAACTCTGAGGGCTGGAAGAGGGCATTTCTGCCTTGGAAACAGGCTCTGGATACAGAGTAACTGCTCTGCCCTAGGCAATGCTACACATGCCCTCAACTTGCCTCTCCTGAGCTGCTTAGGCTGCCCCAGCTAGGGCAGAGCAGGTCCACCTCTCTTAGGGCACCCTATCTTGCCTTGCTCTGCCCTAAGCCTCCTTCAGAGTAACTGGGCTGGAGCATCTTGCAGTTGCTCCAACCTAGTGTTAGAAAGGGCATCCTAAGGGCTCTTATGTGGACAGATTAGTTGCTCTGGATTGGGCTGCATGTAGACTTCAATTACAGTGTTTTGTCATCATTTTTATATACAGTTAATATTTGTATATGAATATTTTTTGGGATTGTGGAACCAATCATCTGAGTTTCCATTATTTTCTATGGGAAAATTCACTTCATGTAAAGAGCGTTTCACATAACAAGCATGCCTCTGGAATGAATTAAACTTGTTACATGAGGTGCCATGGTGTTTTTGCTCTCAAGAGACTCTCCCCACCATCATAATAACATTTCTGAACTGTTTCATAAAATAATTGGAGTATCTGTTATGACAATAACTAGTATTCATTAAAGCCTCCTCTCACTTGAGTTAGTAAGCATATATAACAAAAAATATGAGTCTGTCTTGCTTGGGGGCACACAAAAGCAAAGCCTGAAATGGTTCTACAATGATTCAATGAAATGCTTTTATCAATGTTGTCTCAACTATTCAGCTTGCTTACAGCACAATCCTAACCATGTCTACTCAAAAGTAAGCCCCATTGTGTTCAATGGGTCTTACTCCCAGGAAAGTGTCTTTAGGATTGCAGTGTCTTATACAGGCACAGGTAACAGCCTGCAGTGGTTCTTTGTGGAAGTACAATACAACAATATTCATCAGTAAAAAACCCTCCCCCTTTCCAGCATCTCATCTTCCCATATTTTCAAATGTAGCTGGAATGTTGACAGTTGACACTTGTTGGAATGTTGACAGTTCCTTCTCCACAGCCTGCTTAATTGACATACAATGTTAGCCAGAAGATGCGGACACCCTCACACACAGGTTACGCCATTTATGTAGATTCCCAATATCTGTGGGATTTCTTAGGATTGCAGCCTATGGCTACAATCCAGAGTAATTACGGGACCTTTTACACAGACATAGTTACAGTGTCACCTATGGGAAACCTAAAGGAAACGCATAGAGCAATCCAGAGTAAGTGCCTCTTATGTCTTCCCGTAGTTACTCTGGATTGTAGGGACTGGCTGCAATCCAGAGCAAATTCAGCCTGCTCTGACCTAACTGCACTCTCCTAACTATTCTGTATCCAGAGCAGAAAGTTATGCTGAATCCAGAGAGTCAGGAAGCCTGGGCTGCCCTAACTGCTCCAGAGCATGGTAAGTAATTGACACAAGGGGAAGACTTGCTCCTGAGGAGACACCCCTCAGATCACACTGAACAAGGAACAGCTGTGGTGCCTACAGTGGTGACATGACTCTGCACATCACCTGGTGCGGAAGTCTGTGCGTCATCCCTGGGATGCGCGCCCCCCCCCCCCACCTGGACTGCACAGTCACCAAAGTTGGTGTCTGCACAGTTGTTTCTGAAGCCAACTGGCTTCAGAAAGAGTACTGCGCAGGCACCATCTCTGACACCTGCGCAGTACTTTTCTGAAGCCTTTTGGCTTCGGGGGAGACTGTGCAGGCGTCAGAGTTGGTGCCTGTGCAGTACTCTTTCTGAAGCCATTCGGCTGCCGCTCCGCCTCCTGAGTGAGGCCGAATGGCTGTGCAGAGGCGCGGACTTTCTCTGCTCTAAGGAAGTCTCCTCTGAAGCTGTTCGGCATGCTCAGTGTGTTTCTGCGCAGTGCACCTCAGATGGCCGTTCAGGCCAGCTCCTCAGACAAGTGTCAGCTTCTGGCTGATTCTCCGCCTTGGAGCAGGCCTGAATGGGTGTGCTGACGCCCGGGGCCTGCCAAAGGACAGTCAAACTCCTCCGGCACATCACCCCATACGGAGCGCATCCCCAATGCAGCCCACACCAGCCGCACCAGTCTGGTGACGCCACTGGGTGCCTGCCTTATAAGGAGTCCCTGATGAGATGCCAGTACATTCTACAGTGACTACAAGGGGCTTCTTGGAGTGGCCTGCTGTATCCTGAGGTTTGTGGGCAGCTGTAGTTTGTTCCATATCCTGAGGTTGAGAGGCAGGGGTTGCAGCTAGGCTGGCCAAGAACTCAGATTTTTGGTCAGCACTGCCATTCTTACTCGGGCCTTATCATGGACCCCTATGGGTCTACTCATTACTATACCTGCTCCTGAGGAGGTATAACTCTGAGGGCTGGAAGAGGGCATTTCTGCCTTGGAAACAGGCTCTAGATACAGAGTAACTGCTCTGCCCTAGGCAATGCTAAACATGCCCTCAACTTGCCTCTCCTGAGCTGCTTAGGCTGCCCCAGTTAGGGCAGAGCAGGTCCACCTCTCTTAGGGCACCCTATCTTGCCTTGCTCTGCCCTAAGCCTCCTTCAGAGTAACTGGGCTGGAGCATCTTGCAGTTGCTCCAACCTAGTGTTAGATAGGGCAACCTAAGGGCTCTTATGTGGACAGATTAGTTGCTCTGGATTGGGCTGATAGTCTTTCTAGCATGCAGGCTGCTTACTTGCGTATATGTAACGTTCCTCAGAAACTGCTGTGCAAGTAAACTGTTACTCCATGTGCTTCCACTGCTAATACAGAAAAACAGAGGAAAGGAGAGAAGGATAGGGTGACTATATAGAATGGAGGACAGAATGCCTCTACCTTTAACCACTGTGTAGAAGAGGGAATTTAGGCTGCTTTTAAACCCTTCTGTATTGAGCAAAACCGTCTCAAAATCTCCTTTAAAATGGAATAATCTTTTCATCTTTCTAAGTGGAAAGACCTTCCAACTATTACATTAGCAGCATAACCAATTAATAAATTACCAAAAGGTTACAGAAATCCCATCACATGTCTTCATTCTGAAAGTACTAATTATGGGAGACCAAAAAACAAGTCTCCTCATAATGTTTATATATCTCATAAATGAGTATTAGAAGAATAAGGCTGCAATCCTAATTGCACTTTCCTGGGAGTAAGTGCTATCGAACACAATGGGACTTGCTTCTGAGCAGACATGCTTATGATTGCATTGCAAGTACAGTGATGCCTCACATAACAAATTTAATTCGTTCTGGAGGCATGTTTGTTACATGAAACATTCTTTACGTGAAGCGGATTTTCCCATAGGAAATAATGGGAACTCAGACAATTGGTTCCACAACCCCAAAAATATTCATCTAAAAATATTGTGGATGTAAAAATGATGACAGAACACTGGGATTGAATTCAACACATGCATTCAGTGTGCATGATCTTATGAAGTCTACTTAGGCTGCAGTCCTAAAGACACTTTTCTGGGAGTAAGTCCCATTTAACACAATGGGGCTCACTTCTGGGTAGATATGTTAGGAGACTGCAATCCAAGACACCTTCAAAGTGTCTTCCCACTTTCTCCTTCTCTCCATCCTGAGCCTCTCTCTCCCCTGCTCCCTTCTGCCTGGCCCTGAGCTGCTTCCCTCTTCTCCACTGCTCTTCTCTCCCTCTGCCCAGTGGACACCCAGCCACAGGAGGAACAGCATGGAAGTGTTGCTTTCACTATGGGCAGGTGCTCTAGGCAGCCCTGACGCTTTTTAAACAGGCTGCCGGCCAGTGCGTCTGCCCCAACTGCCACTGAATGTGTTCTTTACATGAAGCACAGTTTGTTACGTAAAGCAGAATCCTAGAGAAATTTTTGTTTGTTACGTGAAACATACTTTACGTGAGGCGTTCTCTACGTGAGGTGCCACTGTAACTCAAACATTGATTATTTAATAATGGACTAGACTGAATGCATGTAAGTTATATGTAGTTTCTCAACTAGTATTAGCATGAGATAAACATGACCATCAGTATTCTGTTGGTCCTATCTCTAGTCCAGTTTTTTTTTCATACAGTAAAATCTGCCCTGCTCATCAGAAAATAGTTGTATTTCTTTTTTCTGGCATTGTCTAAAACCACACCAATCATAACAATCCAACTATGGTTAACTTCAGGATTCAAGAGGTAAAGATGTCCTTCATAGGCTCTTTCCTATCTGCATGGGCAAAATTGCTATTCTACCATTGCAACCTTATCAAATGTAGGGCACGTAGGGCACAAATGTAGTCCACCTTATCAAACGTAGGGCACAAGGGAACTGGGATCATCAGCAGGCTTCTGAGGGCCCAGAAGGACTCGTGGTGGCTCATCTGCCTATTAATGCCAACTTGTGATCTAACTTTATACCTGCCTTGGGATTGAACTAGCATTTCAACTTAATATGTAGTTGAATGGACGTGGCTGTTCAAATAATGTCATAAAAATGACTATTTTGTCCTAATCCTATCCCCTGCCATTGGCACTGATGCCAATACATCATCAAGGTTTGTGCTGCAACCAGTAGTAGTGATTAGAAAGTCCTCCTTGAAGTAAAGGAACCTACTTCCAGGTAAGCCCTTGATGTAATGTAGGCCCTCCTCCTGTAATGTAGGAGACTAGCCCAGCAGCATCATGCTCCGTATGCTGTCACTGGGCCTTTTATAATAGTGGGATACTGTCCCACTATTATAAAGAATAGGATTCAGCTTTTTTGTTTGGATTCCTTACATGAATTTTTAGGAATACTATTTTTATGTGCATACTGACTTCATGCTTTGTATTGTTATAATTTTGTTTTAATGGGCAAACATTTGGAATAATTTCCGATATTACTGTGGGTTGCTAGGTATAATGATCATTATTGTATTACATTAAAATATTCTAATACACTCGCTGCAGTGAGTGTATTCTCATGATTCAATCTTATTCCATATTGTTTCAACCATTTGGGGCCAATTACTTTTCTATTTTGCCTATGGGTAATAATGGAGTTAGAGGGTTGTGTTTGATAATTGTTTGATAATAATTGTTTAAAATTATTTCGTGTTTTAGTATCTGAGGAAGTTATATGCTGAAGCACACTGAAATGATTACAACATCTGCTTACTAAAAGTTTTACTATCACACTTGATTGGAACTTTCTCCTCTTTTCTTGACAAATGACAAATGAATGTATGTATGACTATATATGAAAACATCTACACACATACAGATGCCTTTACCCAACATGTTCGAATGATCCTCTTCTTACTTTACCTAAGGAATGTGAGCAATTTCATTTTACCACATACAATAATGAGTTCTATGACAATAATAACATGACAATGGGTTTATGATATGATTACCTAATTGCACTACTTTTTACAATGGACCTATGTTACATTTTTGTTATAATACTAGCAAAAAGTGTACCCACGTTGCAGGACTAACATTTCCGCATATGCCATCCCCCCATAGCACATCTACACCCCATGCGCAACAACACCCCATGTGCATCAGTTCCCTCATGTGCATCAGTCCCCCATGCGCAACATCCACCCATGCGCAACATCCGCCCATGTGCAACATCCGCCCATGCGCATCAACACCCTATGTGCATCAGTCCCCCATGTGCAACTTTCCCCCGTGTGCATCAGTCCCCCATGTGCAACTTTCCCCCATGCACAACTTCCCCCATGCGCAACATCCCCCATGCGCATCAGTTGCCCATGCGCAATTTCCCCCATGTGCAACTTCCCCCATGCGCAACAACACCCCATGTGCATCAGTTCCCTCATGTGCATCAGTCCCCCATGCGCAACATCCACCCATGCGCAACATCCGCCCATGTGCAACATCCGCCCATGCGCATCAACACCCTATGTGCATCAGTCCCCCATGTGCAACTTTCCCCCATGCACAACTTCCCCCATGCGCAACATCCCCCGTGTGCATCAGTCCCCCATGTGCAACTTTCCCCCATGCACAACTTCCCCCATGCGCATCAACACCCCATGTGCAACTTCCCCCATGCACATCAGTCCCCATGCGCAACTTTCCACCCACGCACAACTTTCCCCCCACGCGCAGCATCCTCCCCAGTGGAACCCCTCCCCTGCAAACAATATCCCCCCAGTGCACCAGGCACCGAGCACCACATTGGTTGGATGTTGGTCAGTCTTCTATGTTAAGTATAGGACAAAAACACATTGACCCCTTTTCAGCCCCTTAAGGGTTGAATTTCTCCACATGGGTTCTTGGTGGGTGTTCAGGTGACAGAAGGATCCCTCCCAGAATTCCATGCTTCTAGGCCCTGCAGTTGGGGCTGAATGTTGATGAGTCATCAATTCTCCAATGCAAAGTATAGGGAGGAAAACCCGTTACTTGTGCCCCTTTTCACCCCCTTCTGGTTGGAATTTCCAAAAACCAGTTCTTAGTGCACCCCTCCGTCATGGAAGGAACACCCACCCCAAATTTCACGCTTCTAGGCCCAGCGGTTATGGCAGGGCGTTGATGAGTCAGTCAGTCAGTGATTTTTCTCTTATATATATATATATAGATAGTAAACTGTTTAACTAAATACCGACCTATACCTACAATCAAAATACTGCATTTACTCAAATCTAATGTGCCATCAAATCTAATGTGCACCCTGATTTTGGAAACTAAATTCAGCTGAAAAAGGTGTGTGTTAGATTCAAGTAAGCATGGTATATTGTGTGGAGAGCAAGAAAGACACCATGCAGGAGAGGTTCAACAGAACAGGTTCAGATGTTTGCCTCAAAACATAGAGGCAAATTAATTTTGTAACTAGAAAACAAAATCATTGGAGGAATTTCCTTGGGTGGGATGGGAGAAAAATGGGAGAAAAATTCCTGCAATGTGTACAGAATATATAAATGCTTCTGTAGACATGGATTACATGTCTTATTAAAAGAAGTTTCTACTGACATTCTATTGGAGACTGACAGAACACTGGATTTCCCCGTTCTCTCAAAGTCTAGAACCCAAGGATTGTGGTGATATGTTTGATAAACAGTCTAGAATGACCTACTTCCCCTACAATCCAGAGCAACTACGGGAGCATGTAAGAGACATTACTTGTACCCATAGTTACTGCACCACCTAGTTAAAACCTATGGGAAATTCATATTGGAATCCAAAGCAAACTGTTCTTACATCGGAGCAAGGACTCCGCGTAGTTACTCTGGATTGCACCCCTAATCTAGTAATAATCATGACATTTGTGACAAGAATCTCGAGACTGTGAGAGATAGTACCCAATATGGTCCCCTGGTAATCCATAGCATGCACAACTGCTATGAAGACCTACCCTGAGTCACTTTCCACCTAGCCTTCTTCCTGCCCCAAACCAGTGGTGGGCTCCAGCAGGTTTGCACCTACTCTATAGAACTGGTTGTTAATGAGAGATAGGACATTAAAGTTTAAAAATAGCCATTTGAAAGTGGCTGCCAGATGGGCAGAGAACCAGTTCTTAATTCCTTTGAATGCCATCACTGCCCTAAACCATTCACGATATTCCCCCAAAGAAGGCTTAAAGAAAGAAGGCTCAGGCTGCAATCCTAAAGACACTTTCCTGGGAGTAAGACCCATTGAACACAGTGGGGCTTACTTCTGAGGAGACATGGTTAGGATTGTCCTCTTATTCAGGTAGGGTCCAAAAAGAATGTGTAATCAGGAAATGAATGACACTAAAACTTCACCTCTCTCCAGTTTGGCAGTTGCTCAGCTAGAGGAAAAACTGAAGGGCAGAAGTGTTAACCCAAAAAAACCTCCAGAATAACCTTTGCAAAAAGAAATTTGGTAAATTTTTCAAGCAGGTCAGCAACGAGATTAAGGAGCGGAGATTTCCCACTGATTAGACAAACTAGACAGCCTTAGGATCAATAACAAACCATACCTACGAACATATAAATCTAAGATTCAATCCTCAGTCCAGAGAGTGAAAGAGATAAGGGATTCCACATTTGGATTGTCTCATCTGAAGCAATTCTTCCCAAAGCATAATACTTAAGAGTACTTATGTTAAAGCGTACGTTGATATTAGCGCACATCCATTGATGCCCTGAAAGCCCACCACAGTATATCCCCCTTCATCCTGAACTTCAGCATCTCCCATAGTATGATGTTGATTTGCACTAATTTGGGACAACTAACTTAAATTTGTCAATATCACCATTTGTTGGGGTTGACCATGTATCCCAAGCCATTTTAGGGAGAGGGCAGTTTGTATATGAAGCAAGTATATGTGAAGCTGGTGGGGCTTGTAAGGAAACTGATGTGGACGCAGACGTTTAGTAGAAGACCAGCTCAGTGGTGGCCACCTTTCAATATTAGGGCTCCTGGACCTTTAACAATGGTGTAGAAGAGGGAATTTCAGCAGGTTCAGGTTGAGATCTCTGAGATGACAAGCTGTACCAGTTGAAATTTCTTCCTCTACACTACTGTTAAAGGTCCAGGAGCCCTATTGCTGAAAGGTTGGCCATTTCTGGACTTGTCAAAGGATGTTGGAAGAAGAAGGTAGAGGAGGAATTAGGAGGTTGCTTGAAAGCTGTTACGCTTTGCATATGCTGAGTGGTAGACAAGGACGGCAAAAGGATGTTCAGGTTGCCTAGCAATGAAAGACTGTCCTATATTAATATGGTTGCTACACTATAAACAAAGCTGGAAAACGCTTTCCTAGATGAGTGGATAAAACAGCCACGTTGGCCAAAGAACTGTTGAGAAACTGCAGTAGGCAAGAAAAGGATGTCACAGATAGAAAGGACGTGACGTCAGAAATAATATTGCAAAGGAACCTTTCTTTAGATCCAATATATCCTTTTCCAAATAGACCCGGCTTTCTATAAATCAGAAACATTGATGGAAACCTCATGGAGACTAGCCCAATGCTCATAATTTACTTGGTTCTTATATTATTTTCATAATATGACGCATGCCAAGGGTGCGTCATTGTTAGTTTGCTACCCAATTACACTGTGTGGTCTTTAAAACGGCTTTTTAAAAAATGTGTTTCATTTTACTAAATTCAATATGAGCTTAAGGTTACATGGAGACCAAAGGACAGGGTGAACAGATGTAATTATCAGAAAAGAGGACAAGACCCCCAAAATGTAGAACATCCAAGAAAAATGCAGGACGTGACAAAATAAAAGCTAAAAACACTCATATGATATGGCTTTTTATGTGGTTAATTTAAACACTATATTACTAATCATTAAATTTAAAACTATTATATATAATTACATAACTTGTGACAGATGGTGACTGCAGCTAAGAAATTAAAAGATATTTCTGGGGTGGAATGCTATGACAGGCCTAGACAATGTAATTAAATGTCAAGATGACACCTTGCTGATAAAAATCTGCCTAGTTCAGGGGTATCCAAACCCCAGCCCTGGGGCCGGATGCGGCCTTCGGCAATCCTCAGTGTGACCCGCGGCAAGATCCCATCATCTGGCCTGCAGCAAGCCTTTTATTCAAATTTGAAATGTAAATATTATTCTGGCCCCCGATACAGTGTCAGAGAGATGATATGGCCCTCCTGCCAAAAGGTTTGGCCACCCCTGGCTAGTTAAAGCTATGGTTTTCCTGTGGTACTGTATCACTGCAAGTGCTGGCCCATAAGAAAGCCTGATGGCCGAAGAACAGATACCTTTGAATTATGGTGCTGGAGGTCTGTTGGACTGCATCAGTCCATCCTCCAGGAAATCAACCCTAACTGGAAAGACAGACACTGAAGCTTAAGCTCAGATATTTTGGCTACATCATGATAAGGGAGGACTCCTTAGAAAAGACCCTCATGCTGGGAAAAACTGAAGTCACAAGAAGAGGCAGCAGAGGATGAGGTGGATAGATAGTGTCACCAAGGGAATGAACATGACTTTGGACAGACTTCAGAAGCTAGTGGAGGATAGAACGGCCTGTGTGCTGTAGTCCATGGGGTCACAAAGAATCGGACACAACCGATCGACAATATATAATTTATATTATATATTATACAGTGTATACAGTATATTATAATATATATTATATATTTCCAAACAATATATAATTTATTAATTACAAGAAGGTTATGTGCTGCCTGCTCACAAAAAAAGACGACAATGAAATCATTTTTCTAGGCCACAAGGCTAAAAAGAGGACATGTTCTGAAAAAAGGGGACATATAATCATTCTGGCCAAGGAAGCATGCAATGTGAATGAAGCTGCTTTTACCACCCTTTTCTCCCATTTATCAGCAATGTTGTTTGTAGGTTTGGAAGCTCAACTGAACTTGCTAAAAAAAACTTCACAAGTATGCTGTCATTTAAACAGGAGGCTCATGAATAATAACTTTAAGGCAGCCGGAGTTTATGATCATTACATGGGGTAAATCATTCTCTATAAGGATGATGTGTTTAAAGGATGATGATGTGTTTAAAGGAACAGAAACTCCATTCCAATTCATTTTCTTGCTCATCCCCTCGCCTTTCCAGTCATTGCTAATCTTTGGGTACAAAGAAGCTAGAAGGTGTGGAGATATTATAATGCAACTGCGTACTTATTGATTAGAAAATATGAAGCAGTTTGTCCCTTTCTCACTCCCCTAAACCACAGAGTATGGTGGGACATTTCACCCTCTTTTTCCAGGACACAGAAAACATCCATCACAGAAATGTATTGATGGATTTTTCCAAAACAAATAAAAAAATTAGGTATTGCTTTGGGAAAGTCTAGAGATTTGTATTTAAGCAGGCCATTTTTGGTCTGATACTTCATCTATCGGGAACCGCAACTGAGAAGGCCTTTTGAATGCCCTTTCAGTTTCAACAGGACATCTCAACCTGATCTAAAATCAGACTTCGGGCAAAATCTAGAGTAACTATGGGGAATCCTTGCTCCAGTGTAAGAGCAATTTACTCTGGATTGCAATATGAATTTCCCATAGATTTTCACTAGATGGTGCAGTAACTACAGGTGCACGTAATGTCTCTTACGTGCTCATGTAGTTACCCTGGATTTGGCTGTTAATTCGTTTCCATTTTCTAATGCTAGAAGCGCTAGAGAGATTTGTTTTACTCCTTCCAGCATGATAAGGTTGCATACATTTTTCATCTTTTAGCATGCTTGCCAAGCCACCAAGCTTTTCTGTGAGCTTGATGCTAAAAATCATGGGCACCTCCATGCCATGGCAATATAATGTCATTATATTGCACTGTCTTGAGAAGGAAACAACAGGGCACAGACATCTTGTAGGAGAGGTGGCTAAAGAGGGGTTTTTGAATTTGACAAAAGTAAGCATTCATTTTTTTTGGATTTGTAAAAGCATTATACAGAAATTAATAACTTCCAAAATAATAAGGTCGACAAGCACAGCATCTTAAATGCTGAGCCTTCACGATTCAAATATTGCAGTCCACAAAACTCTGCAAAGACTGTGCTGGGATTTGCACCAAAAGGTGCAAGGGGAATAGGATCCTCCACATGCAGATCCGATCCGATTAGATAATATCAGATCATGTCAGAATACTCACAACTCAATAGTGGCAGCCTTTGAAAATAGGATATTGGATGAACCACTGGGTGAACAAGTATTCTGTTTTAAATTTCTTATATGCAGTAGCACACAGAGGTGCGCAGTCAGTCAGGTACTGCCGAAACCCACAAATAACTAGCTAATATCAATTCCTTGCTAAAACAGTAGTTCATAAATTTCTTTGACATTGATTACACAACTCCCAGGAGATCTCATAGTGTGTTTCTCTCATGAAGGACATTTCTCGAGTTATTCAAGTGGGGAAAAAAACACATAAGGCCTTGTAGACAATCACTTCCTTTGTTTGCTGGCCTTACCTTTGGGGGATAGAATGAGAACATGATGAACTATGAGACATCATCAATCACAAAACATTTAAAAGATGTCAGTTTGTAGCTGATCATGAAAGTTGAAATTCTTCCTTAGGTGAAGATGTACAGGAATTTACACACCTTGGTTCTTCAAATCTACTCTAAAACTTTGCAAGTCATTGCAGTATGGAGAATTTAATAATACATTATGGATGAAGGGGAATTGCTTCACCTATTGACTTGCAGCTCTGAATTATATATATATAATATAATTCAATATAAAATAAATATTATATATATATATATATATATATATATATATATATATATATATATATATATATATATATATATATATATATATATATATATATAAACATGTATATCCCGCTTTCCCCTTACATTTAAGATTCCCAGTGTGGCTGACAATGCAATGCAGTGGACCATCAATATCCATTTCTTAACATCCACAGAGACCAAATTCAGCAGATAACTAAACCCATGGGGGCCACACTGGCAACCAGTAGCGCCTCTCTGAAGTATCTGGGAAGCCTTCTGAAGTGCAGGTGTGGGAACCTCACTATGTACAATCTCACTATGCCTCAAAACATCTCCTGGATGTGATCAGAAGGCACTTCCAGACCTCCAGACATTGAATCATATCTGCAGGTTCCAAACCCATGAATTTACTACTGTATTTACAAAAAATGCAGTCACTTTAATACAAATAATAAAACTATTATTTTTAATATTAACTACTGTATTAATAATAAGTAGTCTTTGGTGCATTTGGAGTGTGCAAAGCACTCCACATTTTCATTACTATTTATTTATTTATTTCACTAGCTCCCCAGTGAGCATTTAAGCAGGTATTACCTTAACAGAACCATCAAAAGAACTCTGTGAGTTGAGTATTCATTTTCAACTAGAGAGATGATGGGCACAATCCAGAGTAACTACAGGGAGTCCTTGCTCCAGAGTAAGAACAATTAACTTTGGATTGCAATATGAATTTCCCATAGGTTTTCACTAGGCGGTGCAGTAATTACGTGTGCACATAATGTTTCTTATGTGCTCCCTTAGTTACTCTGGATTGTAGCTGATGTTGAGAAAGTGGCTTACCTGAGGCCAGAAAATCTAGAATTCCTGGCAGAAATGAGATTAAAGCGAAGAAGTCTCAATTCAAAGCTCAGTCTATACAGCACAAGCTCATGAATGTTTACTCAAGTAAGCTCTACGGAGTTCAATGGGACTGACTCCCTACCAGTGGTGGGCTTCAGGGGGTTCTCACAGGTTCTGTAGAACCCTTTGCTAATGAGCACCTGGTTCTGCAAACCGGTTACTAATGGGACATAGAACCTGTTGTTAATTTAGGGTATTAGTACATAGAACCTGTTGTTAATTTATTTGAATCCCACCACTGCTCCCACGTATGTGTGTACAGCATTGCAACCTTAGCCACCACACTGCATCATCTAGCTATTATCATTCAAAATGTGAGGAAGATGTAAGGAACTACATACAATTTGAAATTTCAGTTTGTCCCAGGTCAGTGGTTCCCAAACTTAATTGGATCACAATGTCCCACAGCTTTTCCTTGGCACTACCAAACCCATGCACCACCATCTTGGATCTCATGACGTTTCACAAGATCCAAGATGGCAGCATCCAAGCATCAGAAGATTTACTGAGAACCAAGATGGAGACCCTCAAATTTTGAGAGATGGGTGGTGTCATCATATCCTACAATCCAGAGCAACTACTGGAGCATGCAAGAGACATTATGTGTATCCGTAGTTACTGTACTACGTAATGAAAACCTATGGGAAATTTATATTGCAATCCAGAGCAAATTGTTCTTACACTGGAGCTAGGACTCCCTGTAGTTGCTCTGGATTGTGCCCATAGATCTTACAAAATCTCACAAGATCCATGATGGAAGCATTTAGAGGAACAGGTAGGAGGGGGCACAAGGACATCCCATAGCATCCCTGTGCAAGTGCCATGAGCCTTTAGGTAGTGATTCTCAAATTTTTAGTGATTCTCCTTTTTTTAGAATGAGAATCTATCACAACCCACCAGAAGTGGTGTCATGACCAAAATCATAAAATCCTGGAGTTGGAAGGGACCCAGTAGATCATGAGAAGTAACATCATTAGGCTGGAAAATTTTTAACAGTCCCAGGCTGCAATTCTACCCACATTACCCATGAGTAAATACTATCATTATTAAGAGCATATGGCTGCAATCCTAAACATACTTTCCTGGGAGAACCCATTGAACACAATTGGGCTTACTTTTGAGTAAACATGGTTAGGATAGTGCTCTATATCTGTTATAGTAAGAGTAGTCTCTTAAATGTACAGATCTGTAACATTTCCCAAATGCTGTCACATACAATGATAGCATCAGTTTATTAAAATGTTAAAAATAAAATATTGAAATGAATTTCAATATTTCAGTATTTTCTATATAAAATTAGTTTACGACCCACCTAATGGGCCTGCACTAAATAGGACACTGCACTAAAGTGTCACAATGCACACTTTGGAAATCCCTGCCCAAGGTAATGATTCTTCAGGATGTCTTAAGGCTGTAATCCTAAAGACACTTTCCTGGGTGTAAGACCCACTGAACACAATGGAACTTACTTTTGAGAAGACACGGTTAGGATTGTGCTCTAAATTAGATTCTAGAGTCCAGCCTCAGTTTGGGTCCTTATTGTCACTTTGTGACTGGCAGATTCTCCAAGATTTTATAGTGCACCTTTTTTGAATCAAATGGAGGTCATAAGTCTGAATCAGACTTGGAATCTACTTTAACTCTTTGCAGGAGCAGAATGTATTACCTAACATGAGAACTATGAATTGTTTGCCTCATATCCTGCACAGTGAAAACATACAGAACAAGTCAGACCAGGCCAGAAACACATGGAGACACATGTTGTTCAGAGACAATAGTGTGGTTAATATAATTCCTCAGGAAAACAGAAAACACATGAAGACATGGACTCATGCATCGGGCCGGAGACTCTTTGGGGGCTCTCTATGGGCTGATATGGGGGTGCCCAAGGGCTTTAGCTACTTCTGTTCACAGTAATTATGAAGTACAGTGATTAAAACTAGGAAAATAAGTCACAGCTGGCATCACATCTTATATCACGCAATGGAGTAACATAGTGGAGGCATCATATCACACTGTTCATTCAGTATGCTTGAATCCTTATTTGAAATGATGCACAAAGAATCTGCTCAATGGGTACGAGAGATTTATCCCATATACTGGAAATATGGAAATTAGTTTCAACGTGAGACCTGGAATAACATCACCTGGGTGAACCCATGGGTAATATTTCCCAAATATTGACCCTGAAGGATATAAAAAAGTTAAGTGCATCTGGCATTTATAGAAGCCAGTGCCACCCAAGTAGAAGCTGATCATCTGTACAACATCTGTGGTTGTTAGCCTCAATAAGAAACATTTGTATCATGTCAGGGTGGCCATCTCCACCAAGACTGACACTGTCAAACAATTCATAGATTTTCCATGCTGAGGAAGAAGCTGCGGAAAGCTAAATTTTCCCCTGCACAAGTGAAGACTGAGAAGCAGATAGTATTGAAAGCCAAGAGTCTCTTTTCTTGTGAACAGGCTATTCTCTGAGCCTGGCTGCCAACAAGGGCAGTGAAAGAACATATATAGAATACTTAAAAGGATCACAGGAGGAATAAGAGTTACGGGGAAAGCAGGTGTGTTCATTGAGTCCTAGTCCACAGCATGTGCTGCATATCAAAGTTTAAAATGCTTTTTTCCTCTCATAAGACTGCAAGCAAACTGAAGCTTTCAACTGCAAGGTCAAAAGGAGGAGAGAGAGAGAGAGAGAGAGAGAGAGAGAGGAAAATAGCTTTCAACTGCATTTTTCCAGATTCCTTTTTCACTATGCTCATTTATCTTTTTTTATAAAACCTAGCATTAGAAATGGAATATTGCTGATTTTATTGAAATTTAAATCTTGCTGTGAACGGCTAGGAAATATGCAGGTCACAGAAAGGTGCACAGTGTAGTGGTGTAGTAGCAAACAAAAAAAACCCCCACAAAATTGTAAATCCATATGAATACAGTGGTACCTCACTTAACAAGTGCCTTGCTTAACAAGTGTTTCACTCAACAAGCAAAAATTTCCAAGAAATCTTGCTTCCCATAAAAAGTTCCACTTCACTTAACAAGCAAGTGTGCTATGGGCACGTGTGCTATGCAACCCTGACGCTCTGCGTGGAGGCGCTTTAAAAGGGCTGCCGGCCAGTGCTGCTGTCTCTAACTGCCCCCAAGCAACCCCACCAGCCACCTTGAACCTCCAGCAGCAGCCCAGGTAAACCTCCCAGGAAAGTGTCTTTGATTGCAGTCTCCTAACTATGTCTACTCAGAAGTAAGCCCCATTGTGTTAAATGGGGCTTTCTCCCAGGAAAGTGTCTTTAGGATTGCAGCCTAAGTGGACCATAGGATCATGCACATTGAATGCATGTTTTGAATTCAATTCCAGTGTTTTGTCATCATTTTTTACATCCAGTTAATATTTTTATATGAATATTTTGGGGGTTGTGGAACCAATCGTCTGAGTTTCCATTATTTCCCATGGAAAAATCTGCTTCACTTAAAGAGCATTTCACCTAAAGAGCATGCCTCCAGAATGAATTAAGCTCTTTATGTGAGGCACCACTGTAATTACAATGTGCACGCACAGTCATGATTGCAATATAAGAAATGGCCAGTTTGACAGCTTCTGAACCTCATATTTTTTGTGTTTTTGGTTTGCTATACGTGTGTCCTGGAAAACTAGGACAGTCCTGGTTTTCAGGGATTGCATTCACATACTAGCAGGTTTGATGCCTGGAATGGCCCCGAAGGTGAGGGACCCATTATGCTCCATAGGGAGGCTCCCTCCAAGACTGACAGCTGCAGTGGCATCCCTAGCAGGATCTGGGGTGGGGGGCTTGGCCCCAGGTACCAACCGGCAGAGAGGTGATGTCCTGGGGGGTGAACAAAATAACTAAAATTGTGAATATTTTTTAAATAACTCAGTCAAGTCATATAACATTGGGTGCATATTTTCCAGCAGAATCCAATGCAAAAAACAGCTTTGAAATATCCACTTTCTATCAAATGTTATGGCCAAAAAACCCTAAAAAAACACATGGAATCCTATGGAAAGTGAAGCAGAGCCACATTGAACCTTTACTCACAAGAAGGAAAACTGAGTGGAATCCAAAGCGTGCAGAATGGTCCTGACCAATGAACACAACCCCCACAAAGTCCCTGATAATTGCATTGAACATTATGGAAAGTGGAATTGAGCCACACAGCTGCATTTACTTGTGAGTAAGCGAAGGTGCCTTGGCTCATGTTCAGGTCAGGCACTGAGGAGTGCAAGGCCTCCAGAGCAGACCCAATCCAGTGAAAGTGGAACTCAACAATTGCTGCAGACGGCAGCCTCAACCCCCGCAGACTAAAAATGAATAAACCAGAAGAGTAATTGGTTTAAATATGAAAATATTATCAAATTAATTGCATTAATTAGGACAAATAATAATTAATTAAATAATGTTGATGTACAGGGGTTGATGTATGTTGATGTTAAAAAAATTTGTGGGCTCGGCATGCAAAAAAACATAGGTATCTTTTTCTAATAGCAATAAATAAAACCTTTTTGTGCTTTCTGATCTTAAGAATCCATTTCCTAATAGCAGCTTGTTCAGAAACTGCTTACACTGAATTAACCAGTTGTTGATGGATGGCCCAGTCTTAACCGGGCTTTTCCACAGTGAACAGTGGTCTGTGTCCATTGTCATGCGGATCTCATGCTTGTGGTGGCAGCCAATTTATGCTCACTGTGTTGTCACCATAAAGCTGTTTATACCATTGGAAAACTTGTTCTGGAAGCATAAATGGTCCACAGGGTAGGGCCGTCAGATTGTGAAGTGAGTGTAACAAGGTATGGCAGACGGTATCATTTTCTATTATTTTTCCTTTCCCCCTTGTTCCTTATGGGGTTACTCCTACCCAGCAGTGTGGCTGTGGAGGGGTGCAAAGCAGTGGTGGGCTTCAGGGGGTTCTCACAGGTTCTATAGAACTGTTTACTAATGAGCACCTGTGGTTACTAATGGGACATAGATCCTGTTGTTAATTTAGATTATTAGGATGTAGAACCTGTTAATTTCTTTGAATCCCACAACTGGTGCAAAGCATTATGTTTTCCATGGCACCTCACCATAGTATGCCAGTGGCCCCCCAATGGAGCCATTCCAGGTCACGTTTGCTTTTACATTCCAGGCCACTTTCACTTTTCAAAAACAAATGGCAGGATGAAACAGAATAACATTTATTTCCTTGTTTCGTACCCAGGCTTAAATATAAATACTGGTGCACATCCAAGACCTGGAATCTGCATATGTCATAATGTAACATTTCACATTTGCCTCTGTTTAGCTGCGTAGAATTGAATAAGATAATACAAGTGCTCTTTTGAGTGCATATCTTTTTAATTGAGCTTAGTCTATTCTGCAGTGAGAAATAAACACGTCGTCCAACTGGTTTCTATGGCATATGGGAAGAATCAGAAAGTCTGGTTTTGTTTTTTAAAGAAAGAGGAACTCACGCCCAGGGGTGACACGACAGTGCACATCACCCTGTGCAGGGGGAGTGCGTCACCCCCAGAACTTGCTCCCAGGTAAGACTCTGTGGGACTGCAGCTAAAGGGCCCAATCATGAATTTGGCCAGTGTGGGTGCTGAGCACTAGCAACCTGCAAAGAGTATCATAAATCTGTCATAAAGCCTGCTTATGGTACCAGTTAGAAGCACCAGAAGGAAGAGGATGCACGAACACCCAGAGTAAGTTCAAAGTCTGGGTGGCAATGTAGCCTCTGAGGGTTAAGGGGAGGATGGCCACAGTCCTGATCTTCTTGCAGAAAATAGCAGATAGCTTTTCTTTAAGCTTCCCTCGGAACAGGGATCAAGAAGGAAGGTTCCCATCTTCTGGTTGGATTCCATTTAATTCTCCCCAATGAAGTCGAGTGGATTTCAACTTGAAACTGAAATGTGATTTGCCTGATGCTATCCAAATTTTGTTGTATTCCTATCTTTTTATGTAACAATCACATTGAATGAACACCATCTGAGAAAACTTAAAATTATTCAAAATTGTCTCCGCTCTTTGATGAAGCAAGAATGGCTGTCAAATTTTGATGTATTATCCATCTCATGCCAGCTGGCCATTATTGTCAGCTACGAGAAGGTTATTAACTAATTTTCATCTCCTAAGTAAAAGATATATTTGCATACTCCCTTTGAAGAAATATGAAAATAAATACATAAATGAAGATATGTAAGCATTTGGTCAGTATAAATACGGTATTTAAGGACAGCAGTGCTTTAGTGGTTAAAGATGCTGTGCTTGTCAACCTGATGGTCAGCAGTTCAGTGGTTTGAGACTGAAACCACCAGTACCACACAGTAGAGTGAGCTCCTGTTACTCACCCAGCTCCTGACAACCAAGCAGTTTGAAAACATGTAAATGCAAGTACAGTGGTGCCTCGTATAAAGAGCTACATTCATTCTGGAGGCATGCTCTTTAAGTGAAACGCTCTTTAAGTGAAGCAGATTTTTCCATAGAAAATAATGGAAACTCAGACGATTGGTTCCACAACCCCCAAAATATTCATATAAAAATATCAACTGTATGTTTAAATGATGACAAAACACCGGAATTGAATTCAAAACATGCATTCAATGTGCATGATCCTATGAAGTTTATTTAGGCTGCAATCCTAAAGACACATTCCTGGGAGTAAACCCCATTTAACACAATGGAGTTTACTTCTGGGTAGACCTGGTTAGGAGGCTGCAGTCAAAGACACTTTGATTGGGAGTAAGACTTGTTTAACAAAATGGGGCTAACTTCTGAGTAGACATAGGAGACTGCAATCAGAGACACTTTCCTGGGAGGCTTACCTGTGCTGCTGCTGGAGGTTCAAGGTGGTTACTTGGGGGCAGTTAGGGGCAGCTGCCTTTGGCACCTCCAGGCAACTGCCCCCAAGTTGGGGACAGTTGGAGGCAGCAGTGCTGGCCAGCAGGCCTTTTAAAGAGCCTCCATGTGGAGCATCAGGGCTGCATAGCACGCGTGCCCATAGCGTGCTTGCTTGTTAAGTGAAATGGAACTTGTTATGTGAAGCAAGATTTCTTGGAAATTTCTGCTTGTTATGTGAAATGCTTGTTAAGTGAGGTGCTTGTTAAGCGAGGTACCACTGTAGATAGGTACAATTTAGGGGGAAGATAACAGTTTTCCATGCGCCTTTGGTGTTTAGTGATGACCACAAAGATGTCAGTGGACAATATGCTCTTTGGTCTTGTAACAGGGAAGAACCTTATTCCTTTTGGGTCACAACTAGCAGGGCAATCTGCAGGAGAAACCTTTTACAATAAAAACCTAGTATTATAATATTAGATAATGTACTAATATACATATAATGTATTAGGTAATGCAGTAATATATTATTAGTATACAACAAAATTCAGGTGGACCTTTCAGGATTCAGATTCAAGCGATCACCAGAGTGGTGAGCTGCTGCATAGAAATGCGCCACCACAGACTATCCTTGCAGCAACCCTGCGAGGCAGGTCGTTCTATGGGCAGCTCATAGAATTCTTCTCTCCCAGGTGGAATCCTTCACAGTAAGGTCATCAGATTTGGTAACAAGAACTGCCTTCCAAGTTTCCAGTAATGTGGAAACTTAGGTCAGGTCAGCCAAACTGTAAAAGGTGACACCTTCTGGCTTTGATAACTCATAGCAAGCTTTATCAGGTTTCAGTCTCCCAACCAGGAGCTGTCTAGGTTCTTGCCTGATTAGCTATCTTCAGCAGCTCTGCACTCAACCACCAGACCACACATGCTGGTCTTGTCATGTGTGTCTTCCCTTGCCTCAACCGGCTGCCCTGTCTCTCCTTCCCTGGTCTCCTTCTCCTTCTTTCCCAATACAGGTGAGACGACCCCAGGAAGAGACTGACTCAGGTGAGTTCAAACAAGCAGGTTTCTTTACTTTAAGGCACAGTTCTTGGTTGCTATAAACATATATACATTCCAATGCCAATAAAGTTTATCGATTGTTGTTAACATACATAACAGTTGTCCCTCTTTCTCCCCCTTCCAGGTTCACTTCACCCTTCCTTCTCCACTTCAGGGGACACAATGATTAAAGGTAAGTCAATGTAATCATAGGTAACTTATAATAGTTTCTTTAACAATGTTGCTTCTTCATTGCAGGACAGGAAGGGCAAAGGGGGTTGTAGGAGATGAGGTGTACCCGCACTCTCTCCAGAAGATCACACTGCTCCTCACCAGCACACCCACTGTCGTCTCCTGCCTTTTCCCTCCCCTTTTCTAGTCTCTCCTGCCCCGACCTCCACCAAGTCCCCTCCTCTTCCAGGGCAAATCCCTGGCACTGCTCTCCCAGTCCTCATGCCAGTCCGGGTCAGGTCCCACTGTTATCCCTGTTGTTGGCTGGAATCTCCCCCTTCCTCTTCTCCTCAGCTCCACAAGCTCCTGGAATGACCACATTTCCACTGAGTCTGGAAAGTCCTTTATATGTAGATGGGGTGAGGGTACCGGGGACAATAAGGGCTTACTTCTCCAAGCCCTTCTGTGGCGTAGTTGTCCAGGGGGCTTGATCCTTCACCACAGGTCTTATTATATCTTATATCTTATTTCATCCAAGGAACTCAGAGCAGCACATTGATCAACCATCATGGCTTATTTTACAGTTGAAATTATCAAAGCCAGCCATGGGGAAGAAGTTCTCCTTTGTTCTATTCCCAGTTTCCTTGATAACATCTGAATTCTGTCTTATGCCCTGGTTTTCCCAGAGGCCATGGCTGGAGACTCCCAGATGTTATTAGCTAACATGAAGTGGAATCCTTTGTACATTTATTCAGAAGTAATATCTTCTGTGTTCAGTGTGGGGCACACTCCTAGTCAAATTTGCACAGGATTGCAACTTAACAGCCTAATATGCATGCATGTCTTCTCAGAAGTAATTCTTACTGAGTTCAGTGGGACTTATTCCCAGGTGTATTTTTAGTTTAAGTTTAGTAAGCATTGTAAGCCATCCTGAGCTTTAGGAAAGGTGGGACATAAATGTTTCAAATAGATACATTTCTTCCCACCTTTTCATGTTTTTGTTTTGATTTTTTCTTTTTCATTTTTGGGTGGGGGTGGAGTTCTTTTGGGGGGTGGGGCAGATGGAGGAGTGTTATTGAACATCTAGCCTGCAAAAAAGTTGTGGAGAAGTTGGAAAATTGGTTGCAACTTATGCCATTTGTACAGAAAAATATGTCTTTATATCTCTGCACACTGCATATTGTAATGGACAGACTTGGATATGTGCATTTTTAAAACATCTTTTATTTAGTTTGTGCAAGTAGGGATGGCTGCCAGGACAAGAGCCTTTCAAAACACCTTGTTCTACATGATTTCACCACCTGATGATGGTAAAAATTCACAGTTAGTGGAGCACATTAAGCTGTCATTTGAAAGAGCCTCTTTTATTGTGTTTTGAGCTAGTAGAGGTCTTGCTACAGTTCTTCATCTGTTCAGGTCAGCTCTGAAATGCTAATGTCAAAGAGTTTGGGTTCCTAGTATACCATCCTTGGCCCAATACTTTTCCAGTACTTGACCCAGTCTCCAGCAGATTTGGTTATCTCTTTCACCTGCACTACTGCTGTCACATTATAATGTTAATGCTTTTTCTGCAGTCTAACAAAGAAGCCATAATGATAGCTCTGGAAAGGCCTGAATGTCATTTACACCTATTTGTTATCCTCAAGGTCAGCAATAATGCACCTGGAAAACACAATAGGCATTGCCGTCTAGACAGCTGGCATGCAAACACATTTCTGCTCTGATTAGACTAGCACAGTCCTTCCGCCCAAAGGAAAGATTGTGAGGAGTTTGTTTTAAAGATGTGCTTAGCGGTCTCAGAACACTTGCACACAAATGATGATCAGCTGTTTACTAAAGGGAATATTCATAATCCTGGGGAACAGTGAGGAAAAACAAGGGGGCAGTTTAAAGGAACTAATGACACCTTGCAATCTCTGGATATTAATTTTTGGAATAGTGCCTCCCCCAATGAAGCTGTAAAGGGATCTTGCAGCTTGAAATGAAAGATTAAGGTAAGAAAAACAAAACATCTTTCCAAAAAACACATAGCAAGTAACTTCTTAGAATGAAGTAACAAATCCATACCAAAAAATGTAATTTGCTGTAATGCTGACATATTTTATAGCGTCTTTCATTCATGTGTCCCTCAGGTTCCGGTTTCTCTCTGCTTTTTCACAGATCCTGCACCTTATGTAGTAGTACATCTTTCTAATTTTCCTTAGTGATAGCTTTCTGTTCCCATGAATTTTCTCTCATCTGCCAAAAGGTTTTTTACTTAATAGCAGAATTGTAAATAATATGAAATGCCTTATGTCTGATTCATTAACACACCTGAATGCTGTAGCCCAAGTGCTGCAGTAAACTACTCTCCTGTTTTCTTCAGTATATTTTTCTTTCTTTTTTTGCTGCTATAGGCTAAGAACCAAATGACACATTTAGGCTGCAATCCTAACCACACTTTCCTGAGAGTAAGTACTACTGAACACAATGGAACTTACTTCTGAATAGACATGCTTAGGATTGCACTGTTAGTGTTCAATCCTAATCTCCAGTTAGGCCAGCCTTAGCCCTGGCATGAGCCCTGGCTGACCTGGGGGAGTCACAAAAGTGCCATAAGACACTTTTGCACCTTTCCTGTGGGACGATTAGGCCAGTGCAGACATGTGCTTTCCTCCCTACATTACACAGGAATGGAAAGACTGATGAGTTGTGTCAGCCTAGGTTAGGCTTGCATCCTTAGAGATAATCTATTCTTCTTGAAACAGTCTTCGGAGAACTTGATTATGTGAAATTTCTGGATGTATATTTTTATTCTAATGTGCCTGCACTCATATGTATGATCTAGTCATATATTATGTTCGGTGCCAGTACATCATTGTATTCTACATTTCAGAGCTCTTGTTCCAGGATTCATTTTAAATATGAATACATGTACAGTCATTCACACAAAACAATGTGCAGTAATCTCTGTGAATATTCAACCTAATATCTGAATAACACTTATGTAAATGATCTAGATCAGGAGACTAGCTCAGACTCTGTAGGACACTCAAACTCTGAGTACTTTAGGTGGCATAAAGAACATCTTGACAGATTGGAGGCTTGGCCAGCTGGAGAACATACAAATAGGTAAGCAGGCACACCAAGGAGGCTGTAGGTTATGCAATGAAGAAAGATAAGTCCTACACAGCGTCTACCTCGGGACTCATACAGGTTGAGACTTGGCATCTGCAAGGGTTCTATTCTAGGAACCTCTGTGTATGTCAATTTTTGCATTAAACAAAAGCAATTAAAAGATTGCTTGCTTACCTTGGTACTGTAACACAAACGAGAATCAACCGTGATGGCACAATCAAAAATAGAACCTGTTACAAAGTTATGATATAAATACAAAAACAGCCATTTATTACAAGGGTTGTGGAGTCCTTGAATCATACATCAGCTATCATGCATAATGTTGGAGACACTATATTTCAAGGGTGCATACAAAAGACTTGTCAGTCCTTAAATCCAAAGGGAGGCTGAAGGTGAGTTCAAGTGAAGAAGGTTGCTCTGCTGACACAGCGTCGACTAAGGCTGGGTTTCACGTATAGCTTTTTCAAAAGCAGAAGCAATTCATTTATCTAAAAGTGTATAAATAAATAACCATAGTAAAATCCATAACTAAACAATTGTTAGAAGAATTAAAATATTACAATTACTTACAGCCTCATGAAACTTCTCAAGGCACAGAGCTCTGCCTCCAAGGCACAGTCCAAAAAAAGACTGGCAACAGTTTCTCAAGCTTGTTAAAATTTAAAGGAACCAGGTAGGGCATTAATAAATAATTAAAATTACAAGGTAGGATATATCACCACACTAATAAAACACATAATTCGGTTACATTATCACAAGTTGATAAGTTGATCCTTTTCCCCTGAAGCACATGATAGAATGCAAAGATACTGGGAAGTGATTATCTCTTTGCATTTGCTGCTCTAGAGCAGGGGTCTCCAAACCCTGGCCTGGTGGCCAGATGTGGCTTGTGGCAAGTCTCTATCTAGCCCTCAGCCAGTCTTTGGTCCACTGAGAGCGTCTGACTCACTCCACAGAAAAAAACCAGAGCTGTGTTCTGTTTGCATCCAGAAGGTGTTCTGAGAGCCATCATTAATGTATTTATTTCAATTTTATATTTAAAAATGTTCTGCCCTCAACAATGTACAAGATATTTGATGCAGCCCTTCAGCCAAAATGCTTGAAGACCTCTGCTCTAGATGAAAGAAGATGGTCTGCATCCCAGCTCTGCTAAGCCCTGAAGAGGGAGGTTGATCGATTGCCTACCTGCCGTGTTACCATGACAAGCAGCCTTTTTTTGCTTAAAGGGGGGCCACTTGCTTTTAATGGAAAGGGTTAATCTCAGTCATACTGAGATAAAATTGTGGTGGAAAAATTATGTGGGTGATAATTAGATTATAGCTATATTGAGTAAAAGCCAAAAGAGGCAACACCTTAGTTGAATATAGTAAAGGTTATCCTCTGCAGGTTTCCCAGCTAGTTGTGAGACTTCTACTCATGCAGAACCATTGCATGCCCAAAATAGTATGTGCATAACTCTGTCAGTGCATTTGGGAAGCTTGCTATTCAGCGTCTACAGTTCGTATATAAATAAAGGTTCTATTACAAATGCACATTGAGGGGAATGGAATCCATATGCAGGATCCATGTGTGCATTTACTGAGTCTGGAGGATTTATGTTCAAATTCCCATTAAGCTTCCTGGATGATGTTGGGTAAGACATTGCCTTTCAGACTATCCTAGCTCTAACCTAGTTACTAGTTACTAACCTAGTAACTACTACAGATTTGTAGTAGCAGAAGCAATAGTCTATGGCACCCTAAATATCACAACAATTAACTTATTGAACTGCAGGGCAAATATAGTTACAATCCCCAATTAACATGATCAAAAACAGTTCTGTAATTTTTCTCTTTGAATGTAGAATAAAGGTCAATAGTAGGTCCTAAGAGTGATCATATGTGTGAAAGCCAATTTGTAGCATATGCTGATAAGCTACGAGTAAAATATAGGTGCTGATTTTGAAGAAAGGTGTGGACTTAACACAATTTCTCTTTGCATCTCTGCAATAGTTATGAGTTTCCTATGTCCTCAAGGCTATCTTTGAAAAAAACACAACTGTATTATTTTGCTTTCTCACTTCCCCAAAGGACGGGAAAATATTTTATGCAGATTTTTGGTTTTGATTTACTGAAAACATAATTTGTGTTCAGAATTATAAATTGGGAAATGATGATAGGCATCAGCAATAGCACAAATTTTCTTAGTGGACTTTTAACTCTGGAATTCAAGATCCACAATTGACTCATAGAGCAAAGCTGTCCCTTCCAGTTGAAGCTAGCATCAACCCTCCCCACACACAACATCCCCCATGTGCATCATCCTGCCATGTGCATCAACACCCATGCGCACCATCCCCCAAGTGCCCCCTCTTCCCACTGCATCAGACACCAGGCCCCAAATTGCTGGATGTTAATCAATCTTCAATGTTAAATATAGGACAAAAATATGTTGCATCCCTTTTCAGCTGCTTAAGGGTTAAATTTTTCAACATCTGTTCTTGGTGGGTGTTGATGCCAAAGAAGGAACACTCTCCCCAAATTTCACTCTTCTTGGTCTGGGGGTCGGGGCAGATCATCCCTCAGTCACAGCTACTTCAATGCAAAGTATGGGGAGGAAAACGCGTTGCGCCCCATTTACCCCCTTCCGGTTGGAATTTCCAAAAACCAGTTCTTATTGACTCCCTCCATCATGGAAGGCACACCCACCCCAAATTTCATGCTTCTAAGCCCAGCGGTTTTGGCTCGGCATTGATGAGTGAATCAGTGAATGAGTCAGTGACTTTTCAGTTTTATATACCATATTTTTTAGCTTTCTAAGACACAGTTCCCCCACATGGGGGAAAATGTGGGTGCATCTTAGAGAACAAAGAGGCCAATCAGGGAGCAGGGTTCCGTTCTGGAACCTCACATGGATAAAATATTTTGTGGATTAAGAAAAATGGAAAAACAGATTTAAAGACCCACTTCCAGGTTTCTTGCTCTTCCATTGTGCCAAATAGAATAAGACATTCTATCTATCTTCCATTCCTTTGCCCTGATCCTGAAATCCTTCCTGGCTCCTACTAGTCTTCTGTTGAGTCAAAGCATCTTCTTGGGATACAGGAGTGGGAAGGAAGTCCAAGCACTCCTTCCCTCTGAGTGCTTATTTATGGAGGGGGTGGGTAAGATAGAGAGATGAGTATTACTACATTCACAAATCAGTGAATCAGGCTGATAATAGTTATTTAAATATTAACTTTAGAACAAATAGCAGAAGCCTTCAGGATATTTCTTGCAAAGAACAGGTGTAGGGTTTTTATTTTTCTTTTGCATCATAAATGTTTAAGCATAATAAAGGGGGTTATAAATTCCTTTTGCTAAACAGGACTATGTTCTTGCCTAAAAGAAAATAGTTTAGGATAGCATATAATACACTAACCCTACAATCCACAGTAACTATGTGAGCACGTCAGAGACATTACGTGCAACTACAGTTACCAAGTGAAAACCTATGGGAAATTCATATTGCAGTCCAGAGTAAATTGTTCTTACACCAGAGCAAGGACTCCCCGTAGTTGCTCTCGATTTTGCCCCAACAGTGCATTACTAGGCATGACTACTCAGAAGCATGTCCCACTGCATTCAATAATACTTACTCCCAGGAAAGTGTAATTAGAATTGCAGGAAAGTGTACTTAGAATTGTACACTCCCAGGAAAGTGTAATTAGAATTGCAGCCTTAACATCTTGCAATGGAAGTAAACAACAAAACAGTTCAAGTTGAAAATGTGGTGAATTATTTAACTTCTCCTATCAGTGAAGTATAAACTTGATGTAGTATTATGTAGTATAAACTTGATGTAGTATTGATGTAGCAGCAGGAGAGAAAGCTGAACACATTTCATATGCGCTGTCTCCGACGTATTCTTAGCATCACTTGGCATGACAAAAGTTTCAAATGGTGCAGTCTTGGAACGTGCTGGTATCCCTAGCATGTACACACTTCTGAAACAGCGACATATACGCTGTCTTGGACATGTCGTGAGAATGGCCGATGATCAGATTCCAAAAGACCTCCTGTATGGAGAATTAGCGCAGGGAAAGCACCCAAGAGGGAGACCACAGCTACGATACAAGGACATCTGCAAGAGGGATCTAAAGGCCCTGGGAATGGACATCAACAGCTGGGAAACCCTGACCTCTGATCGTTAAGCGTGGAGGCAAAAGACGCAGCATGGCCTTCTTCAGTTTGAAGAGTCACTCATTCGGCAGGATGAGACAGAGGCAGATCCAGAAACAGCAAAATCTGGGGTCTGGGCAGGGGACTGACTGTATCTGCCCTCGGTGTGGAAGGGATTGCCACTCTCAAATTGGCTTGTTTAGTCATAAAAGATACTGTTTTAGGACCTCCACTTCTGAGCACGATACCATAGTCTTTCGAGAATGAAGGATGCCAATGTTTATTGGTATGTTTTGGGCTGCCCAATCCTAGCTTAAGCCAGAGGCAATGGCCTAGCTCCAGCCCTTGGGCAAATCTTGTAATCAGATATGTATCTAATACACTTTTACAGATGAATTTATTCAAATTTGAAATGTAAATGCAGTTAAGGGCCAACATGCTAGTTCTATCAGCATAGAGCTATAGGTTTGGGCCAAAGTTTCCCATGCATTTATTTACACTCTTGTCCATTGACCATTATGATCAGGTTGAGTAATGCTTTGAAAGAGGTACATCATGTGAAAATGTACACTATGAAAAAACAATTGACCAAAAAAGAAGATTGGCCACAAATTTTCAACCCAAATATTGTTTTTTTGTATTTTCTGAACCTTTTCAAATATCATGATATAGTGGGGTCATTTCAAAGGAAGTGAGTGGTGCAGTTGGCACTGGGACTAAGAAAGTTGCAATACAAACCTTGAACATCATGGCAAAATGATGTAACAAAAGATTTGTTTTTGGCTGGGATAATAGGAAAGGTTCACCTTGACAGTTGGTCAAAACCGTTTGCGATTTTATAGATGAATAACACTTACATTCTGTGCTTTAGCTATACTTTATGAACAGGCCCCGATCATTGTGCACTGCACCATTGTTCAGAGGCAATCCCATGTAGAGGACATTATAGTAGTATAGTTACAAGGTTAGATAGGCATGAATAATAGTTTCCAGGCCTGAAGGTCAAGCTTTCTCATTAAGTGAAATTGATGGAAAGTATTCCTGCCAGAACTAGGTATGCCAAACACAACAATGAATCTGTGGACTCTCATGCTGTGAATGTGAATGATCAGAAATACCAAACTGCATAATTTCTCCATTAATGTTTCTATCATCTTATTTTAGTTCCTTTCAGTTGTCTTGTCCCATTTGATCTTATGACTATGTCATTAATATATGGATTATGACATTTAATTTTGAAAATCTAGGAACCATCTCACATAGTACCTCACAGTTCAATCTTACAGGATTGAGACTGGGAGGAGGGCATCAATGGAAGGTGGCAGCAATGGCAGCAATGCCACCAATATTCCATCCCCTTCACCTCCTTTCTACCTGCCATTTATTGTTGCAGATATATCAATAACACACACACACACACACACACACACACACACACACACACACACACACACACACACACACGTATATATTGCAGATATATCAATAATTGAACCTATTCAGTAGTATAAAGGCAGCATGATAAATTTGTAACTTGCACTGAACCATAGTATTGAAGATTTTTGTCCCAACTTATTAGACAAAGGTATGAAGCAATTAGGTGGGAGATATTGGTGGATTTCTAGTAAGAACAGAACAGTACTTCTTTCCAACTTATCAGGCTGGGAATATTGTAGCTATATGCAGTGACATCACTAGGGTGATGCGCTCCGCACTGGGTGATGCACCCAAGGGAAGTGACATGCATTGGGGGACCTAAAAATTGCAACTTTGTGATGGTGCGTCAAACCCATCATATCACATTACCATTGGAGTCATACTAAAGAACAGAATCCAATGCAAAAATTCGTTTGGAAATAGCTCCTTCCTATCAAACGTTATGGCCAAAAAACAAAAATATGCATTCAACTCTATGGAAAGTTATGAAAGTGACCTATATTGTGGCTTTACCCATGGGTAGACAAATGTGACATAGTTCATTGGAAAGGGCATGCTGAGAGGAATCTAAGGACACCAGAATTGTCCTGATCCAATGAATGGAGTCCCCAGAAATCACCACAGAAGGAGGTCTCTGATAATTGAATTGAAATTCATTGAAAATGGATGTGGACTGCACTGCTGTGTTTACTGGCGAGTAAGCAAGCATGCTTTGGGTGGAGTGGAAGGTCAGTCCAGGAGAGGACAAGACATTCAAAATGGTTGTGATGAGGGTTGTTACTAGGGCATTAGAAAAGGGGCAGCCTTGAAGGGGGTTGCAGCCCTTGTGACCTAAATGGCTACAATCATGGTTTGTAGAATAATCCCATCATGTTATACACCTTTGAATGTGTAATTTGCAGCAGAATGCAGTGAAACAAACCACTTTGATATATCTTTATTCTATTAAAATGTATGGCTAAAAACCCAGTAGAGGTGGGGCAATGGCACATAACCATGCCCACCATTCATATTGTTGCCCCGCCCAATGTATGGGGGAGATGCGCTGGCCTCCTGCACCTGGCACAAACCCTAGAGATGCCCCATTTTGGACTGTTGTTCATTGTGGGATGGTATGAGGCAGTCTTCGGTGGGGAGTCAAAAAGGAGTTTTGAGCAGCAGTTGACCAGAACATCCAAAGCACAGCTGGTGGAGGAGCTCTACCCTATAGCAGTTATGCAGGCAGAAAGAACCTTAAAATGAGAAAGTGCCTGGGTATTTCTCCACTCTGATATTAAATGGACTCTTGACAATGTTCTTTAAAAGCTGCTCAAAGCACATAGTTTTTAATCCATTTAGAATACTGAAGTAGTTTTAGTGTCTTCTCATACCCTATAATCCAGAGTAACTACTGGAGCACGTAAGAGACATTACGTGTACCTGTAGTTACTGCACCACCTAATGAAAACCTATGGGAAATTCATATTGCAATCCAGAGTAAATTGTTCTTACACCAAAGCAAGGACTCCCCATAGTTACTCTGGATTGTGGCCATAGACTTCAATTACATCACTTGAATGGTTTTGACTGATGTCATCCTGTGGCTATGCACACCAGTGAAGAATGTGCGTTGTTTCCAAAATGATTTTGAATAACTGTAACCCTGCAAGGTGCCTGGTCTTGCCTTACGTACTACAGGTTTTTTACTCATAATGCAATCATAATGGCATGGATTTGTTTGATTGATCGGGCAGAATTTTGGATAATAAGGGTTCCTCCGTATGGATGGTTTTAGAACAGTAGTAACTCTGGAGTAATAACCCAGGAGGATATCGCTTACGTTTCTTAAGGCTATGACCAAGAGACACAGAAGGTTATGTCAGAAAGACATAGAAAGGCACCCTTGACACTAACTCAAGGGTGCGTTTCTCTTGAAACTGACATGTGGGTGTAGGAAGCAATGCTCTCTGGCAGGGTACTGAGTCATCTTTTAAAGTTTTTATGAGTTGTCTGTTCAGATGGCCTTTTAAAACACTTCCATGTGCAAATGTTGTGATCACACCGACACACGTGCACATGCACCACCCACACACAAACACACACAGTGAAAAATAATTAAACCTATTCACCCTTTGCCTTACCTTTCTTACCTGTGACTCAGAGGAAAGGTGAGAAGATATTTGAACAAGCTGCTTCTCGGGAAGTCTGCAAGTGCAGGCAAGTGCTTATTGTTATTCTCGGCACCTTCCTGGAAGTAATAAAAAGTGAACTGAAACATCAGCACATTGCTATATTCTCTAACACCCAGAAGGAGGGAGAATATCCCCTTCTGAATGTTTCATTGCTTTTTTATTTCATATTTTATATGAGGCTGCAGGGTGTAGGAGGAAAATCAAAAGGAAAGGTGAAAAAAACCAGAAGAGTAAAAGAATTGATAATGTGAAAACAACTTGGCCACTCATTATGTTTAATTGGGGGGGGGGGGGAATCTGGATTTAGATGGCTGAGTTGGTAGGGGAGGGGAAAATGAGGAAAGATTTAAGTATGACATAAGGAAAATAGTAATTACAGAATTGGAACCATTTGGCAATACAGGAAACTGGTTAAACTGAGAATGTTCACCTGATCTCAAGGCCAAAGCACACAAAACTCATGTGTGTTTCAAATATACATGGTAGAGAGTGATGTGCTGAAATCCCACCCACCACTCTTATGATTATTTTCAAAAGCAACAAAAACAGTAGAGTTTCATTGCTTTCAGGTGTAGAGTCACACAAATATGGAGGCCTACTGCAGCTCCTCTTGCTGAAATGGGGTGGGGTGGGGTGGGGTGGGGTGGAAGACCACTGATTCTCAAGGCAAAGGCTAAAAGCCTGCTTTCTTTGTCTTGGGCCCTAGCACAATCTAGTGCCAGCCACAGTGGTGGCTTCAGGGGGTTCTCACTGGTTCTATAGAACACTTTACTAATGAGCACCGGTTACTAATGGGATATAGAACCTGTTGTTAATTTAGGTCATTAGGACATAAAACCTGTTGTTAATTTATTTGAATTCCACCACTGGCCAGCCCTGCTTCATTAAAAAGAAACACCATAATATAAGGTGCACAAAACGATCAGCATGATCGTAATAATATTATTTCCATTTCTATAGAGTCTGGAATAGACATTATTTTATCCTAGTGGTGATATTGATACCCAGTGTCCCCATGCATGCATAGGATTGGAAGAGATCTTTCTAAAGACACAGAATGCGTGTCCCAGACATTGCAGCATACACTCAATGGATCCTTCTCTGTGGAAAAGATCATACTTTTCAGAATAATCAAAGCTCTGATGTGAAATCTATCTGACAGGTGATGTCTCAATGTTTGATCAAGTTCAAGGCATTAGCAATGTCAGGCTATACAATTGCCACTTTTAGATAAACACAGGTTTTCCACTTATAAAATGAAAACCTTTAGAGAATGCCACATGACTGCAGTCTATTAATTATAGAGTTCTATTGTTATCTTTTGTTCAGAACAACACTGCTCCTGAGGTCCTATAGAATTTTTCCCCCCATGAAAGTTGTCAGATTTTGATTAAGCGTCATTATGTACAGTTCATTAACACGGTATCTTAAAATGAGTTTTTGATTGAACACTTCTATTGGCCATTTAATATGATTTATGGATCCTGTTAGAATTTCACATACAATATTTGCCAAGACAGTTAGTGTATTTTTCATTAAACAATGGCATTTTTTGCAAGGGGTTTCACATCCTGCAAATGGCTTTACTTTTAAAAAGCAATGGACTGAGAGCACAATCTTGAGCTCGCAGAGCACAATCCTATCCATGTCTACTCATTGGTAAGCCTCATTGTGTTCAGTGGGATTACTCCCAGGAAAGTGTTTTTAAGATTGTAGCTTTAGTGCTGGTCCTCCACTGGCACTGTCACAAATATTATGTAAGGCACAAAGGGGATGAATGTGGATTGCCCTGCCAGTGGCTACCCAGTGAGTTTAGGATATTGCAGCAATCATTTTGATACCATGGCAGGCCTGGCGCTCCAGGCTGCTAGTTCTTTAACAATAGTTCTAGTATAGTATGAGTATCCTATTTATTCTTATATTGAGTCATCCTAGGACAAAATTGCTTGTATTCTAGATTTCACAACTTTGAATACAGAATCAAAATTTCAACTTTCCAAGACTCAATCTAAACACAACTGTGGGAGGTCCAGGATAGATAGCCCAGCATTTTCTTTTTCAATAACAAGCAGACTGGGGAGGTAGATGAAGAGTTGATCACAGTAGCAGCACTAGGGAAAAGGTATAAGTATCCTTATCCAAGAATTTTGTTATGGAAATTCTCTGCCCCAGCTGATTTTTCTGTCCACATGAGAAAAAATAAAAGGGACATCCTGGTGTCATGAGTATTTTGAGGTGGCTGGGGCAGAAAATGGATTCCTGTTCCATGGGTGCACCCCCAAATGATGTTAAATCCCAGTGAATGAAGCTAATTACCATTAAAAAAATAAAGGTTGCAATCCTAATCTCCAGGTAGGCTGGCCTGAACCCTGACCTGGGGGTGTCACCAAAGTGCCATGCTCGCCTCCCTAAATCATCATGGGAATGGGAAGACTGATGAGTTGTGCCAGTCTGTTAGGACTGCACCCAAAATGCCTGAAAAACTATTGCTAGGGATGAGTTGCTTTACATATTTTCCAGAAATTGTATTTTATAAACAATTTTATATAAATTTTTATGTATTTTATATAAAATGTTATATAAAATTATGTATTTTCAAGAAATATTCAAGAAATTTTCAAGAGGCAATTATCAGGTGAGCTGCCCTTTTAGCAGCTTCCATGCAAAGATCCAGAAAGAGGCATGGGAAAGTTATCAAACAACCCAATCCTTCCTAAATGCCCCCCCCCCACACACACACACTAAATGCCTGTCCTGCATCATGAGGGACATCCCTGGAGTTTCCTCTGGGTAAGGAAACATTTTATGCCCTTGCCCAGGAGTAATTCCTTGCTGCCCTGCTGGGTCTACTTGGATCTACAGTGTCTTTGCTGCTGCAAGTCCAATGGATGCGAAAGGCATTCCAAGGTCAGGAAATGAGACAGGGTATTGGCAGTGACACTACTTGGCTCCTCATCATCCCATGCTCTACCCAGTTCTGTTCCATCAGTGCATGCTCTAATGACATGACTGAATCGGCAAGGAGTTTAGTTAGGATTATGTTGTTACATTTCCCACTAATTATCTCCTTGTTCAAAATTTGCAATAATGCTTCATCTTTGAATTCTGGATGTCTACTATATGCATCAATGAGAAAAGTTCAGTGGGGCTTGAGTAGACTCTAGAGCAGGGTTATGCAAACATTTTGGCAGGAGGGCCACAATGTGTTGAGGGCCAGAAAAAGATTTACATTTCAAATTTGAATACATTTAAATAAATTTAAATATAAAAGTGTATTAGAGAAAGATCCAGAGGATTACAAGCCTTGCCCACAAGCCAGATGGGGGGAGGGTCTTCCTGCTGGCCACATTGAGGCTCACTGTGGGGCGCATCTGGCCCCAGGCTGGAGTGTGGACACCCCTACTCTAGAGTAACCTCCCTCTATGACTCACCTCTAAAAAACAAGTCACTTGAATCACCAAGTCACCCCTTCATTTGGGGAATAAGTGCTGAGTCAGGGTCCTTGATTTGAGTGTTTTTCAGAGTCTTCTGTGTACACATGAGTTGCCGAGTCGGTGAAAAACATGCATTTTCACAACACAAGTCCAAGTCATCCAAGCTGAGTTCCCATCAATGCCTATATGCATTGTATAAATACAGAGAGACACTTTAGGGAAAATAAACCAGGATGAGACTACAAATCCAATGCTGAAATAAACTTTAAAATGGCTCATGTGTCACTTAGACAGCGTCCTTTAAAATTCCTTCCTCTTGCGTTCAAGGCCTTGCATAACTCACTGCTGCCTACTTATCTTCATCTCGTAGTATGTCACTCTTTCCTGTTGACCACATTAATACCAGGACAGTCCCTCATTTATAACAGTTTTGCTTCCAAATCATCAGTGGCCTTTTTAGTCCTTTCATGTCTATTGAAGTGATATGTTCAGACTTGACTTTACCTTCACATTTCCACATTCAGATTCTTCATTAAGGGTAACTTCTGCCGTGGTGACCTCAACAAACAAAACAGCAATTACTTTGAAAAATACATATGGCATACAAGGCACTGTGCTTTTTGTTGTACCATCAAGGTGTGTGTATGCTGTAACTGCCTAATTATATGTTCTTACTGTTGCAACCAGTCTCCTTCCTCTCCAACTCTGCTCCCAGCTGTAACCTTCACTTGTCACATCATGTCTAAAATTAGACTGCTGGCTGCTGAATGCACCAAGGCTGCTTTTCAGTTTGAACACTGAAGGGTTTTGCACACTTTAGAGGAGAGTTTTTAAAGGAAATACTGTAAAGGATAAATCTGAATCACTGTGTGACCCTATGATGATAAATTTCAACAGATTAAAAAAATTCTGATTCATAGGAAGCACATTAATGATTTCCTATACTGACAATTTTCATCTTAATCTCAGTGCTTGAAAAGGTTGCAATTCTCCTATGTACTCTCACTTCATAGTTACCCCAAAATTCAGAGTAACTATTGGAGCAAGTTAAGAGACATTACATGCACCCCTAATTTTCACCTCCTAGTGAAAACCTATGGGAAATTCATAATGGAATCCAGAGTAAATTTTCCTACACTGGAGCAAGGACTCCCCGTAGTTACTCTGGATTTTGCCCTTGCTGATGTCTTGCTGAACTTACTTCTGGGTAAATGTGAATGAGATCCAGAATACAATGTTACCACACCTCATAGACTAATAGAATCATACTGTAGAATTGGGTTCTAATAGGTTGTCTAGTCCAACAACCTGCCTGTAGCAAGAAATGCTTCTAGTGCATCTCCAACAGATGCTTGTCGAGCCTTTGTGTGAAGATCCCCAGTGAAGGAGATTCCTTCACATCCCTAGGCAATATATTCCACAGCCGAATTGTCCTCACCGTCAGGAATTTTTTCCTGATATCCAATTGGAATCTCTTGCAATTTGTACCATTTGGTTCTGGTTCTGCTTTCAGAGGCTCTTGAGAACAAATGTGTCCCAAATGTGTCCCATGAATCCATGTGATAGCCCTTTAGGTATTTTAAGAATGTGATCCTGCCTTCTCTTCTCCAGGCTGAACAGACCAAAGTTCTCTCAACCTTTCTTTATAGGGCTTGTCTTCTAGTCCACTGATAATCTGTATAGTTTTATATAGTTAAATCTATAGAAATAAAACTATATAGATTTATTCCACATCCAAGCTAAAGGAAAACAATTTAAGGGAGAGAGATTGCATTTCACACAGTGAACAGGCAGCCTCAGGTATGAAATCTGGAGAAAATTGTCCATTCTCAAGTCCATTCTCAAAACACTTTTTCCTTTGAACCACAAGGTTGGTTCTGTCCGCTCTTGGATATATGCTACCCCATGCAAATGAAATGGAAATGAACAATGTACTTGACATTAAATTCCATAAATTCCATGACATATTTTCCATGGGGGGAAAATATTATTGGGTGAATTAACTATTAATGTATGACTGCATTTTCAAAAGTTCCCTAATAGTTTTATGAGATAGGGTCTCTTGAAAGAAATGGTTTTAAAGATTTTCTCAGGTGCTAATATTTAGAAACTGTTTTCAGAGCTCAAATAAAAATAACTTGTGTATGACAATCACCACCACCTGCTGGTGTCTATACCACTGCAGTGTGGTTCATGAATGTGGGCAAACCTAGGACTGACCCCTTCTCAATCAATCCCTTCCACAAAGCTCTCCATTCTTTCTTAGCCTCCTAACAAGCATGTTTCAGCTCACTCCAACAAACATAATTCTCCCAGTGTTTCCTGTTGCTCTTTGATGACCCTCTAAGTGCCCCAAGCCATTTCCCCCTTTGCCTCATCCTGTTCCCTTTCCATATTTTTTTATTTCCCTAGAGATAAACTGATCAAACCTGCCACTTCAATGCCTGAAGCTACAGGAGGTTGCCCCTTCTTGTCTCTTTTCTGTTTTTCTTCAGGTCCCTGGTGACAAGCTGCTACTTTACTTCCTGAAGGTGTAGGAGACCTCTGCTTTTTTGCTGTTTTGATCCTGGAGTGTGTGAATGTGACCTGTTTTCAAATATCTCATAGGTCAATGGAGGAGAAGGTATGATTTCTTTCTACTGTGCTCTTGTTACAACATAATACATTAGGCATTTTCTAGTATGCTAAACAGCAACATAATTCAGATGACTTACAGTGCAATCCTAAGTCTGTCTGACGTAAATCCTATTGTATTCAATGGGGCCTAACCCTGGGAAAGTGTGTTTAGGATTGCAAACTATGGCTGCAATCCTATACATGCTTTCCTGGAAAGCATTGACTACATTGACTACAATGGGACTTATTTCTGTGTAGGTGTGCATAGGATTATGCTATTAATGACTTTATGTCTAAAATGTATAGCCCGATCCTATGCTGCTCCCCAGCCCCATTGTACAGAGCACCAGAATGGCCACTACTATATCCTGTGGAGTCTAAATTTGGAAAGGGGGTTTGATGGGATGGGGAAAGGCAGGTTGGGAGAGCCATTTCTGTATGTTGTGTGTAATGCATAGTTTAGTTCTCTGAATAGGTTGTTGGTCAAAATCTGCAAATTACAACTTGCCTTCCATGCAGAAACATCCAAACTGTGCCACTTAAGACTCTTGATTAGTGATCAGTTGTTCAGAATGTATGATGAATGGCTGGGGGACAGAGAAGAGAAAAACAAATTGAAAATCCATTGCATTTTTGTCAGAATTTTTGTAGTTGCTATTCATCCCATGGCAGTCTGCAAAAACAAAACAAAACCTCTTCAGTTGAATTGCTTTGTTTTGCTCTCAAGTTGAGGGAATAAATTAATTAAAGTTCAAGGCCGGCTACTAGACTTGACCTCAGATGGTTTCTATTCCAGACCTTTCATAGCCACACATGTATTATTGCCACACTCTGAAAAAAATGTCACAATAAAGGAATCAAAGACAAGAAAATGATGGTTTTCACTTTAAAAGACTCCTAAAGATATTTGTTGAGAATATAAGAAGGCAGAACACGGCGTCTGTAAGGGCTTGATGCAGATAGTATATAGCAAATATAGCCTCCATAGAATTAGGCTGGGCGTGTTATCATTTGTTTCTTTGCCTTCCCTTTGTGACAATTCTGTGCTCCTGCAGCTATTAGTACTCAATAGTTATTTGTCGGTGATTAAAATGTAATGAATTAAGGAAGTTGGAGTGCAGTATGGTCCTCTTGGGAATGTACACATAGTATCAATCATAGTACTTGAGAGTTCAAGCTGTGTAATATTCCTTATCCTAAGGTTCCAATCTCCATATTGTTCTCTGATTCTCTTCAGTTGTTCTCTTTGTGAAACACCAAAAATGGTTTAAAAGAAACCATATTCCCTACCCCTTCTTCCCATTAATACTATCATGTCGGATATTTTTCTTCCCAAAGTGTTTTGCTTTGTGGTATTGAAAGGATGGATGTGAAGGATAAATTTATTGGAGCAAGGGAAGATAGGAAATGGGCAGTCAGTCATATGCTCACTTACTTGGGTGTAGGCTTCCTTGAACATGATGGAGAGTCTTACTTTTGAGTCTCATAAATATGCATAGACTTACACAGTTTATGCACAATTTTCAGTATACAAGTCAGGCTCAATCATGAAGCTACAATCCCTCCTCAAGGCAGTGGTTGATATTTTGTAAGTTTATTTAATGCTTATGTTCTACACGCTACTACCTTTTCAGTTTTAGGAGCTGATAAAGTGAGGAAGCGTTTGGGGGTGTTAAGAGTTTCTGCTAAAATTTAGAAAGGCACTGGCCTCTTATTATGGCTGCATGTTTTATGCTAGAATAGCTCTGTCAACCTGATCTACATGCCAGAGAAGCAATCCCATTAACATGGAAGTGATCTATAATTTATATTTCATACTGATTTGATGTATTTGATATTATATGTTAATATATAATTTATATTTAACTGCTGATCTTTTGTCTAATTATGCTGGGTCAAATTGACTTTTGAAAAAGTCCGCCAGCATAATGCCTTCATGAGAAAGAAATGGAAAGTTGTTCACTGCAATCCTATGTAGTTTGAATCAGAAGGAAATCCTACTGGGTTCACTGAGGCTTACTCCCAGATAAGTATCCCTAGGATCACAACTTCAAAAACTTTGTATTTCTGAATCTATTTAAACTACTGAGTAATTTAAGACTAGACAAGTGTTTTGCAAGACAAGCGAATATTTCCAATAAATTTTGTCTTGCAATACAAGCAGAAAAAATAGTCATGGCCAGGATACGGCCAGTATTGGCACTCCACGAGCACCTGCTCAGCCTCTCCTGAGAGACCAGCATATGTATGTCTACTCTGAAGTAAGCCTATTACAGTCAATGAGGCTTACTCCTATATAAGGGGGCAATGGAAAGGACCCTGAGAAACCTAGCCTTGCATGTCTACTCTAAAGTTAGTCCTTTTATAATCAGTGGGGCTCACTCCTGTGTAAGGGGGCAGATTGCAGCCCGAGAGACCAAGTGCAGGTTAATTTTTTTTAAAAAAAATTATTTATATTTCGTATTTTCTTTATTATTTTGTATTATATTACAGAATTGTAATCATTTTTATATGAATATTTTTGGGTTGTGGAGCGAATTGTCTGAGTTTCCATTATTTCTTATGGGAAAATTGCTTTAATATACAAGCGTTTTGGATTACAAGCTTGATTCTGGAACGAATTACGCTCATAAACCAACGTCCCACTGTACTTGTTTTTAGAACAAATGCAATAAAAATTGTGTAATGTTTTGCATATTAAAAGTGCTATTAACAGGTCATGCACTCTGTATTTGACTTGCTAGAAATGTGCTGTTTAAGATTTCAGGAACGGGATGACCTTCTAGGGTGTCCATAGAACACTTACATTAAATATTCTGTTCATTTTCTGTGGAGGATCTTTCATTTTTCTCATGTCCTGATGGAAGTACTGACTGAATATCTTTCTGCAAATAGTATAACCTGACTAGACATTCCATTTGGCAGACACCAGATGGTTAGTGGGAATGTCTCGTCAGAGTCTGGCAATTGCCTAAGCCTAAAAATGAGGGGGGGGGGGAGGAATTGCATCCGTTGCATAACGTTCAATATGATTGTGAGTTGATTCTAGGACCTAAGCAGATAACATATAAGATGGAGACTCTCCAGATTTACTTCTCAAGACCTCCATGCTAGAAGCGTTTTCTTGTGTCAGATGATTACAACATATACATAAATAATCCAAGATACACGTTTGTGACAGAAAAATGAGTGCTTGTATATATGAAATACACTACTCTAGCAAAATGTATGCAGGCCTTTGCAAAAGACCAAATCCTGGATGACAGATACCACTTTTGAGTATACTGATAGTGAAGAAGTATGAACTTCTACAAAAGTTTGTATAATGGAAATATTAATCAACAATTCTATTCATGAAGTTGGATATGCCCTTGAGTTGCTGATAGATCTAGAGACATGGCATATTGGGGAAGGGCTCCTGCTAAGTTATATTTATTTTTCATCCCTGAGATAGAATGATGAAACAAGAAAACAACACAACGTAACAATCACATTGGGAAGAGCAGAAATGAAAATTATGGCAGCGTAAGAACCTGATTAAAAATACTTAAGCATATCTACACATATATAAATTCTGTTGTATCCAATGGGACTTACTACCAAGAAAGTATGTACAGTATAGGATTGCACATGAGGTTGTACGTACATTCACATAAAGAAATGAGAGGTAAAAGTAAAGACTGTTGAAAGGAAAGCTTTGGGAAGAAAGTTTAATGGTTGACTCTTAACAACTTTGCAGAAGTTGCTGCTTGAAAAGTATGTTTATGTTCTATAATTTCTTTTGTTCTTTTTCGACAAAATGTACTGAAGAGAATTTTGAATGAAAAATTGTTGTTCATTATTTAAATGTATTATTCCTTTTCAATTATTATTGTTCATCCTCTTCTAGAATGTTCAGTTTTCCTATATACTTTTTGAGGTAATAGGGATGAAGCTTTTTAAGAAGGGCCTGTCTAGAGTTTGGGCCTCAGGCCAAACATGTCCTGCTTCTGTACTAAACCATAACAGTTTCAAGATGTACATATGGGTTCTGAAAACATATAACATGTTGAAAACGAGCCACATTGCACCGATTTACATCAAAGCTATAAGAATAAACTGTGGTTTGCTCTCCTAAATCCCCCCATTGAGGCACTGTCATGAGGCCAAACCCATTTTCATATGTCCTCCGTTCTCCAAACATTAAAATCTAGTTAAATTTATAGAAAGTTGTAGAGGAGTTGGTCCTAATCTTTGTGTTCATGACATATGTTACTGTAATGCAGACCAAGCTGCTTAACTGAGGAGGAGCTCTGCAGTCACAATGGTAGGTAATTGCGTTTTGGTCTTTTATTGTGGTCTTGTAAACTCTGAGAACAAGTTCCAGAAATTTCATTCTCTTGAAAGCGTTCATTCTTGCCCTTTCTGAGGTAAAACTACCATCCCCTAAGCAAGATTTAAACTTTAATGGCAGTACATGTTTCATGATTTGGCTGTATTCCTTCAACAAATTAAGGCAGTGACTCATTTCCTTAATTATTTTTATCTGCAGGAATAAGATTGGCTATGGCTATAAAATACAGTTTTCTTGGGTTTGAATGAAACCAATGTCAGAGAAGCCAAGAGACAATCAATATACTGCCAGGAGGTGAAAGGTGGAACACAGTCATTTGGGGCACATTGTATTTTACTCAGTGGTGGGATTCAAATAAATTAACAACAGGTTCTATGTCCTAATAACCTAAATTAACAACAAGTTCTACGTCCATAGAACAGGTTCTATATCCCATTACTAACTGGTTCTCAGAACCAGGCACTCGGCAAAGGGTTCTATAGAACTTGTGAGAACCCTCTGAAGCCCACCGCTGATTTTACCACAAAATAAGGTTAAATGCTTCACAGAATTCACACACACACACACACACAAAACTGCTTAACAAAATTGTCACTCATTATTCCAGGCTATTGTTTCCTTATTGTGAATTGTTATTGAAGACAAATTATTATAAAGGAAAGGTGATAAGCAGGAATAAACATGGCTCAGAATTAACTTGTCATTTTATCTGTACATCTAATAGGTTCATGCGCATGTCTGTGCATGTTTGAGCTGTGCTACAAGTTGCCATCAACAGGCTTTCAACAGATTGCTTGATTATGGCAGCGAAGCATCTCTTGGCAGTACTTGTGAATGTTGTGATGCTGATTCCTTGCCCAAGGGCAAGGAAAAGGAGGGAATATTGGTTCCAACGTGGTGCTAGAACCATACTGAAGTTCACAAGTTGGAAGCATTAGCAATAAATAAATCTCGCATTATTTTAGGTATTCATACTTTTTAAAGTCCTCAGTGACTGAAAACGCAGCCAAGAAAAGCTTCAGTAGTATTTCTTAATAAATTTGCATAATTATTTCTCAGAGGGGCTTTGGTAAAATTATAAATATACATTTACTAAATTGGATTCAGTGTCCATATCATTCATGCTAGTACTACAAATGCTTACAAACTGTGCGAAGTGAGCATAAAGCTGAAAACTAATTCAAATTAAGAGCCCATAACTGGATTAGGTGGAGTGGGTTGTCGGCTACAGTTATCATCAACTTGATCACACTTTAAGTGTCAATTGAGTTAAGGAAGTTAAAGGGATTTCCTTAAGTATATTTAGAATCCCAACAAGAGAGAAATCTTGTTTTGTCTAAGTTCTAATTTTAATTTAATGTAAAGAAAAGCATTTAAAACAAAGATATTTTATATGAAACATTGCTTGCCACAATCCACTAATTAATGCATTGTCTGTATAGAGCTCTTCACCTGCTTTGGCGACCATTGCTTCAGATTCATTGCTGTTGGTGGAAAGGTGGCAGCAGGCATAGCATTACATCAGGATTGGGTTGTCTGCTGCAATTGTATGCACACTATCCTGGGAGTAAGCCCTATTGAATACAATGAGATTTATGTCTGAGTAGACATGCATGGGATTATACTGTGAGAAAGGATCAGAGAATTGTGAATTAAAGGAGAGAGATCCTCTCATAAGTCCTTTAGAGTGAGGATGGGTGAGCCAGCAATCAAGCCAGATTCTCTGCTCCAAATCTTTCCTCTGTTGTTATCAGTCTTTTCAATCCCCTCTGTAATGTTTTGTCCATTATGAAACAGACTAAAATGAAATAAAAAGTAGTTTGCTTCATGGCATGTTCACCACTTAGTCATGCTTTGAAAAACCAACAGCCCTTTTTGCTCGAACATCCTTCATCCAAAAGAGGCTAATTTTCTCTGTGGGTATGCTTGTCAGATCAGCGAACTGCAAACCTTGAACCTTAACAAATAGAAACCGAAAAGCTGGCTTGGAAAAAGTAGAATTGCTTCTGTAATTTCTTGCAAGAGAGACATCTTAAAAGGGGAAAAAAGACATTTCGTACAGAGTTTATGAAAGGGATTGAAAAAGTTGGGTTGAAAAATAAATTAAAATAATAGAATATTGATTCCGAAATTTTTTTATTACACTACACTAAATGAATGTATCTATGGGAAAAATCCAGAGTAACTACGGGGAGTCCTTGCTCCGGTGTAAGAACAACTTACTCTAGATTCCAATATGAATTTCTCCTAGGTTTTCACTAGGTGGTGCTTACGTGCTCCCATAGTTACTCTGGATTTGGGGGTATGTCTGAATATCAGCCACAATATTTCTGATGCTTTTTGAAAAGACTGGAACCACTGTACAGTTGTTCAAATTGCTATTGATGTCACCAGACAGCCATGTTTTATGCCCTGATTGTAAGCCCTAGTGGTCCATTATTACTGCACATCTGGAATCCCACTGAAAGTGTTATCAGTCATATAAAGATATAGGCACGGTTTGCACAAAGGTATCTCTAGAAGAAGTGGCTTATGCCATAATCATGCACGAGCCTGTGATTTCATGGGGGATGCAATACAGGCCCAACCTTTTTTTACACTGATTTTTTTACATGGATTTGACTCAACACAAATGGCCAGCACAAATTTTTAAAATCAGAATTTTTTTTTTAAAAGCTTTTCTGCTATTGTAGAGAGGTAGTCATGTAGAGAGGTCATCTTGCAATCAATCATTCCATTCTTCAGCTGAACCAGCAAAAAGCAGGGAGTCTTTTACATTTCTAATTGCTGATTGACTCTCTACAGCAGTAAGAAAAACTGTTTTAAAACAATTGTAAAAGAACACTTTTATTTTTTTAAACTGCATTTATTTAACACTTTTTTGTATCAGCAAGGAGTTCCAGAATCAAACCCTCATTGATATCAAGGGACAAGTGTCAGACAGTCCTGCAAGCTCTCTATTGGGCTTCCCAGGATTCCCAATACTTCCAGACCACGACATGACCTCTGTTGTGTTTAAAAATAACCCCACAGCCCTTCAGGGGTGAAATTCTGGGGGTTATGCAGTGGTGGGCTTCAGGGGGTTCTCACAGGTTCTTTAGAACCCTTTGCTAATGAGCGCCTGGTTCAGAGAACTGGTTATTAATGGGACATAGAACCTGTAGTTAGTTTAGGTTATTAGGACATAGAACCTGTTGTTCATTTATTTGAACGCCACCACTGGGGTTATGTAACTGATCTAGCCCTTCCCCACAAAGACTTACCTTGGGAGTAAAGACCCTGAAAGTTTGAGTACTATTGTAAGTGTATTGTATTGTGACTCCAAGAAATAGATATTCCTCATGCTCAGAATCTAACAAGTTGCCATATTTGCCCCTCCAGAGGCATTACCTTATTCAATCAGGCGCAACAGAGGAGTAAGAAACCTGGAAGTGGGTCTTTATATCTATTTTTCCATTGTTTTCTTTATACACTGATTTTTTTTAATCCACAGGAAGTTCCAGAACAGAACCCTAGTGGATAATGAGAGACACATGTATAGGATATTTCCCAGTACAACAGTGGTTTTCCAGAGGCAATTTCCACAATCATAGAATTTTTCAGGCCAATATGCTCACAAGAATTGCTGCCAGGAAACTGTGACTCTGGTTGGAAATGCATGGAGTCACACATTAATTCCATGTATGTCACTGCATTCTCATGTGAGTCTATCTCTGAAAGATACGGCAAATAATTCAGCTTTCAGAGGAAGGTTCACAGGTTACTGCTTCAAGGAACTGTTGCATCCGTACAGAAGTACTTCAGGTAAAGCACGCTAGGAGATATACAAACATTTATACTAGTTTTACCAATAGTACTGTATCAGCAACAAATGATGTTACATATGAGTGTGTCATTGTGCTATGTGCATCATACATATGCACTAGTACAAATTGCAGAATGTTAATGTATAATCCAGTGGTCTTTAATCTTTTTCATACCACAATCCTAAACAATCAAGCAATCAGATATGTAACTGGGACCAGTGGGGGGATTCAAATAAATTAACAACAGGTTCTATGCAGTGGTGGGCTTCATGGGGTTCTTACAGGTTCTATAGAACCCTTTGCTAATGAGTGCCTGGTTCTGAGAAACATTACTAATGGGACATAGAACCTGTTGTTAATTTACCTGCTAATTAGGACATACCATACAATCCAGAGTAACTATGGGAGCATGTAAGAGACATTACGTGCACCCATAGTTACTGCACCACCTCGTGAAAAGCTATGGGAAATTCATATTGCAATCCAGAGTAAATTGTTCTTACACCAGAGCAAGGACTTCCCATAGTTACTCTGGATTGCACCCATAGAACCTGTTGTTAATTTATTTGAATCCCACCACTGATTCTATGTCCTAATAACCTAAATTAACAACAGGTTCTATGTCCATAGATCAGCAGGTTCTATGTCCAATTAGTAACCAGTTCTCAGAACCAGGTGTTCATTAGCAAACGGTTCTATGGAACCCATGAGAACCTCTTGAAGCCCACCACTGACTGGAACCCACAGCTAATCTTACCAGAGCCCACCACCAGAACCATCCACCCTGTCACCTCCCACCCCATTTCTCCCTACCTTTTATGTTTCTCCACATCTCACAACAACCTGATGAAGTAGCAACCTGAGTAGGGAAGCCTTAATAACTGCAAGGAAAGTCTACAAGAAAAGCCAGTGCAGGAATACACCAAGAACACAGTTTTGATAAGACATAAGTGGATTGGTTAAAAACCCTCTCTTGCACAGGCTTGGAGTTTTGTGACCCCATTGGGATCATGAGCCACAGGTTGAAGGACACTGGTATAAGCCACTTATTAGCAAATGCACTGTGTGTACTTCATATAGCACCCATGTATCCATATGTCAGTGAAAATAAACACAAAAAGGACTTCAATCTTCACATTAGGGGAGAGGCTTTCACTCAGTGTGGAGTACATGCTTTGTATAAGAATGTCCCAGGTTCAATTTCCATTTAAAGGTCACATATGTCCCGAAAAACATGGACAATCTTGATTTGGAGGGATTGTGTTCACATACTGGAAAATGGGTCCTGTCCCAATTTTGTGGTTGAGAATTATGGCAATCCTATATCACAGATAATGGGAAATACATGAGACTCCAGGGATTCTGTGTACACACAATTGGATTTAGGGATCACTGGCCTGGCAGCATCATATGTTCGTCCTTCAGCCCATTTTGATAAAGGAGGCTCAGCTGCCTATGTATGGTACGGGGCTGAACAATGCGGATTTGCTCTGCAAACACACTGTAAAGTGGTACTGTAAATCTATACTGTAACTTTATTGCTGTTTTTAAAATATACATGGCATAAAGGCCAGTTCTATAATTACTGTAATGTTGCCCTGCTGTTTAACGAGTATTCCGATTATGCTTAGCAAAAGTTTGCGGAACAGCTTTCTTTAGTCTCAAATTCACGACAGTTCCCCCTTCTATTTGGCAGTACATTAATGGAAATGGAAAATTGCCTCATTCTAAATGTCAGAATAATAGAGCACCCAAAACAGTTCACTCATGTCTTTCAAACCACGCACATATGGTTCAGCACCAAATGTCACAATTCTTCCCCACTTCCTTTCCATTTGTCTCTTGTCTCTTATCGCTGTCTGAGTGAAAACTTTCTCAAAAGCTCAGTTTGTAACCTGCCTCCCTTGACAGTGAATGTTTCAAGCTGGAATAGCATCAAGGTCTGGTTTTAGTAGCCTAAAATTAGGTATGCCAAATATATTAGGCAAGTTTAGAGGCCACATGGTTGCAAATGCCAGCCTTAAAAGTCAACTTGTCTCCATTACAGCCTTCCCAGATTATTCATAAAATCTGATGTCAATCACACTGATGATTTCTTTGGGCCAAGAAAAAGCAGGATGGAAAGAAATTATGCTGAATATATTTTTATTTTTTTGCATCTATAAAACACTAGCATTCTCTAGCAGAATGAGCAGCTTTACCCTCCACCAGCAATAATGAAGCAGCAGAGACAGACTTGGATTAAGGGCCACTTAATTAATTAATCAATCAATCAATCAATCAATTAATACAACAATCAACAAGTAAAAATTAGGGACTGCTTTCTAAAGTCGTGCAGGTAACTACAAAAATAAAAGGGCAATCAAACCTGACTCAGGGCCAAACTAAAAACACTTAAGGATGCCCCTCATTGTCAACCTGAAGGTCAAGGCAGCTGGATGCTCAGCCAGCCAGTGGCCCAGGTGACTCTGCCTAATTTCCAGGCCAAGGGCTAACCAGCCTGCACCTAGATCTGGGTAGGCATCAATAGGCCTGCTCTGGCTTACCCTGACCCTTACGACCTCAGGCCAAACACCGAGGCCAATCCTGCTTAACCCCGCATGACGTCGACCACACAGGGAGCTAGCCTAGAGCTTAGCTCCACTGCCCCATTAAAACAGGAAAGCAGCCTCTGAACTAATTCAGTAATAAAAAATTCAAGGGCTTGAGGAGAAAGATGCACCCCATCTGGAAAAAAATAACTCAGGCTGCCACCAAACTACCTGGGGATGCTCAATGACCCTACCCCCAGTACTGGAAACTGAGCCACATATTAACTCACTTATGAGCTCCATCTATTTTCTGTATGTTTTTCAGCCGCTCTCCAAGCCCGTCTGGGCAAAAGAGATAATCAAAGGATATAGATACCAGGACACCATTGTCGGATAAGGGAGAAATCCTGCCTGATTTGGACCCTGAGAGGAAATAGATGTCCTCTGGGCCAAATCATTCTCCCCCAGGTGTACCAATAGAATATGAGGAGGTGGATGTGCTTTTAAAAATTGGATGAAAACTGGGAGCACCTGTCCCCAAAGCATGTCCCTTTTTACAATAAAAAATAAAAATAAAAATAACAGCCCAAGGTAATAAGCCTAACCGAGAGCCAGGACCTCTGCGTTCAGCCCACTTCTGGGCCCAGAAGAGGATAGCATGGCCAATGATAACAACTCGACAGACAGCGGCAAGGGTGCATCTGTAAAAAGAAGGTTTGGAGAAAAATGAGTCATCATAGGAAATTGGTAAAAGTAAATATGGTAACCAGCAATTGGTTAATCATTGCCTGCAATAGGCAAAACAAAAATAAAAAAACTCCAAAAAACAGATAGCCAAGTCAAACTGAGACAGGGCCAAATATATATAATCAGAAAATATAAGTTAACCAGGCACAGAAGGTAGCAGAGCCCTCTCTGAGCATACTGCTCTTCATAAAGCTAAGCTGCACCATGGGCAATAGCCACACATCCTTCACTTAAGGATGCAAATATGTAAATGAAGAAAAACCTTGCCTGTTAACCAGTCACCTAAGGTAAGAAAGCTACCACTGAACATACTGCTCTATCGTCTGGCTAGCCTCACCATGGACATTAGCCATACATCCTTCACCTACGGATATAAATATATTTATAAGTAGAAAAAATGTTGCCTGTTAACCAGGCAAAGAATGTGGCGGAGCCCCACTGAGAATACTGCTCTTTCTCAGCTAAGCCAACTATGAGCAGTAGTTACACATCCTTAACTTACGGATGTGAATATGTAAAAAGTAAAATATGTAAAAAGTATGTAAATATGTAAAAAGTATATGTAAAAAGTAAAAAAAATTTAAACAGAACCCCCATCACCCCGTCAGGTGGCCCTCTCCCACCGTTTCACCTCCAAGGCATGCAATCACGCCTAACATTTATGCTATCAATTTCATCCTCATTACATGGAGGGTCCACTTTCTTAGGGGGGGGGGGTTTGTCTAGGCGCTTTGCCCCATTTCTTCTGTGATTTCTTTCTCAAAAACAATGTAACCACCCCTGTGGCCTAATAACCATCCACCACCCTGTATGTATTAATTTCACTGAAGGATAGACGCTGCTTTTCAGCAGCAAGCAGCTGTTGACGTTGAACTAAAGATCCAAGCACCAGCAACAGCAGTCAATGAGACACCATAAATTGTTTGTTACACAATTAATTTATTCTCATTATTATTAATACAGATTGAGGCGTTCAAAAATCAAGTAATTTATATCATTTTAACATCGTCTCTTGCTACCTTAGAGGACTGTTACGAATAATTTCATCAAAATTATCAGTCTGATGAGGCATTTTGGGCAACCCAGCGGAGGGATACGTAATCATAAAAAGGTTAAGAACAAGTACTAGACTGAAGATAAACATTTGCATGCAGAGCATCTCAGTTTCAACCCCTAACATCTCTAAGAAGTAATGAAAAATACTGGCAATATTGAGAAGGACAGGCCCAAGATCTTACTTTGCATGAATCAGTTTTTTGTTTTTCTGGATGAATAGCTTAGATAGTACATGGAACTCTACTACCAACACTGAAATTATACCAAAAATTCTAGAGCCAAAGTGTTTCCCTGTAACAAACGGGGGTTGATGGATTTCACATATATGCATGTGGGAATTGGAGCATGACCCTGATTTCATGTCTCATGCAGTATTTATTTGAGCTTTTAGTATTCTGCCCCATGATTCTGCACACCACAATACTTGCTCCATTCTTTCTAGTAAATGTTCTTTTTAACGAAGTCTACGTTTGTATCAGATTTAGGTCTATATCTAAAAAAACAGAACAAAACAACTCTCATTGCTTTTGTTCAGTTTGACTGTTGCTGGCAATATCAAGTAGCAAAATACTAAATGAGCAGAGGAACATGTTCACCTGGCACAGATTCTGTTTTGTAATTTACCTGCCTTGTATAAGCATGGTTGTGTTTGTCATGTGTACTTCCAAGAAACTTCATTTAGGTTTTTCATAACCCATATGTTCGGGCTTACATACCATACATACAAGTACAGTGTTCAAACTCAGTCTGATTTATGACAGGAGCCACAGTTTAGTGATGGACACAGCTTTGCACACAGATGATTTCATGAAGCTCCATCCTTGGCATCTCAGTGATGGAAAAGACACTTGTCTTGAGAGGCCCACCAACTGAATACAGCTGCAATCCTACTGGACTCAGTGGGAATTATTTTTGAGAAAATATTTTTAGGATTAACTTAAATGGATGGCTATATGTGGGCTCACACATGTCCTTCACACAAAAACTTGGTTGTCATGACAGATTCAGGGTGATTAAATAATCAACATTGATTTGGATCATAGTGGCAGTGTTTCACTGAATGTCTGCTTGGTGTGTCCATGTATGTAAGATAGTCACACTGGTGAACAACGTAAGTACACAGTGACCACAAATTTCCTATGCATGAGATTGTGGGCACAATCCTAATCAACTTTCCAGCACTGACATAGCAGTGAGGCACATATTGTAACCTGCTGTTGGGGGGCAGTGAGTTAGGTCCCCTCAAGGCAAAGTAATGTTTATTTCCTTGGAGTTTCATTTCTGTTATGCCTGTGCTGGAAAGTTGGTTAGGATCCTTGTGTGAATTTGAGATTGAAGCCATTTAAGCCTGTACAGGGATTTTATGTCCATCCTGTCCACACCATACAGCCATTCAGCTGAGTGTTCATGTTGCAAGTCTATGTGTGCTCACTCACCCTGAATAACTATGCTATGAAGTGATGACTCCTGGTTTTGGGGGATTCTATTTTGTAGAGGTACTGCTATTTTAGTTTGGTTAAAGTTGACTGGACACATAAATAAAATTTATGTACTTAATATGTTCATTGATCAAAGAGTTCAGGCATAATTTTCAGATCACATCACTTCCAATGCAATTGCTCAAAGTGAAAAGAGCTCATATTTCAGCTGTGTCATTTCTTAAAGAGTGAGATGATATGAGAAATGTACATGCATGTGAAATACATTCCTCAGTGCCCAGTCTTAACCAGCCCTAGAACAGCCTTGCCACATAGGCTACCCCGTATACAGTGCAGTTTATGAAGCAGTTGAAGGTCCCCTTGGGGTAAGGGGATATATTTTGGGTAATTCCCCCAACCACCTTTATGGGGCTTCTCAGATCCATGCCAACTATTTAGCTTGTGAAAGTCTGAGGAGCTATGGAACAGGTAGGAATGAGATTAGGGTATAGTGGAGGAGACCTCCACCAATCCCACCCTCCCCTGGATTTGATGCACCCCTCATTTTATTCTCCATCTGCCCAGAAACACACTTCCCACCTCCCTGCTACCCTTGCAATGCCCAGCACAGTCTTACCTTTGCCAGCTAGTGCTTGCTCCTGGATGCAGTGCTGACTATATGGCACAGGCCATCACAAGTAGTCTCAAACATGTTTTATGGCATCTTTGCAACACTCAGAGCTTGCACAGGATGTACCTGCTTAGCAAGCAGTCAGTGCATTCCTATGCATGTTACTCAGCAGTAAGCCCTACTGAGTTCAGTGGGACTTATTCCTACATTAGTGGTGCAAGTGGTTAAGACACTGTGCCTGTTAACCAGTAGGCCAGGGTTTGAGACCTCGGTCCCCACAAGACATGGTGAGATCCTGTCTTTAGCCCAGCTCTGCAACGCAGCTGGAACCCATCATATCGGCTTTGCTGTTCCTTTGGACTATTTTAGTGGAGAGCGGGGATTTGCTGCTTGGGTAAAAGCCTATCCTCCATATTAATCTACCCAGGCCTTTGTGCTTTGCATACAGTGTCAACCTGCGCACAATACCATAGTCTTTCAAGACTGATGGATGCCAATACCTAGTGACCACAAGATAGCAGCTTAAATGGTATATGAAAACGGAATGATCAGAATTTATGGATACTGTTATTACTAGGATAATTTATATAATTTAAACAAATTATTCACAATGCTGTTTCACTAACAAAATAAATCAGTAAATGTTTCCAAACCCGAATGGCTCAGTTACTAAAAGAAAATTTCAAAGACAACAGCAACAACCACCAGAAAAGCTGACATGCTGGTGTGAATAAAGACGGGTCTTCTTGCCTTGCTAAATATAAGAGGACATCTTTTGCCCAGTTAGCAAGGATACAAAGAAACTATAGTTTTATAGCTTTTGCTGTTGCCCCAAATATAATAAGTAAGCGCAAACGAGAAAACAAAAGATGGCAGCAGGGAAATAAATACTTGCATATGAAAAATTTGAATATCAGAACAGGGGAATTAAGCTTACTAACATAGGATGTGAAACTAGATATCATAGAGATCATTAACACAAAGTAGGAGTCATGACTGCAAAGCAGATGAAGCACATTTGTTATTTAGGAAATTAAAAATCAAGCATTAAATGTAAAGGAGGAAGAGATGTGCTCACTATATTCACAATGGAACACATAAATATAGTATGATGTTACAGAGGCTAATGTTACTTTGTTACATGAGATGAAGACCTGTGAAGTCCCTCTGAAGCAGGTGAAGTTGGAGGGAGGTTGTGGGCTGAATGGGGTGGGTGGAATTGGGGAAGGTGAGTGGAATAAAGCAGTAATGGGGGCAGCAAGGAGAGTGGATCAGACCTGGAAAGGGGGCAGGACCAGCAGCAAGATACGCACCAAATCCCAACCCTCTACCTAGGCTTGATCCTCCTTCAAGGATCAATGTGGACATTAACCAGCCATCAAGCTGGTGCACATCCAAGTTAACCTATAGCAGCTTCTGGGGCTTACTCTGGGGCAAGGAGGCAAATGTTCAGAAGCTGAAGATTCACTGTGGAAGATTCACACTGCTTCACTGCATCACTGTACAGGGATTTAGAGAGGATGGTCTAGATCAGGCAACAAATTCTGGGGCCACTTGAAAGCATGCCAGTGACTCATAGTAACTCCATCTTGAAGGAACAGGTAGTAATCCTGAGTGTTTTAATTAAATCTTGGTCAGTGATGTGGTATATCTTCACGACTCCTTTTAAATAAAGGATTTTTCTGGTGTTAAGCAATCTAAACATATCACTTTTTGCATCCACCATTCAAGTTTGTCATTGTTTTCAGACTTCTGCATTCTTCATTTATTCAATTATTCAAATGCATTCTAATTAAATGTCTTCCCAAAGTAAGAGAGAAAATTTGATGATAATATTTTGGAAATCAGACATCATGAGAGAATGTTTCCACCAAGCTCCACCTTCAAATACCAGTGAGTATTTATATGCTTTGCCAGTTGATGTAATGGGGCACTGGAACAAATGAAAATGAATAAAAGCTCACCTGTTTATGCAACTATTCTGGCAACAACTTTAACACTCAACAAAGAAAATGGAAATGAATACATAAGAGTCAATTGACCACTTCCAGTTTCTAAACAAAATCTTTTTCTTTCATGAGAAGTCAGTAGGATATTGTTAAACAAAGGTGTTTTGAATGACAATAAAGCATCTTAATACTGCTTTATGAATTGAAAAAGCCCATATTTGTGACGCATAACATGGATACAGTCACAAAAAGCCATAATTAAGACCTCTTGCCTGCTGTGGTACATTCTATTAAATCTCCTAAGGATGGATTTCATGTGCGAATTAGCTTAATCACAAAGGAATTAAAGAGAATACTCTAATTCATGTGAAAATTGTGTTCTAAATACCGTGAGGCAAGAGAGAAAAAGGTCTTGGGAGTAATTTCAGTATCTGATCAGCTGGCTTGTCTAATCCATTTTACTGTGGAGACTTGGCATGTCATGACTTCAGATTAGTTTAATAGAGATTAAAATGGCATGGTGTATATAAATTTATGAACCTGCAAGTTCAAACATGCTTAGGAATTCCTTTATTTTTTTTAGTGAGAGAAAGCGAGTAGTTGAAAGTAAAATCTGGATTCACTTAGAAACAAGGGACTGTTTAAAATGGGAGAAAATGGTTTGTGTGTTTTTATGTTGTTATCACAGGAAAAACTGCAGTTTGAATGTACTATGCCATACCATAGGTCATAACATTCCACATCCATCCACCTTTTCATGCAAATCACCACCGAAGCAGGGGACTGCAAAATCTGGCCAACACAAACACAAAATGTACCTGGCCCTGTTGAAAACCCAAATTTCCTTTTGTTACTCCTCTGAAACGAAACAGGTTCCAAGGCCTTTTCTTTCTCAACTGGCACCGTCTTTGCATAACGTCTTTGAATTCAGCGTTGCCAAGAAGAACAGGTCAAAGACAGCCAAATTATGATATCACACCAATAAAACCCTGTCGCTGTGACATACATAAAACACTCTGCAAATTGCTTTTGCTAATTTTAATTTATTAAGAGCTTTTGAACTCTGTTTTTATTCGGTGACATGTTTTCATTTACCTCTCATGTCCTTCATTAATTTGTTTCCTTTTCTTAAAAAAAACAACAAAAAGACAGCAACATGATTGGCTGTCTGAAAGTGCTGAAAATATATATTGCATTTTACATGGAACAGCTTGTTAGAGAGCAAGCCTTCCATAGGCTCCCTGAATGCTTAGTTAGCATACCATGAAGTTTCTATAGTACTGAATTTGGTAAGGATTGTAGTGACTACCTGTTCATCTGATGTAATGAACATATTTTTTGAAGCTTATAAAGCCAAGTTTGAAGTTTGTTTATGAGGATGAGTTATCAGGATCTAAGCCCTTTGGGATCTTGAACCTGATGACCTAAAGGACTGCAAGTAGTAATTCAGGCTGTGCAGCTCAATTCTGTATCAGGAAAAATACTGAAAGGAGAAAGTCACACCAGGAAGGAAGACTTTTTCTATCATACACCAGAGTTGCCCAAGTGGAACTCTATGACCCCTATCAATACATCCAGAGCAGGTTGGCTTACTGGTGCATGTAGATTTGCATCATGTCCAGGATGACCAGATGCCTGAACCGAAAAAGGACAAGATCTTGGATTTCTCTCTACTTGGCCTTTCTGGTGGACAATGGCATGTTTGCCTACTCTTGAGTAAAGACACACTATTGGGCACTTTCCCATAGAGTCCTTACATATTTTTGATTTTTTGGCCATAACGTTTGATAGGAACGAGATATTTCAGAACTGATTTCTGCATTGGATTCTGCTCTTTCATATGAATCGAACGACATATGACATGATGGGGTACTGTACACTGTTGCAAAGTTCCAAAATGAAATCAAAATGGAGGACAATGAAGCCCTTTTGGAGGACACCTGGATGGAAGGTTTAAAAAGAGGACAAATCTGGAAAAATCTGGTCATATGGTCACCATGATTCATGTCAACAGACTGCTTTGGTTTCCATGGCTGAACTATCGTAATATGGATACTTGTTCCTTTTGGATTTCTTAGACTTGGGTTACAATCCAAAACACAGGTTTATAATTCTTATATTTCTAGGGAATAAGGTCCATTGCATGTCATCAGACTTACAACTCAGTCCTACCTTACCCAGTTGCCACCTGAAGTACATTTCACTGGTGGCGACTGCTTTACAGAAAGAGTAAAAAAAATACTCTGGCAGTGCACAGAGTTGTACATGCAGGAGTGTCAGCAGGAAAGATAGAACATTCCTACACCTGCAAGATTGCCAGCCATCCACCGTGGCAGGTAGGACCATGTGGGAAATGAGATCAAATGGGGTAGAATGAGGTGGCAATGGGAGCAGGCTGGGGTATGGTGGATTGGGTTGAATCAGGAGAAGAGTTTGACAACAGTGGCAACCATCAATTTCTTGTCATCTTCCCAGACTAGTTCCCGCTGCATAGTTCCACATGTACCTATGCCTGTAAATTCATGGTGCACAGAGTGGTGATGGTGTACCGGGAGAATTTTACTCCCACAACGTGGGTATGTTTTCTCTAGTAAATAGATAAACCTATTTCATTTGAAGATGGCTTTTCAAGAGTGCAACATTCAGCTGATATTAATATATACCTTTTTTCTTTGCTTAGGACACCATGGGTGAGGAGCTGAATATTTGGATTTCGGGATAAGAAGCCTGCCAAGATTCATTTGGAACGTACCACTGGGGATGACTTAAGCACTTCTGAAAAGCCTTCATGCAGATTTTGTCATAAAAGAGATATAAAACCAAGTCTGTATAAAACTTGTATTAAACCAGTTAGGAGTCAAAGGTTTTGTGAGCAAATGTAGGACACAGCACAGTCAAAAGCACATCTCCCCTTAGATTGTAAAGTATTTATATGAAGTTAGCTATCCTGGAAGTTTTTCATGCTGTGTTACTGAAGTAGTGTGAGGATAAAATGGAGTGATATGGTCAAATAGGATTAGGATATTAAAGATATGATTGTTTATATTCAGGTCATAAAAGTAATTGCTTTGATGGTACAGGTTAACTAAATTTCGGGAATAGTCTAGTATGCTAAGAAGCTCTATACCCACTGGTCCAGTGACCTTGGGAGACTGGTGTAGTGACATCCCTTCATAAGATACCTAATATCTCTGGCTGCCTATCAGTTAACCAGTAATGTCCTGAATGGCAACTCTCAAAGAGTCCAAAATCTCTGAATATACATTCAGGTGATGATTGATTCAAGAATTTTCAGTACTGTAAACACATCTGTATTCTGTATTGCTATTTTTCAGTGATAGGAATGCATGCTACACAACTACTTGCTTTGGTAGTGTGAACAAAATGAGGGGCCAAAGCATGTGGGCTGTTTTTCTACCCTCAGAGAATAGCCTCCTTATCCCTTCCTCTTGCAACCTCCTGCATGGTTGCAAAACTTGCAAAGCCAAGCCAACTTGACCCAGGGTGGAAAAAAAGCTTGCTTTGACCCCCTTGTCCCTCCTTCTCCCAAAGAAGCACCTTTCGGCCAATGGATGAGCATCTTCTGGCCAATGGATGCAGCAAAGACAGCGGAAGTGCCTCACTGTCTTGCCTCTGTATAAAACACAGGTAAAGTTGATACATTTTGCAGAATCTACAACAGGTACTGGTGCATCACAAGAACCAGGGGTTCCTCCACTCAAGTGTTTTTCAGAGTCTTCCATTCAGTGACTCACAAGTTGCTGAGTCAGCAAAAAAAAAACACATTTTAATGGCTCAAGTTTCCATCACTATTATTTCTCAATGCTTGAAAAACAAAGAGAAGTCAATGTGTGTATCTGTTAATTGTTGCTTACTCAATTCTGAATATGGCACCATTTTTATAAGCTTGCCTTTGAGCCCATTTTTTCTTTTTGTCTCTTAACTTAATCCTGACAGTATAGGGGGAAAACGGAAAGTATCAGTCTCTCTGAAGATGTCACAGAACCACACAACGTCTTCAGAAGTGCTTTGAAAACCTGAGGCAGCTGTCAAGTTCCTCTTTGTAATTCTGTAGTGAAACTTGAACAGTTTCATTTTGTTCTGTTAATATAATCTTGACTTGCATGTTAGTCTTCCAAGTCCCAGATGTCTTTATTACTGCTGCATGAAATGGCATCTGTTACACTGTTAGTTCAAACAGTCTTCACTGATTTCCCTGATGCTAAATGAATTGGGGGACCAAAAAATATCCAGGCTTTACTTCTCTAATTGAGCTCCACCACCACTTGAGACAAGGGCCAAATGCCAAGCCAGTCCTGACAAAGCGACATTGATGCAGCCCTCCCAGTAACATCACTGGCATTCATGGAAACACTGATAGCCTGTTATGTACAAAGTGGAAGTTTCAGGTCTAGAACCCATTCAAGCTTCTCCATAAAGACGCTTCTACCACCCAGCCTCAGTAGGAGACAGGCAAAGAGCATCTCATCTGGTCTGAATGAAAGGAGTAAGTCTGCAACTTTGTTGATCAGCAACTGTGCTCAGACTGGTCACGGCCTGGAAACAGACTATACTGAGGTCTGTGTCTGTTGAGGTATGCAGGATGTCTACATCTGTGGAACAGCTCCCTATGGAGAACATGGAGAATCACTGTGTGAGTAACAAAGAATAGGATACAGCACTAACCACAGCTATTATCTGGCTTGAGATGCATAACTCTGTACTTGTGGGAGAGAGTGGTTAACCATTCATGCAGTTGTACCCTATACGGGTTGAGTTCAAAATGGCTTGGAACATTTCCTTTCCCTCTACTAGGCATGGCTGCAGTGCAAAGCCTACAGAAGACCACTTTTCAACCCCATATGGAAACAGAAAAAACAAACCAGAAAACCTGATGAGTAGCAAGTGTTGGAGTCCCTAACAGTCCTTAAATATTCCTTGCTCTTAGAGAGGTGGTTCTCAAAGTGGGGGTTGAAACCCCTTTGAGGGGTTGTGAACACATTTCACAGGGGTCACAAAAAGCTGAGTGCCATCATGCTGGGTGGCCACTATCCTGACCACCATCATGCTGCCCATGCCATATCTGACCAGAGTTATGTGAGACGCAGGGGTCATACAGAGGCAGTGGCATCAGCAACTGTCAGCAAAGCAAGAGGCTAAAGAGGCAGGGAGGGCCCAACACAGAGCCACTCATCAACCAGCCCATTGAACACAATGAGATTTACTCCAAAGTAGGCATGAAGGAGCTCTGACATCAGAGTGATATCACTTCCTATTTGATGTCACTATTGACCATGACATCACTTTCAGATTAATGACATCACATCTTATCCTGAACAGTTTGACAGGAAGACCTGGACAGATGGTTTTTCTTGAAACAATCAAGTGTGGCCTTCTACACCAAATGAGCCAGCACTGTGTTGGCATATTTGGAGCATATTTTGAGGATAGGATTGGCCTTAAGAAGGCTGGAATCTTGGGGGTTCCTCCCTCCAACCTCAAGCACAGAACAATCTCAGGAGCTGTAGGTTGTTTACTAATGAAAGTAGGAACAAACATGGATAGCAAACCAGGATCAAACCATGGTTTGAAATTTCTGAGTCTGGTTAGTTAACAAACCACAGGTCTCCTGAGTTCATGTGTAACATGAAACTCATTCATTCAAAACTGAAATCAAGACTGTTGATTCTCCTCTCATTTGGAGCCACTATTTTCATGACAGAAGTTCTTGTAACAACTGAATTTGGGGCATTAGTAGGAAATGTGATATAAAACTATTTTTTTTTAATTTATGCCTTTGATGGGATCAGCAAAGTCAAAGAAAGCAAAGAAAAGAAAACAGCACAAAGAGAAAGCTATCATGGCAAAAAAAAAAACCCTGATTTTTATATTCTGTTCCACATTAAAGCCTTCTTTTTCCTGGCACTTTTAAAAAGCTGGTTGATTTGCGTAGAGTCTAACTGTCTAGGGCTGTATCTCCGAAGACCAGGCTTTTACCCTCAAAATGATTACAGCACCATCTATTTCAGATGATGAATTTTCCAAAGTAAGTTAAGCCTTGCAAATCTGAACAGCTCTTCCAGATTTTGTAGAGGTAAATTATTAAAGTTAATAACCCAGAAGTATTTAGTACATTTTCAAGCATGCCTTTAATTGGCAACAAAATCCATTATAGTCCACAAATCCTCCCTAGAATTATTTCTCATTATGTACCCAAAATGCATTGATTTTTTCCCCCTACTTCTCTTCTTATTCTTTTGTTCTGGATCTTTGTTAGTAGAATATAATAGTGTTTCTTATGGGACATACAAGACTCTATGTTATAAATAGCTTAATTAATCACTGTTTGGGAAATGCTGTGAATGTAAAAAAGCTATGGCTGCTTTTCTTCTTTTCTTCCTTAACTTGGGATAGTACTATTATCTCACATAATGCATATGAAGATGCAGATATGTGGCTGTATAATCTATTACATATGCCAATTTAGAAAAATATCCAAAACATTTTTTTCCAAATAAGGGTCATATTGTTAAAATGTGCTAATTAAGGGGGGGAGAAAAGAATTCCATTTACTTTTTCTGGCACTGAACAATTACAGCTAGAGTTGGAGCTTTGAGATTGCAGCCAAAGCAACATGGTTATAAAACTCTGCCTTGATTTAAGGAACATGTCCTCGTTTTGAAGTGGTTAATTAGACCCACTGCTACATATAAACTATAGAAAGGTAAAGATAGTCCCCCACAGTTGCCCTGCTAGTTGTGACCTATAATGACATACATTCATTTGATCCAATTGTTAAAGACTCAGGCTGGCAAATATTTTATAGCATATTGATTAAGAGAGAGGTTTACACATAATCAGCTATCTTCATAACAATTTCAGATTCAATTTTAAGAAAGTTACCCTACAATCCAGAGTAACTATGGGAGCACGTAAGAGACATTACGTGCACCCGTAGTTACTGCACCACCTAGTGAAAACCTATGAGAAATTCATATTGCAATCCAGAGTAAATTGTTCTTACACAAGAGCAAGGATTCCCTGTAGTTACTCTGGATTGCTCCCTAATTTTGCTTTCCATGATTTGAGAGACAATTTTGAAAGTGCGACTTGGTTGTAAAGACACAAAAGCAATTATTCAATTCTGTCATCCCTTCTAGACATTTACTACTTCAGTGGTACGTTTTATGAAAATCTACATTATTTTGAAAACTCTGTCTTCTGGTTACTGGTGGTGGACTTTTATATTGTTGAGTCAATTATCCAGTCAATGTCCCAACAATAGCCATTAATTCTTTTGTCCCTGTATCTTGACCTCTCTAGTTCCTCTGCCTAAATTCTCCTGATTTGGTCTGAAAATAACTGTATACAGTTGTGGTAGGAGGCCTGTGAGGAAGCAAGCAGTGTTGGCAATGGATAATCTCACCATTTTAAGGAATCAGCCAGAGGCAGCCAGTGTGATTTTGGCAAATCGGTTAAGGTTAATGTTTAGTCATCTTGTAACCAAATGCAGTTTTTTCCTCAATGAATAGCATAGTTCTGTGTGAAAGGGACTTGGAATTACAGAGTGATCAGCATACAGCACACAAGAAAAGCTGCAGCACACGAGTGCAGTACACATGACATAATATTATTCATTAAATGCTCATGCACCCATTCTACTAATCTAATTGCCACTGGCATCAATTATGCAACTATTCTATTCAAGCCCTACAATGTAAGTGATGTTCTGCTGCCAACATTTTTAAAAGGTCAAAGTCTTACTTGTGATTTTATTATTGTTAACAGAATTGCATTTTCTGTACCTGTGATTGCTGGTTGTTGTTTTTTTAAAATTTTTGTTGCAAATCATTCAAAAATCATCTATTTGAATCAGTGATGGGCTTCAAAAAATTTAAGAACCGGTTCTCTGCCCATCTGGCAGCCACTTTTAAATGGCTATTTTTAAACTTTATATGTCCCATCTCTTGTTAAGAACCGGTTCTATAGAGTAGGTGCGAACCTGCTAGAGCCCACCACTGATTTGAACCCTTTTTTCTTTAATCACCCTTGCTTTTTTAACATATTCAACATTTGATCTACGCAGAAATGAATCTTACCATTCAAGGGTCTGCTTTGACTTTTAATGGCTACTTATCCAGTGAGACACGCCAAGATTATACGTCCTCCTTGAGATTACACAGAGAAATACTTGACTTGGACAAAGCTGAAACTTGGAAAACCCTAGCCAAAAAAAGTAGGTTTTACAGACCAGTTCTATCCTCTTCTCTGCTGTAGCATGCAGACATGTCAAAACAGAGCTGTATGCTATTGGGGGAAATCAGGAGGCCAAGGGAATTTTTTTCCTTGACTCCCTTTCCCCAAACCTATCCAATTTTCCAGTGCCAATGCTGCCTGAAGGTAAAGGAACATTTCCTAGGCTTGGGGAAGCCTTCGTGATCCTTCCTACAACATTCAGCACATGCCACATTGGCACAGTTACACTAGTGCTGGAAGGTTAGATTCAATTGAACCCTTAGTTCCCTATGGGTGTCCTCAGTTTTGCACCAGCTTTATAACTGGCACAAGTCCAAGGAAAGAAAGAGTGTGAATTGGGAGGCTTTGGAGGGGGAAGCATTGCCAACATACTGGGTTCAGCAGAGTCTCTCCCAGCTACTACTGATTAAGGGGTGCCAATTGGCATTACTGGCAGAAACCTGGCAGTGTGCTGCAATGTGCCCCAACACAATGGCATTTGCAATACCTTAAAGCATGTTTGGTTTAAAGCTGGTTCCACCTTGAGACCCTGCCCACAGGATTTGGCTGTTAACCATCGAATTTCACAATTTGACAGTCTTTTCTATCACGTTTAAAATATGTGCTTTTTGCAAAGAATATTAATTTTTCATTAGATTTCATAGTGCCATATAGAAGAACCTTTGAAACAGAATCCCTTTGAAAACTTTGCACTAACCAATGATGCTTTTTGACAAAACTATAATTAATATATACACAAGAAAGACAATAGAATGTAAAACTATACACTTGGTATTTCCCAGGCATAACTGGTTGATGAAATATCCAGAAATCAGTTTAAGGAAAAGCAATAACAAATTTCATTACTGCAAATTTTAATAAATTTAATAACAATAAATAATAATGAAAGAAGTTGGATTTGAACCTTGCACTGGCGGCTAAATAGACAAAAAATAAATCAGCAGTGGCAATTTTTACGTAAAGCATGCCATTGTTCCTTGTATTCTTATCTTTTGTTTCCTAAATGGCACCTGTAGACACCCAGAGCAGGATTATGACCACAGTGCAGGTGGGATTTGCCCTTCTTTGGGTCCCAATTTGAATTAACACCTTGTGGCTGCCATTTGCCCTGGATGAGAAGCTGCCATTGGTGTTGATGGAGGTAAATGGATTAACAGCCCAATCTTATCCATATTTTATGGTGGCAGACCTTGTAGGCCAGCAGTGCAAAAGTTGTGCTGCCATCACATGCTTTGTGGCCAGCGGTTCAAATGCCCAGATGTCCTGCAAGCAGAGTTGTACCGAAGGGTGGAACATGGGTGGCATTTGTACTGTGCAAGAAGCTTTATGGGCAAGCTTTAGAGCTTGGCACTAGGGCCAAAATTATGAAAATCATTATATGTATTATTGCAGTGATACCCAAGCATTTCAGCTCAGGACTCACTTTCAAATTTCAAAATCTATCCAGGATCCCCTGTCAAACTAAGGGCGCAATCCAGAGTAACTATGGGGAGTCCTTGCTCTGGTGTAAGAACAATTTGCTCTGGATTGCAATATGAATTTCCCATAGGTTTTCATTAGGTGGTGCAGTAACTATGGGTGCACGTAATGTCTCTTGCATGCTCCCATAGTACTCTACATAGTACTCTTACTGGGATGTGATGCCATTTTGTAAGTGCCATTGTGTTCAATGATACTTACTCTCAGGAAAGCCCAGTGTCAATTCCAAAATGGCTGATCTCACCCTCTTGTGAACCCCCCGGATCTGAGGTCATGACCCACCAAACAGGTCCCAACCCTGTCTTTGACTACCCCTACAATCCAGAGTAACTATGGGAGCACACAAGAGACAGCTTGTGCACCCATAGTTACTGCACCCCCTATTGAAAATCTATGGGAAATTCATATTGCAATCCAGAGCAAATAGTTCTTACACCAGAGCAAGGTCTCCCCATAGTTACTCTGAATTGCACCCTACTTCTGTATTATTGAAAAGGTAATTCAATGCAGCGTGCCATGAAACAATCTGAGTTATAATATTTCTATTCTATCAAAGATTGTGTCCAATTAATCAGAAAATAAAAACATGATTGTGCTATGGAACAAAAACTCATTTCCTTAGCTCAAAACTGACCAATAAAACTGATTACCGTATTTACTCAAATATATTGTGCCACTGAATATAATACACACCCTATGGTTATAATCAAAATACTGTATTTACTAAATCCTAATTAATATTGAATATAATGCACACCCTGATTTTGGAGACTAAATTTAGCTGAAAAAGGTGAGCATCATATTTGAGTAAATACATTATTCTAAGAGCCAGGAAGGATTATGAATAGTTCATGGCAGGGAGTGGACCAAGAAGGATGCTCTAAGAAGATCTTAGGGCAAAATCCAGAGTAAATATGGGGAGTCCTTGCTCCAGTGTAAGAACAACTTACTCTGAATCCAATATGAATTTCCCATAGCTTTTTACTAGGTGGTGCAGTAACTACAGGTGCACGTAAAGTCTCTTACGTGCTCCCGTAGTTACTCTGGATTTAGGGGTTAGAGTCAGTAAATAACTTATTTTTCTTTCCTGGGCCATCTGGTAATACCCCATGGCATGCACTGCATGCTCTGTCAGTGGCACCATGTGCTACAGGCTGGCAAGGGATAGGAATGTAGCCTACGTTCCCTATTATAATCCTGTTCTTGATTGCCCACTCCTGTGATTACTATTTAGGAAACGAAACTCATGCATGCAAGTGCTGATGATGTGCTTAATATAAAGTGTAGCCTGGACATTACTGAAGTCCCAAAGGCTTATAAAGGGTAATTGGAACTAATTTAGTCTCAATTTCTTCCATCCTAGATTGGAGCAATAAGCAATATACACTTCCTTTTCAGTTCATCTGGGAAATTTGGCAGTTCTTGTATCATATTCTGCTCCCTGAAATGAAAAAAAAATGGTACAGAATTGGTGTCACGGTGCCAAATCTGAAAAGTGCTTGCTCGGATTATGAGGCTGTAGCAAAATGGCATTTCTCTCCTCTAAGAAAGCCCTCTCCCCATTGTAATTTTCTGTTTAGCATGAGCCACTCTAGCCTACTACTCTTCTCTTATTTCCTCTTTCACTTGATCTTTCCCTTCATTTTCAGGTTCAGCGAGCAAGAAGAGATCATGAATGGCAGAGGCAGAGAGCAGTTGCCACCACAAGTCTGTCACCTGAGATGCCATCCTTAGCTGGCGTCATGTTGGCCCTTCTCTGAATATAGTATTTAGGATTTCCTGCTACAGGCAGGGGGTTGGATTAGATGACCCACTGGGTCTCTTCCAACTCTATGATTGTATAATTCTATGATTTTTGAATTTTAATTTTCACATCTATATACTTCCCTTCATCTAATGAACTCAGAATGGTATGTGTGGCTCCTTCCCTGTTGTCCTCACAACAATCCTTTGAGATTGGTTAGGTTGAGGCTGAGTTGAGGTCAGCCAGTGAGCTTTGTGGCTGAGAGAGGATTGGATCCGGGTCCAAAACCAACAGTCTGGATTCTTTCAAATGAAAGAAGTGCATGGAACCGTCTTCCTAACAAAAAAATGCATTCCTATAAAAAGCTCCAGATGGTGGTATGGCCTACAGTAATGCACAGAAGTCTCCAAGCTGAAATTCAATTATTCTAGCAAAATGTCAACAAGCGGTTTTACATTCTAGATCAGGGGTCTCTAAACTTTTTGGCGGGAGGGCCACATCATCTCTCTGACACTGTGGTGGGGGCCAGATATCTACATTTCAAATTTGAATAAATTTACATATAAGAATGTACTGTAGTGAATTACAAGGCTTGCCCAAGGGCTGGATAGAGGGGTTTTGCTTGGGGTCACATTGAGGCTCGCCAAAGGTTTAAAGATCCCTGTTCTAGTTGGTACTCTATCAAATAGAAACCCATTATACTGCTGTTGCTTGCAGCTTTCTGCTTTCTCTGACACCTAATGTTTGTCCAGGTATCGCCCCACAAACTTGTGACAAAAACACGGTTGAAAATTGGACCATGGTTTATGAATAATACAACTGAGCAGCAATTGGTGTAAAGTGGCAAATTCTGACAATACTCATCCCTCTTCAGTGTGGGTACCTAACTAGAAGGAGATAATTGCTTCTCTGAACTTTCCCTGCGGCAAACAATCTTGGTTCAGAACCTGTCCTTGCCAAAGTCTACCCTAGGTTCTTCACCAACCACTGGATATGGGGTAAAGGCTAGGTTCAACACCAACCACTGGATATGGGGTAAAGTAACCTGAATTGTTCTGCCCATCATGGGCTGGGTAACCACGAAAGTGGACATCCCCACGAAAGTGGACATCTCCATGAAGGTGGACATCCCCAAGAAGCCTGTGTGCTGGCTTTCAACAGTGTGCCATTGTCTTCTCTTCCATTAATAGCTGCACAAATCATAACACAAGAGGGGGAACAGGGCAGTCCCCTCTCCCCCAGCATGTACAACTGGGGCTTTTTCTTCAGAACTGGTCAGGCAGAGAGAATCCTGTGAGCGGCAGCGCAAGTAGAAGGAACTTCTGGAAAGAAGAGCAGAGGCAGGGGCAAGCTGGTGGCAAACTCAACACCAGTACTCAAGTTCAGTGGGATTTTGGCTCCATTCACACGGGATGCAACATTTCCAAACTAGAGCAGTTCAGTTTCCAAATTCCCCTCAAACTCAAATTCACTGGCATTGCTATCCAAGAGGTCAAATTTGAGCTAACAATTCCCAAGCTGCAGAAAACACTCCGAGTCACTTATGTGACTCTGCCTTCCCTGTGCACAGAGGTTTCATTAAGGTCTTGTGTATATTTGTAAAGGAATTCCTGTCAGCAGCATCTTCTGCACAGTTTTCTGGGTCAAGGAAGCTGCATGTCTGCCACTGAGCAATTTGGTCTTTAGAGTTTGTTGGTATGAAATGCAAAAGTTGGTATCATCGGTATTATTGACACATTTGGCTCAATATCAGGAAGCTGAATGAAGACATTGTGTAGCTGAAAGGAGCTCTGCAAACTCTGTTATTATTGGCGTTGTGACTTACCATCTGCCCTGGTAAATTTAACATGTTACATGCTATCCATTACTTTGTAAACAATTTGTTTCTACCTTTTTACTATATCTTCTTCCGAGCGCTATGCCCACCCTATGGCAGCGTTACTGATGCGACACTGAGCATCATCACCACGCTACGGCAGCGTTACTGATGTGACATGTGGCTTGTCATGGGTGCCTGTCGTCACATCACAACAACACAGTGAGGTAGGTAATTGTTATGCAGGCAGCTCATATAACTCATCTCTTCCAGGTGGAATCCTTCACCATGTGGTCATCATCACATCCGGCTTCAGGGAATGCCTTTAAGCTTCCAGCGGTTTTCATATCAGCCAAGCTGTAAACACTGACACATCTGGCTCTGTTCAATCGTGATAGATTTATCAGCTTTCAGGTCTCTCATCCAAGAGTTACCCCGGTTCTTTTCTCCTTAGCTTTCTTTGGCAGACTTTCACTCAAATGTAGGCCTCCTGCCTACCCTTTTCACTATATAGAGAAACCTCAACTGAATGGCAAGCAATGCAGAGACCAATCCTATCCAACTTTCCTGTTCTAAAACAGTGCTAGCAGAATATGGCTGCAATCCTAAAGACACTTTCCTGGGAGTAAGACCCATTTAACACAATGGAGCTTACTTTTGATTAGACACAGTTAGGATTGTGCTCTGAATTCCGCAATGGTGTGGAATTCCACAATCTATCAATCACATAGATCAAGATAAGGGTTTATTCCAGGGCTGGTCATATGTCCTTAATCTAAGCTATATATAGTAAACTTCAGGTATTTAGAGCCACAATATTATAGAAACATTTAAATTTTTAAATATTTTTAGTCAGCATGAACTTAACACTTATGATTTAATTCACTGACATCTCTGTTCATACCTGGTAAATAATTGTAAAGCTTGAAAATGATTTATTTGTCTTTTAGGTTAATTGTGATAAAAAACCAACATATTTCCTCAAGTTGCACAATATATGTCAAAGACTCCCAGCAGCTGTTGTCCCTGGTGAACAATCAAATCCTAATGCCGGTGGTTCTGCCAGATACAACGATGCCCAAATTGCTACCACTGTATCCAGTAGCAAAACTGGGACCCCCAATCCCCACACTTTACACACATATACACACAACCCAACTCTATACACAAACACCCTAACCCACACTCTTTTCCACAGACATAACCTAATCCAAATATATATTATTAGCTTTTATTTTGTCATGCCATACATTTTTCTTTGCTGTCTTCAGTTTTGGGGAACCTTGTTTTCTTTTTGTGATTATGACATTTAGAACACAGTCCCACCCATGTCTACTCAGATCTCAACCCCATTGTGTTCAGTGGGTCTTACTCTCAGGAAAGTGTGTTTAGGATTGCAGCCATGGTCACCCTGACCCGATCCCAAGAAAATTTAGATAGAATTGTTGCCTTAGGTTGCACTTCCGTACACTAGCTGTTCCCAAACTTACCATGGTCACGATGCCATTCCTCCTCCTGGCAATCCTGGGCAAAGCTGTCTTAGGTTGTGTGAGTTCTTGCACAATTCTCATGCAGTTTCTCAAAATTGAAGGTGGGACACCCAAGAAAGCTGGGAATATGAAGCCGCGGAGAATATCCCACAGTGCCTTTATGAGTTTGTCATAGAGCCACAAGGTGCCACAGTGCACAGTTTGGGGACATCTGCAGTACACTCTTTCTGAGAGTACAACCCATTGAGATCAGTGGGACTTCTCAGTTGACATGCATAGGATTGCTCTGTTCCCATAGCATATTGCCTCTCAGGTAACTCATAAGAAAAACATTGCCCTCAACACTAGCATATACTTGCAGGGATTTTTTCCCCTTTAATGAGCCTGATGCCTCTTCTGTGTTCAGATCCTTTAAAAAAATGTTTCAAATGCAGAACCAGGGAGTTCCTGTAGATACCAGCATGACTCCTGATGTAGGAGAAGTCCCGATGCTCTGCTTCTGTCTGCCCCTGCCTCAGCTCCACCACTGACAAAGATAAAAAGGATTTATAGAGCTGGGTGGTATTCCCGTTGTAATGACATCTCACTCCATGTCTCTGTATAGTGTCACACAGATTGATCTATGTGAACATGTTGAACATGCTGGCCAGAACATGCTGGCCAGAAGCCATAGAAATATCGTCAGAATATCTACCTTTTGTTCACTGTAATCTCAGAGGTTTCCCATTTTTATCACATAGTTTCTTCTGATCAGAGAGGGGAGAAAAGTGCTTCTAGATTCCTCTGGTTCAGAGCCAGATTCTGAAGCTGCATCTGGACAGGGAGACCAGGTAATAACTGCAAGAAAGGACAAAATGTAGGACACTCAAGAAAAATGTAAGACACGGGGAAAAAACAAAAAAACATTCAATATACTGTATTTTGCTTTCATGTGTTAATTTCAGCACTATATTACCAATTAAATTTAAAACTATTACATAAAGGCTGTGATCCTAAGCCCCACCTAGGCTAGCCCAAGACCCGGCATAAGTCCTATGCTGACCAGAGAGTGTCACAAAAGTGCAGTAAGAAACTTCTTCCTCACACGTGGGGGGGGGTGGTGGTGGTTAATTTGGCCACCCTAAATTTCTTAGGATTGCACCCATAATTTAATTACAAGAAGGCTACATGCTGCCTGCTCACAAGGAAAATGAGGATAATGAAGTGTGTTTTTTTCCAGGACGCAAGGCCAACAAAGAGGACATGTACTGGAAAACCAGGACAAATGGTCACCTTGCTCTGGATAAATAATCAAACTAGAGAGAAATTGCTGTGCATCCCTAGCAAGCATTTATAAAAAAGTAAATATATTCACAGTAGCCGTGTATACTTGGAAGCAGGATGGAATTTTCTGGCAGATATTCCCATTGATTACAAGGGGACGTGCTTCTGAGTAGACAGGCATAGGACTGGGCCTTAAGTCATTAGTTTGGTTTTGCTCCTTTTTAACGACAGTAGCAAAATCCTATTAGGCAAAACTGTTTTGACTGAAGACATTATAAAGATAGGTCTGTTTCTCTTTGAATGCTATTGGTTGAAAAACAAATATAAATGTGACTTTAAAATATGTTTGTTGCCATTTTCTGTGAAGGAAATCACAGGAACCTGAGTCACGAGTGGACCTGTTTGGAAAGAGTTTGTGAAAACTTCTATATGTTAGATAAGGTTTGGAAATGTTTTCCAGAATAAATATAGCTCCATTTGGTTTAACATATGTGCACCATTACACATGCACATCAACATGCTGTGTACAAATCTGCCCCACAATGGGGAAGGTGAAGGTGCACTTATTCCAGACCTTTGGTCATGAAGCAATGTTTGCTTGTGTTGAAACATGTAGGGGCCAAGGGTTTTACCATCTTGCCTCACAGCATCTTAACTTGATCTTTATCGAGGTAAATAGCCACACTATCAGTTGCAACAGGGAGCCAATGGAGAGGCTGAGTGGACACGTGGATTTGAGGAACACAGTTCTGGATTTACAAGAAGTTCAAAGGGTCATCTGCAATTTGATAAAAAGGATTAATGCAGCAAAGGAGACTCTGTTATAACCTAAGATTGCAAAAAATAAAAATAAATCCACAACCAACGCAATAGGCTCTGTCATTCCCCAAATGGAATTCTTTCAGATTCAAGATCTGTCAAGGACCAACTGGCATTATTTCCTATCCCTACAATCCAGAGTAACCACAGGAGCACATAAGAGACATTACGTGCGCCCGTAGGTAGGCACCATCAAGTGAAACCCTACGGGAAACTCATATTGCAATCCAGAGTATATTGTTCTTACACCAGAGCAAGGACTCCCTGTAGTTACTCTAGATTGCACCCATTGTCTCCTAGAATCTCATGCATGGATTTCCTCGTTGTCCACATATCCCAATAATAGATGAGATGAGATGATGTGGATTACAACTGGTGGGCCCCACGAGTTTGGGGGAGTATCATTCATTAGTAGGTCCATTGTGGGATGAGAGCATCCACCAGAAGCATGGTGTGCCATTCCAGTTTTAAACATGCACACCCACGCAAGACAAAAAAACTGATGGGAGTTGCGGCAGTTCTGCAGAGTTCTGTGGCAGTTTAGTTTGTGTACTAAGGAAATCCTACCTAAACAGCCCAATCTGACTTAAATATTCCCAAGCTAACTCAGCAGCGCTTGCATGAACTACACTGCATCTTGCAGGATAGTTCTGTAGATTAAAAGGAGATATTTGTCCCCCTACCCTAATCCCCACCCTGAGGAATGGGTCAACTTGGACATAAACTAGCTATGTAGTTGATCCATAAGTGTTGATCTAAATGTGCCACCTATGAGCAGGCAAGAGAAGCCAATGCCAAATGGTTCCTAATGTTTTTAACCTGCTTCCTTGACTTTTCTGGCCATTGGCTGCACTCACAGTTAGGGCTACAATCCTATACATTGTATAGGGCAAAGGGTTTTTTTTGTGAGGATTCTGCTCCTTCATTGGATAGTTCCCACAACTTCCCAGGGAGAGAAGGATCAGTTTGGGAACCATTGCACTATACTGTTTCTAGGTGTGTAGCATGTGGTCAGTGATGTCCCAGAGGAAAGCATAATGCCCCTTGATGTCACAGAAAATTAGTGTTCTGACACTATATATGAACAGGGTTGCCATATGTCCTGAAAAACCAGGACTGTCTGGGGTTTGGGGGATTGTGTTCACATACTGGCAAGTTTGACAGAGGGTCCTGTCCCAGTTTTATGGAAGAGAATTATGGCAACCTTACAGGATGACCAGATGTCTGAGCCTGAAAAGGACAAAGTCTTGGATTCCTCTCAGCTTGTCCTTCTGGCACTTTTGCCTACTCCCGAGTAAAGCTGTGATATTGGGCACTTTACTTTCTCACAGAGCTCAACACATATTTTTTATTTTTAGGTTTGGGGCCATAACGTTTGATAGGAAATTGGATTCTGCTCTTCAGTTCAAATCCAGCGACATATAACATGATGGGGTACTGCACACCATTGCAAAGTTCCAAAATGAAGCCAAAATGGAGTACAATGAAGCCCTTTTGGGGGACACCCGGACAGAAGGCTAAAAAAGAGGACAAAGTTGGGAAAATCCGGTCATATGGTCACGCCGCAACCCTAAATAAGAATACACCCAAATAATCACAATATATCCACTAAAAATGCACCTGGTTATGATTTGAAGACAGTAAGGTGCATTACTCATGACAGGTAGTCCAACAATCTCAAGAGCTGTTAAGAAACTGCAGATTCTTGTGCACAATTATTATCTCTATTCTTTGTTTATGTCATCAGAGACAGGACTGCTATATAGTCAAGACAATTCTTCAGGGGGTTTCTGGTATGTTAGTACGGAGAGGTCACTGACTGACATTATTGGTAGCGATTAGAAGGGGAATGAGAAGCAGTCAGTCTGTCACGCTATCCGCCAGCTATATTTATGTTGCAGAGCCAGTCTTGCAACTTCTCCAAGGACAGGCAGGAGTTGGCTCAGGGGTGCCAATTTGTTGACAAAGCATCTGACGGTAATTTACCTGGATGAAGGCACTGGGACATCTGCATACCCTCACCCAAAAGGATAGACCAGGGAAGCCGGAAAACTCTTGCAACACTTTTCTTTGTAAATATACGTATTGAAAATATAATCCCATTCATTGCTGTTTGCAAGCCATTGTTTTCATTTATACGGCCCAAATAACATCATTCAAATGGCTGGAATAATAAAATTTTCTATTTTCAAATATGGATGAACTGACCTCTTAAAGAGGTATTTTACTGTCAGCTGGTTAGTCCTAAGAAAATCCTGTGGAATGAAATCCTCTCTCTCTCTCTCTCTCTCTCTCTCTCTCTCTCTGTGTGTGTGTGTGTGTGTGTGTGTGTGTGTTGTGGGAGTGCAATCCTAACCTAGACTGGCACAACTCATCCATCTTCCTTTACCCATGGTGATGTAAGGAGACAAGTGCATGTTTGTGCACCTGCCTAAGCTGTCCACAGGAGTGGCTCAGAAGTGACTTATAGCACTTTTGTGACACCTTCAGGTCAGCACAGGACTTATGCTGGGGCTTAGGTCAGCCTGTCTGTCTGTCTGTCTGTCTGTCTGTCTAATCCAGGGGTGTCCAAACCCTTGGTCAGCCTCCATGTGGCTTCAGCCACCCCTCTCCACCTCCTTCTGGCTCTCAGGCCAGCCCTGAAATCCTTCAGAGGCAAGAGAAGCTCTGCTCAGCATGTCCTCCAGAGGTGTTGAAATGCTCCAGAAGGTAATTCTAGTTTTTGTGAAACTTGTTAGTGCTTTTCCAATATCTTCGGATTGGCCATCCAGAGGCCTTCTGGAGAACCAGAACTTCAATTATCAGTGGGTTTCCGTAGCCATATTTTTGGAAATGAACTCCCATGGATAACAAGATCCAACACTACACTCATTCTTGTTTAGGATCCTCCCTACGATCCTAACTAGGAAGAATTGCTGCAATCCACATGTAGCATCATATATTCTGAGTTCATCAGGTGAAAGTTTTCTTCTATGAAGAAGAAAAGCCATGTAGCCCAAATTACAAATTAGATTTAAAAATTATATGAAGTTGAAAAATATTGAAGGTATGTTAATGAAGATATAAAATACTATCAGACCTCCAACAAGGGTTTGGTCAAAAATATTCTGTTTCTTCCCTATTGCTCCCCCCCCTCCCAAGGTGGACCATTGGCCCAAATCACTCAGGCCATATTGAGTTGCTCTGAGCTCAGTCTCTGAGTACAGCTCCATCATCATGGAGATTTTCTCCAGTTTTCAAGCCTTATCACATCACTAGACTTCACCTCAGAAATCTCAAAGGTTTCGATGCAAACCTAACTGGCAAACCTAACTGGCAAACCAGATGCAATCTGGCAAACCTAACTCCAGCATGCTCTAATATTAAAATAATATAAGGAGCTACCAGTTGTTCACTATGGAATTGTTGAACATGGGTAACCACAAGCAATTTTATAGAAATGAAATGTCCCTTTTAATTTGGAAGGATATCAAAATCAAAATAACAGAAGCGAATAGGTTTTCAAAGCTCACGTTTTCTCCTGCAGTGCCTGGAAGACTAAATATAAACCTCAGATATTTTGAACCTTGTAAATGTTAAATATTTTTCTGCAGTTGATTGAAATAAAAACATCAGAACTGTTGTGTCTAAACAGAAATCTAGACTGAGCAGATTATAAACTTCCATTGGGTATTAATGCGAGCTGTGGGATGTTTGCAATGAAAATCCAGGTCTGATTTAAGGAAATGGTAATAAGACGAACCTGCATCTCTTCACATTGCAATCATGTATTAAATGCTTCCCCTGCCCTTTTGATGAAATGTATTTTGGAAGGCTTGAAAATATTGTTTTCTAAAATGTATTGCTTGTGTTTTGCTTGCACAAGCATTTCAGGTATTGGTATATATGACCTCTAGTCCTCTTTGTCCATATGTCCTCTTTTGTGACCGTACGTCACATATGTTTGTGACCTCTTTGTTACCATATGTCCCCTTTTTCCAGGACATTGTCCCCTTTTTTAGCCTTGTGTCCTAGAAAAAGTCTTAATTGTCCTCCTTTTTCTTGTAAGCAGACAGTATGAAGCATAAATTATTGTATATGATATAAATTATAAGTATCAGTTTTAAATAGTAAACCATATACTAAGGCTTTCATAAGGTCATCAATCTGTTTTAGTCCACAGGAAAACCTGTACAAGGTAATTCTTAGATATTATATGACATCTGCCTGGAAGACGTCTTAGATCTTATACGTCTTAGATATTATATGACGTCTGCCAGGCTACATGGAATTTTTCATACCAGCAGATGTGTATGCTTAAACCTCTTTTATCTATGTGGTTCAATAATGAGACCAATGCCTGTTTGGAAAAAGATTTTGGATGGCGTCTGTCCAAGGTGTCCATATGTCCTCTCTTTCCTGTACAGGTCCTCTTTTTGCCTTGAAAAAAACACTTCATTGTCTTCCTCTTCCCCATAAGCAGGCAGCACACAGCATTCTTCTAATTAATAATTTATGTGTAATAAACTAGCACAACTGACCTCAGTTGACCTGTCATTGTGTGACCTGTCATTGTGTGAGTAAAATTTAAAGATGTTTGTGGTAACATGCATAGCTGGAGGGCACAGGGCACCAGTGGGCACATCGAACCAGTGAGCAGCAAACCAGTGAGCACTGGACAGTGGACACCAGGCAGCATACACTCATGGTCACCAGATGCTATGGTGTGCACTAGTGGGCATCAGGCACTGCTAGGCAGCAGATACCAGCGAGCATTACCAGGCACCACTGGGCAAAAACAGACACCACCAAGCAGTGGGCAGCGGGCAGCACTGGGCAGCGGGGCAGCAATGGGCAGTGGGCACTGGGCAGCATCAACAGCAGGTACAACTGGGGACCACTTTTGGGGAGAGGGCACCCTCGGTAGCAGTGGGCACCAGCAGGCATCAGGCAGCATCAGGCACCGCTGGGCACCACCAGGCACCACTGGGCACCAGCATCCCTACTGGGAACAGCTGAATACTGGGCATCACTGCTGGGCAACAGCCACCAACCAGCACAGGGAACCAGGCAGTGGGTACTATTGAGCAGTGGGCACCACCTGCCACCAGGCATGACCAAGAACCAAACTGGTTCTTAGAGGGTTTTCCATCACAGAAGAAATGTGCTCCCCAAATTTCATGCTTCTAGGTCTAGGGATTGGGACTGATTGTTGGTGAGGTAAGTATAGGGATGAAAACATGTGCCCCTTTAAACCCCTTTCCTGTTTAGTGGGTCCTTAGTGGGTGCCTACATCATGGAAGGAATATCTTCACCAAACTTCATGCATCTAGGTTCAGTGGTTTTGTCTGGGTGTTGATGAGTCTGTGAGTTAGTGAGTGAATCAGTGAGTGTGCAGTACTGATGTACGCCAGAGTGAATGGCCTAGCTAAAAAGGTCTAAATAGGCCACATTGTAAGCTGATAGGCCATATCCACAGGGCTTGGAAGCCTGTAGGCTGGCCTAACTGCTGCTAAGATCCAAGTGGCACCTGAGGGCTAGAACAAGGAACAGCTGTGGTGCCTGCCATATAAGGAAGCCCAGCTGGCAACCAGTAATAGCTGCTGCATCATACACTGCATCCTACCTGTAGTGTAGGAATGGCTACTGGAGAATGGGCTGTGTGAGTTCTTCCTTATCCTGAGGTGGGCTGTTGGAGTTGTGCAGTATCCTGAGGTTGAGAGGCAGGAGTGTTGTTTAGGCCGACCTAGGACTTTGAATTATAACATTTTTTTTTTGGCTTATCATGGACCCCTATCACAGGTGGGCAGAGACGGGTTCACTCTGGATCACCAGTGCTGGTTGTCAGTTTCCCCCTGCCGCTACCGATCCAGTAGCAAGGGGGGAGCAGATAACCGGGTGGACTGGTTCTGAGCACAACTAAAGGGGGCAGCCGGGCACTTTTGAATTTGCTGCTCCAAGCGGCAGCCCGGCGAGGCGCCCCACAAGCCCCAGCGCCGGAGCGTCTTTCCTCTGGCTGCTGGAGCAGCAGCTGGCCGGAGAAGCATGCAGTCTCCCCAGCCCCTTTTTCAGTGGGTCTTACTCCCAGGAAAGTGTGGTCAGAGCTGCAGCCTCGGCTAGGCAGGTCTACTCAGAAGTAGGACCCATTACAGTCAGTGGGTCTTACTCCCAGGAAACTGTCTTTAGGACTCCTGCCTCCTTTCCAGGTTAGATTTTTTAGACTGGTGACTACAGTCCTAACCATGTCTACTCAAAAGTTGGCCCTATTGTGCTCAATGGGTCTTACTCCCAGGAAACTGTCTTTAGGACTCCTGCCTCCTTTCCAGGTTAGATCCTCTTTTTTAGACTGGTGACTACAATCCTAAGCATGTCTACTCAAAAGTAAGCCCCACTGTGTTCAATGGGACCTACTCCCAGGAAAGTGTGGTTAGGGTTGCTGGGGGGACACTAACAAAAACTTAGATTTTAAAAAAATAATAATTTTTTTAAACTTTTAGATTTAAAAAAAATTTCCCCTTTAAATTCTCCCTGGCCCCGTCCCCTGACCCTGGCCCCACCACCAGTAATGGGCTCCAGCAGGTTCGCACCTACTCTATAGAACCGGTTGTTAACAAGAGATAGGACATATAAAGTTTAAAAAGTGCCATTTAAAAGTGGCTGCCAGATGGGCAGAGAACCGGTTCTTAATTTCTTTAAAGCCCATCACTGCCCATCACCTGACCCAGCCTGGCCCTGCCCACTTCCGGGGAACCGGTTGTTGGGCCAGGCTGGGCCCACCACTGACTATGAGTCTACTCAGATTTGCACCTGCTCCTGAGGTGGCCTAAGTCAGTGGGGCTGGGAGGGGGCATGTGTGCCCTGGAAACAGTGTCTGGATAACTGCACCATTCTAGGCCATGCCCCTGCTGTGGTGTCTTGGATAATACTAGGCATGCGCAGGTCCATCAGTCTTGCACCAGTCTAAGTGGCTTACACTGTCCTTTTTTATGGTTATGACATTTGGTCACCCTGACAGTCTGTTTGATAACCAATGTTAATCTCAGTTTGGAACCTTGTTTAATGGTATTCTTGCTATAACCCTATATGCACTTGGAAACAACACCAAGGGAATGCCATCCATTCACAATCTTGATTGATTGACTGGTTAATTGAATATTTTTCCCACCTCTATCCCACAGTTTCAGGCCCTCAAGACAACAGCATACAGTAAGCAGATTGAAACAATTCATGGCATCATTCCAAAGGTGTCAAACTATGACGAGTTAACCAGGATGAGGAATTGGAGAACAACTTTAGTGAGGTGACGGTACATAACTCCATGCCAGAGCCCATCCTCAGTTTGTAACATGGTTCAAGAACTTATTTACAGCTGTTATGTCTCTCTGGTTGCTTTGAAAAAGATACATATAAACACTACCCAAAATCTTTCCATCAGTCTCTTTCCTTGAACAGTGCCGGTATTTATTTAAAGGTAGTTTCCTCTTGGCAGCATCTCACATTTCTTTAGTAAACACCGTAATGCTTATCTATTATTCCTCTGAAGCTGAATGAGCTCTTTCCAAAGAACGAGTGGTCGGTCCACCAGTCTGATCCTGTTTTCTTAACATACCTTCAGGGATGATTCACATGACTGTCTCTTTTCACCCCAAGGTGACTTACAAATCCAGTGTGTGTATGCAGCTGCTCGATATCCAGGCATGACGCAAGGCTTGTGATGCAAAAATGCTCAGAGGAACTGAAGAAACAAGGAAAACACACTCTAGTCTCATAAACTTTTGAAGACCATCACTTAACCAATATGACGAACAGCCTTCTGGGTAAGCATTTTAAGATATGTTACCCTGTGAGTTATGACCTGGAAGACATATAAAGCATTAATTGCTGCACTGTATATGATGCCAGATTGACCTTGAAACAGCAGGGGAAAAGAAGGAATAAGTAGCCATATATTCAAGCATATTTTCAAACAATCAGAAATGTCACAGTTAGCAGGAAACTATTATCATAAATGGCTTACTTTTCTACATACAAAATAATGCACTGTCTTAAATGCATTTTAGATGCAGGCAGTTCTGAGGAAGAGGATTTGCTGCTATAGGCACAAAATGGACTAGATGACTTATTCTGGCCACAGTCTAGCACCTAATTAGGCCTTACCTAGGGCCTGGCATAAATCCTGTGCTGACCTGGGGGTGCCACAAAAGTACAGTAAGATACTCCTGCACAACTCCTGGAGGAGAGTTAGGCCAGTGTACAGACATGTACTTGCCTCCCTACATTACCACAGGAACAGGTAGACTGATGAGTTAAGCCGGCCTAGGTTAGGATTGCACCCTAAGTCCCTTCCAATGTTTATGATTCTATTATTCAACAAGAGGTATGATCTGCTGCAATCCTAAAGACACTTTCCTGGGAGTAAGACTCATTGTACACAGTGGAGCTTACATTTGAGTTGACATGGTTAGGATTGTTATTCTAAAGTCATTGTTTAGAATGTGAAATGTGGTTCAGTGGTAGACCCCAATTCTAAACATATCATGAAGAATATAGAGCATTTTTTAACAACCAGAAAAAGTTCACTAAAAGTTTTATATGGCAAATGAAATGGTAAAAGGAAAAATACCTCCTAGTCCCAAATAAGCTCTGAACATGTTGCTTATGTTGCTGCCCCAAATGGCTCTGATGCTAAGGGGGAGGGATAACTTATATGGAGAGTTGTGGAGCATGCCATACTTACCACTGTGCCCTCCATCTAGCTCCGCGTCTGAGTTAGAAATATATTAGGTTTGATTTTTTTCCCCTCTGATCATCTTTGTGTCTGTGTATGTCCTTTTACTATTTAGGTTATCTGCATGTAGTGTGCATTTATTTTTAGCACTTGTAATGGTATGCTTACTTACAGAATAACAGCCCTGCCTCCTCTATAAGGTGAATGACTCACATTCATTAAAATGAATCTTGATACATTTGGCTACTCACATAAAACTGAAATGCATAATGAGGGGGAGTTAGAGGACACAGAATTCATTAATCCATGGAGGTGGCCTTGATGCCAAGTTGAGACAGGCATATATTTTTCTCATATGTGGAGTAATTCTTTAAAGAGCTTAGAATTTCTGAATCCTGAGGTTTTAATATGGGTGTGTCTCCTGACTCATTGGTTATAAAAAGTGATCTGTGGGCCTAAACAAAGAGATTTTAGGAGAGAAAAAATATATACAGCCTATCCATTCTATTATAATCATATTAATATTAGGACAAAACTATTCCATCTTAGAAAGACTGACTTTGCTTCACTAACACAGGGCGCAAAGGTTGAGAGCAGTTTTGTCAAATCCAAACCTTGTCTGCTCAGTTTTAGGTCACCTTCAGAAGTAACCTGAGTAGACCTATTGGGGATGCAGTATCCCTACAATGGCAGGGTGTCTTCCCTTCCCTGCAATAGGACAGTAGCAGTCCCAATACTTGTGCTGGATTGCACAAGTTAGGATTGTACTGATGTGCCCTAGTTATATCTATATTGGACTGTTGCAATGCTCTCTATATGGGGCTGCTTTCTTCAAAAGTTTCTTCATTTCTTCAAAACAAGAAGTCTTTCTGTTAGAATTGTATTGCGAAGTGGCCCACAGTATAGGTGTCCTGTTCTGGAACCTCCAGTGGATTAAAAAAAATCAGTGTATAAAGAAATCAGTGGAAAAATAGATTTAAAGATCCACTTCCAGGTTTCTTGCTCCTCTATTGTGTCTCACGGAATAAAGTGGTGATTCAATATCTGTAGGAGTTTGATTCTGGTACTGAAAAAAGAATGATTGTTTGCATGACTACCTATCTACAACAGTAGAAAAGCAGTTTTTTAAACTGTGATTGGCAACAGCCATTCATGTTGAGTCAAATCCATTCATCCTAGGCCTAGGATGTTCAGGGTGACCATTTAGAATGGAGGAAAAAGTGCCTCTACCATTAACCATTGCATAGAGGAGAGAATTTAGGCAGGTTTAGCTCATCATAGAAGGATTTAATTAAAAAGCAGCAGCTGGAATTTAGTCAGGTTTAGCGCATCATTTAAAAAGCTGCTGCTGCCTAAATTCCCCCTTCTATGAATGCTTCTGTTCCCTCTTCTGTCCTCCATTCTTTTATGGTCACCCTGAGGATGTTGATATTTTATAAGCCAGTTTAGCAAGAAGATTTCTTATATTTTCCAGTAGCTCTGACAATATGTTAGGCTTGGTTTATTTTTAGTGTGAAAATAAGTAATAATTTGCATGTTAATAGCACTTTTTCAGGCAACAGTTTCAAGAAGACATGCTACAAATGTTAATTGACTAAGCTGCACAGTCCCTATCTAGGAAAAAAAGGGTTGACACAAGCTAAACCGGGCCCTTGTAGAACAGCTCTTAGTTTTTTAGCTTTTCTCATCACCTTCATTTCTAAATTTGTACTGTGTTATACAAAGTGACACAAGTCATTAACATAGTTGGTATAACAGAAGTCACTGACAAGAAAGTTGATATAAGAGATGAAGAGGGGAACTGCTTATGATCCTTGAGAAATTCAAACACACCCACTCATCCATTCACACTTTAACAACATACTACATATTAATTTTTTTATAAAAAATTTCTATCCTGATTTTCTAACCTGATGGGCTACTCAAAGTGACTAACAGGAGATATTACATTACATGGCATTACAAGAAAAAGTGTAGGGGCATATTTGCTTATATGATTTGGCATTCATGTCTCCTGGGTTGTTTAGCCCTACAATCCAGAGTAACTACAGGAGCACGTATTACATTACGTGCACCCATGGTTATAGCACCACCTAGTGAAAACCTATGGAAAATTCATATTGCAACCCTGAGCCAATTGTTCTTACATCGGAGCAAGGACTGCCTGTAGTTACTCTGGATTGCGCCCTTAGTTTCAAAGATACTTCACGTGTATGAAATATTGTGAGTAGACCTTACAGAAGGAATACAAGAAACAGTGAAAGAATGGTAAATTTGGATCAAATTTGGCATGTTCAAATTTAAAATGCTTAGATATGTTTCATGATAAACCAACTGTCAGAGTAATTTACTACAAAAGGACAAGCCTGTTTTAAGTGAGTAGATTTTTTGAGCAGTCATCTACACAATCTTGATAGTAAGTGTTTCTGGAGAACCACTCATATGACATGATAATCTTTGTGAGGGGGCTGATACTCAGGCTTACAAGCTTTGGAGAAAATGGAGTGGTAAACTCCACAAGTAGTGACTATGCAGAGAAAATATATATGGTAGGTCTTTCTCTTTACCTGGGATGCTATTTTGCTGGCTAGTAGAAGTAATACACCTTCCCAACTTTCACATTGGCATCCATCAGTCTTGAAAGACTATGGTATCATGCTCGACGTTGCATGTGAAGCATGAAGGCCTTGGTAGATTGATATGGAGGGTAGACTGTTACCCAAGCAGCAAATCCCCCCTCTCCACGTCACTGAAATTCTCTTTTTTAAATTGGTAACACATTAAACATAAAAATAGAACAAGTGGGAAGATTCTGAGTTACCAGAGTTTAGAATCTCTAATACGAGTTCCTCCATATATACTAATTTGTAGTTCCTCCATATGCCTCAATCCCAGAGTGACCTGGTGTCAGAACCACAAAAAAGTCCCAAAAATGTAGGACATGACAAACCAAAATTTAAAACAAACATATATCTTGCTTTCATGTGGTTAATTTAAACACCCTATTACTTATTATTACATTTAAATAATTACATACAATTAATTATTTACAAAAAGCTACTTGCTGCCTGCTCACAAGGAAAAGGAGGACAATGAAGATTTTTATCCAATAAACAAGGCTTAAAAAGAGTATATGTCCTGGAAAAAAGAGGATATATGGTCAGTCTGCTCATTCCACCTAACTTGGTTTGATGAGAAGACTTCAGAGTGCTGTGCTTTCCAACAGTCTGCTTGTGCCATTCCTGTATCACTTCACCAGGGGACCACTCCTGAGGACCACACAAGGAGATCACTCCTGGGGTGGTGTGGTAGAGCTTGCTGAGCTTATGGTACATTGTGTCTTAACTGTTGTTCTCAAGATAAGATGGGTGCACTGATTAGGCCTAGTTACCTTCACTCCATCTGTAGCTAGAATAATGGTTAACAGGCCACCTGCATCTTGGTCACAGTAGAAGACTCTCCCATGATAGCAATATGTGAAGGTGTAATAGAATGGATAAGTTTACTTTCTGAACTAGACCAAGGTTCAGAACCATTTGGCTTCTTTCCAGTCTTTGGGAAAAGCAAGTTAGATCACACCAGAATTAATCAAGAGGCCAGCATCATCAATCTCATGCAACTGCTTTATCTTACTGAAAATCTGACACCCGTTCTTGCTGCCAACTCCATTTCCTTGCAGTTTATATTTTAGCATCCAGACAGTTGAATCTGGCCATGCATCAAGGCCCAAAATAGATATAATTGAAGCCATGAGGTATCACGAAATAGCCACAAGAGATGTTACATCATCCATAAGTCATAGAGTTACTTTTGCGGCTTGGTCGTGTGACATGAATGTCTATGTTCAGGGTTAGAATCCTTAACATGTCTACTCAAAAGTAAGCTCCATTGTGTTCAATGGGCCTTACTCCCATGAAAGTGTTATAGGATTGCAGTTTTAGTCTTTTCGTAAAGGTGATAAAAGTCATAGAATTTCAAGGAGCTTTCAGGAATTTCAAGCATGCTTTTTTCTAATTCCTAAAGAATTCTAGTTCTTGCACCTGCTACTACTGTGAATGAGCATATCTCTGAATTCTCTGAGATGGTAGAAAACTGGTGTTTTCTTAGGATTTCATTGGGAAAAAATATTTGTACAGGGCTGTGTAGAAATAATGCACATGAATCAGAATGTGATCATGTGTGGACAGGCGGTGTGTTTAACAGTGTCCATATTTTAGGGTTGCCACAGCTAGCAAGCCTATGTGTATCTAATCAGAAGTACATCCCATTGTGTTAAACGGGGCTTATTCCCAGGAAAGTGTTTCTAGGATTCCTATGCAAGAGCTTCAAGGGAACATTATCAGCAAGAGAAGTTCAGAAACCAGCACCAACACCAATTCCAACTATGGCAGATTCATAAGGCATGCTTGTCAGTTGAGGAGTATAATCTGTCAAGAGATGTCTTGCATGTGTTTATGCAGATTAAAGGATTTATCACAATCACATCATGTCAAAACCATGCTATTCTTTGGTGTTATGTCACATATTCAACAGAGAACCTGTGGTCATCATAGAGTCATCCTAGCCATGAGGCCATCTGAGACCAACATCAAATGAATAGTGGGCTCTCTAAGGTTTCTTGGCTCTCTCTAAGAGCACTATCCTAACCATGTCTACTCAAAAGTAAGCCCCATTGTGTTCAATATGTCTTACTCCCAGGAAAATGTCTTTAGGATTGCAGCCTAAGACTCTCTACCCACCTTTTTGACTTTCTTCCCTCTGCTCTTCCTTTTCTTGTTTCCTGAATTCAAATGGGAAGAGGGGAGTGAAACAGAAGAGAAAAGTGGAAGAGAGTGGTGGGAGAGAAATGGAGATCTTCTAGCTCAGGGGTATCCAACTCACTTCATATTGTGGACCAAGATTCTCAGCATCCCCTTAGGTCTGGAAGTGACACCATTAAGCAGGAATTGACATAATTAAGCAGATGATGTATAGAAATAAGCACTTTGTTCTCACACAGAAATTCATGAGCTGCCAAAGGCAGAAGAGAAAATGTATATATCTTGTTAATAATTTCAAGATGTCATAACTGGGGAGGGGGAGATAAATTGCTTCCAGGAGCTGCATCTGGTCTGCAGGTTTTATGTTTGACACCCCTGTTCTAGAGTCCTTTCTTCTTCACTTTGTTCCTCTTCAAATCCATGCAGAAGGTGGAGATACAGATTAGGCTGATATGGAGGAAGGTAAAGGTGTCTCCCCTCAGGTTGCCCACTACACTAAGTGCAGATCTCATCCCCATTATAAGGCTAGAGGGTGACGTAACTGTGTGGACTCATAAATGCTATGAATTTTGCCCCAAATGTATCTTTCACGTACTACCTATTTTTATAACACCCAGACCTGTCCAGTTTGAAATAACAATTTTTAGAAGTGCCAGCATTCATTAAATCAAAATCCTGTTGTTGTATAACCATGTGTAGCTTTCTGAATGTAAAGTTGTTGATTAAAAAAAACTAGTTAACACTTCTTCAAGTTAGTAGAAAGCTAGCAGCAACTATGACAGCAGTGTTGTTCCCCACCTGTCAAACTGGCAGAGATGCTGTATTTTGCATTGCTTCCTTAAAGAACATCACAAAGTGAAAAAGAAACCCAAAATTAAAGAGGAATACATATAGACACAAATAACTAAGATTCAAATCCAAGGCAAAAATGTATGTTGAAACACCACAAAATTATCTCTGTCTTATATAGGTTACACATTTTTGCCATCCAATTCCAAATTATGAGTTCAGAATGTATAAGAATATGGTGAAAAGATGTATAGAACAATAAAGTTAAGGCTATCTGTGCAGTGATGACTTCTCAGTCCAAAACTTTACCAAACTCCCATGTTGGACAGGAATATAAACAAGAGAAATCTACAGGGAATCTACTGTAAACTCCTTGAAAAATCCTCAAGTATGATTCCTATAGAATCATCCAGTAACATTCACTCACATCTCAGGACATCTTGTAAACATGTTATAATCAATACTACTGCAATCTTCTGGAAGAACTAATAAGGCCAACAAGAGGCAACTATTCCTGTCAATTTCTGGAGATAGAACATTTATCAATATATCTTCAGGTAGGGTGACCATATATTCAAAAGAGGACGAGAGACCCCAAAATATAGAAATGTAAAAAACAAGAGTCCCAAAACACAAGAAAAATGTAGATGAAAAAATAAAAGCTAAAAACCCTTATATATTCATTGTATGTATGTATGTATGTATGTATGTATGTATGTATGTATTACTTGCAAGTGGTTAAACACTATACAGTATTACTTATTAAATTTAATTCTATTCAATATAACTTTATCATAAAATTTATTAGTTACAAGAAGCTACGTGCTGCTTGCTCACAAGGAAACAAGCCTGCTTTCACATGATACAAGGTTAAAAAAACAATACAGTATATGTCCTGGACAAAGAGGACACATGGTCACCCTCTTCTCAGGACCATAGCCAGGTCAAAAGCTGGAGCAGCCTACAAATCCAGAGGCATCTAAGTGCAATCAAATTTTCCAAGTTCCCACCCGCCCCACTCTAATTATTGTCTTTTTATATAGAATTCTTAATAAACTACTTTTAACAACCACAAAGGAGCTCATAAAGTCCCCTGCTAACTGGACACTTCTTCAAGTGGCACTCTTATATTTAGCAAGGTAAAAGGGCAAAACTGTCCCTTTTCATCCCAGCACATTATGTTGGGTGCAATCCAAACCAACTTTCCAACACCAAGGTAAGGACAATGTAATTCTAAGGTATGGGAACAAATACTGCCTTGTGTCCTCTGTGACTGTCCCTCAACTGCAGAGTGCAGCAGACACACCACTGGCATTGCTATGGCACTACCAGAGAGTTCATTAGGATTGCATCCTTTGTCTGTAAACTGCTTGTAAACTTTTTTTTTTGTCGAAAAGTGTTCACAAAGCTAAAGAAATAGTAAGAGAAACTAACAGAAAAAGGATAGACGCCAGCAGCAGCCACTGAAAATGACGGGATAAAGTTCTAGTTGTTAAATGTAAGAGACCCATGACTTTGCTTCTTTTTCCAAATAAAAACGGACATGGGCTATAATAGATTAGAACAGTTTTCCACAGAACATATGCTTGGAAAAGGATTCCCCCACTCTCTTAAAAATGGAATCTTAAGAGTTATTAACACAGCCAAGGTTTTTTTCTAGAATTAATATTTCTGTTTTCTAAATTCACTGTGAGTTTAAATAAAAAAGCTTCAATGGGAAATGGTGATAAAGGATCTCAAACCACTTTCTGGGAGAAGGAAGTGTGGTGCAATTTAACTTCATGTTTTAGTGCTTCTGCAGTGACAGTTTATTAATCCCATCGCTCATTGGTTTGCTCAGGAATATGCCTGCAGTCAGCACTGTCAAAGTCACATTGGCTGAATGTCAGGGACTGAACAGCATGTCTAGAATAGACACACAGGTATGAAGCACATGACAATATTGCTGAGCAGCATCATAAAGTATGCCAACTTTATGGAGGATATGGATGGGCAAGTGTGAATAAGCGGGATTGAAAGATTTTTCAGATCATGTACAGTACATCTAACAAGACCTGGAGGAGGATGAAACTGAAGGGCCATTCGCATTACGTTATACACACATAGGTATAAAATGTACATGTTTCAGTGTGAATACACTGAAAGAGTGAAGCCAGGACTGGAGCCCTCAAAAGTGGAGTTTGGCAAAAATGTTCTTTTATGTACATTGATCATACTGTGTGAGCAACCATATGGTACTCCCAATATTGTACTTTATACTCTATTGTACAAAGTTTTTGTACAATATTGTTTTGTACAAATAGGGTTTTGTACAATAGGGGTTTTGGTACAATTTTTGTACCCTATTGTACTCCCAGTGGCATCAAAGTACACCAGGATTCTCTCCCTGTTCCTCCTCCATTATCCTCCTGAGACTTTTGCCAGCAAAATGGCTGGCATTGAAACTTAGGCTGCAATCCTAAAGACGCTTTCTTGGGAGTAAGACCCACTGAACACAAAGGGGCTTACTTTTGAGTAGACATGGTTAGGATTGTGCTCTTGCTCCAAGGTAAGGAAACAAATGTTCCCTTGTCTTGAGAAGGTTTCCGAGACTACCTCCTTCCACAAGATGAAGCGTGCTTTATATTAGTGCAATTTCATCAGCAGAGAGTTAAAGATTGGACTGCTGGTCACCATTTTTACGTAGTGCCAGAACAGAGGAGATTCTTATGTGGGTTGTGTGTGCTACCACTGGGTAGTAACCTGGTTAATGTAGCTATGGAGGCTGGCACAGTGCCTAGGGAATGGCTATTAATACCCAGATGGAAAGATATAAATAAAGGGATGACCCCTCATTGTGCACTCTTATGTTCAGCCCAGGGTGACCATACAGAATTGAGAACAGAGTGCCTTTAGCTTTAACCATAGAAGAGGGAATTGGATAGAAGAGGGAATTGCATAGAAGAGGGAATTGATGCAGGTGCTGCTTTTTAAACCCTACTATGATGAACTAAACCTGCCTCAATTTCCTCTTCTATGCCATGGTTAAAGGTAGAGGCACTCTGTTCTCCATTCTATATGGACACCCTGGGTCAGCTACAGCTGGCCTTCTCCTTCCAAGCTATGCTTTCCAGCAAATGAGAGATGGGGATCCTGGAGAGTTGCATGTCAATGGCATTGAACGCACTCTGTTGAAAGCAACTGTTAAAACGTGGTGCATCTACATTCAGTGGTAGATGCCTCCAGTCTCCTCCTTCCTGCCCTCCTCCCAAGGACAGGGAGTGGGTGAAACTGGATGGGGAGGACCAGGGGGCAACAAGGTATCCAGTAGACACATTTTTTGAGTCCCCTCACTCTTTCTTTCCTTGGACCAGCTAAAGAGCTGGCACAGATAGTTTGGGGAATAGGTTTAGTCTGTTAGGTTCTTTTAGTTCCATGAGACTGACTTCTGAGTAGATATGCATGGAATTGTTTTATGAGTATACTAGATTTTAGAAAAGCCCACACAAATACCTTTTATATCCTTTCTTCTAATTTCAATAAGCTACATTAATAGACAGTGCTGTGTGGCAGTAAATGCTCCCTGTCAGATAACGCTAATCTGTCCTCTGAGGGGGTCTTGTTTTTAATCAAGTTTTTACTGCTGCTAAGCACTGAGTTATAATTTGTGCACTTAAATGGGAATTAGAAAAATCTCACAGCAAAGGTCATAGGATTTTGAGCAGAGGTGATAGGATTACAATATCCCCTACATGGTGCAAACTGAATATATGTTATACTTGAGCAGTTGCATTTTTGTATATCAAAATTTTTGACAGAAATGTAACAAACTGAATATACAGCAATCCCACAAGGAGATTTAATACTGACGCTTCTATTGCTTGGATCCATATTTTATATTTGCACTTCATTCTGTTGTGCATTTTAAAGCATGGAAGCCCAAAAGAGAATATTATCCTTTCTTTCCATTTGTGTTCACTATCATTCTTGTTGTAAGGAAGCCCAGAAATTAGTCCACATTGGTCCAATATTGCCCCAATAGCACAACAGGTCATTGAGTATACTATGAATTATCTATTAATCTCAGACAATAATGCATTCCACTGCCAAGAAAAAAGTTGAATTTTGATATGGCCATTATGAAGGGAACACCCTAACCATACAATGTGGAGGGGAAATAACTCTTAAGAGCACAATCCTATCCATGTCTACTCAAAGTAAGCCCCATTGTATTTAATGGGTCTTACTACCAGGAAAATGTCTTTAGGATTGCGCCCTTAGAACTTTTGTTATGTGGATTCTACCCATGTATATCTACAGTATTAGAATAAGAAACTTGATGACAGACAGAGAAGGGGGATGGATGGAGGGAAGGATGGAGGAATGGACAGATGGACGGACAGAGGGACAGTGACAGACAGACAGATAAAACCATTATTTGATAAATATTTCTTTTTCCCTGAAGTCAAACAAATTTCATTTCCCATAAGAACAGCAGTGTTTATTTAAATGTTTGCAAAGTTCTTTAATATATTTTTTCTTAATGGAGAAAGAGAAAAAATGCTTGAAAGCATTTTTAAGGAAATTAAGTCACTGTGCCTGTTAACCAGCAGGCCAGGGTTCAAGACCCGGGTCGGCCCCACAAGACAGGGTGAGCTCCTGTCCTTAGTCCAGCTTGATGCCAGCTGGATCCAATCGTATTGACTCTGCCTTTCCATTGGATTAAGTGGCGTGGAGAGGGGGGATTCGTTGCTGGGGGAACAGCCTGTTCTCCATAACAATCTAACCCAGACTTTCGTGCTTCACATGCAGCGTATGCAGCTCTGAGCACGATACCATAGTCTTTCAAGACTGACGGAGGCCTGCATTCAGCCATTTCAGCAATAACCACTAACTCTTCTGAATTGTTAAAAATGGGACAGCTTTGCTTCATATTATAAAACATTAAAAAAAAAAAAACAAGGAAAGGAAAGCATATTTTACTCTCTATGGGAGTTTGCCTATTGGACCAATGGTGACAGATATTTTATAAGAGGCTTGCATTTGGTTGCTATGCCATGGTTACTGATGACTGAAAAAGCAATGAGGGAAAAAAATGATTCTTATCCCTCTGGCATCCTTTTCTCTGAAGCAAACAGTCCTGCCTGCTTGGCTTTTCTGCCTTGACCGCCCAGTAATCAGCAGCGCAGTGCATGCTTTTGGAATGTAGCCCAAATAGAGGGTGCAATCCTAAAGACATTTTCCTGGGAGTAAGACCCACTGAACACAATGAGGCTAACTTTTGAGTAGCCATGGTTAGGAATGTGTGTGCAGTCTCCTTTCTTCCTCTCCCTGCTCCTTCCTCTCAAGCTCACAGCTGGGCACATGTTTGGCAACATGAGGAGGAGGACCACAACTGAGTGACATTCATGAGGTGGAGTAACATGTGGTGGAGTTTATGGCAGAGTGCTCATGGTGCCTCTAAAGGGTTGCCATATGTCCCCCAAAACAGGGACAGTCCCAATTTTGGGTACTGTGTCCACATACTGGCAAATGTGACAAAGGGTCCTGTCCTGATTTTGTGAATAGAATTATGGCAACCCTACCCCAGGAGCACATGATAAACACTGTTCTAGAGCAACGGCAGTATTACAATTGACAACATTTTTCCTACTGTGATCTACATCAGTTATTCCCAATGTTTTGAGTCCCATGACACATCTCGTGGTCCATGGTGGGTTGCAACCCAGTGGTTAACGATGCACTGAAAAGCCTTACTTGGAGTCCCAGGAAGCTCCCAGGTTTGCACCAGGCTTACAATTGGGTTGCACCAGGCCCTGACCCATTCTGTGGGCCTCAGAATGCCTCCTGGATACAACAGGAAGGTGTAGAAGCAAAATTGGGAGTTGTTTCTGCAAACCACAAGAAGCTTCTAGTTATGTCCATAAGGCTTTTGGAAGGCTACAAAGATCAATGGAGGGTCTCGGAAGCTTCCAAGGACTCCAATAAGGCCTTTAGGTGCAGTACTGAGCTGTGAATCTCTACACGTTGCATCGTTACCTACTCATGTCACACAGTTTGGGAAATGCTGGTCTATGTGGTCTAAGAATGCTGGTCTAAGAATACATATATTCTTATGAATGTGGGATTTGATTCTCCACATAATTTAACATTTTTTGCACCTAATAACAAAATGTAAATTCTGTAAAATTCTGAGTTTCTGTAATGGCATAAGACGTTAATAGAGCTATTCTCAGACACAAAATGAAAGCTAATATTGTTTGCTGCATTTGGTTTTACTGGTCAGAATCAGCATGGAGAGTGCCTGTGTGTGCATATTTGCCATTTCCCAGTGTGAATAAAATATGCATTAGTTAGATTTGCATAGTAAAAAAACAAACAAAATACAAGCCATTCAGCATACTCAACCACCAGCTGGCTTTTGAATCCTTATATTCAGGGTCCCTGATCCTGCTAAATTTAATTGCACTTAAATCCCTGCCAAATCAATGAGGCTCAAGTTCAGTTACAGCTAACATCACATTGATTTCAGGAAATTAAGGAGGACCAAGGGCCAAACTAGACTACTATATTTACTTGAAACTAAAGCTCACCTTTTTCAGCAGAATTCAGTCTCCAAAATCAGGGTGCGCCTTATTTTCAATGATTAATTAGATTTTTGTAAATGTGGTATTTTGATTATAGGTATAGGGCACGCATTATATTAGATGGAGCATTAATTCGAATAAATTCGGGTATAGTGCATGATTGAAACTGGAGTATCTGATTTTTCCATTGGGGAGAGAGCAATTTGGATTGGGAATAGTGAGGGGGGAAATGGATTTTAACCTCCTTTCCTCTCTTCTATGGTTATTATCACCTTTCTCTTGTAATTTGCAACATTAAATTTGTTTTATTGACTTACAGGCAAACAGATCTGCAGAGTTCAGCACGACTTGGATCCCTTATGACTTGGATAATTATTTGGGTGCTTATGGGCGCAAACCACAGTAACTATGGGTAGTTCTTGCTCCGACATAAGAACAATTTACTCTGCATTGCAATATGAATTTCCCATAGGTTTTTACTAGGTGGTGCCATAACTACATCAACGTAAGTGTCTCTTATGTGCTCCTGTAGTTACTCTGGATTGTAGGGTTTGTGAAGTGCAAGATTGTGACAGTTTTGTTTTGGTTAGTCAGAGACTTCAGGGCAAAGCATGAAGTCATATAAAGGTGAAACAAGAGAACAGGAAGTGATGGCTGAACCAGAGATTCAGACAAGCATTGTTGGAAACTGAGTAAGAAGCATGGCAAAAAGTCAACAAGATCTGCAGGGTTCAGACTATTCATGAACACCCTAGTGCAGTGATGGTAAACCTATGACACGTGCCATAGTGGGCACTCTGAGCCTTCTCTGCTGACAAGTGGCCATAACACTCTCAGACCAGTACTCTAAGCCACTGTACTCATGCATGCCCTGAGCTGTGGGCACCGTGCACTGGCATTCTCTGAAACATGCATGTGGCCAGAGTTCTGGGCATGCATGTTGGGCACAAGCACCACTGACAGCACTCATGCTGGGCATCGTTGCTGTCAGTCGGCACTTGGTGCCAAATAGGTTTGCCATCACTACCCTACTGAACCACAGAACATTACTGAGTCCTATATAGTGCTGCAGATCCTGGGGACTTGCTCAAGTCCTGATCCCTCATCAAAGAGAATATATTTGCAGTCTATAACTCCTACAGCACCTTTCAGCTATTTTGTTAGCCAGCCTATTGGCATCTCAAGAAAGGAAGAACATGTGAACTTGGAATTTTGGACAGTTGGACACTCTTTGGATGAAATAAGATATTACTTCCTGGACAAACTAAGCCCCACAAACTCCAATCCTCATTATTCATTGTTGAATCCTATGCATACTGTTCTGGGAGTTACCCCCTTTGGACACATGCAGACATACTTCTAACTATACATGCTTAGAACTGTGCTAAACATGTCCATTTTAATTTGCATGTCAAAGCATAATTAGCCATATATGAACCCTCTTCTCGGAGGCAAGTATCTTTCCAAAAGACCTTTAAAGTAGTAAACCCACAAAAAGTAGTATTAGCAAAAATTATTTCACTCACACAAATGTATAATGTATAATGTAACTAGAATTACAATTACTGCTTATCTTATTATCATTGTTCCTATTTTTTAAAAAGCCTCTTTCCTTTCCACTATTCAAATAACTCCCACAGTCTCCATTGAATCAGAGTCTATAATATAACAAATAAACCATATCTCAACAAGTTAAATTGTGCCATTCAAAATGGTGCCATAAAACCATCCAACCTATTTAAAGTATATAGTTACAATATTTAACTCTGTGACCTCAAGCAGCAATAAATTCCTCAGGCAAAAAAGGGGAAATGATCATATTCTGCTCAACTCCTTCATAATTTCAGATCATGTGGCACAGCATTCATATTTATGGTCCAATATTCATCTTTACAAAAGGTATTATTAAAATCATAAGGTACAAATGCTGTGCTGCAACTGAGATATTTCTATTATTATATTTGAGGCCCAGTTCTTTCCAGTGCTGATGTAACTGTGCCAATGGCGCATACACTTCATCATAGCATGGGAGGGGGGGAGGCATCACAGTTGCCACCTCAAGGGAAAGGAGCATGTTCTCTATCCTTATATTTGCATTGCAACAAAAACTAAATCAGTGCTGGAATGTGGGAATGTTGGATAGGATCAGTGATGGAATTCAAAAAAATTAACAACCGGTTCTCTGCCCATCTGGCAGCCACCTTTAAATGGCTATTTTTAAACTTTAGATGTCCTATCTCTCATTAACAACCGGTTCTATAGAGCAGGTGCGAACCTGCTGGAGCCCACCACTGGATAGGATTGGTCCCTTCATGGATCAGACATGGAAAGTGACACTATTATATAGTGTTTCAACTACTAAAGTGCTATGGTTAGATGAAGATCATCATGATGATAACATTTATATACTGTACCTGTACGGCTTGAGTTTCATTGAATTTCTCCTCCAACTTTTCATGGCAGTTTACATAGCCAGGCTTTCTGAATCCCCATGTAGGAAATTTTACAAGTTGTAATATTTCATAGAGCGCTTATATACCAGGTGGATCCTTTCACACTCTCTTTTCTTTCTGACTGCACTCGACTCCGTACTTTATCTGATCCACTCCTTCACTCTCACTGGAGGCTGTAGCTGTCCTCCTCTCCTCTTACTAGTTGGGATGACTTATCTCATCAACAGCAGGTGCTCTCAGATGTTTCCAGCAGTCTCAAACTATATTCTGAGTTTTTTGGGGGTGTCATTGGCTGGCAGCTGTTCCACTAAACCAGATCTTCTGCCCACAGTCATGACTGTTACCTTTCAGATCAAGAAGCCGTCAAGAAACCATTAATTTCTGAAGCCAGAAGTTTTAAATTCTTCAATGACAATAGATTATATTCCTTTTCATACATACTAAATTTGTCATTTGATCATTTGCTTTAAAAATATTTTCTGTTCAAAATGCTTTCATTTAAATGTGGTACTAATGGAGAGAACATACAACATCCAAGTCACTGAGCAACTAGTTTGTAGCTGGGTGATCATATGTCATCTTTTTCCAGGATGTGCACTCTTTTTCAGCATTGTGTCCTGGAAACTTAATGCTCACCTTTTCCCTGTAATCAGGCAGCACATAGCCTTCTTGTAATTAATAAATTATATGTAACATTTTTTAAATTAATAAGTAATATAGTGTTTAAATTAACCACATGAAAGCAATTCACATGACTGTTTTTAACTTTTATCTTGTCATGTCCTACATGTTGGGTGTCCTACATTTTGGGAAGGTCTTGTCCTCTTTTGCGATTATGACAGCTGATCGTCCTGGTTTGTAGCCACAGCTGAAGAGCTGAAATGGTGGGAAAGAAGCTCTGTATAGTGAGGACTCTTGGCCAGGGTGACCAGATGCCTGAACCTTAAAAGGAGGACAAGTTCTTGGATTCATCTCTATTTATTTTAATTTATTTTTAAATTTAATTTAATAATTTATTAATTTCTGGTGGACAATGGCACAATTGCCTACTCATGAGTAAAGCCACGATATTGGGTACTTTCACTTTCCCATAGAGCTCAATGCATATTTTTGATTTTAGTTTTTTGGCCACAATCTTTGATAGAAAGGAGATATTTCAAAACTGTTTTTTGCATTGGATTCTGCTCTTCAGTTTGAATCCAACAACATATGACATGATGGGGTACTGCACACCATTGCAAAGTTCAAAGATGAAGCCAAAATGGAGGACAATGAAGCCCTTTTGGAGGTCATGTGGACAGAAGGCTAAAAAAGAGAACAAATCCAGAAAAATCCAGTCATATGGTCACCCTGCCCTCGACAAATACACAACGTAATAAAATCTCTTGCAGATTTGATCCTTTTCTTCAAAGAACCCATATGTCTTTCTTCTGCAGTTACAGAAGTTAGGAATTTTACAGCACAATCCTAAACATGTCCACTCAGAAATAAGTCTCGCTAAGTTTAATGGGACTTACTTCCAGGTAAATATGCATAGAGTTGCAGCCACGGAAAAGTAAACATTCAGAATGTCATGTTAATCTCGCTGTCTTTGCTAAGTTTTCTGATAATCGTTACAGCAGACAATTAAACAAAGGTGTAACTGCAAAAATCTTTAATGACAATCATTGTATGCCATGACTACATACACCAGTACCTTTGGGATCTGATTTGGTAGCTGAATCTCATATTGCAGTCCTATTCAAAAACTTGGATGTACTTCACATTATAAAAGAATATAGTAGATGTGAACACATATTTACATTTCTGTATTTCAAATCTTGGCCTGTGTCAGCAAAAAGACACTCACAAAAATCACTGCAAGCATGAAAGCAAACATATTTTTGGCCAATATAATGCTGTAAGGCAGCATCAGTATCTTTGTGTGTCACTCTAGTGTAAGTAAGAAAGTGACCGCAGGGCAAAGGCCAGACATATGGGGATTGTTTGAATGCTTTTCACTCAATCCTATGGGGCAATTTGAATAAACTGTAATCAGAGATGCAGCTTAGAGGAAAAAGTTGAAGTTCTCAACTCCTTTGACTCCCTGTAGCTCGGGGAGTAGCATATATACTTTGCTGACATAAAGTTACAACATCAGATCTAGCATGGCACAGTTAACGCATCTGTCACCTAGGGGCAGAAAATTTTTAATATCCTCCAGCCCATATAACTCTCTTCACCCCAATTTTTTAACATCCATACCTTGAGGAGTACCATGACTTGGAGGGATATCTTAAAGGCCTTTAAAAAAGGAGTGGCTTTTGAAGGCCTCTAAGACACTCCAATAAATTATGGTACTCTCAACAATGTACCCCCTAATGTCCCTTAGTGATGCCACTGTCTTCAGTTAGCTTAGGAAAGGCAACTCTTTGAAACCCTGGAAAGCTCCTGCCAGTCAAGTGTTGACACTACTTCTCCAACGTGGCAATGGGCTAACCCTACAATCCACAGTAACTACAGGAGCACGCAAGAGACATTATGTGCACCTGTAGTTACTGCACAACCTAGTGAAAACCTATGAGGAATTCATATTGCAATCCAGAGTTAATTGTTCTTACACTGGAGCAAGGACTCCCCATAGTTACTCTGGATTGCTCCCTTAGTAGCTTCCAATGTTCCTGGCTTTAACAGTGACCTTAATACATAGGAGCAGTTCATTGTGTAGGAATCCCAAAAGTATATCCCGTTTCTCACTACATCTTCCTAGCAGCAAACGTATCACTGCCATTAACCATTAGGTTTGGAACAAAATCATTTTATATTCATCTATTATATTATCATGAATAAACATATAATATTTGTGTATCATACAGATTTCAGCACCAAGGTTTCTCAAGAGTGAAGAGTGAATGAGAGGACAAGTGAATAAATGTTTGTCCTATATTTTAATTTCTCACACCTCCTCCACACACCGCCTCCATTCCTAGCAAACACAAATGTGTTTCCTATCTACATGCCTAGGAAGCAAAAGCAATTTATTAGTGAGCTCCGTTTAGCAGTCACTGTTATTCAACCAGACCGTCACATCTTCAGGCACTTATACAATTTGCAGCATTTAACCTCTTGCTTCACTCAGAAGCAAAGCATGGAATTTCAAGCAGTGATGCGTAGCACAGAGTGGATTATTATAAAATGGAGTCATTCATGTTCGTTCTTTTATTTGATATTAGGAAATATTAACCACAACTCATGCCATGTAGGGAAAGCAGTTAGGGGTAGGACCACAGCTTGGTGGTAAGTTCAATTAAATCCCTGTTATCTTCAGGTAAGGATGAGATAAATCACTGTAGAGGAGCCACTAAATTCTCATTGTAAACAATTACGAGCTAGCTGGACAAGTGGACTGACTCTGTTGAAGGCAACGTCTTATGTTCAACCCACAGGAACATACGAGTTCACAGGAACGTTGCTTCGGTGGCAAAAACCTGTATGTACTCAGAGCGACTACACAAGAGTTATCGCTTGTATGAACTGGTCAATATTAGAAATGCTGGTTTCAAGTTTCCAATATGAAGGTTGCATTGTCCCTACAGAGATCACTTTGAAATAAAGGTTCCCTGCCATAAGCCACAGTTCGGACTACTTTTCCTAGGGGGTCTCCACATGAATATAGCATCACATCTAAACACATGCCTTGATTAAAAGGTTCATAGACACTTTTAGATAAAACTTGCTTGTAGTTTACTAGTTAATTTGTAGAGCAGCAGCAAATGAAGGCCAATAGTACCGACATGCCAGGTGAATTGCTTTAACCTTGGCAGAGCAGTGTCACCTGGGATTATACTTTGTGGAAAGCTAATATAATGCAGCAAGAGTCAGTTCTATCATCTCTACTGTAGCTCTTATATAAGCCTGGTTTATTGCTCTGAATTCCTATGAGCAGTTTCATGGGCTTCTTTTATTCCTTGTTTGCTACAGCGGAGGTTCAAAAGCAGTTTGGCCTGAGGAAGGTAGTCTTTAAAGTGTGGGCAAGTTATTGTCACTAAAGTTCACACAAATATTAGCATTTCTCTGTGGTTTATGCTGTCAAATGTCTTTCTGATGAGGCATGTATTATTAACATGTATTTAGTATGATTTATCTGTCCTCTTGGGGCTCTTTATATCTGCTATATATTTAAAATACAGGGTTCCAGATTTGCCTTAGCTCATGCTCAGTGCAAGGAAATGTTAGGAAACCTTTCAGAAGGTGACAATTGTAGTAACGTGATCAGGAAAAAGTAACTGAAATAATCATACAGAATCGGTGGGATTTCCCAATATCATAACAATGTTTGAAGGTCACTTGAGCAACTGGCAGTAATTCTATAGGGTTATGCCATCTTATGATGTAGCTTCCTTCCCACAGGTTCTCAACAGACCTTTTCTCAAGATGTGCTTTTTAACCTCAGATTTTCTTGGCAGGAGTTTCATTTTCTGAAGTTGTATGTTAATAACTGTTCCCTCAGTAGCCAGTGCATTGCGTCATCTATCTTTTCTGTTTCCATAATGCAGATTTACAAGACCCAAAGGCCTCAGAGAAAGGCTTTTAACCACCAACTGTGAGAGGTATCATGTGAAGGCCCACACACAATGCTTCATAATTCTTGCCACCTTAAGAATGGCTTGGAATTTTGGCCACATATTTTCATTGCCTTCCTGCTGAAGTGATTCTCTTCTGTCATTATTTATTTAGCATATGGCAATATATGGTTTAGTGATAAAATCAGATGTTAACTTTCAGAACCCCCATCCGCTCAAGGACAGAGAGGTCCATATTGAAAAAGTCAGACATTGGGCCAGTGTAGACTCTTGAAGGACACTCAAACACAATGTGATGGATAATTTCTTGAGGAGCACCACAGTCACACTGAGGTGTAGATGCAAGACCCCACTTCAACAGTGAGTCCTGGCAGACACCATGCTGGGTATAGATCCTGTTCAGAATTGACCAATACTGGCAAGGTAGGTCAAAACCTGGCACCTTTTGTGTAGGGTTCTCTATGTAGCTGCCTGTAACTGGGCGTTCAGCAGCCCATTTTGCTTTCCATTGCATGTTGATGTTATTAAAGTTGTTGGATAGCTGTTGTGGCTTCCTGGATTTAAGTCTGCCAGTTGATGGGGAAGATCAGCATGCACAGGAAGATGTGGGTTTCTCATAATTTTGTTGTACTCCTTACTAAGGCATCCTGCTTTCATAGAGCTGGTGGTGCTGTGTGGCTCAAAACCAGAGGTGGGCCCAGACGGGTTCGGGGCGGTTCTTGGGGGCCGGATGTTAAATTTGCCTGCCGCTACTGATCCAGTAGCAGAGAGGGGGGGCGCAATAATCGGGTGAATCGGTTCAGCTGCTGGGGCGGCAGGGGCAGCCAGCCTGGCACTTTTAAATTTGCCGTGCAGCCGGCAAGGCATCCCGCAAGCCCCAGCATCGGAGTGTCCTTTCCCCTGCTGCTGGGGCTTGTGGGGCACCTTGCCGGGCTGTGCGGCAAATTTAAAAGCGCCTGGCTAGCTGCCCCTGCTGCTCCAGTGCGTGTGGCTGGGACTGCAGCCTCACAGCCCATCCTCTGCATATCTACTCAGAACTGAGCTCCATGATAATCAATGGGGCTTACTCCCAGGACAGTGTGGCGAGGACTGCTGCCTGAGAGCCCATCCTCTGCATGTCTACTCAGAAGTAAGCACCATGATAGTCAATGGGGCTTACTCCCAGGAAAGTGTGGCTAGGACTGCAGCCTGACAGCCCAATCCTAGCATGACTACTCAAAAGTAAGCACCATGATAGTCAATGGGGCTTACTCCCAGGACAGTGTGGCTAGGACTGCTGCCTGAGAGCCCATCCTCTGCATGGCTACTCAGAAGTAAGCACCATGACAGTCAATGGGGCTTACTCCCAGGAAAGTGTGGTTAGAGTTGCTGGGGGGAACTAACAAAAACTTAGATTTCATTTTTTTAATTTTTAGATTTAAAAAAAAATTTCCCCTTTAAATTCTCCCCAGCCCCGCACCCTGACCCGGCCTGGTTCCGGGGAACCGGTTGTTGGACCAGGCCGGGCCCACCACTGCTTAAAACAAGGAACCAGCAAGTGGGAGCAGATTTTATACACCCAGTTATGATCCTCATGGTTTTATTTAGTCTGGCATTGATCTTACTAGTGTGACAGCTATCAAGCCGTACAGGGGCACAGTATTCTACTGTGTAATAGACCGATCCTAGTGCTGATATTCTGAGAGCAGAGGCTGAGGCTCTCCATCTTGATCATCTTAGGGCAAAATCCATAGCAGTTACAAGTCCGCGCAGTTACGTCACCCTCTAGTGTTATCTTATGGAAAGTCATCTTAACTGCTCCGGAGCAAGGGGCTTAATTTCACTTTAGGATATAGGCCTTAGTTTCTGGAGTATGTTGTTCCTGGTATTAATTTTTGCAGACATGTTCTCTAGATGTTTCTTATAAGAGAGAGTCCAATCCAGAGTTTCTCCAAGGTATTTGGGGTGAGGGTTGTAAGGGAGTAATTTATTCAGGTAGACCTTTGGGGCTGCATTGGCCAGTTTGTGGGAGGAGCAACAAACCCCCATTCAACCTGGAAATGGGCCTTTCAGCTCTATCGGACTTGAAAACAGTGTGGTTCTGCTGCCAAATGATGGTAACCCCAATTTTCACATGTTGTTTAGAGTCATTTTATCTTGGACCCCAATATCTATGGGTGTTTTATTTAAACAGATCAGGGTATTGGAGCCTATGGACCTTTTCCATAATTAGCTGAATACTGAAATAAAGTTAAGGTTCTGTTCAAGACTTTACATAGTGCTGTATTATCATGCAGCAACAGTCTCACGACAAACATCTTTTTATATTGTTTAATATGTAAATCATATTCAGCAGAGATCCCTTCCAGTGTTCATTAAAAGCATTCGGTTTACAAAATAGGCTAAAATGGGCAGGTTTAGTCCATGGTCTTGCCCCTGTTGACCACAGCTGGGAGATTAGCAATCAATTTCCCCTTGAATAGCCTCTCTTAATTGCTGCAAAGTATGTTCCCACAAAGGGGGGGAATTCAATTACTAGTGTCCTTTCATTATTTTTTTAATCTTTCATAGCAACATAGGAAACAAGTAATTAAAACCAGTTCCCCTCTTTGTAATTCATAGCACTAATTCTGAAACCTCTTAGATTAGAGTACTTTGCTTCTCAGGTTTTCATTTTAGAGATAACATATTGCTACTTCAGTTACCTTCATTTCTGTTTTTGGAAAGAATTCTTGTCTGTCTCTAAAATTGTAAAACCAACAAACCAGGTAGTTGGTCTAACAAAACAAAGGTATGACAAGCACCACCTTCCTGCTCTGCCCAATCTTTGTATCATTTATGGATTCCCAGTGGATGCAGTTTACTAAAGCTCAACATCTCTGTCCCTGTATGATTGTTGATTTAAAAGAGGAGCAATAAAGTTCTCTCTGTGTGACTTTCCACCATACTGATCGGCAGTGTTTCAACTGACCTACTTACATATACTGCTCCTCCAATATGGTGAACCAGATGATTACAGTGAACAGGATAACTGCACAGTTTGGCCTATATAGTTTATTTCAAATTAGAATCATAGAATCCTAGAGTTGGAAGGGACCCAGTAGGTCATCTAGTCCAACCCCCTACTGTAGCAGGAAATCCTTTTAGAACATCTCTCCGACAGGTGCTTGTTGAGCCTCTGCTTGCAGATCCCCCGTGAGGGAGAGTCCACCTTGGCAATCTATTCTGCTGCCGAACCGCTCTCACTGTCAGATATTTTTCCCTGATATCCAGCTGGAATCTCCTTTCTTGCAGTTTGTACCCATTGCTTCAAGTTCTGCTTTCAGAAGCAGCTAAGAACAAATAAGCTTCTTCCTCCATATGATAGCCCTTCAGGTATCTGAAGAGAGCAATCATGTCTCCCCTCAGCCTTCTCTTCTCCAGGCTGAACATCCCAACTTCCCCCAACCTTTCCTTGTAAGGCTTCCATCCCACTGATCATTCTTGTCTCTCCTTTGGACTTGCTCTAGTTTGGCTGCATCTTTCTTCAAGTGAGGTGCCCAGAACTGAACACAGTACTCAAGGTGAGGTCTCACCAATGCTGAATAAAGAGGAACTAGAACTTCTCGCGACATGGAAGCTACAGTCCTCTTAATGCAGCCTAAAGTGGCATTTGCCTTCTTTGCAGGCACATCACACTGCCGATTCATGTTCAACTTGTGATCCAAGATCCCGCTCACATGTTGTGCTGCCAAGCCACGTATCCCCCATTTTATACCTGTGTTTTTTGTTTTTATTGCCTAAGTGCAGAACCTTACACTTCTCCCTGTTGAAATTCATTCTATTTGTTACATTCCAGTTTATCCAGTTCCTCCTGGAGGTTTCTCCTATCTTCTGTTGTGTTTGCTACTCCTCCCAGCTTGGTGTTGTTCGCAAATTTGATCCGGCTTCCCCGTATCCCTTTCTCCAAGTTGTTGATGAAGATATTAAAGAGAACTGGGCCCAAGACTGAGCCATGGGGCACGCCGCTCAAAACCGACCTCCAGGTTGATGCAGAGCCATTTACTAAAATCCTTTGAGTGAGGCCATCAAGCCAATTGCAGATTCACCTAACAATTAATTAAAATAAAGCAATAAAAACAAAAACAAATTTCAAAACTCCAAATTTGTACTCTTGAAATTAAAAACTTATGTGACCAAGTCTATTTAGGTAAATGATAAAGCATCTAAAATGACCAGTGAACATATGAATGTAGATGTGTCACTTGCTACCAGTCCACTATTTAAATAACCAAGGTTAAGAAGGGGAATGTATACTGTCTTGCAAAATCTGTGCAAAACCTGGTACAGTATTATGCTTTATGGAAATTTAAAATCAGCATGGCATTTTTAAAATGTATATTGTCTCCCCAATGTAAAATGGTCCATAATGTGAATTTTCCTGAGTTTTTGTCTCATGCTATTCTACTAAGATAGTAAGAATTTTTTATCAGTAACACTGAAAATCTGGACTTGGGCTGCAATCCTAAAGACACTTTCCTGGATGTAAGACCCATTAAACACAATGGAGTTTTGAGCAGATAAGGTTAATTGCACCTTCTGTGCTCTTGCTCTTTTAATTTTACCCATACCTTTATCCAGCTTTTCAGAAGAAACCAGTTTTTTTCCTTTATGGATTGCACAATTTTGTGTTCTCTTCTATTGTGCAAATCTTCTCTGATGATTACAAATACACATGCTCTTTCTTTTTATAATCATTTAAAATCAGCGTGCTATTTTGTCCATGTTCATCCATACCGAATTAGTCTCTCAGTCATACCACATCAGATTCATGCTGAGCAGTCATGCACTTCTTGCTTCCAAACATCTTTCTCCAGCTCACATTCCCTGATCTGTTTGCTTACAGTTGTTATCTACTCTTTAAAGTTGAAATATGATATAGATACAAAGGAATTTGCATTTTTAAACAGAATTTAAATATTTTTAAATAGAATCTCACTGTCAATTCCAATAAATAGAACATCCTTCTATTGGGGTGAAAAAAAGAGAATTTGACATAGAGGTGTCTAGCTCTCTGAAGAAGGAAGTGGCAATAGAATAGAATCCTTCCCCAAAGGAAAAAAAAATCTGGTTTCTGGACAGCCTAATTTCCTACTAACCAATAACATGCTGCAGAACTACCTGGGAGAGGTAAGTAAAAATATTTTGTTTTTTTGCTGACATAAGTCTGAGTAGAGTCGCAGAGCATTTCAGGGTGGGAAAGGAGGCCATGATTGCTGCTGAGATCCTGCCCCTCCTCCCTGCTACCCTGTTCTTCACCCAAACTGTCCATGATCCTCCCCTGATCTGTCTTCACCACCGAACTACCTGCTCCATCAGGCTAGTCTGCTAATCTATCCAGAGTCTATGGTGCAGGTATTTGTGCCAGTGCCCCAACAGTGCACAATGACAACAGCATGGCCTATCTGCTGCTGATCATGAGATGTGCCATCACAAGCCCTTTATAAGATTGGACTGTGAGAGCCATTTGTAGTATGATCATTAGTTGAATGATCTAGTTCATTCTAGATCATTGTGTCTAGGTGTCCATATTCTTCCCTAAATTTTGTGACATATACATTCTCTTCTTTGACATGAAGTATTACAGGTTGAATCTCTCTGTTTGTGACATTTGGTTCCAAGAATCTGCACGATTATTTTTGTGTTATAGAAAGGCTATTAGTTACCATGGTAAGAAGGCAGGCCATGAATCAAGATGAATCGAATTACCTTTTAATTGACTGCTAACTGCCCTGCAAGGAGCTCCTGCAATTTGCAAGCAATTTCAGCTCAAAGCAATTCACTAGTGATTAACCCTTGGGCTCTACTTTCCTGCTGAACAGAAAGACAATCTTAATTGCAAGATTGCGATGGTAAGCAGGCTGCCTTTAAGGGAAGCTTATAGAATCATAGAGTTGGAAGGGACCCAGTAAGTCATCTAGTCCAACCCCCTGCCTATATCAGGAAATCCTGCTTACTGGGCAAGAGACACTCTTTCAAGTGGGTGTTCCTCTTTTATTTAGCAGGGGGAGAGTAACTGGCCCTACACACCCCAGCAATGTCTGTTCTAGTGGCTTCTGCTGGTAATCTTTTTGCACTTTAGATTGTGAGCCCTTTTGGGATAGGGACCCATTAGCTATTAATTAGCTATTAATTTTTTCATTTTCTTGTAAACCGCTTTGTGAACTTTTCAGTTGAAAAGTGGTAGATAGATAGATAGATCGATCGATAGATCGATCGATCCTCCTAGAGCATCTCCAACAGGTGCTCATCGAGCCTCTGCTTGAAGATCCCCAGTGAGAGAGAGTCCACCACCTCCCTTGGCGATCTGTTCCACTGCCGAACTGCCCTCACCATGAGGATTTCTTTCCTGATATCCAACCGGAATCTGAGACAAATTGCATATAAATAAATCACATATACATAATTACGCTAAACCTGTACTTTGTTATGTATTCTTTTCCTTAGAAATGTTTTTGTTAAAATCTACCTCCTTGACCCTGATCCAGCTACTGTTTCTTATGTCCTGATGAAACTGGAAAATACAGCTTCCACATCCAACACAGGCCTTGTCATACTGTCAGAGACCCGTAATCAATGCAACATATTTTTTCCTAAGTGTAGCAGCAATACTCAGGGTCTCAAGTAAATTGCCAACCTGCATAGGTGTGTGATTACCACTTCTAAACTTTTCCACATTATTTTGTTCCAGTGACTTGACAGCCTGTCATTTCCTTATTCCGAGGTTGTCACAGGCCTTTTTCAGAATCTGGGTGTTCTAAGAATTGCTGTGAGTTGTATTAGCATAACACACTTACAGACATTATGTTGGAAGTAAAACAAGTGAACAGGAAATTTCAGGGTGGAGCAACTTCCTAACTGCAGCTTTCCACAGGCCAGGGTGACTATATTACTGCAAATTCCCAGATTTGTCCTCTTTTTAGCCTTCTGTCCAGGTGTCCTCCAAAAGGGCTTCAGTGTCCTCCATTATGGCTCTATTTTGAAACTTTGTGATGGTGCACTGTACCTCAGCATATCATATGTTGTTGGATTCATACTGAAGAGCAGAATTCAACACAAAAATCCATTTTGAAATGTCTCCTTCCTATCCAAAGATATGGCCAAAACAAAACAAAAATCAAAGATAAGCATTAAGCTCTATGGGAAAGCGAAAGTGTCCCATAGAGCTTAACTCACGAATAGGTGAACATGCCATAGTTTGCCAGAAAGGCCAGACTGAGTGGAATCCAAGGACACCAGAATGGTCCTGATCCAATGATCACAGTCTCCAAAATCACCACAGAAGGAGGCCACTGATAATTGCACATCTTTATGGGAAATGAAAAGGAGCTATATTGTGACTTTACTTGCAAGTTGGGGAACTTGCCTTAGATATTTTGAAAGGGCAGGCTATGAAGAATCTGGTCCTGACCCAATGAATGCAACACCTACCAGGCACCCCACAATGAAGCCCTTTCTCCAAGCTCCACTGCATTAAACCCTTTTGAAAGTAAGATTGCACAGCTGCTTTTACTCATGAGTAAGCAAGCATGCCTTGGCTAGTGTGAAAGGTCCTTCTAGGAAGTGTAAGGCTTCCAGAATGGTCCTCATCCTGCACACCTGGAACTCAGCAAATGCTCCAAAGCAGCTTTGAGTGTATTCTACATATGAATGTTTTCATATTCACATTTTGTCATGTCCTACATTTTGCTTGGATGTCCTACATTTGAGAGATCTTTGTCCTCTTTTTTGGTTATGGCGTATGGTAACCCTTTAAACATGGTGGCACCATCTCTTTGTAATATTTTCACAACAGCCAGAAAAACCAATACACATTAGTTGAAACTTCCAGGATCCTGGATTTTGCAAAGAAAAATTTGGAGCCAGAATGAATTTGCTAAAAGCAGGAATTTGAGTTTTGTTTGAATGCTTGTTAATGAAAAGGAATAAAGATGTTGTTAGAATGGCTAAAGATGTTGATATGATGGCTGTCTGCAGGTGCAGCAACAATATACAATATACCAATATATAACAATTTACCTCTGAATTACCCATAAGGTAATTCAATAAGCCTTGACAATGAGTGCCTTGACAATTTCAGTGCCTTGTTAAGTGTGCCATGGGATGAAAAAGGTGGTAAATCACTGCTGTACATTTTTTAAAAATGGTATACTTTTAAAAAGATCTAGATCAGTGGGGTATGCTTTTTAAAGACTTCCAGATCAGTGGTTCTTAAACTATTTAGAGGTCCTAGAGCAGAGGAGTCCAAACCTCTGCCCTGGAGGCCAGATGCAGCCCACAGCAAGAACCCTCTATCTGGCCCTTAGCCAAGCCTTGTAATCTAGTCTAATACATTCTTAAATGTAAATTTATGTAAAATTTACTATAAATTTAAATGTAAATTAGTTTTGCAGCCATTGACACAGTATCAGAGAGTTGATGTAGCCCTCCTGCTGAAAAGTTTGGACACCACTGTGCTAGAGATCCTCCCTGATTTATAAATACTAAGAGGTACGGCTATAACGGTGATGGGAATTATAGCCATACCTCTTAGTATTTATAAATCAGCATGTAGCAGCTTGTTTAACGCTTTATTAGGCATATGACCTAAGCTGCACTGCCAATTTTGCAAACCACCAAAAATTGACCTCTTGTGGGTCCCTGGCCCACAGTTTGAGAATCAGTGTTCTAGATTTTGGCTGGAAAGTTACCAAGGTTGCCACTGATACATTTTATCTAAATGGCACTAACATGATGGAAAGCAAGAATAAGACAAATAAGTGTAAGCAGAAAATTTAAGTAGAGGTAAATACCAATGTCACCCATGTTGTTTACAGCTGATCTGAAAGCAGCTTTCCGCAAATGGAATAAAAATGACAAAGGTTTAGACACTTGTGATTTACACATACCATTGAGGTTTTTATCAGATAAGATAATCTTGAGGAATTAATGTTTTCAATAAGAGAACTGCAGCAAGAAGGATAAAGGTGAAGCCATGAACACAAAGCAAGCAAACATAATATAACAGCCTCTAATCAAAAAGAAATATTGCATTCTGCAGGGTGAACACACTCCAGTGAAATCTGTTGATGAATTTCAATGCATTTCCTCAGAGTTGCAAGTGTAGGAAGTTCAGACGCAAGTCCTGAGAGAAAGAAAATCAAATGAGGACCGGTTGGAGTGGAATTCGTTCACAGCCTCAGTGTTTTCTGAAAGAAGTTTAGAAATTGTATTCCATTTAACAATGAAATATTGTATAGAATACAGTGGTGCCTCACATGACAAGTTTAATTCCAGCTTGTTATGTGAAACGCTCTTTATGTGAAGCAGATTTTCCCATAGGAAATCATGGAAACTCAGATGATTGGTTTCACAACCCCCAAAATATTCATATAAAAATGTTAACTGTGTGTTAAAATGGTGACAAAACACTATAATTGAATTCAAAACATGCATTCAGTGTGCATATTCCTATGAAGTCTATTTATGCTGCAATCCTAAAGACACTTTCCTGGGAGTAGGACCCACTGAACACAATGGGACTTACTTCTGGATAGACATGCTTAGGAGGCTGCAATCAAAGACACTTTCCTGGGAGTAGGACCCATTGAACACAATGGGGCTTACTTCTCAGTAAACATGTTTAGGAGGCTGCAATCCTAAAGAAACTTTACCTCTGAGTAGACATGGTTAGGAGGCTACACAGAGGATAGGAGGCTTACCTGAGCTGCTGCTGGAGGCCCGTGGGGGCAGTTAGGGGCAGCTGACTCTGGCATCCCCAGGCATCTGCCCAAGTTGGGGGAAGTTAGAGGCAGCAGCACACTGGCCGGCAGCCCTTTAAAACAGGCTCCGCATGGAGCATCAGCGCAGAGCAACTTGGGGGCAGTTGCCTGGGGTTTGTTAAGTGAAGCGGGCTTGTTAAGTGGAGCACACCCCCAATGGGAATTTGTGCTTGTTATGTGAATCACTCTTTATGTGGGGCACTTGTTATGTGAGGTACCACTGTACAACTCAGTTTTTAACAGAGAGGCACAAATATTTTGCATACTACCAGGAAAGCTTTGGATTAATTCAGGAAGAGGATTGTAGGGCAATGATTCCAAATGTTTAGGAGCATGCAGACGGAGGGGAAAAATCATCACAGGAAGCTTTTATACTGACCCAAAGCAGATAGGAGCTGACAGCAGTTTGGTAAGGTGACCAGATCTTATAATCACAAAAGAGAACAAACCCCCCCCCCACCCCAAATGTAGGACACAAGAAAAATGTTGGACATGACAAAATAAAACCCAAAAACTCTCATGTATATTGCTTTCATATGGTTAATTTAAACACCATATTTAATTACGCTTAGGCTGCAATCTTAACCACACTTTCCTGGGAGTAAGTATTATTGGATACAATGGAACTTACTTCTGAGTAGACGTGCTTAGGATTGCACTGATAATTTATTAATTACAAGAAGGCTATGTGCTGCCTGGTCGGGGCAAAAGGAAGACAACAAAGAAGCAAGGCTAAAAAGGAGGACATGTCTTGGAAGATGGCAGACAGTTCAAGGGCAGTAATTGGGGCAGGAGTGGGAAGATCTTAGCAGCAGGTGGGTCCTATCCCTCTCTCCCCAGCATGAAACGGGCCCTGACTCTCCTCAGATTTACACTAACTAAAAAGTGCCTTATGGCACTTGCAACATAAATTTGCACCATTTCGTTCTGTGCATTGGGCCCATGCCAGCTCAACAGAGAGAGAGAGAGAGAGAGAGAGAGAGAGAGAGAGATCTTATTGTTTGTGTGTCAGAGGTTTCCATGTATTTCCAGAAAGTTGTCCTGTGAATAATGTTCCCTGATAATTACAAGGCAGGCCAAAGAAACGATACAGGCCTGACCACAGTGTGTTATGTGCACATGTAACTGAACTTAGATGGAAATCTTTCTTCACCACACACCCTTTTACAACATGTTTTTACCAGTTTCTGTGCTGTTGCCAGGCCAGGCATCATCTGTCCTGAAGTAAATTATAACTGCATAATTGCAGTTCAAGGTCAAAAATCAATTAAATGGAAATTACAGTTATTTGTTTAAGAGGTTCAAGTCTCATTTCACCTCAGAAATGCCCTCAGTGACAAGCCAAATGCACTAACAAGCAGACAGTGGTCATGATTCAAATCTGCTTATTCAGAGGATTATTAATACAAATATTATGAAACATTCTGCCTAAAGCTATCATGAGGTAAAAATAAATCCAAAGACAGGGAACATCTCTAGAATATCTATCTTTGTATATGATTCTAGGGGTCCAATCCTATCCAACTTTCCAGTGCCTATGCAGCTTCAAAGAAGAGGAAGAAATATTTCTTTATTTTGAGAAAGGTTCTGCGACTGCATTTCTTTCAACACATCCCTCTCCGACTATATCCTCTTCCCTTTGGCATGGCTGCCATCAGTCCTGGAAAGTTGGATAGGATTGGGACTTAAGTCTTGTTGCGCTATCCAGAAACTCTCAATATTTAATTAGAGATATCCTTTCTATAGTTTCCTCTTACATCCTTCTACCCCTTTTTTTGCATTCGCATTTTTGGTGTGGCTACTTAGCCGACAGGAATAGGATAGGGCTGTAAATATTAAGCATAATTTAATGCAAACAAAGTATTTTAAATGCAAGTACAGAAACTGCAAATTGCAGCTACTATTGATGAAATGTCCTTTCCTCTCAGGAAGAATTGCCTAAAATGGCACCTGCTGTGAACACTAAAAACAGACAGAAAGACCTTCCCCCAAAGGAAGAATTTTCAATCTGGAGGAATATCCTTCTATAGGAGGAGGGAAAACAAACCTGAAAAACCACACTTTTACATTTAAAAGATTTCAGTCCTAAGCATGACTGTATATACTCAAGTATAAGCCGAGTTTTTTAGCACATTTTTTAATGCTGAAAAAGCCCCCCTCGGGTCAGCTTATATTTGTCATAAGATGGGCAAAGAAGTGGATTTCTGCACAAGCAGCTCAGCACAATCCTAACAATGTCTACTCAGATGTAAGCCCCAATGTGTCCAATGGGTCTTACTCCCAGGAAAGTGTCTTTAGAATTGCAGCCTTAGGTCAGCCTTTTTAAAAAGCAGGTAAGTCTGCTTTACTTCCTTTTTTTTTAAAAGAAAAAACCAAGTCAGCAGATTGGTGACTCTCCTCCCTGCATGTAGGAGTTTGATGGCTCACCACATTGGCTATTTTCTCCACATTAAAACAGAAGTAGCTGCTGCATTTCTCACCCTAGGCTTATACTCGAGTCCATAAGTTTTCCCAGTTTTTTGTGGTAAAATTAGGTGCCTCGGCTTATACTCAGGTCGGCTTAGACTCAAGTATATATGGTATAGTAAATTGTTTAAAACCAATTTGATTAATCAGTTAAGATTTCTTTAATCAGGTGACAACCTTAATCTGCATTAATATCTCTCACTTCCTCGATCACAATTACACAATTACAATTCCACATTTACTGGATAAGTGAAAAAGTGATATGTTCAGGGAGTATTTGAATGTAAACCAAGTAGAAATTACAATGATTAATCTGTGTGAGAGAATTTATGAATAACTCTAATGCAGAAAGTGAACACTTACAGATTTTTACCTATTATATAGAATCCTAGAATCCTAGAGTTGGAAGGGACCTAGGAGGTCATCTAGTCCAACCCCCTGCCTATAGTAGGAAATTCTCCTAGAGCATCTCTGACAGGTGCTCATCGAGCCTCTTCTTGAATATCCCCAGTGAGGGAGAGTCCACCACCTCCATTGGCAATCCGTTCCACTGCCGAACTGCCTTCACCATCAGGAATTTTCTCCAGATATCCAGCTGGAATCTCCTTTCTTGCAGTTTGTACCCATTGTTTCTAGTTCTCCCTTCAGTGGCAGCTAAGAACAAATGAGTCCCTTCCTCCATATGACAGCCCTTCAGGTATCTGAAGAGGGCAATCATGTCTGCTCTCAGCCTTCTGTTCACCAGGCTGAATAGACCAAGTTCTCTCAACCTTTCCTTGTAGGGCTTCCCTTCCATCCCACTGATCATTCTTGTCTCTCCTCTGGACTTGCTCCAGTTTGGCTGCATCTTCAAGTGAGGTGCCCAGAACTGAACACAGTACTCAGGGTGAGGTCTCATCAATGCAGAATAAAGAGGAACTAGAACTTCTCGTGACTTGGAAGCTACAGTCCTCTTAATGCAGCCTAAAATGGCAGGTATGCAGATAGCACCACAGGCTAAACAGGGCTGATATCTCAGGAAAAAAACATTATTTTCACAGTAAAAGATTCTTTGTTTTCATCATACTTCAATGTATCTGTCAGGACCTATTTTAGAGAAAAAACAAACAGGGAAATGCATTCTCTTGAGACTATAGTTCTTGTTTTTGTAGGAGTATGAAATCTCCATTCTTAACACAGAAAATTGGATACTTACTACCTGCAATCTCATGTACACCAAACACATTCATTTAAAAGTGTACCGTTTGGTATGCAATTTTATAAGCAGCACATTAGCACAATAAATTCTGCTGTAACGGATAGATCCAAGTTGGCTTCATGCCCAATGTTGGATCCAGGTTGTGGCTTCTAAAAGGGTTAGTTTGTTGCCATGTGATTCATCCCATCAGTGAACCACCATGCATAGGAGAATATCCCTGATAACAATGTCAAAGAACAGAGCTATCCTCTACAATCCTGAGTAACTACGGGAGCATGTAAGAGACATTTACAAGGACCTACTTATGGCAACACCTCGTGAAAACATATGGGAATTTCATTTTGCAATCCAGAGTAAATTGTTCTTACCTCGGAGCAAGGACTCCCCATAGTTACTCAGGATTGTGCCCATCATCATGTAATTATTATCATGATCACATGAGGCGCTGCCACATATAAGCAAAATAAAGAAAAAAGGCTTGTGTGATCATGCTAGCTGTCACATGATAATAGCTCTGGACTATAACAGTGCTATCAGGGACAAATCTTTATCTTATGAATGATGTTGCTCACTGGCTATTTAAATCACATGGTAACTAACCCACTATGGGGGTGGTGATGAAGTACCCAACCTGGTCCCATCTTTGGGCATCTGTTGCTGTAGAATTTCTTGTGCTAATGAAGTTGATTGAAATGAGATGATTATGTTGTGCACCAAATGGTACACTGTTTCAGGAATGCGTATGCTGTGCACCAGACCCTAGAAAACAATACAAAAAAACCCTTTTTAAACATGAATTCTCAGTAAAAGAATAGACTGTTAAATTTATTTTCAGTATTTCAGAAGGCAGCTTGTGGTTGGAAAATAAATAAATTTATACAAAACTCCTGACAAATACATTTTGCATTGCAAAGCAATACATATTTCAAAAAACCATGGGGCATTTTTAATGAATACTACTTTTGTGCCAGATGCTTAGGTTTTTACAGCAGGTTTCTAGTATACACTTGCTTTAAAAACACCCCACTGTTCCCCAGTATAAAGTCCCAGCAGGCATGCACTTGGCTAACAAGTAAAGAACCCTGCCCCAGTTTTCCATAAAGCATTCATGAGGGGATTTGGAAGTACCAGCATTTACAGTAGTGAAAAGAGTAAACCAGCCTACAAAGGCATTTTGTCAGTAAGCACAAAACTACCATTAGGAAAGTTCTTATGGTCCATCAAAGGCTTATAAACATTTGCATATTACAAATGTAATTCATATGCAAACCATATGTTCAAAGGAGTTCATCATTTCTTTTTTATTTATTCTTCAGGGTAAAGGTATTTGATTCCGGATAACGAACATCTCAGCCCTAAACACAGTTACTTGGAATCATGTGCTGCTAATTTCAAAAGGAAGTATGGAGGAAGAGAAGCAACTCACACATGGGTTACCAACTCATGTAACTGCCTGAACATAGCAACTGGATTTCCTGCTATAAGGGAGTTTCTATAGCTGAGCTCTGTCAAGGTTGTAAATGCCAGGTGTGGGGGATCTCCATCAAGCAGCACTTGTAGGATAGGATGCCTTTTGATGTTCCAAGGAAGAGTTAATTACTTGAGTATGCTGGGTATTGTAGTGTTTCATGTGCTTAAGTGGAAATTTATCAAGTGGCAGCTACTGCATCTACACCATGGTGAGGCACCTAACTTTCTGTTATGTACGACTATTTTTCATACCTGGTGTGTTCTGTCAGAGAGAGAAGAACGAGTATCACATTTCCTAGTAAATGTGGCTAAAAAGTAGCAAAGTGGCAAACAGGCAGCCCAATCCAGAGCAACTAATCTGTCCACATAAGAGCCCTTAGGTTGCCCTATCTAACACTAGGTTGGAGCAACAGCAAGATGCTCCAGCCCAGTTACTCTGAAGGAGGCTTAGGGCAGAACAAGGCAAGATAGGGTGCCCTAAGAGAGGTGGACCTGCTCTGCCCTAACTGGGGCAGCCTAAGCAGCTCAGGAGAGGCAAGTTGAGGGCATGTTTAGCATTGCCTAGGGCAGAGCAGTTACTCTGTATCCAAAGCCTGTTTCCAAGGCAGAAATGCCCTCTTCCAGCCCTCAGAGTTATACCACCTCAGGAGCAGGTATAGTAATGAGTAGACCCATAGGGGTCCATGATAAGGCCCGAGTAAGAATGGCAGTGCTGACCAAAAATCTGAGTTCTTGGCCAGCCTAGCTGCAACCCCTTCCTCTCAACCTCAGGATATGGAACAAACTACGGCTGCCCACAAACCTCAGGATACAGCAGGCCACTCCAAGAAGCCCCTTGTATTCACTGAAGAATGTACTGGCATCTCATCAGGGACTCCTTATAAGGCAGGCACCCAGTGGCGTGACCAGACTGGTGCGGCTGGTGTGGGCTGCATTGGGGATGCGCTCCGTATGGGGTGATGTGCCGGAGGAGTTTGACTGTCCTTTGGCAGGCCCCGGGCGTCAGCATACCCATTCAGGCCTGCTCCAAGGCGGAAAATCAGCCAGAAGCTGACACTTGTCTGAGGAGCTGGCCTGAACGGCCATCTGAGATGCACTGCGCAGAAACACACTGAGCATGCCGAACAGCTTCAGAGGAGACTTCCTTAGAGCAGAGAAAGTCCGCGCCTCTGCACAGCCATTCGGCCTCACTCAGGAGGCGGAGCGGCAGCCGAATGGCTTCAGAAAGAGTACTGCACAGGCACCAACTCTTGACGCCTGCACAGTCTCCCCCGAAGCCAAAAGGCTTCAGAAAAGTACTGCGCAGGTGTCAGAGATGGTGCCTGCGCAGTACTCTTTCTGAAGCCAGTTGGCTTCAGAAACAACTGCGCAGGCGCCAACTTTGGTGACTGTGCAGTCCAGGTGGGGGGGGGGGGGCGCATCCCAGGGATGACGCACAGACTTCCACACCAGGTGATGTGCAGAGTCATGTCACCACTGTAGGCACCACAGCTGTTCCTTGTTCAGTGTGATCTGAGGGGTGTCTCCTCAGGAGCAAGTCTTCCCCTTGTGTCAATTACTTAGCATGCTCTGGAACAGTTAGGGCAGCCCAGGCTTCCTGACTCTCTGGATTCAGCATAACTTTCTGCTCTTTATACAGAATAGTTAGGAGAGTGCAGTTAGGTCAGAGCAGGCTGAATTTGCTCTGGATTGCAGCCCTAATCATTTTGATGGTTTGGGATTCAAAAGCTGATATCCTTCAGAATCTGAATGACCTCTTTTCATTGAGTTTCATATCTGCTGGAGAAGAAGACAGTACTTAAAGAGGACCTGAGTGTGAGGTTCTCCCCACTGAATTACTGTAGATATCCACCATCCATTTGGAATACAGAGTTTGGCTTTTAAGGTAGTCTACCTCCCATGTTCTTCTTTCTTTATCAGTCCAGGCTGTGGCTTTATTTTGTTTTTTTGTTTTGTTTTTGAATTCCAAAGGCTACTTTTTTAGTTGGAGAACTTGACATTGAAAGAACTTCTGTGAAAATGCTTCTTAAATGAAGGAAATGTTAACAAGTCACTGCAGTTTTCTAAGGGATTTGCCATCCATTCAAAAGGCTCAGAATCAGGACTTCATAATTTACATTTACCCTACAATCCAGAGTAACTACGGGAGCACGTAAGAGACATTACATGTACCCGTAGTTACTGCACCACCTAATGAAAACCTATGGGAAATTCATATTGCAATCCAGATCAAATTATTCTTATACCGGAGCAAGGACTCCCCGTAGTTACTCTGGATTGCACTCAAGCCCTACAATCCAGAGTAACTATGGGAGCACGGCAGAGACATTATGTGTACCTGTAGTTACTGCACTACCTAATGAAAACCTATGGGAAATTCATATTGCAATCCAGAGCAAATTGTTCTTACACCGGAGCAAAGACTCCACATAGTTACTCTGGATTGCGCCCTTAGTTTCCTTTTTAATAAGTCTTGTCTATTTCAGTTGTCTTCTGGATGTTAAAAAGTGGGTTACATAATTAGAGATAATTGAATCACCACTCACAAATCTAATTAAATATCTGAGAATGAGAATCAGCAAAATGAAAACTGGAAGTTAGAAAGAAGTTCAGTAATTCAAGATGGAATAAAGATTTTTTCAATGTTGGATAATATAAAAATGGATGCAAGCAATAATTGAATGGATTTGATTGAAATATGGTAAATGCAGCGTTCGAGAAGGTTTACATCTGAACTGAGAGTCCATTTGCAGAAATCTTTGTGTGACTGTAGGAAAGGATAAAAAAGGTATTTGCAATTTGTTAGCTAAAAAAGCATTAGAAGCAAAATTTGTAAACTAAAAAAGTCCAGATTTTGCTTTACAATTATTTCCACTTTTTCACCTCTACTCCTGTTCCTAACCTGTCAAATGAGTGTGGGGACACCTATACATAGTTAAAAGTACAGATCTGTAACATTTTCCCAAATGCAGTCACATACCATGGTATCATCAAGTGTAAAGTATTAAAAATAAAATATGAAAATGAATGAGGACCCCTCTCCAACTGGTTTGCGACCCACCTAGTTTGTTCCAACAACCTACTGTTTGAACACTGATTTATTGTATACAGTTGACTTTTTAATGCAGATTTGTAAATAAAAGCCTTAGGCTGCAATTCCAAAAACACTTTCCTGGGAGTAAGACCCATTGAACACAAAGGGACTTACTTTTGCATAGACATGGTTAAGACTGAGCTCAGTAGCAGTGCTCCTCAAAAGGAATGACAGGAGATGATTACCTTCTTTTTTCTTCAAAAATGACTTTTCAGAGCTATAGTTTCTGCACAACTCACTTGAATATTATAAAGAGGAAAAGCCTTTCTACATGAAATGATTGATTTATTAGGAGGAAAATGGCCATTGGGCTGTACTAAAATGACTTATAATGAATTCAATAGTTTAAGCGACTGTACAGAGGAGCAAAAAATGAGAATGAAGAAACTTGATACAGGAAAAAGAATATTGGTTTGTGGGTGAGTCGATGTGCTTCTGGGCAATATTGACTGTGAAAAGATTGTGGGTGTTTGAGTTAGTGGGAACAACTATGACTGTAGTAGGCGGGAAACAAAATATGGAAGAATGTTGCAGGAATGTGTCTCAGCATCACAGCTGCTTGGGAAGGAAATAAAGAGGATGGCACCTTTGGAAACAAAGCATGTTTGTTGTATTACCAAGGAGACTGGTATGGGCCTTCCAGCTGAGATGTCCCTTTGGCACAAGTGGACTCACCCCAATGAACTCTGTTCCACTGTAAAGAGAGGAAAGTGGGAAATACCGTATTTACTTGAACCTAACGTACCATTGAAACTAGTGCACACTTTTTATTGTGGGCTGCCATAGTTGTGCCATATCCTGAAGTTGAGAGGCAGGGGTTGCAGATAGGCTGACCAAGAACTCAGATTTTTTGGTCAACATTGCTATTCTTACTCTGCCTTATCATGGATCCCTATAAGTCTACTCAAATTTATACCTGCTCCTAAGGTGATATAACTTTGAGGAGCTGACAGAGGTGATTTCTGCCCCTGAAACAGTCTGTGGATATAGCATAACTGCTCTGTTCTAGGCAATGCTGAACATGCCCTCAGCGTGTCTCTCCTGAACTGTCTAGGCTGGCACAGGTACGGCAGCCCAGGTCCATTTGTCTTGGGGCAGCCTATGTTGCCTTAGGCTGCCCCAAGCCTTATCTGGCATAGTAAGCCTTTCTGATATTTTCTGAAATGGCTGCCAGAAACAGGGCCTTCTCTGTTGTGGCACCTGCACTATGGAACTCTCTCCCCTTTGAATTAAACTACTTCCTCACTCTTAACATTCCGGCAGTGCTTAAAGACTATTTTATTTAAGAGAGCCTTTGAGACCCTGTGAGATGGATTGGGACGTGTACCAGCACTTCAGCGTCGAACCCATGGGGGTGTACATGGGGGAGAGCCTCCGAGTCTGGAGGAGACCCAATTACACCCTCCCTTGTTATAAAGGACTTCCCTGACGCTGTGGAAGTGTGGACCATGAGGGACATGGTTGAGCTGTGGCGGACGGGAGGATGGGGGGGGACCGAAATGGAGAGGCATAACGGTGGGACCCTCCACCAGATGGTATGCCCATGGGGGTGTACCCTCATTGGCCGGGACCTGGCGGGAAGAAATGGGTGGGGGAGTCGAGGATATAAGGGAAAGGGAGGAAGAAGTGGAGGAGGTTCTTTGGCAGGAAGAGGTGCCCTGGCGAGAGAGGAGCACCTACAAGGCGTGGAGGGAAAATCCTGCGAACTTGGCCCTGGAGACCCTAACCCTTGAGACGCGTGAACAACAGCTGGGGATCCAGCCGGGACGTCTGAAACCCCTTCCCGATCAGAGCCATTGCCAGCCGGCCACAGAGGAAGGAGAAGAAAGCCGAGAAGGGAGACGCTGCACCTGCAAGACAAAGGAAAAGTGAGATGTCAGCCATGGTCACAGAAAGAATGGACTAGAGGGTTGAAAAGAGAGACACTTACCTGTTCATGCTGGTGGGGTTCTGTTGCTGAGATGTTTGTCACTTGTATGATCTACAGAACTGAGAAACTTGTTAATGTCTATTGGGCTGGAGAGAGAGAGGAAGAAAGAGATAGTAAACTTGTTTGGAACTTTCCTTGACCATGTCTGTGTATGACATGTATGCTCGGGAGGGAGATGAGGATGAGACCCAAATCTCAGTCATCTTAGAGGACCAGACCCCGGAGGAGAAGGGAGGGGGCGAACGAAGGAGAAGGACCCGTGACAGACCCCATAATGGCTGTCTTTTAAATCGGATATTATTTTATGGCTGACTGCATCCTATTTTATTTTATATTTTAATACTGATATTTTAACTGTAATATTTTAATTGTATTTTATGTAATGATTGTTAGCCGCCTGGGGTACCCTTCAGGGAGAAAGGTGGAGTACAAATATAATAAATAAATAACTGGGCTGCCCTATCTTGCAATTGGGCCATCCCAGTGATAGATAGGATAGCCCAAGTGCACTTCTGGATTGCAGCCTAAGTTTAACAATCTAAGTTTAGATTTGAGTAACTAGGATAGGTTCACCATTTGAGGTGCCTCTAATCACAGTTGGATGAACCATCCATTTCAGAGACAGTTGAGCCAAGGTACACAAAGTCATGGACAACCTCCAGTTCATGTTCAGAGACTGTGATACAGGGAGGTGGAGCCACATCCTGACCCATGACTTGTGTTTTCTTCAAGCTGATTGTTAGTCCAAACAGTATATGTACAGTATATGGTATTTATATACCCTATTATGAAGAGCAACACGCACAATGACTTAACCATTGAACCACCAGAGCCCTGATGTTCAAAGTGGAATGTCAAATGCTGCCTCCTTAACTGATGATGTGCCAACCTCTGCTCCTCTGGCCCCTCAGTACTCCAGCCTAGCTCAACACTCTCCATCCTCCCAGTTTTCCTTTTCCTCTCTGTCCCCTTCTTTCTTTTCCAATCCTAAGTGGAAGGAGGAGGTGCAATTGAGATAAGCAGGAAGGCAGAGAGTCACCCATAATCAGCTGCCTTCGGCATCAAACTACGTAGTGAAGACAACCTTCATTCATGTGCATTTTGAAGAATTCTGCTCAGCATCCTCTTCCATCTGTTCGTTTTCATTTGCAGTTAAAGAAAACAGCTCTACATAAAATCACTATATATTGTTTCTTGTAAAGGCTTTCCAGCAAAAGGACATTAATTCATACTAAATTGCAATTGAGTACCCATGGAATTGGGGTTTTCATCGACATGAATAAGTAGAAAGGTCATCTTGATTAATGTTATTATCGGAGTGAATAATAGAGTAACTAATGCCATCCTTTTCTAACTATGAATTATGGCCAATTTTTTTCTATTAAAGAGCCTAATGATATTGAACCTAATAATTTTTTAAGTTCCCCCATCCTCTACAACAACTCATTTCCATCTTGCAAATGAAAAGAGTGGAACTGATTTCCTTCCCATTTAGACAAGATTAGCTCTAATTTGAATAGGTCTTGCTAAATTTTGAACTTATTTTGTAAAATAGAGACATGCTCTTTTTAAAACTGAGATCTGCCCTATTCCTGTTTTAGTGGGTTGGACACATCATACAATACAAATGTAATTCATAACATTTTCTTAGCAGGTACAAATAACTGGTTCTGGGCAATGCCATCTCATAATGGTTCATAGTAGACTCGGCTAAAATGAATTATATTTCCCCCCAAATCAGAAATCAGCTTGTATGATTTCCAAGAGTATTGCCAGAGGCCAGTGGTTCATTTTGGATACAGAGACAATGAACACACCAAAGGGTGATGGCATTTATGGGATTTATTACTCTAAGATACAAGCAAGATTTCTATGCAAGCAGATTAAGGTCCCAATTCTATCCTCCGTAAGCACAGCACTGAGTTCTAGTGCTGACACTTGATGTTTCAGTGTCCCACAAGACACATTGGTGGCACCTCACATTTGTGAGGAGGAGATGCCACAAGTGGTGAACCTTGGCACCAAGTAGAGATGCAACAGGAGTGCCCATCTTATTGCTGAATGGTGGTGCAGGTTTTTGGGGTGGGGGATATTCTGGGGCATGGAAAGAGTGGGGAGAAGGGAATGACCAGCCTGAAATGGGGTGGGACTGATTGAGGATCTAATCCTCCACGTCGATCTGCAAAGCCTGAGTTTCTCGACTCTGTGTTGGCAATACAACTGGCACAGGCTCAAGAAGTCCCATTGTGAGGCCTGAGGAAGAAGACAATGTCTAGTGTTTTGTACCAGTTCTGTAAATGGCACAAATCTGATGAGAGAAAGAGGTTGAGGAGGCTGCAAAATGTGGGATAGGATCCAGTACATACCATTGCCACCAGATCCACTCCCTCCCAAAGTCTTCCTGATCTGTTCCTCCCCATTCTTGTCCTATTTTGCCTCCTACTTGGTTTGCTTCACCTCTAAGCACTTATGCCTCTGCCTTTACATCTATAACTAGCAAGAAAAGGTCTGGTGACAGTCAGGAAACACTGCTATGTTTTGGGGCATCACTTCCAAAATGGCTGTCATCACCAGCCATTTTGCAACCACAGCAGCACAGCCTGCCATGGGATCAGGGTGCCCAAAAATGAGTTCAGTTGAGGGATAGGAAGCATGACCCAATCCTATGTAACTCCCAGTATGGCAAAGCAGGTATCAACAGTGATTTTTGTTATGTAAATTGCATTGTGAATAATTATTATGTGGAAAAGCAAAATATAAATATTCATCATCATCATCTTCATCATCATTATTTTATTTTGCCTCCAAATATGGTTGTCTGAGCCCTTGCAATGTTACTTATGTAGCCTATGCTGTTCTAGCAAAAAATGATCCTCCACTTATTGGATGGATTAGGGATCGCAGCACAGTCCAAAAATGAAAACTGTTGAAAAGCGGACCTTAGTCTTTTTCAACTTTCAAATGCAAAACGGCCATCAAAAAGACATAAATATCACTTGCAAAAGCCTAAATAACACATATTTATGAACATATAGCCAAAACACATAAAATTACGGAAAAATGAACAAAAGCATGTGTGGGTAATGAATAACTTATGTACTTGAATGATGGTTGTTTGCTGAAGAAAGTCATAAGGAAATGTCAAAAACAGTTTGACCACCATGTCACATGCAAATCAACATTAGGGAAGACAATTTTAGCTTTTAGACTAGCAGAAAGAGGTTGAAAGAATTGAGCATGTGTTGAATGAATGAATTCTAGGCATAATTGAAAGGTGTTGAAAGTGGAACCATCAGAAAATGAACTGTCAGAAAGTGGAGGACACCTGGGGGACCCCTTGTGGCTCTGTGATTAAAGGCGCTGTCCCTGTTTTGAAGATCAGCAGGTCAGACGTTTGAGACTCCGGTGCTGCATGAAGCAACATCCTGGCAACAGGCCAGCCAGAATTCCCCATGTCACATCCATCATCTAAAGCAGACCCTGCCAGGAGCAGGAATAATGCTAAGAAAATGAAAGTGGAGGACACCTATACTGAACACAACATATTTGCAAAAGAAGGTATAACTATGGAGATGAAAGTGGAAGGTGCAGTTTGGTGGAAGGTGTATAGAAAGCTTTTATTCCATTTGGTGGAAGGTGCATAGAATACTTTTATTTTCCCATTTATCAACTTGCATTTACATGCTTTCAAACTGCTAGGTTGGCAGGAGCTGAGCAGATAACATAACTCTGTTGTGTAGTATTCAGGTCTTGACCCGCTGACCTGCCAACCTTCAGATCCACAAGCACAGCATCTTTAACCATTGAGCCACCACAGCTGAAATAAATCCCTTCCATTGTGCCAGGGGGCACATGCAAACCTAATGAAAACTCCAATAATATTGTTGAAACAAGTACACAATATGCACGTGTTCATTTACTGTTAAGTTCTACCATCTGCTTATGTTTTGCCATGATGATGCCTGAACTATAGGTTGGTATGCAAGGAAGGGCTGTGGTGTCTTATCTCACAATGAGTGGTCAAAGTTGGAACTGACAGTGACTGAAGGCATTTCCCTCTGCTGCTGTTTTATAATTGAGGAAGTTTGGCAAATGCCATAATGCAAGCTTAAAACTGCAAGTGGAATTCAGACTCTCCTGTGCAAATGTGTTGACTCCTTAGGCTTAACTCGTTGACAATCTGTCAAAAAAGGCAATGAAAAGGGAGGCACAATATTTTCGTCATAGTATGGCATAGTAAATTAATCTGCCCTTAGGCTCCCAAGGTTGGCAGGGATAGGTTTTACATACTTTTCTTTCTTTTTTTGGAGAAGAGTTTGTTTACCTGGTTGCATTTCCCCCCCAAGCTGTCACGGTCTTAGTGAAACTCACAGCAAAATGCTCCAACACTCAAGAAAGTAGACAGTAAAATGATGGCTTCATGCAGTTACCTACATATTTGTTGTCGATTATCTCTGCAAAACTGGAAAAGCTGCTTTGCACACTATGGGTTGAAACCAGACCTTTGTCTGGATTGAAAGATGTGCTTCAGCATGCCCTGCGGAATCTTTGACTTTTTCCTTTTGAGTGACAGATCCCACATCTTTTCATAAACTGTTTTTTAGGACATATGGCAACCCTAGGTCAAGTTAACCATGGAAGAGTTAATTCTGGAAGAGATTCTGGCTGGAAGAGATTCATGGAAGCTCCTTCCATGGAAGGCAATAAACCTTAAGACGTACACCCTTTTAATTTCAGTCCCCCTTTGCTGTCTTTGCTCATATTCAATGTCTTCAATGTCTTTGCTCATATTGCAGTGTTTGCTCATATTCAGTGTCATATTCAAAGCTAAACTCTTAGCTGAAAAACTGTGAACAAAGATTGCAAAGGTCTATAGGTGAAATCGACACTTACCACTATATGGTGTCTGCAGAAAGTGTCACTTACGTCTGTCAATGTCACCTCTACATGATGTGGCTTTAGGTGGGAGGAAAGCATTGATAGCTTCATTTCCATTCTCTTTGCATTCTTTGCACATAACTTGAATTATTATGTTATACATTCTATCAGTGCTTTTTTTCCTTCTGACCGTTTGCACAAAGTTTTTATGTAATGAATGTCCAATATCCAATTATTTATTTCCTTATGAATGAGAAAATCCTATCAGTCCAAGGAGAAACAGGAACAACTTCTTCCTTTCTTCTTTTACCACTTTGAATATCGAGGGAAGTAGGACAAACATACGTTTTAAAATGAAATGCATTTTAAAACATAGGTTTTAAAATGAAAACTATGGGGAGTCCTTGTTCTGGTGTAAGAACAATTTACTCTGGATTGCAGTATGAATTTCCCATAGGTTTTCACTAGGTGGTGCCATAAATACGGGTGCATGTAATATCCCATAATTACTCTGGGTTGTAGGGTTATTGGGGTAAAAATCTATGCATTGTATAAGACAAACTTTGGCATTCCTTGCCTATAACACAGAAGGATGACAGCAAAATAAGAACAACTATTTAAAAAAGAAAACAAAAACACTGACCACTAGAAAGACAGGACTTTGCAGAAACTAACAGCTAGATAGGAGGTAATTGGGATATGTTCACAGATCGGAAGCATGACCAAGACAGAATAAATGATCTTGTCTTGGTCATGCTTCTGATCTGTGAACATATCATTTTTATTATAATTAAAAGGGAAAAAAGAGGAAAAATCTCAGGGAAAAGCAATTCTCAACAAAAATATACACTGGCACAATTTTTTTTTGAATGAGGATACATTTAGCAAGGTGAATTTATCAATATATTTATTAACCACATCAGCAAAATCCACACAAAATTTAGACCTGTGAACGAATAGGTTCAGTGCATTAAAATCCAGTAAGAAGAGAGTCTGCAACAGCTTGTTTTAAAAACAAAATGGACATCTGTAGTAGAAAACTTCTTGGCGTGTATGGGCATGTGTATCAATTCAGAGGTGACTGGTCTAGGGAGGAAGAAATCTTTCCCATACAAAGTGGCAGTTTTGACGGTCATAATATACTCAGAGCAGTAATTCGTCACAATGGGAGGAAGAGCACTGAATGAGCCATGCACCTGCAGGAAGAATATGCTACACAAGGGTATTTGCAGCTCAATGTATGAAGACAGAGAGGAAATATAAAGCAAAACCAACTTCTTCAAGTATTTGTTCCATGTGGTGGCAGGGTCTGCTTTTTCTGGATTGGAGTCATCCTAACCATAGTTAGATACAAACTGAGGCTTCCCTGTGAAAGTGTATCTGGCAAAGTTCATCCTCTACAGGGTGTCCCTCAGGGCCGGATTTAGGTTTGATGGATTTAGGGCTGGATTTAGGTTTGATGAGGCCCTAAGCTAATGAAGGTAATGGAGCCCTTTATCTGTCCAGCTGTCCTTTATCAACAACAGGCAGGAGCCCATTACTTACATCATAGGAGCCTAACCAACACAAAACACTATTGCTGTATGTAGGTTTTATTTTATTTGTTTTTTATCTTCTATTTTATCTTCTATTTTTATCTTCTATTTTATCTTCTGTATATCTTTTTTCCCATTAAATTTTTTGGAGGCCCCAGAGAGGGCCCTAAGCCCTAGCTTGTTTAGCTTATACGTTAATCTTAAAGTCTGGACACATAGGAAATATCACTTACTATAACTAAATGTGGGGTTACTGCATCGATTCGTTCATGTGACTCTTGCAAAGCATATGGAACTTTGCATCACAAATGGTGGAAATCACATTGAAGATGTTATTGATGATTATTCCAATGAAATAAAATATTGTTGAAAAATTAATTGAAATTTATTGAAAATATGCATTTTTTCCTATGTGTCCAGACTTTAGGGACATCCTGTAGATAAGAAGCAAGATGTCCATAACAGGCAAAGAGCACAATCCTAACCATGTCTACTCAAAAGTAAGCCCCATTGTGTTCAATGGGTCTTACTCCCAGGAATGTGTCTTAAGGATTGCAGCCAAAGAGTCCCAAGGGCCTAACCTGGACTTGGACCCTTCTTATTATAAAAGGTGAGCTGTAAACAGAAGGGACTTAGGAGGCAGTAGCCAAAAGCAGCTTATCTTAACTGGAAGTCACTTTCTGCATATGCTATTCTGACCTTTAACATTATTTAATGGAGTCATTTTGTATTTATGTTACGAGTAGACCAATGGCATAGCTTGCAAGTTTAGAATGTAAACAGCAGAAGAAAGTCTGCTGGCCAAGAATGTTCTGTTTGCAGTACATCACTTTGTTGGCAGGGATGAGATGAAAATCAGTACCGTAATAAAGGAGATGCATTTACCGTTCAGTCCGTGAGTGCAGGAATTGATGGTGACCCCTATTGGTTAAACATAGAAACTTGATACAAAGTGCCTTTTCAGCTCCTTTCATACCCATCCTAAATCAGTGTGACCCAGTATGAATGGTACTGAAATGGGATCACAATGGCAAAATATCTGATATATTTTGCTACCCTGAATGTGCTGCAATAAACAGATGTGGGAGGGGGCCCTATCAGATTCCTTAAAAGTTGACCCAGATGTACATATACCATTGGAGCTGTCACTGTAAACATTCTGGTATTTGGGAGAAAATTTTGCCGTTCCTATTGTAATGGTTCTCCTCCAGATACTCCTTCCCTATCTGAATAAACACACTATATAGGGCGCAATCCAGAGTAACCACGGGGAGTCCTTGCTCCGGAGTAAGAACAATTTTCTCTTGATTGCAATATGAATTTCCCATAGGCTTTCACTAGGTGGTGCAGTAACTACAGGTGCACATAATGTCTCTTATGTGCTCCCGTAGTTATTCTGGATTGTAGCCGATGGCTTGCTCACCAGGACACAAAAGGATGTGTTTCAAGAGTGGAAATTACAAGGAGAGCTATACTTGAGTTTTCCTTTCCTTTAAAAGCAAGTGGACTTGAGACTTATGGTCATTCTGCAATGTTTGATTTATTTACAAATATACAACAAGATTATAAGTGAAGATTATTAGATATTATATTGCCTACCCATGTTAACAACATTGAATAAAGTTGGAGGAGAAAATGAATGGCCAGAAATGTAGCATATAAATACCTGTTGTATTATATCGTGAAGTTAAGCAGCATCTCCCCCATTAGGCAGTACATCCACTACTGTTCATCAGATTCCCAGAATGTGATATCGTACCCCAAGGTTCTCTTTACTTCTGCAAAACTATTTGCACACACACACACACACACACACACACACACACACACACACACATACAGAGAGAGAGAGAGAGAGAGAGAGAGAGAGAGAGATCAGCTTCATTTTGGTCATCATTAGGTTCATTCTGGACTAATGACAATATTAATTTATCTTTTAAGCCACAAGATCCTCTTGATACTTAGCAGGTACATCTTTGCATTATATTTGTTTACTTGGTCCTGAGATGCATACAATAGGCTGCAAGCTGAAATTAGCTGAAGCTAAAATGATCATGTGATTCCCTTCTGTCAAAAGTTTACAAAGAGCCCCCTAAGTGGTTTCTCTTATACTGATATTGCAGAAGTATTTCTGGATACCTTGCTCTACTAAAAATGTCTTAGAGGAGGTGAAACAACAGAAATAACTTTGAAGTATGGAATGGTAAGCTTAATTATCTGGAATATCAGAAAGGACACTCAAGGGCAGTTTGGTAGTTTCATAACGATATGAACTAATAAAATTCTGTGCTATATATAGGCAGGCACAGCTGTATGATAAACTTTTTATGGGTAGTGTGCATTTTTCATTTATGAACATCCATGATTAAAAGGCTATATATTTAAGCATTACCTAATGGAGTTACATGGCATCGGGAGCCAAAAAATAGACATATTTTGCCACTGCTTGATTTGTGAGGTTGTAATCCTATATAAATGCTCAAACGTGTACTGCAGACTGATAAATTAAGGGCTCTAATTTCATTTCCTTTTGACTAGGTACCTCTTTTTGCCATTATTAGTTATGATCTTGGCTCAGAACTATCTAATTCATAAGTCTGAGTGCTTTCATGTATGTTTCTATTGGCTGAGAACCTGAACTGCTAATCAGAACTTGCCCAAATAAAATCTTGATTCTGTCATGAACTCAATAGGTAGCCTTAGGCAAGCAAGACCCTCTCAGCTGTTAGTAAAACCTTACAGTGTTGTTTCAAGAATATTATTTTTTGAAGTATTTTGGACTTCCCAAAATCACTGTATAAATGTTAAGCATTGATGCTATTGTTGCTATTATTATGTCAAGACTGGGCAGAGTCATCCCCAAATCCATGGAGATTGGCTGCCCTGTTATTGGCTCAAGGTTTCCACCTTGACAGCATCAGAGAATGGAAGTGACAGCTGTGTCAACGTCAACCCCATCCATGTCACTTCCAGATAGACCAGAATTTTGTGGCAATAGCAGTGGGTGGGATTGTACATCAGGTAGCACAGAGGGTGGATAGGGATGTGTGTCAAGTCCAAAAAAAGGGGGGTGGTATCAGTCACTACAACACTGCTGCTATCCGATCTCCTTTTCTATCTATCTATCTATCTATCTATCTATCTATCTATCTATCTATCTATCTATCTATCTATCTATCTACAGTATTTATATACCGCTTTTCAACTGAAAAGTTCACAAAGCGGTTTACAAGAAAATGAAAAAATTAATAGCTAATTAATAGCTAATGGGTCCCTGTCCCAAAAGGGCTCACAATCTAAAGTGCAAAAAGAACACCAGCAGAAGTCACTAGAGCAGACATTGCTGGGGTGCGTAGGGCCAGTTACTCTCACCCTGCTAAATAAAAGAGGAACACCCCCTTGAGAGAGTGTCTCTTGCAAAGTTAGCAGGGGTACTTTTCCAGCCTTGATCCACCTTCTCAGGTCCTCTCAGAATTGTGCCAGCTGTTGGATGAGGTTGAAAAGCAAAGCATATTGACATAGGTAGAAGAAAATCTATTTTTGTGAAAAAGGTCTACTACTACCAGGCTACTCGCAAAATATGATATGTATAAGAAATAAAAACTGAGGCTGCTCAAATAAATACTTCACTTAACAGTTCTTATTTGGAAAGCATCTGGTTTTAGGACCAAAGGTTCTAAAAGTTTTGAAGGCATACTGTGTAAGCTAGATTGTTAATCACTCTTAGCTTGGTAGCACTAGAGAGAACTAACTGCTGAGAGAATTTAGAAGTTCACATAAGATCAGATAAACTGTCACAGATGATTGACAGGTTGGTAACTACTATACCATAAAACACTCTTGCCCCTACAATGTTGCATTCCTTTCTATATCTCTGGTAGCTGATGGTGCTGTTATTTCTATTATAAGAATGTTCCCTTGAGGACACCTCCAGGATCCAAAAGTCTCCCATAGGATACAGTGACCCATTTGCACAAGTGCATCAGCAGGGGTAGAGTTACACTGGATCATGTTGCAAGTCAATATGTGTGACTATTGGCACATATTATATACAGTATGATCATCTTTTTTTCTATTTTACCATATACCATACAGCTTTTGGTTCACAGATTGAGACAATCTGTCATGTTTCAGAGCTTTCCAGAATGCCTCAGTAACAATGAGAAGAGGAAACACATGGTTATCAGGTTAACAGGTTTCTTAGTACCAGAAGCAGAAACGTTTTGTGCTATAAAATTAATCAAAGATCTCACAATTACAAGTGAAATATCAGTGTGGCAGAGATTAGTGATACATTACTATGTAGCTTACCTTTTTATATGGGTTGTGGCAAGTGACCAATATACTATAGTGTACAGCAAAGTCATCCATTGCATACAGGCCATATTTAAAATGGTTTATAACCAACCTTTAAGCTGCTCGGGAAATAAAAAACAAGGTCTCTCTGATTATGTTTCATTGATACAAGCTGCCACTCAAAAATGATCTGCAGAGATTAGAATCACCAAAAGTGTCTAAGATTTCTCTTTGCAAAGCATGCTGAGACTGGCAATGAAAACTCTTAAGTTACATGCAGGAGTCATCAATATACATGCACTTGTTGTTTAGTACCTGCCAGGAAAGCATGTACCAGACTAGTAATGTGACCTTGCATGGACCAAAGGCAAAATCCACAGGCCAGAAAGGCCACCCTTTTGATAAACTAGTGAAATTTTCCCCTTCCCCGCAATTGATCGTGCTGAGTTCTACATGCGCCAAATTCAAACTGAATTTTAACAGCTCCAGTATTCAAATATTCAATATCACTACCTTAAATTCTCCTGGAATAGCAAAACTGAACCTTGTGACTGCAGCTACCTTCTGAGAAGTCTTTGTTTTGGGAAAAACAAATTTAATGAAGTAAAAGAAGGATCCTTTGGACCTCACCAACCTCATGACTATTTCCCGTGATCTTCTTTATGAGCCAATAGATCTTCAAACTAGCCATCACACACCCTCAACTGGGTGATGCTGGTGCTGCATCGTCACCCACATTCCCAAAGGGCTACTGTTCACTTATTCCCCCATTTTTGCTTTAACCCTATTTTGCTGGAATCCAAACCACACTGTCCTGGGAGTACGTACTGTTGAACACAATGAGTACACATGTTTAGGATTGCACGGATAGACTCATTCCTCTGCCTACCAAGAGCCTTCTCATACAGCCCCATAGCCAGTGGTGGGCTCCAGCAGTTTCACACCTACTCTATAGAACTGGTTGTTAACAAGAGATAGGATATATAAAGTTTAAAAATAGCCATTTGAAAGTGGCTGCCAGATGGGCAGAGAACCGGTTGTTAACTTCTTTGAATCCCATCACTGCCCATAGCAAATGATATGGGTAATGGGTTAGCTGGCCATAGGAAGGGGGTACTTTCACTAATTACTCACTTTCCCCATCTTCCAACCTCACAGGCACAATTTTTACCCACCAACTGTACCTATACATTATATTCCATAATTACAACAATTTTTCATTGTGTAAAGTGTTGATCTACAAAGAAAGTATATGGAGATGTGATCAGTCAAAGGCTCCATAGTCATTTAAGTGAAATTTTGATTTTAAAAATTCCATACTGTTCTGAAATGTATACTATCTCCTCAAATATGTGTTTTTATCTAAATGTGCTCAGTTTTTATATGCACCTCAGTATTTCAGCTGTTACAGGTTACAGAATCGGAAGCACAAAAATTAATTGAAATTTATGGAAAATATGCATTTTTTCTATGTGTCCAGACTTTAGGGACATCCTGTGGATAAGAAGTGAGATCTGCATAACAGGCAAAGAGCACAATCCTATCCATGTCTACTCAAAAGTAAGCCTCATTGTGTTCAATGGGTATTACTCCCAGGAAAGGGTCTTTAGGATTGCAGCCTTATATTAACTTTTTGACTGATTTCTGTTCCTTTGGAAAGCATATCAGGGTAGCCACACAGAAATTTACTGAGGGGGTTATGAGCTTCTAGGATACTTATTGAGGCTTCAGGAGCACCCCAGGAACAAGAGACTGTCCCTGGGTCCCCAAGGGCTGAAATCAAGCAATGCCTTAAGGGGGAAGGGCCCATTTTTCAGTTCCCTTTGTGGGTCCTGATCCCCCTCTTTGGGAACGACTGTTCTAAGGTACTGTGCAAAGTAGAAACTCACAGATGCATATTTTTTTCTGCTGGAAAGTGTACAAACTTTTTCTTAACAACTTACCTGAAAGTAATGAAAAAGAGGAGGTGAGAAACACTTCAGCTCCCTGTCCCAGTGTTTTCTGGTAACATGAGAAAATGCCCTCAAAGACCTTAAGGATCAGGAATATAAATGATAGGATATTGCATTACATTGGAGTACAATAAAATCCCAGAATTAATTACTTTTGTGCATTGTACCATTAAAGAAGGATGTCAAAACAAAGTCAGATTCTGAGAAAACAACTATCTGTGTTTGACTCGCAGTTATGGAATCTAATTGCTAAATAAAATTTTTCTTTTGCTCTCCTATGTTGCCCATTAATAAAATTTCTCCCATAGCACACCACAAATCTAATTAGCCAAAAAACTTAATTCATGATCTGCAAAATCTACTTCTCAGGGTGGGGACATAAAATGTCTGCATTACCTGCCAAATATAAATGCAGAAACAATCAGAATTTAGCATAGTTTAGTGCAGGTGTGTCCAAACCCATCCCAGGCAGGGTCCCCAGAAAGCTGGAATTGGCTGGACAAGTCTGGCTTTTGGCCTTTGGACCGGACTGTCTGGTCCAAAAGGCCCCTGTCCCACCTTCTGGGGGGGCTGGGGGGATGCTTGGGGCACAGGGGGGCAGTTTAAGGTTGCTGCAGCTTGGCACAGCTAAGATTGGCCAGCCGCTGCAGCCATTTAAAAAATAAGTCTGTGTGCATGCGCATGCAGTCTTCCTATTCTTAAAGCTCCGACGGAGAGTGCTAGAGCTTCTCCGTGAGCGGAGCTCAGTATCCTAGGCTGACCCAAGGAAGTGAAACTACCGGTGAGGTCCTTCCTTCCTTTTGACTTTAAGAGCTGGTCACCCTGGTCCCGGGGGGCCAGATACAGCCCATGATAAGCCTCAATACAGCCTGCAGCAAGACCCCTCCATCTGGCCAGTGGGCAAGTCTTGCAATCCTGCAGCTCTGTCTCTAATACACACTTATATGTAAATTTATGTAGATTTTTTCAAATTTGAAATGTAAATTATTTTTCCAGCCCCCAACACAGAAGCAGAGAGATGATGTGGCCCTCCTGCTAAAAGATCTGGGCACTCCTGGTTTAGCACATGTGAAGGATTTTTCCAGCCCAACTTTTGATGCTTAACAGCTACGAGGTTAAAGACTTAGGGTGCAATCCTAAGAAATGTAGGCCAGCCTACATCACCTGACATATCTTTCTGTGATGGTGTGGGAAGGTCAGTGTATGACTGTGCATTGGCCTAACCACCCAAGGAATGGGGCACAAGAGTCTTACTGCATTTTTGTGACATCCCCCACATAAGCATAGGATTTGTGCTGGGGTTTATGCCAGCCTAAATGGAGATTAGGATTGCAGCCATAGAATAGAAAACTGAGGCTGCAATCCTAAACTCCAGGTAGGCCTGCATAAGTTCCAACAGAAGTCCCATGCTGGCCTGGGGGTGTCACAAATATTGTAAAACACTTTTACGCCATTCCTTGAGGGGTTAGGCCAGTGCACAGGCATATGCTAACCTCCCCACACCACTGTAGGAATGGAGAGATGAGGTATGCCAGCCTAAATTGATCAGAATTGGGCCCTGAGGCACTTGAGGGCTTGACTTCCCAATACAGTAAGTTACAATTGACCTCTGGGCAATTGTAGGAGGAATTTGAGGAATCTGAATGGAGGAAGAGGAATCTGAGACAGGTACAACAATGTGCTGGCAAAAGTTTTCCTACCTCACTAACTCATGTGCAGTGCAATCCTAATTGGCATTGTAACATGCAGGTCGACACGCCTGCAGTGCCTTCAGTTTGGGACTGCTGGTATGCTACCCAGGGGCATGGAGTAAGTTCCCCCTTACTCCAGGTAATGTCTCCAATGGGTCTACTTGAATTGACATCCTCAAACAGCAGTGCAGATCGGAGCAGCCTGACACGGCTGCTGGCTGCCTAGGAACAGAGCTTGGATCTGGCACAAAAACTGGGTCCTAACATGGACCCGTTTCCCTTTAGCCACCAAACTGCAGACATTTCCATCCACGTTACAAAACACAGAACGAGTTGGTGGGAGAAAGCAACTTATTGTGTCCTGGCAGCATGGTGAAGCTGCCACAAGTCCCTTGTGTATAAGAGTGCCTTATAACACTCCAGGCCAGCACAAGGGACTTACAATGACCCAAAGACGACTTTGGTTTGTGCTCACAGTTGGGTAGGCTAAAGGGCCTTCAAAGCACAATTGCTAATAGTATCCCATATTTTAGTGGAACAGAGATTTATGTTCAGTTAATAACGGGGACTTGGATTTCTTAACTAGGAGATTTCAGGGTTCCTCCCAATTCTGAAATATGCTGGCATCACCGTCATATGTTGATGTTTTGACAGCAATCACAGCATAAATCTCTCTCTCTCTCTCTCTCTCTCTCTCTCTCTCTCTCTCTCTGAAAGAACAAAAGAGAGGAAAGGTGAACGAATATGCTTACACCACCAGTAGAATCAACTGCATTCATTCCTTTTTATGTTCTAGCTAATAACTTCATTTTTAAAAGACCCAGCAGTTTCCAAAAGGGTTGCTGTCCTTACGCCAGTTTCCACGCAGTGTGAAATGAAAGTGCAAATGTTAATGATTAAACCTATAAAAGTAAGACTGGAGTGAATAGTGGCAAAGTCAAACACAGCCACATCTAATTTTATCTTGCTATCATCATGTGGTGCACTCCCAGGTATGCAATAATAAAAAGCAGGACGAGAATAGATGGAAATGATGGATTGTTTTTTGACAGCTAGCTTCTGATATAAATGCTTCCCCTCTTGCCACCCTCTCTCTCTAATCAGAGAGGGTTTTCTAGATCTCTTAGTTTTCTCTAATATATTTTTTCCTAGAGCTTAACATAGATGAAAATTAGACTCAAGATCATACTGAATGGAACAATTCCAACAGGAGTGTTCAGTTCATATTTAATACTTTGTTATTTGAGTTCTGTTATCTCATATTTGTATGTTAACACTTTTCATCATCCAAATAGTACATAGTGCCAGGCATATACGGTAACATATTTAGGCTGGTAACACCTCAAAGCTACAGAGAGGCCTCCAGATTTATTTCCATAATGCACCAACAAGTTTTGTTAAAACATCCTTTTTAATTGAATTGAGGCTAATGGAATTTATAGGAATTGATGCAAGAGAGTTTTCTATATATTTTTTCCCTATATTAATGATGAAAAATGCTTCTGAAATATCACAAAAAAATTTAACCTTATAAATTATATTCTTAATGGGCCAATATCAGAATTGTAGGTTATGATAACTGTGTTTTTAAGAGTTAGCAAGAATTGCTCTTATATTTTGGAGCTGTCATGATTTCAGACTGTGACTCACTGAAATGTATGCTATTCATAAATAAATATACTCTGTAATGTAAGACTTCAGAATGGATTGATGTTTTCAGAATTCATAAAAATCAATTCTGTGAAAACCTTCCACAAAATCAGGCTGTTAAAGCTACTTATCTTAAGACTAGTAACAGCCTGCAGCTGTCACTTGCAGAAGTTTAATATAACAACATTGTTCAGTAGAAGAACATGGTAAATGGTCTTATCTTCCCATACTTTCAATGGTAGCTGGAATGTTGATAGCTGATATTTGACAGGTGGAATGTTGACAGTTCCCTCTCCTCAGCCTGCTTGATTGACCCAGAATGGTGGCCAAAAGATGCAGCCAACACACACCCTACACAAGGCATTTATGTAGAAAGATCTATATTCAGGAGAATCTGGTTCATTGCTCCTGGTACTTGCGCATTCACTGCAAGCGCATATTCAGATGTGAAGCTGACCCTTCTATTGCAGGAAATAAGAACCTTCTTGTGAGTGGGTGGGCTCCAAAAGAGCTATGGCAATCCCAAAGAATTATTAAATTGGCAAAACCAAATGTGTGCAGAAACTACCCAAAACCTTCTTGTTAGGGTGGACATTAAGTGCACACAAAGCATCTGAATTAAATTAGCATTATTTCAAATGTGCTGCTATGCGCACAGCCTGGTATTGTACTATGTTGCATCATTAGCACTTTTCTTCAAAGTCGTATTAAAAAAAATTAAAGTCCTCTGTGTATGTATGCTTAGAAGCAGGCTGGAGGTCTCCCTGAAGTAAGGGAATATATGATCCCATATCCTGAGTAAAGTTCCAACCATCCATATGGAGTTTCTCAGATCAATGCCTACTATAAAGTTGTTGAGCTGTGTAGGGATATCAAGCCAGGAAAGGGGATTTGGATTTGGTGTGAATTGCTGCTGCAAATTCCATCTCCTTTATGGGCCTGATCCTCCCCGTTCCATCCTCCCCCTCCCAAAAATGTCCCTCTCTGCTGATGCCTTCTTGTAGCATGATCTCTGACCACAATCTATGCATTCTCAGAGAGAATAGGCTTCAAAAACCCATACATGCATATGTTTCTATATACCAATTATTTAATGTAGGAAAAAAAATTGAAACCGCTTTAACTTTCTAATAAAATGTATAGTTTTAATTCTGTCAGGGTTCTTTCCTCTTGTATGTAACTGAATTTCTGCCACCACCTTTTTCTCCATCAACAAATTGCCTTATTTTTCAGGCATTTCCCCTCTTCTCCGAGGTCATTGATATATAGCTTGAATACAATAATCTGCCTACTTATCCTTGTAGCAATCCATTAGAGGCATTGTTGTTTCTGAGCTGTTATCGCATCCACAGTCGCACTTTTAACCTTAAAATAAACCTCTGGTTTTCTTTGTCTCTTGTATCTCTTTCACCAGACTACATTCACAGACAGTCCCCAATACTTGTAGGATATGCTGATCTTGGCAAAAGTTTTTTGGTATGTTTTTGATTTTTGAAAACCACTTAAAGGCTATTTAAATTCATACTTTCCTCCTCTTCCGCATACTAATTCTTTCTATTTCTCTTCATAACAATCCATTATTTTCATTTCCATTTTTGAACAGCCACCATATTCAATTACCTCCTTCCCTTTCTAGCTTAGATTTTGAAGCTCCATTAAAAAATAGTTTCATTCTCTTCATTTGACTCAGTGCTCTTGCAGGATGGTTGATCTTATTTTATTTTTTTTCAATTCTACATGCCACATCAAAGCCCCTTCAATTCATTCACAATTTTTCTCTTAACCAGCATTTCCAAATAATCTAATAAACCCTGAATGGAGAGGGCTCAAGGGGGCACAATCCAGAGTAACTATGGGGAGTCCTTGCTCAGGTGTAAGAACAATTTACTCTGGATTGCAATATGAATTTCCCATAGGTTTTCTCTAGGTGGTGCCGTAACTATGGGTGCAAGTAATGTTTCTTACATGCTCCCGTAGTTACTCTGGATTGTATGGTTAGCGTGGTTTTTTACACCTTATATTTGTATATAATAATACCTTTATTACGGTCTTTAACCAGCACAGTTAAATTTGTATTGGCAGTGGAATAGAACAAGGGAGGGTGTACTATTTTTGTTAATGTTCCATGAGTCAAAATTGGGTAGAAGAAAGAGCACTTTACGTGTACCTGTAGTTACTGCACCACCTAGTGAAAACCTATGGGAAATTCATATTGCAATCCAGAGTAAATTGTTCTTACACCGGAGCAAGGACTCCCCGTAGTTACTCTGGATTGCGCTCTAAGGCTGCAATCCTAAAGACACTTTCCTGGGAGTAAGACCCATTGAACCCATTAAGCCTGATGTCTTGTTTCTTCCATACAGTAGGAAGCATACAACAAGGAACATGGCCTTGTTGTAATTAATAATATGTAATAAATTATATGTAATATAGTTTAAATTTAATCATAAATAATTTAGTGTTTAAATTAACCCTATGAAATCAATACAATATCATTTTTAGCTTTTATTTTGTCATGACCTGCATTTTTCTTGGATGTTCTACATTTTGGGTACCTTGTCCTTTTGTGGTTATGACATTTGATCACACTGGCCACATCAGTGGTGTCGAGTTACTCAAGTGGTTCCTCATCTGGCTAGGAACAATGCAATATTCTGTGATTTGGCTGAGGTGTGTATTTGCATACAGTTCTTGATAATTTGTGGCCACAGTTATATTATTGAATAACAAGTGAAACAAAACCGTTTTTAAAAGACTCCAGTGAAATAGTTTTAGAAGCCAACAGAGCATAGTGAATGGAAATGTTATCACAACATGGAAAGCTGGGACTCACAACAGCAGACCAGAACCCACAAAAACCCATTTGGAATCGCAAATCCTATAGAAAAAATAATGGCCAACCACATCAAAATGTCTCTCATTCTCATTTATTGCAATTTGTGGCTTTATAATTTACATCATATGTGGTAGAACATGGCGAGCAAATGTGATAATTTAAGATTTTCCTTTGAGTTCAGAGAAGAAAGGATGGAAATTTGTTGGTCTTTGTTCTTCCTAGTCTTTACTTCCTAAGGCAAACTATGAAATGGACAGCAATTGCCAAGAGGCAATGTCACAAATATGGAAGTAATGATTTTCCAACCCATTATGTATTTGTTCACATTCGCATTGTCGTTACACTTTAGGATTTGTTAAACCGAGGAAAACCTATAATACATCATCTAAAGTTCCGTTTTCATCTTACTTTTTAGGTCAGACCTAGAGCACAATCCTAACCATTTCTACTCAAAAGTAAGCCCCATTGTGTTCAATGGATCTTACTCCCAAGAGAGTGTGTTTAGCAGTGCAGCCATAGGCTGCAATCCTAAAGACACTTTAGGATTGTTCTGTACCCAATTCTGTGGGTACAGAACAATTGCATCTGAGCCACAGAATGATTAGAACAATTCCATCAAGATGATCTCTCCCCCCATCATCTCTGACAAACACACACCTCTTGCTTTCTGAACTTTGCTGGTCAAGCAAATAAAATCTAGGAAAACATTTGCTCACCATTTCACTGCTCAAGAAAGAAAACATTGTTTTCAAAAACAGTGAACAAGGAAAAAAACACACCTTGATCTTTGAGAGTTGTACATAATTTGTCAGGACCATTCAAGAGCATGTACACTGTGCAACGAAGGTTAGAGAGAATATTGAATTACTTGATTTGGGAGACAGATTTGGGATACAGTTACTTGATTTAGGAAATAGATTTTTTGTCATTCACAGTTTGTGCTTGATTTTTAGGAATTGGGTGCTGATTCCCTCAGGAATTCTGCAACAGCCTGAAATAATTACCAGCCTGCTGAATGTGTGTGGTCTATTTTCAGGCAGAACGCATGGCTTGATTGATATCACTTGCATACCACTATTACTTATTAAAAAATGTCTCGTATGAAACATATATAGTGTACCTTCATGTCCTTGTATTTCATCTGTTTATCACATGTATATTTTAAATGTATATCACATGTATATTTTATGCATTGGTGTGATCACAGCCATTCCCCTTCCTCCATACACTCATATACTTCTTTTTTGTCCAGCAAATAACGGTATAACTGCCAGACTAGATATCTGCTGAAACTAGAGTGGCTGCAGCTTGTGTCTGGTTCTGTGACTGCATTTAGGTGAGTATAGCACATGGCTATGAATAGCTTCCAGCCAATCATATATTACTTTATATGTTTACTCCAAACTCCATCTATCCAACATGCATGGGCTTCCTGGCACAGTTCCCCCCAGAGCAAAGTGTTGCTTGCTCTGACCCTTGTCATCTCACCAAATACAAGCTCACCATTTTGAGAAAAATGTTACTGCTATTGCTTTTACAAACCACAACCAATGATAACATTTCTTCCTCCGTTTTGCTAAGATCTGAAGTAACATTTAACTAGCCCTACAATCCAGAGTAACTATGGGAGCACGTAAGAGACATTACGTGCACCCGTAGTTACTGCACCACCTACTGAAAACCTATGGGAAATTCATATTGCAATCCAGAGTAAATTGTTATTGCACCGGAGCAAGGACTCCCCGTAGTTACTCTGGATTGCATCCTAAGCCATACAACAGAGCTCTTATGGTGTTAACCAAAAATTAATCAAGGGGGTTTATGAACCGTTTTACATACTGGAGTAATTTTTTTTGTTAATAACACCAGTTGGTTCACAAAGCTAGTGAACAAAGTGGGGAAACCAAATTAGCATGGCACATATGGTGCTAGTAACGAAAAATGTTGCAAGGGCATTCATAATATAATGCATATAGTTAGCAAACAAAAGACAAAATAGTAAAACAAGGAGTCCATATTTTCAAAAAGTCTCACTGTCTGGATCTGTACAGTGCTTGGGGAACATAGTCAGGACTTTGAACTGGATGGCGGCACATCCCAATCCAAACTCATGTTTACTACAATGAAACAGAGTTTCCTGTTGTCATAAATACTCATATGGTGACACTGTGCATGCACCTCTGGCAGCCATTTTGGAATCATTACCACACACAGCAGGGGGGTTGACTGCATGCTCCCTTACTGGTTACCTGTGGAAGTGCTGTAAGCTGGAATAGGGGAGACGGGCGGTGGGGAAACTGGGTGAGGAAGGGAAGGAACAAGGGAATATCTGAGCAGGGAGGTTCCTTTACCTCAAGGAGGCTTCCATGATCACCCTACTACCACAGGATCCAGTGCATACCCCATTGGCACAACTGCATCAGCACTGAGATGCAACAGGTGCCAGAGGAGCAATCTGTGCTGTGTTTAGGGATTTGAGTGCAGAGTCAAAGGCGAGAGACAGGCTAAAAGTCCATACATAACTTTTATGGCAGGGATAATAACACAAGGATGGGGAATCAAAAAATAAAATGCAATGCAATGTTTTTAATCACTCACACAAAGATCAGTTTTAGGGGGTATGCAATGGTGGAAGCGTTAGCCCAGCTCCTCAGCCCAGCTCCTGCCAACCTATCAGTTTGAAAGCATGCAAATTCAAGTAGATAAATAGGTTCCACATCAGTGTGAAGGCAACAGCGTTCCAGGGGCATGTCGGAAAACACAGGCTGTATGGCTCTAGAAACGGGGATGAGCCCCGCACCCTACAGTTGGTCACAACTAGCAGTATAACCTGCGGGGGGGGGGGGGGCACCTTTACCTTTTTTAATGGTGGAAACAGGGAGATAAGAAAGACATGGAGAAAACAGGAGGATAACCCTGGGAATCTGGGGCTGGAAAATGAGTTTTTGCAGAAGGAGAAGAGGGAGAGAGGAGACAAGGAAGCAGAGAGAGAGAGAGAGAGAGAGAGAGAGAGAGAGAAGAATGGAAACTTCTTACCTAAGGTTGACTAAGGATCACCAATAGGAGATCTATGCCTGATATTTTGGGGTAGCTCTGAGAAGCCTACCAGGGACAGATCACAGCTGGATGGGGGTTCAGGATCGGGTGGACAGCACTAACACCATGAACCATCCCATCCCACTCCACCAGTGGCTGGTCTACAGTGCATGCTCATGCCTGATCTCCTTGGGGGAAAGCAAGGCAAACAACAAATCTGGGAAATTCAATTCAATTCAATTTCAAGAACCTTTATTGGCATATAAGGGAAATTCAATTCAGGGACAAGGCACTAGCCATAGCTAATGCTTGGGAAGAAACAAACTCTTGACATGCTCTGGAGGCCAGAGCTACGATTAACTGTTGATTAGATTCATGAATGTGCAGTGGCAGGGTATGAGGAAAGTTAATGTTTGGGACTTTTCTTTTGGTGTTGGTAAAAACTTTATTACCACTTGATCTGGAAGCTTCTCGAATCTGGTTTTGTTTACAGGTTCAAAAGTTGCTGTGCAAGCAAAGCCCAGCCATCTGGTCATGGAATTTTCCAATAAGCAAGCAAAGAGCTCCTTCCAAGTCGGTCGGCTCCAATGGGGTAGGGATGGGGTATGATGTGATTGCTCTGACATACCAAAGTTGTGGCCTTCCTTAAGACCTATGGGATTCCTTGAGACATATTCCAAGACCATAAGACTAGTCTGGATCATGCACACAGAACCACATATACGTGTAAATAATGTACAATGTCACCCTTAGCTGCTTCTTCTAACAAACGTGCGGCAAATGCCTCCTATCTGACCTGCTCAGCTATTTTTATTCGGGATTTCATGTTCACTATAACCACCTACCAGAGGAGACCTCCACAAGTCTCCCTCCTCTTTGCAGGATGCAGCAGAAGACATTGTGTCATCACTGCATTGGGTAGGTGGAGAATAAGATTTGGCTGGTGAAATAGGGTCAGTTCTTAGTATTGTATGGGACTGAATATAGAAAGTCTCTTCATCCACTTCCATGCTTTTCACTGTGGAAGCATTTCACTGTATATAGAATAATGGTGTATGCAGACCCTGAGAAGTGCAAACAATTCAAGGCAGAATAATGACTACATTAAATTAGTAAGGTATGGCTGTGAAAGTCTGACCCTAAGGAAAGCTGAATGCTGAGGAACAGATCCCTTTGAATGATGGTGTTGAGAAGGACTGTAAGGAGATCAAATCATTCAATCCTTTGTAGTCAACCCTGACTGTTCATTGGAAGGATAGGTACTGAAGCCAAAATATTTTGGGTACGTCATGCAAACAGAGGATTCTTAGAAAAGACCCTGATGTAGGGAAAACTGAAGGCAAAAGGTGAAGGGAATGCAGAGGATGAGATGGCAGAAGCGATGTGTCACCAAAACAATGAACGTGAATTGGGACCAGCTTGGGAGCTGGTGAAAGATAGGAGGCATAATGCAATCCATGGGATCACATTGAATCAGGCATAGCTTAAGAGCTGAGCAATAATGTCTAACTGGGCAAGAGACACTCTTTCAAGTGAGTGTTCCTCCTTTATGTAGCAGGGCGAGAGTAATTGGCCCTACACACTCCAGCAATGTCTGTTCCAGTGGCTTCTGCTGGTGTTCTTTTTTGCATTTTAGATTTAGGGACCCATTAGCTATTAATGTTTTCATTTTCTTGTAAACCGCTTTCTGAACTTTTTAGTTGAAAAGCGGTATATAAATACTACAGATAGATATTATGCATTGCTTGTATAAGTGGAGCAGATTCTTTTCTGTCATGTTTAGAGACTGTTACTTGAAGCATATCCCACAGTGCAAAGTGATGGCTTTATACTTGCAAGAATCTACAGTTTGCATTACTGTAAAAAAAAACAAACCAGATAGTCTTTGCATATAGATATTGTCTGAACGGAAAATCAAGAGGCAGCAATATTCCTCTTCTCCATACCTGCACATTATGAATACTAATGCAAACGATTTACATACAAGTATGAATAATGTGCCCATTTCAAATGTTTTCACTAGTGCTGTGTGTAAGAGAAGAAATAGCAAAACATATTCTTTGGTTACACTTGATCATATTTACATAATGTTCCCAAATGGAAACATGTATAGATCGCTTTCTCAGGGCTTATATACAGTGTTATGGAGGATACATGAAGCTGTCTTGCTGAACCCAGATGTGCTTAAATCAGCATTGTGTCCAATATCTGGTGAAACTTCTACCTTATTTATTTTCCTCTTCGCACTGAAATAGCCCAATCATATAGCATTCTGTGTAGTTATCATAAAGGGATAGATAGGGAGAGCATGGAAAGGGGTGATATGGGATGTGTTGGGTGGATCAGGTTAGTGCACATTGGTGCCCTTCCCAAGACTGATCTACCTGCACAGATCAATGAAACAATTGCCACAGTTTCTCAGAATCCAACTAACTGGGGGGACGACAACATGGAGAGCTGATTTGACAAATTAAAAATGTGACCTTCTTTGTAGCCTGTTGGACCGAAACCTCATGCCATCAATCCAATTCCTCATTTTGTTACCAGCCAACATCATGCTCCTCTCGCAGCACAATATATACAAGTAATCAAGTGAGTGTATCAAACATCCATATAAAAGGAAGAAAAGATTTGTCGGACCTAACAGTGATTTCAGCTGCAATGAAGTATGCTGGGAAGAGACCTCAGCATGGTTTCCAGTCATGTGTTTCTACCAACAGAGACTGGAATGTGAAACATATGCCTTGCCAAATATGTGCACATCAGTGATCTGTGTTATACCATATTTCAAAACGAATGACCTGATTCAGCCCTTGATTTGCCCACGCCAAACAGCTCTTCTGCATCCAGAAAATCATGCTAGATGAGCTCAAAGAAAAGTTCAAACAGGTTTTCTATGACCATAAATTGGCACTTTGTGTCATTGCACACACACAATAAAGGCAGGTGTGGGTCATCTGATAGTGTGTGTGCATGAAGAGATTAATTCCCCATTGCAGTGTCATAATGCAAGACAGATATAGAGGATGATAATGATGGTGATGGTTAAGAATATTTATAGGCCACTTTCCAACATACAATCCCAAAGCAAGTTACAAAGCAAAAAGAATGAGAAGCTAGTTCTGTACCTCCAATTGCACAGGTGAGCATTTACATTCATATATGCTTACAGGTACGACACCACTTTGATCTGAGCAACTATTTCTGGAGAGATGTTTATGAAGGCAAAAACAAAAAAACGAAAATCTCCTTCACAAATATCTTGTGACCACTGATCATTGGCCAAATGTTTCCCAGTGAAACGTTTGACATTATGCAGAAATTTTAGTTTCTCCTATAAATCATGAGTAATTGGTTTACCCACCCTGATAATAGTCAGTCTGCGCAAAAATATTTTTAGACACTGATGAATTTATATGGCAATTAAGGACATTTGCGGAATGGGTGAGGCTGTTACCATGATGGGCCAGCTGTCTCCTCTAGCTTAGTCAGTGTAAACAGTCTCTCACTATCACAGTCAACCAACAATGGATACTAATCTTCATGGAAAAAGTTAGTAGAGAGTTACAGAGTCTCCCACCCACCCCCCCCCCCATTCAAAACTGTTAGATAACAGGCTTAAGAGTCCACTGATCACATTATTGAAGGGGAAAATCCTGACATTTTGCATTGGACATGAATCAAAACTCTTCTCACATTTTTCCTGCATGTTTTATGTTGTATTATTCATTTTTTTATTTCTCCATGGACGCCACTTAACATTAAGAAAGTGTTTTTTTAAACACCTGTTATCATGTTTGTGTCAGTTCTATATATGTGTTGCGGTGTAAATAATGCCCTCAGTTCTTGCAATGCAATGCTGTTGTCATTGCAGAGTTTGCCATGACTTTAACCTAGCAGCACAATTAAAGATATCTTTGGTTGCCATGTCTCATTAGTTAATTGTGAATCTCACAGAAAAAAGCTGGTGTCATTTGTGTTTTGAACAAAAAGGAACTTTTGGAATTCAGATCTGTAAGTTTAAGGCATGTATAATAAATGTATTTTAAAGATACAAAGCCTAAAAGGACTGAGGGTGAGGCCGAAGGCAGAATGAATCATAGAATCTTAGAAATAATACAGTGTCATAGGAGCGTGTGTGTGAGAGAGAGCACAATCCTAAACATGTCTACTCAGATGTAAGCCCCATTGTGTTCAACGGGTCTTACTGCCAGGAAAGTATAGGATCGCAGCCTATTTGTGTGTGTGTGAGAGGGGGGTTGGCAAATGTCCATGCAATATTTAACACAGAGCACAGTCCTAACCATGTCTATTTAAAAGTAAGCCCTATTGTGTTCAATGGGTCTTACTCCTAGGAAAGTGTCTTTGGGATTGCAGCCCAGGATGGTGTAGTAATTGTTGGACTGAGACCTGGAAGATCCAGGTTCAAAACTTCCCTTAACTGTGAAACTTCCTGGATTAACTGGGACTAGTCATTCATTCTCAGCCTCACCTACCTCACAGCGTTGTTGTGAGAACAAAAGGATGAAAGCTTTGTAAGCTGCTTTAGGCATTTGCATTGTCATGGGATAGGCAAAGTATAAAGTTAATAAATAATATATTCTGTGTTAAGAATATTTTGCTCTCTGGAATTAATGGGTTATTCTGCTCAGGTGCTACCAATGGGGGAATTTTGGCTTCTGGAGATCTCAGGGTAACCCCTTGATGCTAGGTATGCCCCAGCAACTGCAATGGGTTAATTTGGACATGCGCCAGCAATATTGGCACAATGAAGGGAGCTATGATGCAGTGCATTCCTGCATTGCTGATCCTGCATTGTTTCTCCCAAGCCCAATCTGCCCACCCCATCTCCTACAATTTCACCTGCTCCATGCCCTCCTGCCACCTCAGCATCAGACTTACTTGGTCTGATGGGCATCCCAGTGACTGTTAATGCCAACAGAGAAGTTTTGGTCTTCCTGCCGGAGCATCTGCTACTAGTACTGTTGCAAAGTGCTTTACAGCACATTCTTTGAGGATAGTAGTTTAGTAAGATTTGGCCATTAATCACTTTTAAGTCCATCATCATCAGCCTATGTATGAATGCTAGTTCAGATTCTAGAGAATTAAAGCTTATTAAGAGTCTAAGCATTGAAAATGGAGCTCAGCTTTTTTTACAGGACCAAGCCAAAGTATTTTCTTCAACAGAATTCTTTGCAATGTCATGAATGAAATGAGAATTGAACCTCAGCAACCATCACAACACTGGAAAAAGTTCATGAGCTCAATCTGGGGGTTAACATCTCACACACTATGGCAGTGTGGTGAACCTATGGCATGTCAGCCACAGTGGGCACTCAGAGCCCTCTGTGTTGGCACATGAGCCAAATCACCCCACCATTGCCACAGCCTGCTCCTCTTCGGAGTAGAGCCGACTGACAGCACTGGTGCCTAGTGTGCAAACCCGGAACTCCAAGCATGTGCAATGGGCCAGGAGTGCCCTGAGCACCCTGATCCCACTGCGCATGCCTGGAGTTCTGGGCATGTATGCTGGGCACTGGCACATTCATGGTTTTGAGCAGCAGTTTGGGCATTTGGGCTGTCAAAGGTTCTCCATCACTGAACTATGGTTTTCACAGCAATCACTTGCGTTGCTTGCATAATCATGGAAGACTCTGCTCAGTTTAAGACATAAATGATTTTTCATCCCTGACTGTGTACGGCCATATTATAACAACTCCTGTGTGTCTGCCCAGATGCAAGTTAAATGTCCACTCACATGGGCCGCTTTCACATTCATCATAGATCTGAGCATAAAAAATAAAAGAGGGTAACACATTCTTAATGGATAGGAGATGGGAAAGAGCCATTCTATACACAGCGGGGCAGGTTCCATTATTTATCAGAGGAAAAAATATTTATGCTTTGTGAACCAAGCTCAAAGTAGAAACCTGCCTTGGGTAGGAAGCTGCAGAGAGCAACACACACACGTACGAGTCCCATCTCTCTATTCTTTGTGTTCAGTGAGTGCTCTACATTTTTCATAGAGTTTCTTATTCTTTTCAGCAGAGCGAGAGTTTGCTCAGTGAGCAAAGCAAGCAGACATCCTTTTTAACTGCCAGGCCGGCCTGTCTCCAAAAAAAGTCTAGCTTCGCTCCCTTGATTATCTGAAAATCGAATAATGTTACCAATACACCAGCTGCTGCCACCACCTGAGTCTTAGGACCTCAACAGCATCTGCTCCGCTAGGTACAAAAAAAAATACCTGCTCTTTTCCAGTTTTATATTCTACATCATTGCCTTCTGTTCAGCTTGCAGGCTTCGTATATCTTCCCCAGCTCCCCCTCCCCTGTCAGAGTCTCGTCTTCCTGAGCTGTGTTTTGAAATTGTGACCTTACAACATTTGAGAGAGAAAAGGATGGGTTGCCCTGAGCAATGAAAGGCTAAATCAGTCCAAGAGGAGAGCATGTAGACTTTCGAGCTTTACCGCTTGTGTTCCTGGCCAAGGTTTCACCCAGAACTCTCTTACCTTTCTTTGGCTCTTGAAAGTCTGTGAGCTTATGGCAGGGCAAGAGGATCATACAGGTCAATTCAACTGGTAAAGAATTCTATGGGCCCAGAGTGGGCCTGTTAGGTGTGATCATGACATGTACCACAAGACATGTACCACACTGAACTTTCTTCCATTCTTCCATTTGCCAACTAGAGAAGAGGCACTCTTTCAAGTGGGTGTTCCTCTTTTATTTAGCAGGGGGAGAGTAATTAGCCCCACACACCCCCAGCAACGTCTGTTCTAGTGGCTTCTGCTGGTGTTCTTTAGCATTTTAGATTGTGAGTCACTTTGGGACAGGAACCATTAACTATTAATTAGCTATTAATTTTTTTCATTTTTTAAATAAACCACTGTGAACTTTTTAGTGAAAAGCGGTATATAAATTCTGTAGGAAGACAGACAGAGTGACAGATTTCTTTCATTCTTCCATTCATTCCATTCAAGTCAAGTCAATCTATCAGCCCTTCCCTTTGGATCTCCTCGGGATATCTGCCCTTGGCTCTTTTCTTCTCCCTTTCAGATTTGTAGTTATAGAATCATATATTGAATTTGGACCTGGTCAATCCAGTTCAAATCCTAATTCAGCTACAGAGTTTATTCTGTGACCTGAGTTCACCATCATCTTAACTTGTTTTACAGGTTTTCATGAGGGAACAGTCTCTTTGGAGGAAGGATGGAATATCACATTCAACTCAATCCATGATTACTAGTGAACCAGCTTTGGTTTCTTCCAAAGGACACAATCCAGAGTAACTATGAGGAGTCCTTGCTCTGGTTTAAGAACAATTTACTCTGGATTGCAATATAAATTCCCAAAAGGTTTTCACTAGTGCTGTTAACTCCGGGTGCACATAATGTCTCTTACATGCTCCTGTAGTTACTCTGGATTGTAGGACTAGTCTATTCCAGGGTGCCCAGATGTTTCCCTTTTGGGGTAATATCCTGTCTGATACCATTGAAAAAAATGACATTTTAAAATCAAGCACTCCTTTACAATCAATAGTAACATGTTCAAATTATTTCAAATAATCTGATCTTTTCCTCATTACTAGCCATGCATCAATCGGATTGCTCTTTGTCCATGAAAGTGAAAATCCTGCAGTTTGGAAGGGAATCAGACAACAAAAATACACAATATTAGATAGCCAACCCCAACTCACTGCTTTAAGAAGTAGCCTTTGGGCAAAATCCAGAGTAACTATGGGGAGTCCTTGGTCCGGTATAAGAACAACTTACTCTGATTTCCAAAATGAATTTCCCATAGCTTTTCACTAGGTGGTGCAGTAACTACAGGTGCACGTAAAGTCTCTTACATGCTCCCATAGTTACTCTAGATTTGGGGGTATGTTAGTTTTCTATACTTACATTTTTCTTTTCACAATTATGTGCAACACCAATGGCACTTTGAATAGGTGGACCATGTGGAGGACAAGAATTGAGAAACACTGTTCGAGAGTTGGACTCTTTCAGTTTAAACCAGGGATGGGCAAACTAGGCCTCTTTAGGGATCCTGGACTTTTAACAATTGTGTGAGAGAATTTTGTGCAGCTTTGATACAGATTTGCCTACCCCTTCTCTAACCAATAGGTTATGGGCCGGAGCCTTGGCAAGCCCTGCTTCAAATTAAGTCCTGCCAACTGATGATTAATACAACTGATATTCCATCAGAGGTTTGTTTTGTTTTTGTCTATCAAAATAATCAGCTGATTTCCTTGCATCACTACAGCCTCCGCATTTACAGAATGACCTCACCAGCACTTATTTAGAGCATATGAAAAAATGATGCCATTCATCTAGGGAGTACTTATGGTGCATTTAGTCAGAGTTGGAAAACATTTCAGCATAATGTATTGCTACCTTTTTTTAGAAAGAGCTCTTCGGCTGACATTTTATAGTGTAACTTATACAACTGTTTTCCTTGATGCAGTGCTTCAGAGCAATAGTAGACAATGATTCTAAAAGTATGATAAAATTATTAAGACCTGATGATAAATTCTATGACATAACTGTTCAAACTCAATGCGTTCACTCTGGAAATTAAAATTGATTTGAAAAAATTGATTAAAAAATAAAATAATAAGTTGTGAAACCATTGAGAAATGTGTAAAAAAATTATTTCAAATATATAATGCTTTTCAGTGCTCTGATGGAAATGTCTATCACAGGTTGCAAGCAATGATGAGTATGTGCAACTTCCTAATTTTAGAAGTGGGCTGCCTCAGAATGCCAAACACAGAGGAAGGCACTAGACTGCTGGTTTGTTGTTTTCTGTGTCCCCTGAAGCATTTGGTGAGACTGTGAAATACAGGAAGATTTGTTTGTTTGTTTGTTTGTTTGTTTGTTTGTAGCCTAGGGCACCCAAAGCTAACTGAATGGGTTTTGGCCTGACCCAGCAGGGTTCTTGTTATGCTCTTAGTTAGCTCTTAGCTCTTCCTTTTTGTGAGAGCACAATCCTGACCATGTATATTCAAAAGTAAGCCCCATTGTGTTCAATGGTCTTACTCCCAGAAAAGTGTCTTGAGGATTGCAGCCTTACCCTGCAATCCAGAGTAACAATGGGAGCACATAAGAGACATTACATGCAGCCATAGTTATTGCACCACCAAGTGAAAACCTATGGGAAATTCGTATTGCAATCCACAGTAAATTGTTCTCACACTGGAGCAAGGACTCCCCATAGTTACTCTGGATTGCACCCTTAGTTAGGGAGATGTTTCAGGACTGGGGAGAGCAGGCAGAGAGTGTTTCCAGGGGCGAGCAAGGAGTGGGAGGTGGAGATGGGACCTGGCACTTGTGCCAGATCCAAGCCTCATTCCCTGGGCAATGTAGAGCAGCCAGAACCAGCTCTGATCTGCTGAGTTGTGCCACCAAAATTGGTGGCGCAGCTCGAAATAAGCCCACTGGGGCTACTGCAGCATTTCCTGGGGTAAGGGAAACAATCTTGTACTGGATACAACACAGGCACACTGGCCTACCTGTTCCAGCTCCTCAGGATTGTGTGGATTGTGATAGGATTGTGATGAATAATTTAGTTTTAACCTTTATAAATTTCTGTTTAATTTGAAGGATTTTTTAATTGTCAGGGTTTTGGGGGGGCTGTAGGAGTGGTGATATTGCTTGAGTGCTTGTATATCTGCAATCCTAACCAATTTAGACCAGCACAACTCATATGCACTCCATTCCGATGGTGGTGTGGGGATGTCTGAGCAGGCCACCATGGGACTTCTACTGGTCTATCAGGGGGTTAGGATTGCAGACTCATTTGTTTGTTATGCTTCCTTCCTCTTATCAAAAGGCAATCAAGCTAAGCATTTTTACAGTAGTTCAGAGTATTCAAGTTACTTCAGGCACCTTGGGCGCAATCCAGAGTAACTACGTGGAGTCCTTGCTCCGGTGTAAGAACAATTTGCTCTGGATTGCAATATGAATTTCCCATAGGTTTTCACTAGGTAGTGCAGTAACTAAGGGTACACGTAATGTCTCTTACGTGCTCCCGTAGTTACTCTGGATTGTAGGGTATGTCTTGGTAACCCTCACAACAGATGACAGTGCTGAGGTTGGGAAAGAATATGTTGTATAGGTCACCCAGCGAGTTTATAGCAAAAACTGAGATTCAAGATAGAGATTTCCTCATCACAACTCATGATCTAGGCCACTGTGCTACACTACTTTCCAAGGTCAATAATGTTGAACGAATCAGAGCTACACAAGTACAGAGCTTGGTAGATTATACCCTTGTTCTTTTAAATAACATATCATTTCAGCAACTAGTAAATCTGTTTCTTTTGTAGCTTTGAAGTCATGAGTTTGCTGACTATTGCTTTTGGGGAAATCAACAGTTAGTTCTCTATCGCTTTGAAAATGTGGAGTTACAAAGTGAAGGAGGAGAAACATTTCCTTAATCAATTGCTTTTTTTCCTGAGCATTCACTGCAGTGATTAGACATTTTTCCTACTTTGTGTTCAGCAAGCAGATCCTTTAACTTTGTGCTGCTGCAACAGTATAAGAATGAATTGCACTTCTGTAGGATGAGATATATTGGTTAGGTCCATTCTACTGTCTAGCCTTCTGGTTTGCAATGAACCCCAAAACCCAGAATAACTACGGGAGCATATAAGAGACTGTACGTGCACCCGTAGTTACTGCACCACCTAGTGAAAACCTATGGGAAATTCATATTGGAATCCAGAGTAAGTTGTTCTTACACCAGAGCAAGGACTCCCCGTAGTTACTCTGGATTTTGCCCAAAGTTACATCAGCCTGGCTCTTAGGAACCTGCCTTCTTCTCAACTAGACCATTTGTACTGCTAGTTCAGTATCATTGACACTGTCCAGGCTGTGGTTCTCCAGGTCACAGGCATAGATGCTATCCTATAATCCTACTCATTTCTATCATAGACCTGGTGCCTTCAACATACAAAGCATATATTGGACCACTGAGCTTGTCCCAATGTTTGTGTTTGATATTTTGGCACCTGAAGGAAAGCACGAATTCGTACACTTTCATTCCCCTTTATTTTTTCTCTCTTGAAAACCACTCTTCCAATACCTTCTTCTCTGTCAGGTCTTACCCACCTACCTTTTCAGTTAGAAAGGGAAGAGAAAAATCATCATTTAGAAAAGGAAGAGAAAAGCATCAAAGACCAAACATCTCCAGATCCTATGCACTTTCTGCAATTTGGGGCCCTTCTTTCCCTAGTGAACATCAAATATTGAAACTGTACATATTGTATATACATATTGATCTCCATGTACTTAAGATATCACTGAAGCTACTCCCCTTCAACCAATCCGTATCACTGATGCAAGATTGTAAATTCCTCCTAATACCACATCTTCCATCTTGAGCTTTAAAACTTTTAAACCTATTAAAACTTTAACCACAACTAGTAACTGCGGGACTCCTTCGTACAAAAATATACATTGCAATATTTTTTCAGTTAAAAGGTGCACGTCTCCAGAATAAGTGTGAGAATAGTGAAAATTGTATCAAAATATCTCAAAAGGAGCGAAAATGAACTCCTAAAATCTGAAGAGGGGAAAAAAATAAATTTGGCATTAATATCCTACTGTGGGGGTGGCCAGTCTCGTTTTTAGTGAACTAGGAACATAGAGTTCTAATCAGACTTCTGTTTTCTGCAGTCAATGCCTTGATGGTACTTAACATGTGTTGAAGTATTGTGGTGCTTCAACCATAAGGAGACAACTCTGTGTTGTGTTAATCTCTGTGCTGTGTCACAGATGGCGCATAACCTGAAATTACCCCGACAACACAGTGGTTCTATGATGGTGTGTTTAAAAAAAATTTAAAAAACATATTCACTTTTTTCATTATTTGCTACCCCAAAAATAGTTAATGGCATTAAGAACACTAAAGTATTGACTGGGGGGAACTGGAAAATATCTATAAACTTCTGTGCTAGTTTGCTTTATCTGCTTTTCCATTTGCTATGATACTGGACATTTCTATTTGTTACTTCTTTTAAAATTTCCATCCTAGAGATTGAGGCCACAACTTAGAATTAACCCTTTTCTTCTGGCCACCATGGACACTGGTGCAGCAGCTGTGGTAATGGTGTGCAGGATGGATTTTACACTGCAAACCCCAATGATGGCAATGAGGTCCTGAGCAAAATCCCATTTTGTGACAATGTAAATCATGAAATATGACTCAGTCCCCACTCCACAGATTAGGCTGGTGTACAGTCAGAGCCCTTTGAGCATCAGAAGTCACTTCCTCTGAGTCAGGGTGACCAGATCCCAAACCCAAAATTCCTGAACCCCAAGGCCAAAATTCCTAATCCCAGGCCAAAATTCCTACCCGCTGAAAAAAAATTGCCAAAAAATGTATTTTTTTTGTTTTTGTTTTTGTTTTTTGGCCATAACTTTTGATAGGAGGGAGATATATCCAAACTGATTTTTGCATTGGATTCTGCTCTTCAATACGAATCCAACGACATATGGCATGATGGGGTACTGTGTACTATTGCGAAGTTTCAAAATGAAGCCAAAATGTAGGACAATGATGCCAAAATGTAGGACACCCGGACAGGAGGCTAAAAATCCGGACAAATCCGGGTTTTTCCGGTCATCTGGTCACCCTGCTCTGAGTAGTTTGCCACTGGTAGCCATTTTGGGAGTCCTTGGCCACCCACACACCAGACTAGGTAAAGCAGTGGGGGGGTTGTGTGAAGGAGACAAAATAAGGTGAAGGGCATGACGGGGCAGGGAAGTTGTGGGATGGTGTGAATCTAATGGCAATTTTGTTGGCATAGGTAAATCCAAGGAGACCCCATTTGGGAGGCCTACTGAGGTTTTAGGGGATTTAAATCAATTTGCCCTCCTAAAGCCTCCCCGGATATAGCATGGATTTATTTGTGTGTGAAGGATAGTTTTTGCCCAGTCCTATACAACTTTTTGGCCCCCATGCAACCACAATTCAGCCCCGAGATAAGGAAACAAATGTTCCCATATCTTGAAGAGGCCTCTGTGACTGCTTCTCTACCACAGGATGCAGTGCTTCACATGTGCCATACTCACCTGGTTGCACCAGCACTTTGTATAGGATGGGGCCCTTAGGTTTGTGACACCATCGCTATCTGACAGCAAATTTTAGAGAATGTGACCATTTTCCACAGAAGTTAACCCAGTGGTGGGCTTGAGGGGGTTCTCACAGGTTCTATAAAAAAAAAGCAGGCCTCCGTCAGTCTTGGAAGACTATGGTATCGTGCTCGGCGCTGCATATGCTGTATGTGAAGCACGAAAGCCTGGGTTGGATTGTTATGGAAGATAGGCTGTTACCCAAGCAGCAAATCTCCCCTCTCCACACCACTGAATTAGTCCAATGGAAAGGCAGAGCCAATACGATTGGATCCAGCTGGCGTCGCAGAGCTGGGCTAAGGACAGGAGCTCACCCTATCTTGTGGGGCCGACCCGGGTCTCGAACCCTGGCCTGCTGGTTAACAGGCACAGTGTCTTAGCCACCTGCGCCACCCACAGCCCTTTACTAATGAGTTCTGAGAACCGGTTACTAATGGGACATAGAACCTGTTGTTAATTTGGCTTATTAGGGGTGAAATCCAGAGTAACTACGGGGGAGTCCTTTCTCCAGTGTAAGAACAATTTACTCTGGATTGTAATATGAATTTCCCATAGGTTTTCACAAGGTGGTGCAATAACTGCGGCTGCACTAATGTCTTTTATGTGCTCACGTAGTTACTCTGGATTGTAGGGTAGGTCATAGAACCTGGTGTTAATTTATTTCAATACCACCACTGAGTTACCCTAATATAGTGTCATTGCATATCAAAAGGGAAATAATTCATACCCATCCCATTTTTGCTTTCCTAAGAAGCTTATTTTGAATGAATTTGGTTGAATAAAAAGAGTTCAGATATTTGGTTAAATAAAAAGAGATAGGAGGAAATTGGGAAGCAACAACAGGCATTGTATATGTTTGTACTGTAACTGTACAGGTTCCGCCTATACAGTTTATAGGAGTAAAAGGTTACATTTTAATAAGGTAGCTGGGAAATCAGAACTTTGTCTCATCAGGAGGGCCCATGCTGCGTCCAAGTCATATTAGTTTGCTTGTTTACAGGATGACTAATGTCACACCTGAAATTGGTTCACCAGAGTTCAGACTATATGGGGAAGGGGTTTTTCTTGAAACATTATGAGACAAGAAATATCAGTAATTATAATAATTGATATTATTTAATCTCAAAGTCTGTGGTCACCAAAGCAGAAATGGTTAAGCAATATTCTCTCCATTATTGTGTTGTTATGACATGCTTACTGTTACATGCAAATAGCTACAAAAGAGGAAGAATTTGGGGAAACAAAGTGCAGAGGAAAATTCCTAACAGTGGATCAAGCTGTCCATTTCTATGGTGGAACAACTGATTTCCAACAACCAGTTTCCCTAGTGAAACTGGTGGTACTCACAAATGTGATACAGACTGAGCATTTGAAATGGTTGGGACTAAATTTTGGATATCAGATTTTTTTTTTGTATTTTGGGATACCTCTATATACATAATGAGAGACCATGGGGATCTCACCCACAAGTTCCTGCAGCATATTGGGGACCATTCACAGCACACCAGGGTGCCATGGCACCCTCATTGAAAATAGCTGCTATAGGCAAACAGTAACATAAAACGTCGTATTGGCATTTTTAAAAGTTCAATATTTCAGAATATCCCTTATTTCAGAATTCAGAAAAAGGGTTACTTAATCAATACTGATAAAAAGTGGTACTCACCCCCACCTAAAAAGCCTTCGAGTATTTTATACCAAACAAAAGCTTGAAAAGCCTTGGAGTATTTTATACCAAACAAATGAGAGATGGCAAATGTTTTCTAATTACCTAATCTCCAAAATGTTGTCTATGTAAAAGTATTTATAATTGCATCTATAGGTATCTGGCTTTGCATTAGGAGTAATAACCACGTCTCACTTGCAAAGCCAGAGCACTTACAGATGCAATACAAATACATTCCAAGGTCTATATTCCATCTACTGAAGAATCTGTGAAGTAAAAACCTTGAAAACACTTTTATCAATAGAGCAGGTATCTCCTTACCATTTGTTTTTTTAAATCTCTCTTTCTCATTCCTATCAGTGTACTGACTGTACTTGGGTTAACACAGTTACTAGAGCTCATTCTTTTTTGCAATAAAATGATAGCAATTAGTCCTATCACAGTTGATAACAATAAACATTTCAAAAAAATGATCTGGCTTTAATCTCACCTCATTATTTCTCCTTTAAAAGGAAAATGCTATGAATTAGAAGTTGCTTGATAACGAATCATGGTAAAAATACTGGATCTGAGTACTATTATTAGCTATGGTACTATTAAACAGAGGTAAATTATACCCACAATGGTATTTCTGCAATTGTTTACCAAGGTAAAACTGTGAAACAGCACAGGGCACAATCCAGAGTAACTATGGGGAATCCTTGCTCCGGAGTAAGAACACTTTATTCTGGATTGCAATATGAATTTCCCATAGGTTTTCTCTAGGTGGTGCAGAACTACGGGTGCACGTAAAGTCTCTTACATGCTCTCGTAGTTACGCTGGATTGTAGGGTCAGTTCTAGTTACACATACAGCCCCTAATCTATACATATTTTGTATTGTCTCCCGATTTCGGCTGTCTCCTGATTCAAATAAGTGGGCCTACTTTAGAGTAAGTGTTTGGACACTGCTGTTATCAAGAGCTTTTTCTGGTTGATACACAGGACATTATAAGTTACATTACTAGCAGCCCAATCCAGAGCAACTAATCTGTCCACATAAGAGCCCTTAGGTTGCCCTGTCTAATACTAGGTTGGAGCAACTGCAAGATGCTCCAGCCCAGTTACTCTGAAGGAAGCTTAGGACAGAGCAAGGCAAGATAGGGTGCCCTGAGAGAGGTGGACCTGCTCTGCCCTAACTTGGGCAGCCTAAGCAGCTCAGGAGAGGCAAGTTGAGGGCATGTTTAGCATTGCCTAGGGCAGAGCAGTTACTCTGAATCCAGAGCCTGTTTCAAGGAAGAAATGCCCTCTTCCAGCCCTCAGAGTTATACCACCTCAGGAGCAGGTATAGTATTGAGTAGACCCATAGGGGTCCATGATAAGGCCCGAGTAAGAATGGCAGTGCTGACCAAAAATCTGAGTTCTTGGCCAGCCTAGCTGCAACCCCTTCCTCTCAACCTCAGGATATGGAACAAACTACGGCTGCCCACAAACCTCAGGATACAGCAGGCCACTCCAAGAAGCCCCTTGTAGTCACTGTAGAATGTACTGGCATCTCATCAGGGACTCCTTATAAGGCAGGCACCCAGTGGCGTCACCAGACTGGTGTGGCTGGTGTGGGCTGCATTGGGGATGCGCTCCATATGGGGTGATGTGCCGGAGGAGTTTGACTGTCCTTTGGCAGGCCCCAGGCGTCAGCACCCCCATTCAGGCCTGCTCCAAGGCGGAGAATCAGCCAGAAGCTGCCACTTGTCTGAGGAGCTGGCCTGAACGGCCATCTGAGATGCACTGCGCAGAAACACACTGAGCATGCCGAACAGCTTCAGAGGAGACTTCCTTAGAGCAGAGAAAGTCCGCGCCTCTGCACAGCCATTCGGCCTCACTCAGGAGGCGGAGCGGCAGCCGAATGGCTTCAGAAAGAGTACTGCACAGGCACCAACTCTGACGCCTGCACAGTCTCCCCCGAAGCCAAAAGGCTTCAGAAAAGTACTGCGCAGGTGTCAGAGATGGTGCCTGCGCAGTACTCTTTCTGAAGCCAGTTGGCTTCAGAAACAACTGCGCAGGCGCCAACTTTGGTGACTGTGCAGTCCAGGTGGGGGGGGGGGGCGCGCATCCCAGGGATGACGCACAGACTTCCGCACCAGGTGATGTGCAGAGTCATGTCACCACTGTAGGCACCACAGCTGTTCCTTGTTCAGTGTGATCTGAGGGGTGTCTCCTCAGGAGCAAGTCTTCCCCTTGTGTCAATTACTTAGCATGCTCTGGAGCAGTTAGGGCAGCCCAGGCTTCCTGACTCTCTGGATTCAGCATAACTTTCTGCTCTGGATACAGAACAGTTAGGAGAGTGCAGTTAGGTCCGAGCAGGCTGAATTTGCTCTGGATTGCAGCCTAGGTGGGAAATACTTCTTGATATAACACTCACAAGGCCATGCGAACGGAAGAAATTCAATAAAGCAATCTGTCTGCTTCAGTGGATGACCAATATGAATCAGCAGTAGAAAGATCTATAAACATAAAAAATAACCTGCTAAATGATCAGATGGCACTGCCTCTCTCAAAACAGTCTCAATGGACAGATATGTAAAGTGGAAATATGCATCAACAGCATCTGTGCAAACCAATAATGCTGTGATGACTAATGGCAGTCAATCGGAAGCAATGAAGACAATCTGTAGGAGTCAAACAGAAGGATTATTTTGTCATTTATGAATGAGTAAGGCAGCATTGCCCTGTCATGTATTTACTACATGCTTTGTCTCTCCAACAGAACATGTTAGAAATTTTTTTAAAAGTCAGAACCGGCACAAACAGGGCCATAGATAGGTGTGGCAGCCACATTTCTACATTTGGATTTTCAATTGCATGCATGGGAAGTCAGTGATATTTTCCGAACAAGCTTGAATATACATAAAATGCTATGTAAAGAAAAGTCAACATGGTCAATGGTGTGCTTCTGGGATGCATAAGCTCATGCCTAAGTGGAGCTTGGATGCCTCCAGCTTCTAGCAGTGTTAGTTGCTGCGGGGAGTAAGGCTATATAAAGGAAGGGAGAACCTGCTGGAGAAGTTTCTATGTGCAAAATATTGTATAACGAAAGAAGAACGAAAGAAGAGGCAAAAGAAGGAAGGATTATTTAGTCAGTGTGAATGCATTCTCAGTAGAATTGCTATAGACCAGGTGGGCCAAGTGATGCTATTATCCCCCTCCTCCATCCTTTCATCACTGTTCAGGCATGCATGTGTGGCCCCTCTTTTGCACATTTGTGGCCATCGTCCTTGAAACAACTCCATGTACATCAGTACAGAGAAAAGGGCAGTATGTGCAATTTTGCAGCATTTACTGTGTTACTAAGTGCTGTCACTTCTCCCCCCCCCCCCCCCCCAGCAGAGATGGCAGAAAACTACTACTCCACAGGGAGAGGGCAATAGATCCTTCAGCCACAGTTTAGATACACCACTGTGTATTCTTATAAAACAATTTTTTTATTCTTTAAATGAGATGGTAATATCACAAATTTGAAAGCCAACATTCCTCCAAAATTCAAGATGGGCCTAGCAGGACTGTAGTTAGCCCACTGGCTCAACCTTGGCTAAAAAACGGAACACAAATACTTTAAAGAAGAATTGGACAGTATTGTTTTGTTAATGTGGGTATTTGTTTTTGAAATACAAGATTTCAATCTATTGTTTCCAACTTCTAGAAAAGCACCACAAGATGGAACAGTATATTTTAAGAAAAACTTCACAGAGCCCTCTATTTTGCTTGCGATCTCATTGTTTTCCCCTGTCAGCCCTATAAGACCAAGAGATTGATATATTACTTATATTGTGTGACAAACAATAGATCCCCCATGCACTGACATATTTTGTGCACCAAAACTAGTCTATACATGGCTACTCTGAAGTAAGCCTATTACAGTCAATGAGACTCACTCAAATATAAGTGGGGCAACGGAAAGGAGCCCGAGAGACCTAGCCTTGCATGTCTACTCTTTAGTAAGCCCTATTATAATCTGTGGGGCTCATTCTTATGTAAGTGGGCAGATTACAGCCTGAAAGACCTGAGAGACTCAGAGCAGATAATGTGTTTTATTTTTCTTTGTATTTTGTATTTTAGTATTTTGTATTATATTACAGTATTGTAATCATTTTTATATGAAAATGTTTGGGTTGTGAAATGAATCACCAAGTTTCTTTATTTCTTACGGGGAAGTTTGCTTTGATATACAAGCATTTTGGATTACAAGCATGCTTCTAGAACAAATTATACTTGTAAACCAAGGTCCCACCATATAAGATTTTAGCCTTAATTAGCATTAGGGAAGGATTTGCTGGATTTTACTTTTGTTGGGCGCTGGGGACAATATAAATCTATATTGCAGAATATATATTCATAGATCATTTATTCTGATTTTGGTTTGAAAATTAACATGCCTCCAAGCCCTCAATATGGTTTAATATAAAGCTGAACAAACGAATGGGTGAGAGCGAAGACAGACGTAATATAAAAGAGAGCTTACAATGCATCATTCAGCAGCAGGATTTGCTTTAACCCAGCTTCATTCTGGCTTCACAACAGAAATGACAGGTGTGAACTGAACACTGACTCAGCCATCAGTCTAACCCTCTCCACATGCTTCAGACAGGCTGTCTCTGCTTTTTTATTTTTAAAATGCTGCACGAGTATCCATGTGTTCATTTGTTGGTTCGTTTTTTGATAATTTTAAAAATTCCACTTTTCAATATAGAAAAGGCTGCTGCTGGTGGTGGGATCCTGATGATAAAATCAGCCAATTAGAATCATGGAAAACTGACTTATATTTCAAAAGTGCAGAATTCTTCCCTCCCAATAGTTCAAACTTGAAGAAAATCAGGCAAATTTGAATTACATAGCATTTCCAGCCTGTTCTATTCCCTGGGGGTTGAGAATGTGTTTTATGCAAGTGTAGGGTTGCCATAATTCTCCTCCTCAAAATTGGGACAAGATCCTCTAACACAATCCTCCAAATCTGGGACTATCCCTGTTTTGGGGCCATATGGCAACCCTATGCAAGTGGCTTACACCCAATAAGTGGTTCTTGAGCATTTCAGCCAGGATGCCCTTCTGTGAACGAATGGGGGAGATCTGTCCAGGTCTCTCCCAGAAGTGATGTCATAAACCTGGAAGTGATGTCATGTGCCATCATGATGTCAATCAATGTCAGACCTAGAATTGATGTCAAAGCTGGAAGTGCCATCAAACAGAAAGTGACATCACTGTGAAGCCAGAGCTCTTCCATGTCTACTCAGAAACAATGAGACATACTACTCATTTTCACTGAGACATTGGCTGCAATCCTAATCACACCTTCACAGAAGTAAGTACTTTTGAACACAATGGGACTATGGGCACAATCCAGAGTAACTGCATGTACAAAGTACTCTGGATTGCAATATGAATTTCCCATAGGTCTTCACAAGGTGGTGCCATAACTACATCGATGTAAATGTCTCTTATATGCCCCTGTAGTTACTCTGGATTATAGAGTTACTTTTGAATAGTCATGCTTAGGATTTCACTGTTACTCCCAGGAAAGTATGGATTGCAGTCTGAGTGCCCCATTTGAAGATGGCAGCTCTGAGTGCCAAAGTGGCAGTTTAAAATATGAATTTGCAACCTCCCAAGATGATCCCGACCCCCATTTCAAGAATCATAGAACTAAGACTTTCTTTAGGCTTGAGCTGAAAACTGTTAAAGATATGGCATTTCACTACTGAATCAAAACAGAAACCCAGGGAAGTTCTATTGGGATGGAGGTTTATCAGAACCTTGGATCGGTTGTATGTGGAAGAAGAAGCTTTTAAGGGCATTTGGAAGAAGAGAAAGGTGTCCTTGTGATTGGCATTGCTGCAAACTGGATTTGGCTGCTTGAGGACAGAAGCACTTTGCAATAGTGACAAATTGCTTTGCAGCAATTTGGGAAATGTTGAAATATGGCTTGTTGAAATGTAACCTTGGGAAAGAAATATGAAAATCCTAGATAATGCAGGTGTATTTTTTCCTTTCGCTGTCTCTCAAAGCAAAAGGATCCATCAATTTGTGTTCACACTAGAAGATCTTAGTCACTCAGGCAGCTTATGAACAGCTTTATTCATGTTTGTAAGATTTCATGCAGAAGTATGTGGGAGGGAACAATATGGCCATATAAGATGTAGCTGGCTCTCTGGCAGACCGATAGTCTGGAAAGCTGGAGAAAAAAGAAGTTTCTCTGTGAAGATGTACTGTATTTACTTGAATATAACATGCATCCTTTTCAGCCGAATTTAGTCTTCAAAATTTGTATGTGCGTTAGATTTGATGGTGCATTATTTTTGAGTAAATATGGAAAACGTGAAATTCAAAGTCAAATATCAGTATTTCGGATTCTGAATTCATGTGTTCATGCCAAATGTAAAGTAAATAAGTCAGTTTTTTAAATGTTACTTTGGAGTGACATCCCATCCAGGCACATCCAAAGAGCATTTATAAGTCAACATCTGCAACCCGCATGGTTTTTGAAAGTTTGTGCAAGAGTATGCAAGTGTGCACCATTCAAGTTCCTGAAAATGCATTGGTTCAAACTTATGTGAGTACATGTCCAGGAATAAAACCACTTCCCATTTTTACATCTATATCTCAGTGCACTAGCTGAAATGTGTCCTACGTTGTTAAGACTGTCAGAGTTATGTAAAAATATGAGACATGTTTTGTGGACTTTGAGTAGCCTATACATGGCAATCACTCCTGTGGATACAACTTACCTATATTCTTCTATTTGTATCATGTTGTGGGGGTCCCAGTGCTAGACTGTGCTAGCACACAAATCCCTGTGCTAGACTCCCTGATGATGTCCCATTCAGGATGCAATCCTAACAAATTTTCCAGTTCTGGGGTACAGATACTGCAAGTCCCAGCTAAGGGAACAAAACATTGCCTAAAGTTGAGGAGGTTCCCAACTGCATGATGCAGCACATGCCCCACTGGCATGACTATGCTGGATTGTGCTCTGGGAAAACTTTAGCCTTCATCATGGTTAACAACACAACAGATCTACCCTATTGTTGTGATTATTGTGATGTAATAGTGTGATGTAATGTGGATGTGTGCCTTGCACTGATGTTTAAAAAAATATGGCAATGACCCTTATAGCTTTTGCAAAATGCTTGGGATCTTACTCAAATTGCTGCCACAGATCTGAGCCATGGGTATCTTGACCTTTCCAGTCAATGCCTGATTTTACTGACCACTTTTTCTGCCACCCATATTTACCTTTGGCATACCTGTGTCGATATTGCATTATAGGTGATGAAAATCAGTACAGTAGTTTGAGACCAGACATTACTTGTGTTAAACTAGCTAACAGCCTGGCTTTAAAAAAAAAGAAATGATACGTTAATAACAACCCAATCCTACCCTTTCCCTTTTCCCCCTCTCTGATGCAGCCACGTCAAAAATGGCACGTTGTGTCAGTGGGGAGAGGGGCAGATCAAGAGGCTTTGAGGGGAATTAAAATACATTTAATCCTTTAAATACTTTGGACCTCCCCCCCCCCCCCCACACACACACACTGTGTTTAATTGTATTTTCTGTTGTTGCTGTTTTAAACTATTGGTATGTATCTATGTTCTTAATATTGTTGTAAGCTGCCATACATCCTTCGGGGAAGTGCTACAACATTGCTACAACATTGTTTTAAAAATAAATAGATAAATGATATTTTCACCAACAGAATTTTGTGTGAAAGTTGAAATTTATTGCTCTTTTGATAGTTGTTGATGATAGAGAAATTGTTTCTTAATTGATAGTTCTATTTTACCTTTATTGCAAACATCAGCCCTCCAAAAAAAAAACCCTTATGGATTCCCACCACATTTGTATTTATTTATTTATTTTATTTATTTTCTTGATTTATACCCCACCTTTCCTCCCCTAGAAGGGGAGCCCAAGGCGGCTAATTAAGGGTGAAATCCAGAGTAACTACGGGGAGTCCTTGCTCCGGAGTTAGAACAAGTTACTCTGGATTGCAATATGAATTTCTCATAGGTTTTAACTAGGTGGTGCAGTAACTATGGGTGCACGTAATGTCTCTTACGTGCTCCCGTAGTTACTCTGGATTGTGCCCATAGAAGAATAAAACACCACTAAAATTGCTAATAAATACAGATTCAAACATAATTAAAATACAATTAAAATACAATTAGAATAATAACAGACTAAGAACAATTAAAAACAAGCTAAAAGACATTTGTTAAAAACCATAAAATAAAATAATAAAACAAAACAATAAAACACTGCCCCCAACCTCTGCCCCATTTAAAATGCTTTTTTAAAATAAAAGGTTTTAAGGCTCCACCTGAAGCTCTGTATTGAGGGAGCTTTCCTAAGTTCTATGGGGAGGGAGTTCCAAAGCCGGGGTGCCACCACCGAGAAGGCCCTATCTCTGGCCGCCACACCTCTCACATCTTTTAGTGGCGGCACAGTCAGTAGGGCCCCCTCAGATGACCTTAGGTGATGGGTCGGATTGTACAGAAGGAGGCGGTCCCTCAGGTACCCAGGACCTGAGCCGTTTAGGGCTTTAAAGGTCAGGACCAGCACTTTGAATTCAGCCTGGAAACGAATGGGCAGCCAGTGTAGTCGCTGAAGCAGTGGCCTGACACAGTCGAACCGACGAGCCCCAGCAACCACACGGGCCGCCGCATTCTGGACTAGAATGCTTCCGGACTGTCTTCAGAGGCAGCCCCACATAGAGCGCGTTACAATAATCTAATCTCGATGTCACTAGGGCATGGGTCACCATGGCCAGATCCGAGCGGCTCAGGTATGGTTGCAGCTGGCGGATCAGCTGTATTTATTGCTGAATGTGCTTGTTTGGAAAGTAAAATACAATCCAAATTCAGTTTGAAAGTAGCACTTTTATATCCTCCAGTTGTGGATGGATTATTAAGGTTTAGTAACCATTCCAACCAATATGAAGCAACAAGATTAGATAAACTATCAGAAATTACAGCAGCCTACCCATTCAAGGCCTTCTTCCCTTCAAATTCTAAAAAGTAATTGGTTGTGGGCAAAGGGTAGAGCATATAATATCCAGTTTACAAGAATTTTTTTTAAAGTGATGGGTAAACTCAGCATCTCCAACTATTAAATCACATGGAACTCTGACGTACTGATTACAGTTAATGTTGATGCTGTAACACCAGAATCATGTTCAAAAAATAAAGTTGAGAAGATTATAAATCAAACCCTAAATTGCCCAGTCCAAAGACCTTCATTTTTCCTGAAACAGAGATTAAAATCACTGAGCAAATAACCTTCCCCGAGGACTTGGAAATCACAGCTCAAAAGTTGAATGTGTCAAAAGTTTTACTATTAGCAGTCTATAAATAATTATGTTTTCTTATCAGAAAACTGGTACCATAAAGAAAAAAAATGCCCCTATGTCAATTGGTTTCACTCACATGAAGTCACCCAGATAGAGAGGAAGTCAAGACCTGGCTCATTTGTCCCTCCAAAAATTAATGTAATTGAAGGTTGCTCTGTTCAAAAATGTATATAACCATTACCAATAATTTCCATGTACTTAGCCTCGGCTCTATTAGATGTAATTCATCAGTAGCCACAGCAAATGGGTTTGCTCTATTTTATGACTCTGGATTCCAGTTGAAATGGCATTCTGAATAAGTCAGGTGGATGTTTCAAAATCATATTAGACTGTCTGAAAAATGCATTATACAGTATTTTAAATTTGAAAAAGAAGCAAGTATGCATTCTCACCTGAAAATAGAAACTTTTATTCATGTGTTGCTTAAAAACAGTTCCAGAGCAATCACCGCTCTACAGGAAGCACTGGAAGTGATTGCAAGCAAGGGTAAAATACAATGATAAATTCAGCTGAATGGCCAGAATGGTCAAATATCCCTTATTGGTCTCTCCCTCAAAAACAATTCTGATTTTGAACACCATTTATATTGTATGTACAGTACATGTGTGTTTTCCCTCTATCTTATTTTCCTGATTATAATTGTCCTAATTTGGTAATTTGAGACCATACACACACCCCTTTTTAACTGATACACCTTCGTGGTGCATCTCCTATCTATCTTTCTATCTTTCTATCTTTTTATCTTTCTATCTATCTACAGTATTTATATACCGCTTTTCAACTAAGAAGTACACAAAGCGGTTTACAAAGAAAATGGAAAAATAATAATAGCTAATTAAAAGCTAATGGGCTCCCAAAAGGGCTCACACTCATTGCACCAAACTGTATCATATTCTAGGGTCTTTTACTCCCAGGAGTAGGTTTTGGGGAGCAGAGAAGACTTCCACAGGAAGGGAAGTTAACAAAGATATTTTCCTTGAACAGAATTTCACACCAGACAAAGAGTAAAGTCACTTACCTAGGAGTAAGATCCATTGAACACAGTGGGGCTTATCTATGAGTAGACATGGTTAGGATTGTGCGGCAAGTCATTGCTTTTCCCGCTCTCTATTTTTTGGCATTTCATTCAAAACTTTACAAGTACAATTGGAAAATCAAGACAAACAATCATGGAAATTGTCCAATGAATATTGTAATAATCAACAGATGCACCGAGTAACCATAAATACAATTTCAAAGTAAAAAAAAGACAACCCTGAGCAAAACAAATCATTTGTGGCCACCCCAACATCACTGTAGTTCGATATTCTAACAATAGGTGTTTGTTAAGTTAAAATGCAAATATATTTGCATATATCTTCATCTTGTTCCATAAAGATATTTGTTAGTATTTGAATTTAATAATAAAACATATTTGTTCAGGCAAGTTGATTCCAGGCTGATGCAATACTGAAGAAGGCTGATGCAATCTAGCTGATGCAATCTGAAACTGCTCTTACAGCATGAGTCAGCAGAATTGGAAGTGCTGAGTCACTGATCACCTGACTGTAATATCTATAACTGATTGGTGTTCCACTAAATTTAAGTGTGTATGAGATTATTGCTACTTGTGGGTTACTGAGGAGGAGTATTTTGTTGTGTTGATACTCTGAAAGACTGAACTGTATCTGTGGACTGACTTGTGGACTGTTTAACTGGATTTACTGAGATTGGAAAATCCCTGCATTTTGATGTATGTATATGACTGATTTACTGCTCTGACCTTGGACTGTGTTACTGGACTTATCTTCTGCTTTTCGTTTAAACAATATAGTTATCTTTAACTATACACAGCTGTCGTGTTTACTCTGTGCTGCTGCCCGTTTGCCTCTGCACAACTACTCTGCTAAGCCCTGCACATCAGCAGGGTCTTACACCCCAACACTATTGATGATGGTCTTCGTCTTCATCTTTGTCTCCTTGACTCAAGGATGGTTGGTCTGCTGGTGATTTTGATGCTGTTTGAGGGATAATTAATTTCATTTCCACAGCAGTGTCTTGAAAGTTTTGCTGGAGCCCTTATATTTTTGCATTCATGTTATCTCTTGATTTTTGCAGAAACAACTCTTAGATTATTGGCATCCATCAGTCTCGAAAGACTATGGTATCGTGCTCAATGCTGTATGAGAAGCACAAAGGCCTGGGTAGATTAATATGGACGATAGGCTGTTACCCAAGCAGTAAATCCTCCCTCTCCATGCCACTGAAAGAGTCCAATGGAATGGCAGAGCCAATACAATTGGTTCCAGTTGCGTTGCAGAGCTCACCCTGTCTTGTGGGGATCCGGGTCTCGAATCCTGGCCTACTGGTTAACAGGCACAGTGTCTTAACCACTTGCGCAACTCAAAACTCTGTAAATCCAATGTCATGGTAATATGTCTGTTATCACTCTAATTGAAAGGAAAAATGTTTCACATTTTTCCCAAGCACTTGGGATCTTCATCAAACTACAATTCCAAAAAGACTTGTGGGAGTAATGAAAAAATAACTTTTATTTAACTGTGTTCAAGCTTCACCTTGTAGAATTTTTTAAAATCGAGATTAATGCTGCCATTATTTGTTCTGCTTGAATTCCCTTCACCAAGACCAAAATCAAAATTGGACCACAACCTGGAAGCAACAAATTAGTGTCTCTTAATTCTTAAAGCTTTGGAAAGGAGGTGGAGATTAATGAGAAACTAGCAGTGTCCATTATGGACACAGGGCCATGAGAAAATTGGTCCATATGGATTTGTATGGGGCCTGCATCTTACGATCAGGAAAGTGTGGAGTGGGGTGGCAGGTGAAATAGCCTCATCAGAGTTTGTCCAAGAGTGCTACCACACCTACAAGAGTGGCACAGCTATATTTAATCATAACCCACATGCTCTGAACAGTGGTTAGAGCATGTGGGTTGTGAATGTTGGCATGCTTTACATAACTGTGGCATTTTTCAAATAACTCAGGTTAGGTTATTAACTCTGCTGTCTCCAGACATCAAATCCCTGATGCACCCCCAATTGTTGCTTCTCCTTCCCACTTTTCCAGAAGCATCCATGAGACTGTATGGTCAATATTCAGTAGCCACATTGTGCATTCTGTTCCCCCCAATTCCCACTGAAGTCATAACCCTGAGAAATGGAACATCAGACGTAACAAATAGGACATAAACACTGGGGCATGTCAGTGTGAATGATGCTGATACCGAGCAGCTTGCTCTTTTTCTTCCCTCTCTAACTCAATGCAGTTCCTTTCAACCAGGTACATTGGGAAAAGGTTGGGCACTTTACTAAGACAGATGACCAAATGGAATGTGCTTTGGGGGGAACAAAATGATTTCTGAAGCAATGAAACTCTGTGTGCTACCCAGGGCAAGCAAAAATCCAGATATTTTTCATCTGTAAACACAAGTTTTCATTCTTACCTGCCCAACCCAAATACCATTTGGCAGCAATATGTGAAAAACTATAGGAAATAATGTTCAGCATATTAAAACCCACCCTTCTTTTCCACATTTTTGTCATACACTCAGCTTTTTTACAGTTCTTTTACCGAGCACATATTCTCAATTGCAGAAGTCTGCTGTAAGAGGAGTAATGCATGGATTGGAGAAAATGAGAAGGGCGAAGGTCCCTCTTCGTGTCCCTCATTTACACATTTTATTGCAATTAATTTTCACATTGGCCTTTCCCCCTGAGGTGTTGGCATGAACAGCAACTTAAAAGGCAAAGCCAGAGATCCTGACAATGCTAGCCTCTCCTTGCCACAGCATATAAGCCCAGCTGAGTCTACTTGACACTCCATATTGCCAACAGTGTCCAATTTATTAGCATTCACACTACAAAATCAGAAGGTGCTAAAAGAACAAACAGAAATGCCACTTAGTGGTATTATAAAGTCCCTTCAAGTCCATTTTCATAGGAAATCAAGGTTTACGAACAGTGCATCTCAGTCTTTCCACAGGTCAAAAGCCCACAAACACTGGACATGAAAACAGAACATAGTGAAAGAAGCCCAAGGTGACCAGATGTCACAAGCGCAAAAAAGGACAAGATGTTCCCCAAATGTAGGACACACCCAAGAAAAATATAGGACATGGCAAAATAAAAGCTAAAAACTCTCATGTATATTGCTTTCATATCGTTACTTTTAACACAATATTACTTATTATGAAATCTAAACTTAATTTTTTTACATTTAATATATTGACTACAAGAAGGCTACGTGCTGCCTGCTCACAGGTAGGACACTGAAGGAGATCACTGAAGTTTCTTCCAGGACACAAGTCTAAACTGGAGGCTGTGTCCTGGAAAAAGACGTCATATGACTTCCTTCCTTTGGTCGTCCGGCGAACTACTTTTCCCTTCTTACTGATCCCAACATAAGGAGGGTATTTCTGCTTGCCAGGTTAAATATTTTTCCGTCATCCTACCATCTTGGAAGATTTTCTAACGCGCCTCGGCAGAACAGACTTTGCCCATTCTGCTTATTCGAACCTGACTCCATTGACCACATTCTGCCTCACTGTCCTGCTCACTTTGTTCCTAGATCCACTTTTCTTGCCCCTTTTCTCTCATCCCTTCCTCCCTCCCTGGCTGATCCCTTACCAATCCTTCTAAGCGACTTCTCCCCTTCTATTACAAATCTTGTGGCAGATTATTTGTTGGCAGTTTTTGTTGCCAGCCGTAATTCCTAGCCCTAGGTATAGAATTTGTTAACCTTTTCCTTCCTTATTATTTGCTGTTAATTCTTATTATTAATGCCAATAAAGGTTATGTTGTTGTTGTTGGTCACCATGAAGAAGCCCTGAAATATCTGCATGTTCATTTATATAGAAAGGCATGCTGTTGGTTCTTGGAGAACTGGAAATTAGCAAGAACTTGAAGTCTGTTGTAGCTCAGGCAATCTCCACTCATGCCTCACAGTTACAATCAGTGGTGGGCTTCTGGGGGTTCTCACGGGTTCTATAGATCCCTTTGCTAAAGAGCGCCTGGTTCTGAGAACCGGTTACTAATGGGACATAGAACCTGTTGTTAATTTAGGTTATTAGGACATAGAACCTGTTGTTAATTTATTTGAATCCCACCACTGGTTACAATTCCTCCTCAGAGTGAACATCAAACCACATGTATGTCTAGAATGAATGTAATGCCAACAAAGCTTGCTTTTTCTGGCATCAAATTAAATGGCATCAAATTAAATAGTTTCAGGAAAGAGTCCCCATGGATTGGGAGTGCAATGTGGGAGAAGAAGGGTGCAGTCCAAACTTAGGTCAACACAGCTCATTGGACTACCCATTCCATGGTGATGTAGGGAGGCAAGTGCATGCCTGTGCACTGACCTAACCCTCCCCCAGGAGTGGCACACAAGTGTCTTACAACACTTTTGTGACATCCCCTGGTCATCACAGGATTTTTGCCTGGCCTTAGACTGGCCTAACTGGTGGTTAGGAATGCAGAGGAAGTGCATTAATGATTTGACTCTGCTGCTGTCCTGATGTGAATTGGACCTTCCATTGCTATATCTCACAGGAAGGTCAGTCCCATTGGTGCCCATGGGAGCTTCCTTTTGGAGATAAACACCAGTCATGCAGGACTCTAGACTGGGACATGTCTAGGGCATTGGGTTAAAGTTCTTAAACTCAAAACCTACTGTAAATACGTTTAATTGCAACAATGGTATACACTTTCTTTATATGCTTCTCTAGGGTCTTAACAGCACAAGCCTGTGCTCATCTACTCAAATATAAAGGCAATTTAGGCCAGCACAATTCACCCATCTCTCAATTCCTGTGGTGGTGTGGGGAGGTTGGCACATGTTGTTCATAGGCCTACAACAATAAATTGTGATCTCAATGAACTTCTTAGATCTACTATTTGTTGTTGTTTTTGTGATAAATGCACAAGAAGAAGCAGCCACATATAATGGGTGAGATATAAATTTAGTATTTTTTTTTAACTCACCACAGCTTTTAAATTCAATAAACATTATTTGGATCATATATTTTAGCTTAGAAAATTTGTTGAATGCACCGATTGTTTTAGGAAACCTACAGCCCAATCCTATCCAGGATGCCCATGCCACAGTACACTGGCACTCAATAGCCATCACCGTATCTTCAGAGGGAACTATATGGGACCTCAGAGGCAGAGTTCTTCCTGAGCTAATGGTCCATTTGATCCCTTAACTTGGGTCAGATCCTAATAGATATGTGTAGGGCTTTCAGGTGCAGGAGAGAGGATAGGATCTCTTGGCAACATCTGCTGCTATTGTGGTCTCCATCCCAGGCCTAAATCACCCTGGCCTAGTTTTGCACCCTCCCTGCCTTTCTCACCCTTCCTTACTGCAGATTGTCTTCCAGCCACTCAGTGAGATATTATCACTGACGGGTCCGGGGCTCCTCCAACCTTTAAGAAAATATAGTGCTTGGCCCTGCCTGCATGGCTTCTCCATTGTTCAGATTGCTTTGAAATGTATTATGGCAGTATTGTGACAGCTGATTTTATGACAGTGTATGGGAGGCCAGCACTTGCCCAAAATAGAATTGGGCTCCTTGTAAAGTTCTCAGAAACATGCTTCTTTAAAGAATTTATCATCTCCCATCAAATAAAATGCATTTGTCTATTTACAGTACCAGTAATTCTATTCCCCTATCCCTTTCTCCAGGGAACACAATAAATCTATACTGTGATTGTGCAAATATTAAGGGCTGTATTCAATGGTGGGCTTCAGGGGGTTCTCACAGGTTCTATAGAACACTTTGCTAATGAGCACCTGGTTCTGAGAACCGATTACTAATGGGACATAGAACCTGTTGCTAATTTAGGTTATTAGGACATAGAACCTGTTGTTAATTTATTTGAATCCCACCACTGGCTCTATTATGTCATGACCCAACCTTCTATTTGCTGTGCTGGGTTATTGGCCACTCTAGTGAGACGGGCATAGCAATCCTGACTTTACACAAGAAAATGACCCAGCTAAACGGGCAAAAATAGGCCATATCCTGAGTTGCCAGTTAGGTCAAATCCCCAGTGTTAGGAGGCCTCTAGGATGACACTAAGGATGACACTCTAGAATGACACTAAGACCAAATCCACATGGCTAGTCTAGGCTGGCCTAAATGGAAATAAACTTCAATTAACTCATCCTATCTCAGAGAGCAGGCAGGACCTGAACTAGAAATGGGGATCAGTGACACCACTAGGGTTTGCATCACCCAGTGAGGCTGGCCAGTGTGTCACCCCTATGATGGACCCATAAAGTGGCTGGGGCATTGCCCCATGCATTTGGGGGGGGGGGGCTATAACCTTTATTTGAAATATTTCAGTGGAGTTTGTTTCATTGTATTCTGCATGACATCACACGTAAATACATAAAACAATTGTATTGTTCAAAAATACACAGATTTTTTTTAAATTTTGGCCCGTGGTGGTGTCATTCCCCCTGTGACCTTACTCAGTGCAGCCTTTACTGCACTGAATCCATAGTAGGGAATCCTCCACTGGATGGAACAAGAAAACAAGTGGAAGGGGATAGCCTATGATGAGTACTCTCCATCAATGGAAAATGTCCCCTTTTAGAACCAGTAAATAGTTTATGTGCACAAAACATCAGCTTTGTATCTGTGATAGAAGAACTGTACCTTAATAGCTCTGATATCTCAATCACTGAACCAGTCACACATTGTCTCAATAAATCTTGTTCAATAAATCAATAAATCTTGTTCTCTGACAAGACACATCATACAAGACAGCCTAATCATCAATGTATGCATGCATCTACTGAGCATTAATTATTGAAAGAGCATGGTATTTTTACATATTCTTTTTGGCTTCTGAAACCCAATCCTATGTATGCCTACGCAGAAGTACACCCCACGGTATTCAAAAGAACTTCCTTCTACATAAAAATACATATAATTACAACCTAATGTCTTTGCCAATATCCTTCTGAACATCTGACTTTGTTGTGAGGTTTATGAGGAACTGCAATATTAAGAAGTTAACAGAAAAGGGAAAAAAATTGCTGGTTGACCTAAGGATACCCACCAGATAGATTTTTACTATAATGCTTCAAAATGGTATTTTCCTGACACTAAATGGTTTGACTGAAATATAGACATTTCTGAAAGTGGTTAAGTTTGTTGTCTCTGGCTACAAACCCAGATTATAGAAACCTCAGTGGGCTTGTCACACATCCAAAGAATGAAAATCTTAAACTCCACTTTTTATTGAACCCAGATGTCGGTTAGCTGAAAATACATAAACTGATTATTTCTCTTTTCATTGCGGTGCATAATATATTAAATCCTCACCATTGTTTGTCATAAATGGACATATAATACAATAGCAAATGGAATAGTTTGAAAAGAGAATCCTTTGAAGTACATATATATAATTGTGGAAAAAAGAATGCTTATCCCGGTTGGGATGAAACAATGAAGAATCTCTGAAAATACAATCTAATTTTGGGTCTTGTGCTTGTCTAAACGGGACTATCTTATGGCAAAGGAATGGTCTCAAGGGCCCAGTGGGGAAATAAACCCACATTTGAACAAAAGAACTGCCTTATACTGGATCAGACTATTGAGTCCAAGTTAGTCTAGTATTGGCTGCAGGAGAGAGATCTAGGAGTCTATTGGATAGCTCAATGAGAGTGTCAAGCCAATGTGCAGCAGCAGTGAAGAAGGCAAATTCAGTTTTATGGGGTCATTAGAAAAGGGATTCAGAATAAAACTGCAAAAATTATAATGCCATTGATGCATCTGATGGTGAGGTCACATTTGGAGTACTGTGTCCTCTTCAGGTCTCCACATCTCAAAAAGGATATAGAGGAAATGGAGAAGGTTCAGAGGAGAAAGACAAAATGATGGCGTGGGGTAGAAGCAGTGGTGGGCTTCAGGGGATTCTCACAGGTTCTATAGAACCCTTTGCTAATGAGCACCTGGTTCTGAGAACCCATTACTAATGGGACACAGAACCTGTTGTTCTATGGACATAGAACCTGCTGTTAATTTAGGTTATTAGGACATTGAACCTGTTGTTAATTTATCTGAATCCCACCACTGGGTAGAAGTGCCTTGCCACCCCCCCCCCCCCCAATCCAGAGTAACTAAAGGAGTTACTTGTTCTGACGGACGTAAGATTTACTATGGATTGCAATATGAATTTCTCATAGGTTTACACTAGATGGTGCTGTAACTCTCTCAGTGCAAATAGACCTGGCTCCAGTGGATCTCTTCACAAACTGGTTTGGATTGTGCCTCTACTGCACTTTTGACAACCTTAGGTCAGCATAGGACATATGCCAAGGCTTGTGCTGGCCTAACCGGAGGTTAGGATCATAGCCTAAAAAGAGGATGATCATCATTACTTCAGAGCTCCATTGCTGATATGAAGTCCACAATCTTCTGTCAACTACATCTCACGTTGATAATTTGATTTTTTTATCCCTTTTGTCTTTCCCAGCTCCCAAGTACTCAGGTTCAAAATCCAACCTAACTTTTGATGATGTATGGATGGCAAACTGAGCACTGTGAGATACTGAGGTGTGTGTCACACATGCACACGTGCATAAGCAACAAAATTTTAAATTGTTGCACACAGTGACATTTTGCAACTGGATCCAGTTTCCCAAGACACCGTTTGTGACAGGAGCTGCCTTCATAAGCCACCATTTCATGCTTATAATTCTGATCAGGAAAAAAAATTAGCTTGACTTATCTCAGCTCTGCTCACTTGAATCTAGCACCAGACAAAACTGTTGTAAAATATGTTTTATCCCTGATTCAAGATTTATTACACACCTTAGTAATTACAATGGCATGGATATAATGGAATTGCCAGCATTTTCAAGTCATTTCCAGCCTCTACTGCTCTCTGTGGTTCCCTCAACTGATTACTTATATAGCACATAGAAGTTGAAGCTCACCACAAAAGCTCACCTTAAAGAGATGGACCTCTTCTGACTAAAGGTACAATGAAGGTAGAAACTGAGCAGTTAAATCCATAGCACTTATGGGTCCACGCAGTTACGTCACCCTCTAGTGTTATCTTATGGAAAGTCATCTTAACTGCTCCAGAGCAAGGGGCTTAATTTCACTTTAGGATATAGGCCTAAATCAACTAGAATAAAGGTAGAAATTAAAAATAGAATGATGGGCTGCAACCCTAATTTTCACTTAGGGCAGCCTAAGCCTGGGCTTAAATCCTGTGCTGACCTGGGGATGTCACAAAAGTTCAGTAAGACACTTCTGCGCCACTGGGGGGAGGCAGGTTAGGCCAATGCATAGGCATACTTCAACCTCCCTTCTGAGAATGACAGTCTATCGGGACCCCCTGGATTTGATGTCATGGCCAGAAGCGATATCAAGCTGAAAATGCAGTCACTGTGATAACAGAGCTCTTCCATGTCTACGCAGAAGTGAAACCTATTGCACTCAATAAGACTTACTCCCATGAAAGTGAAGTGACACCCCATTCCAAGATGACGGCACCCAGTGCCAGATTCCAAGATGGATGTACCTAGCTTTTTGTGACCCTCCTGAAATGGAGTGTCAGTTTGAGAACCACTGTATGTTGTGTTTGCGACAATGTGTACCACTAGTAAGCAGGCATGCAGAGATCAGGATCAGGCCCTGAATCAGATGCATGTATTGATTCTGCCTTAACCATTGGATCCTCAGGGGCGGACAGCCAGCAAAGTGATTTCCATGAGAAAAGAACAGGGCTGGTGGTGAATTGGGAAGTGATAAGATTTAATACACATCCATGTGGATTTAACAAAGTGCTTTCAAGATGCCACAGCTGCCAAAACTCTTGGGCAGGGCACCTGCATTAAAAAAGCAGTTCCACCTTCCAGTAAATCCCTGCAGAAAATATGGAGAGTGCTTTGTATTCTGTTACAGTTTGGCACTAAGGAAATCAATATTTCTGGAAGATTTTTTTTTTCCTGAAGACATGACTCAAATAATAAACTTCTTTTCTTTTTTCAGCAGTAACATCCAGTTAAAATAATTAGAAGAGAAGCAAAAAAGTAGTGCCGATTTTAACTATCCAGTTTCAAAATTCATCTTGAATAGCCTTCAGCTTATTAAAATTACTTTCAAGTTACTTAAAATGGCTTCACATGTCTCTTTAAGGTGTTTTTCACTACACAGGAAGGCACATTTTTAAGGGAAATATAATCATTTGCCATGTTCACTTCTGCCTATAGTGCCGGCAAAAAAGAATCCTAAAAGATTAGAATGACCTTACTGCCTTCAACTAATGTGTTAAATTAAAAAGAAAATCAGAACCATAAAAATACTGCACATTTTACAGTGCTTTTTGTGCACGCCAAAGGCTTCACATGCACCAGCAAAATCACTAGACCAATCAATTCACTAACAGATCTGCACCAACAAATTCACTGACACAAATCCAAGCAGAGTACATGTAAGCCTCAGGGGGTGAAGGATGGGGGTTAGAATATGGCCCAAGTTGCCAGGACCCCTCCCCAAAACACTCCCATTGAAGTTGATGTAGTGCCAGCCTACCCATTTCACAAGGGAGCAACACTTCTAGGGCAGCATAAGAGACTTGTGCATACCAAGAAAAGATAAGGAGTGCACCCTTCAGTCACCCTCTGGGACACCTTCCGTATGAGGAAAGGCTACAGCGTTTGGGGTTCTTCAGTCTAGAAAAGAGGCATTGGGGGAAACATGATTGAGATCTACAAAATTATCCAAGGGATGGATAGAGTGGATAGAGAGATGCTCTTTTCCCTTTCACATAACATCAGAACTAGGGGACATTCACTAAAATTGATTGTCGGGAGGGCTAAGACAGACCAAAGAAAATATTTCTTTACCCAGTGTGTAGTTGGTCTGTGGAACTCCCTGCCACAGGATGCAGTAATGGCATCTAGCCTCAATGCCGTTAAGAAGGGTTTGAACAGAATCCTAGAGGAGTGGACCATCACAGGTTATGAGCCTATATGTGAGTGTGAGTGTGTGCATGTGCAAAGATAAATGTAGATGTGGGCAACCTCAGAATGCCAGATGCAAGGGAGAGTACCTGGATGCAGGTGACTTGTGTGCTCCCTAAGACTTCTGGTGGGCCGCTGTGAGGCTCTTCTTATATTCTTATTACAGTATGTCAGAAAACTTGAAGATTCTGATAGATGGTAGATGCTATGAACATGAAACATAGGGCTCATGTGGTCACCATTTATCTCCTTTTTTTGGTTATACCACATGGTAATACCACATATACCAATAACCTTTTTTGGTGTCATAACCACATGTTTATGGCATTGGTTATTCCTATCATGGTTCAACTTCTATGTAGGGTTGTCATGATTCTCCTCCACAAAATCGGGACAGGACACACTTGCCGGTATGTGAACACAATCCCCCCAAATCAGGACAGCATGCACTTGCCAGTGTGTGAACACAATCCCCCAAAATTACAACTAGCCCTGTTTTGGGGGACATATGGCAACCATACTTCCATGTTTAGCCTTAACAAGTATATGGATATGCACTTTTATTAGCTTCTCAACCTATGTGATGAGGCAATGAAGCCTCATTCCTCAGTCAGTTAGTCCCCAATGGCAGCAGAGCAATTTTTGTTTTGTGCCAGAGACTATGAAATTCAGTACCATGTGAGTGGCATCAAAGTAAGGCAATACTGGCATCAATCCAATATTGATTGGATATTGTCCAATCAATAGATTAATACAGATGAAATGGCAGCTACGTCATTGACACAATCCTTCTGTCTGTCCCCCCACTTAGCTGAAACACATAAAGCAGCCAGCAAGGACCATTTTTCCTGTAATTTTATACAGCGCATAGAAACCTCACCCAGGAGATCATTTCCCCTATTAAATTAAGCATATAAATTTTTTACCAATCTGCTGGACTGACTTTCAGTCATATGGTGTCTGGATTGGATTACTACAGTATCCCAGTTATTAAATCAAAGACTGTGTTGGGGAAAAAGAGCAAATGACATCTGGGCAAAATTTAAAAACCAAGGTGTCCCCAGCAGCTTCCCTGAAACTTGCCAAATGAAAGTTGTTTGCTGCCTTCATTTGGGAACATATAGTAGTGTTGAGAAATGTGTTGACCATATACCATAACCACAAAAAGAGGACAAAACCATACCAAAATGTAGGACACTCAAGGAAAACATAATAAATCTATATATATAAAAGAGAAAAGTCACTCACTGACTCATCACCGCCCTGCCAAAACCGCCGGCCCTAGAAGCGTGAAATTTGGGGTTGACAGAGGGGTGCACTAAGAACCAGTTTTCGGAAATTCCAACCGGAAGGGGGTGAAATGGGGCACAATGTGTTTTCTTCCCTATACTTTGCATTGGAGAATTGATGACTCATCAATATTCTGCCCCAACCCCTGGACCAAGAAGCATGAAATTTGGGGAGGGAGTTCCTTTGGTCACATGAACACCCACCAAGAACCCATGTGGAGAAATTTAACCCTTAAGGGGCTAAAAAGGGGGGCAACGTGTTTCTGTCCTATACTTAACATGGAAGACTGACCAACATCCAGCCAGTTTGGTGCTCGGTGTCTGGTGCAGTGGGGGGATGTTGTTCGGAGGAAGAGGTTGCACTGGCGAGGATGCTGCGCATGGGGGGATGCTGTGCATGGGGGGAAGGATGCACATGGGGGAGGATGCGCATGGGGGAAAAGTTGCTCATGGGGGGAAATGTTGTGCCGTGGGGGGAAGCTGCGCTGTGGGGGGATGGCGTATGGGGAAATGTTACTCCCGCAACGCAGGTATGCATCTCGCTAGTGATAAAATAAAAGCTGAAAATACTCATATATATTGCTTTCATATTCACTATGGCTGCAATTCTATGCACACTTTCCTGGGAGTAAGTCCAGGGATCACAATGAATCTATACTGTGATTGTGCAAATATTAAGCGCAGGTCAGTGGTGGGCTTCAGGGAGTTCTCACAGGATCTATAGAATCCTTTGCTAATGAGTGCCTGGTTCTGAAAACCAATTACCAATGGGACATAGAACAGAGTGACCATATAGAATGGAGGACAGAGTGCCACTACCTTTAAGCAGGTGCTGTTTTTTAAACCCTTCTATGATGAGCTAAACCTGCCTAAATTCCCTCCTCGAGCACACTGTCCTCCATTCTGTATGGTCACCCTGACATAGAACCTGTTGTTCTATTAACATAGAACCTGTTGTTAATTTAGGTTATTAGGACATAGAACCTGTTGTTAATTTATTTGAATCCCACCACTGAGTAAGCCCTATTGAACAGGACTTAGGCTGCAATCCTAAAGACACTTTCTTGGGAGTAAGCCCCATTGAATATAATGGAACTTACTTCGGAGTAGACAGGGTTAGGATTGCACCCTTAGTTCTGAGTAGACATGCTTAGGATTGTGTTCTATATTACTTATTAAATTTAAAACTATTAAAACAATATAAATTAGTTTACATATAAATATAATATAATATACATATAAAATAAAACTATATAACTTAATTTAAACACTATATTTCTTATTATTAAATTTAAACTATTTGAACTATTTAATTTATTACCTCTAATTTATTAATTACAAGAATTCTATATGTTGCCAGCTCACAAGGATAAAGAGGAAAATGAAGATGTCTTGGAGAAAAAATGGACATATCTTGGAAAAACTGAACATATGACATCTATTTTTCTCAGGGTTCAGACCAGATAGGACTTCTCCTTTATTTGACTATGGTGTCCAGGTATCTGTATCATTTGGTTGTCTCTTTTGCCCAGATGAACTTGGAGAGGGGCCAAAAGCACACGGAAAATAGAAGGGGTGTGTAAGCGGGTTAATGCTTACATGGCCCAGTTTGTGGTCAGCACTGGGGGTCAGGTTATTAGGCATCCCCACGTAGTTTGGTGGCGGTGCGAGTTATTTTTTCCAGACGGGGTGCATCTTTCTCCTCAAACCCTTAAATTTTTTATTATGAGCTAGTTCAGGGGCTGCTTTCCTGTCTTTAATGGCGTGGTAGTGCTAAGCTCTAAGCTAGCTTCTCGTGTGGCAGGTGTTTGCAGGATGCATTCCCAGATGTAGGTGCTGGTTTGCTTGTCTTTGGCCTGGAAATTAGGTGAAGTCAGATGGGCAACTGCTTCCTTGACCTTCAGGTTGACATTGAGGGGCATTCTTAAGTGGTTTAAGGTTAGCCCTGAGTCAGGCTTTTTTGCCCTCTATTTTTGTAGCTACCCACACAACGTTAGAAAGCAGTCTCTAATTTTGCCATGTTGATTATTGTATTAATTAGTTAATAAAGCGGCCCTTTAATCCAAGTCTGTCTCTGCTGCTTTATTCTCGCCGGTGGGGGGTAATGCCGTATGGAGAGTTTCAAGATGAGTTGTAATCGGGCCTTAGGTGAAGTTTTGTCATATCCTCTTTTCAGCTCCAGCCCATTCTGAAATTAATGTTTTCCATAAAAAATTAATGCACATTTCTAGTAGTTCTCAGTTTTGCATTTTAAAGACCCAATTTAAACATGACATTGGGCATGTAAGAAAAATGTACCCATCTGGCATTCTGCACAGCTGGTGTTTTCTTTAAACTATGTTGCCTTGCCTAAGTATGCATTGTTCCCAAGTATGCTAGGCTCAAATGTATACCATAGTATAACATAGCACATGTAGAAGTGGAAGGCCACGCATGTTTTCTTTTCATGCCTGAAGCCATATTTAAATTGGGCTAAAGAGACTGCCATAAGACAGTTTTGTGTCTCTTATCCTGCAGAAGCCTTAGAGAAAGTTCAAATCTAGATTTTCAGAAACTATATTTGTCTCTCACTTAATGCAAAAGTTTTTCAGACTCCAAAGCCATTGCAACATCCCAAATAAAAGTTTAGACTTGTACCCTGATGAAATAAAAAGCACCTTGGAAATTCTGTTGACAAGTTCACTGTTTTTATGTACTGCCCACCAGATTATTACTGTGTTCCCCTAAAAATAAGACACTCATATTTTTTGCACCAAAAATACACTAGGTCTTATTTTTAGGGGATTTTTAAAAACTCATGCATATTACTTTCATGTGGTTAACTTACACAATATGGCTGCAATCGTAAAGACACTCTCTTGGGAGTAAGACCCATGAAGGGGAAGTATGGATCCTAAAATAGTACTAGGTCTTATTTTCAGGGTAGGTATTATTTTCAGGGAAACAGGGTAATTATCACCAATAATTCTAAGTTTAATTTGTTTGTTTATATTTTTATTTTATTTTATTCAAGGGAATTGTATCCAGTGGTGGGCTCCAGCAAGTTAGCACTTACTCTATAGAACCGGTTGTTAATGAGAGATAGGACATTTCCCTTGCCAAAACAAATACCTAAGGAGGCTAATGTAGCTTTCTATCCTTTTTCATCCTCAGAACAACCCTGTGAGATAGATAATTGTTCTTTGGGCAGCACATGAACACTCCTTTTCCTGATGGAATTCTTCATAGCATGGTCATCTCTTCAGGGAATTCCTTCCAAGCTTCCAGCAGGAACAGTTTCAGGTCAGCCAAATTGTAAACAGCGACACATCTTGGTTCTGTTGTCTCATGACAGCTTTATCCATCTCCTGTCCAAAATTTATCCAGATCTTTTCCTGTTAGTAGTCTTCTGGCTGTCCTCCACTCATCCCCTAGACCCCTAGTGGATCTCAAACTTCCTAATGCTGTGACCCCTTAATACAGTTCCTCATGTTGTGGGGACCCCCAACCATAAAATTATTTTCATTGCTACTTCATAACTGTAATTTTGCTACTGTTATGAATAGTAATGCAAATATCTGATATGCAGGATGAATTTTCATTGTTACAAATTGAACATAATTAAATTAAAGCATAGTGATTAATCATAAAAACAATACGTAACGACAGACAGACAGATAGATAGGGCATAGCTAAGAGAGGGTGACTGGGAAGGGAGGGAGGGAGAGAGGAATGGGAAGGTAAGTACCTGGGTGAGAGGAGGCCTCCATAGGATTGGGATCTCAGGCAGCAGAGCCAGCCACTGTTTCCTAGGAGTAAGTCCCATTCACTATCCAGGAACTGACTTTTGAGTAGACATGCATAGAACTGGGCTCTAAGGCTGCAATCCTCCCCACCCCAAGGCTCCACATTGTCTCACAGCTGCTCAGAGGCTCCTTCTGAGCTGCTTCTCAGAGGCTTCTTCCAGCTGCAGCGGCTCCAGCATTTCTGCCAGGTCTTCCTACCTGGCCCGCTGCATCAGGAGTCTTTAGGTGACCCCCAGGAAAGCTCCAGGTGACCCCCAAAGGGGTCCCGACCCCCACTTTGAGAAACGCTGCACTAAACCATACCCACAGGCTAATGCATTATTAAAGATAAGAATACTAAAATACTCTCTTTCAATGACAAAAACGTTCACAGATGTTTTACATAATTTAACTTTAGAAGTTGGTTCTGATTTAAATCTGAACCTGAAATTGGTTCCTTGTTCGCAAAGGATCTTGTTCTCATAGTGTTCCTTGTTCTCAAAGATGCAGAAGGACCATTAGGAAGCAACCTAGAAAAAGTACTATGCTGGGGTACTACTAACTATTCCTGTTAGTCTTCTGGCTGTCCTCCACTCATCCACTAGACCATGCCCACAGGCTAATGCCTTATTAAAGATAAGAATACTAATATACTGCCTTTCAACAACAAAAAAGTTCAAATTTTAGAAACTGGTTCAGATTTGAATCTGAACCTGAAATTGGTTCCTTGTTCTCAAAGGATCTTGTTCTGAAAGGACCTTGTTCTCACAGTTTTCCTTGTTCTCAAAGATGCAGAAGGACCATTAGGAAGCAACCTAGAAAAAGTACTATGCTGGGGTGAAGATAGTTTGCAATACTGATAAATGGTCAGTTTCTCTTTGCAATTAAGACCCTGATCCTATCCATTGGATACACTGGTGGATCGCAAATACAGGTCACATGGTTCAACTTTACAAGGCATAGCAGGTGAAGCAGTGATTGTGATTCTTGCCTTGTTGCCTTTCTTCTTCTCTTCATCGTTTCCCTTCTCTTCCTCCTCACAAGGCAATTGGTGTTCCTGTATGAGGGGTAAAATCTATTTAGCTTTAAAAAGAATGCAGTGGATATTGATCTGGAAAACAGCACCTTTGGATTTATTTTCTTGTTTGAACATGGGGACTATATATCTAAGGGTCCAATCCTAACCAAATGTCCAGCACTGCATTGCTGGGCAGTAGAACTTTGTGATGCATCCTGCAGTTGGGGAACAGTCATGGAAGCCTCCTCAAGGTAAAGCAATATTTGTTCCCTTACCTCTGAGTTGCATTGCCCTTAACCTGGAATGGAAAAATTGATTAGGAATATGTCCATAAACTACTACTGGTATTTGGCCTTTATGCAACAAACATATTAGTTTCAAATCAGACTCAGAAGGAAATACATTCTGCACATTAAGCAGTACTGACAATAATGTATAGACTGTTGATGCAAAAAGGGGCTGTGGTGGCGCAAGTGGTTAAGACACTGTGCCTGTTAACCAGCAGGCCAGGGTTCGAGACCCGGGTCAGTCCCCACAAGGAGTGAGCTCCTGTCCTTAGCCCAGCTATGTGACGCAGCTGGAACCAATCGTATCGGCTCTGCTGTTCCATTGGACTGTTTCAGTGGCATGGAGAGGGGGGATTTGCTGTTTGGGTTTGCCTATCCTCCATATCTGTTTGCTGTTTGGGTTTGCCTGGGGGGATTTGCCTATCCTTCATATCAATCTACCCAGGCCTTTGTACTTTGTATACAGCATTGAGCACGATACCATAGTCTTTCGAGACTGATGGATGCCAAGGTATTGATGTAAAAATTTTTATTAACAAGCAGGCAAAAATCTCCTTGCCCGAACATTAACGGGAAGGATGCACAATGATCATCTTATTTTTTTATAATCAATACTAAGAGATTTCATAAAGGAAAACAGAAAACAATCTGTTCACACAAGCAGTCATCCAAGGTGCACATAATGATAGCAGCTGCATGATGTTTATGCAAGAGTTGTAATAAAAAGGTACCATGTGTTTTCTACAAGCAAGATTTTCTTAAATAAACATGCTACAAACCCAGCAGGACCACTCAGATGACAAGTGGAATACAAATGGGGAGGCCTTTCCCTGATGGACATTCTAAAATCAGCAGAATCACAGAATGACGACATTCCAGGGATGCTCACAATGCTAATGTTCTGCTTCATTTTCTGATGCTATATTACTTGAGTGTATGCAGTATCACAGTCTACTACTAAGTCAGTAGGAATGTAAACATATATGTCTCTTTGTATTTGGAAGTGCTGTATTGGTAGGGTTACCAGATACAAAGGGAAAAAAGAATGTCTATACCCAGTGGTGGGATTCAAATAAATTAACAACAGGTTCTATGTCCTAATAGCCTAAATTAACAACAGTGTCCTATTAGTAACAGGTTCTCAGAACCAGGCGCTCATTAGCAAAGGGTTCTATAGAAACTGTGAGAACCCCCTGCAGCCCACCTCTATGTGTACCTTTATTCATTGTCTAGCAGGAATTTTGGCAAGTGCAGCTTTAAAAACCTTTCCATGTTGAGCTGCACTTCTCAAAATTCCCTCTTCCATATAATGCTTAAAGTTTCTATATAATGTACTTATATAAAAGGTGCTTCTATATAATGCTTAAATAGATGTTCCAACTCCAATCCTAATCCCCGATTCAGTCGGCACAAAACTACATCATTAGACTAAATCAGTTCAGTGTAACTTCCCACTTTGAAATCGCAGGAGACAACAATAGCCAATTGCAGAGGCCTGTAGCTCAATAGTGGAGCATACATTTTGCATATAGGAGATCTTGATATCAATTCCTGGTATATCAATTCCTGAAACCTTGAAGTCAATGTAGATAACAACGAACTAGATAAATGAATGGTCTTGCTCAGTGCAAGGCAGTTTCATAGGCCACGTTCCAACAGACAGATACGCTGGTAACACCTATCACAACCAAATCGCTTTTACACACTTAAATCAGTGTGGATTAAACAAATATCAAATATCAATATCAGATTTTCAGGCTTAAAGTGCTTTTTGCAAAGGTGGGGACAGAAATATTTTCCCATTACCCCTTCATTATGAAAATGTTCACTTTTTCAGTCTTGATCCTTGCCAACATTCTCCTATCTGCACTTGTAAATCACAACATTTTTTTGGTTGGATTAGTTTTGTGGCTGAAATGTTCATGAGATGTTGTTGGGATTCTGTGTATCCAGTCAGTTTTTGCTTCATGATTATATTACTGAGGACAAACAAGGCCAATGGAAAATGCAGGGAGTGCTTCCTGCATTAATATAATGGTAGATCCCAGCCAGTCAGGAAACCTATAATGAAGAGAACAACGTCATGATGTGACATAGCTAGATTTTGCCATGTGCCAAATCATGCCATGTGCCACAAAGTCAAAATGAGAACACAATTTCCTGAATAGGTGTACAATTTCACCTTAAAGGGTGAAAAATTACCTTAAAGGGGATACTTTTCAACACTGTCAAAAAATGTTCATGAAAAACTGCAAGCACTTTCAGCTCAGACTTAGTTCTTGTCCACAGATCAAGTCCCAAACTCCATCATTTGGTTCCCATACCCTGAAGGGTACCTCAGTTAAGATACCCCAGATGTATAGTTTAGTGCAATATGTGAACATCCAGATCCACGGTACATCATCCAATTCAAGTACTGTGCAAAACCTGCGGTTTTCCTTGCACTTTCTTGTACTATAATGAGGTGACTATGGAAAATAACAGAAGGGACTATATATTGAAACAATCATTAGTTTTTTGAAATGTCTATGTTTGTTATATACATACAAGATCAAAATAGTTGCTTGCAAGCCTTGCATATGCTCATCTCTAAACTAAGATCAATCTGAAATGTTTTCTGGCTGATGTTTTGGCAAGGACTTGGCAACCTCCAGGGCAATATACAACAACTGTGAATGTTTATCAATATTTTCTTGCCATCCGAATTTGGTGAACAGATGGTACAATTATCAGGGCCCTCTCAGGTGAGTACACACAAGCATGCATATAACCATCACAACACAAATAAAGACTTCTATGTGTGAAATGGCAATCACAGGTGACCAATACATAATTTCCAGAGAAGCAGTTTATTTATTTTTGTGCCAGTTATGCATACATATCACCCCAATTAACATAACTAAATCTGCCGTCAGACAAAGAATATGGATGGATAAAAGTGTTCGAAAGTCAGAACACTGTGAAAGCACTGGAAGAAAGTATATTGTGCAAAAGACTTGCCCCCAAATCCAGAGTAACTACAGGAGCACGTAAGAGACATTACATGCACCTGAAATTACTGCACCACCCAGTGAAAACCTATGGGAAATTCATATTGGTATCCAAATTGTTCTTACACTGGAGCAAGGACTCCTCGTAGTTACTCTGGATTTTGCCTTTAGGGGCCCAATCCTATAGGGTCAGAGAACCAACACTGAGCTCCAGAATTGGGCATTGTAAATATGCCATAAGGCATAGTTATGGCAAACTTAGTATAGGGAGCAATGATGTAGGCCCCACTGCCAGGCAGAGGATATTGCCTGACCACCCGGGAGAAGTGGGACCACCAGGTAGTAGTGTGACTTTTCAAAACAGAGGGAAGTGTTCCAGAACGAGGGCAAGGTGGGATGGGGAACAGGCCAGGGTGGGTGTGGGATGGGACTCGCAGAGGATCTGCCAAATCCTATGCTCTGTCATAGGCTGTAAAGCCTGACATGGAAGTTTTTAAATCTGCCCTGGCAAAAATAGGTGGTGCAGATGTGAGAAACTCCACTGAGAGGCCCAGTCCCTCAGAGGAAAAGGACTTTTGTCGTCTTCTGATGAGATCACCAGATGCTTCCCAGGATGCACAGAATACAATAGTCGACATTTTGGCACCATCATTCCTCCAGTTGGTAGGAATTGGTCCTAAACGGCTTGGGTCCAAGGTATCTGAGGGACCGCCTTATTCCGTACAATCCGACCTGTCACCTAAGGTCATCTGAGGGGGCCCTTCTGACTGTGCCGCCACTAAGAGACGTGAGAGGTGTGGCGGCCAGAGATAGGGCCTTCTTGGTGGTGGCACCCCGGCTTTGGAACTCTCTCCCCTTAGAACTGAGGAAAGCTCCCTCACTACAGAGCTTCAGGCGGAGCCTTAAAACCTTTTATTTTAAAAAAGCTTTTTAAATGGGGGCAGAGGTTGGGGGGCTTTTATCTTTTTTATCTTTTTTGTTTTATCGCTTTTAGTCTACGTTTTTAGCTTTAATCTAATTGTATTTTAACTACATTTTAAGGTGTTTTTATCTCTATTTATTACCATATGTAATTTTAGTGGTGTTTTATTGTTTTTTAATTGTTTGGCCGCCTTGAGTTCCCCCTTTAGGGGGAAGAAAGGCGGCATACAAATTCCTTAAATAATAATAATAATAATAAGGATAGAATTGGGCTGTCAGAGGCAACTTGTCTCAGACTTTTATCTTCTATGACCTGCAGAGATTGTGTCCCTTCCTTGATTCTTCCCTCTCTTCCATTCTCTCAGCCTTCCAAAGGATAAGAGCACCTGCCTCGTGCAAAATGGAGTCTGCCATGTTTCATACACACCCATGCAAAGAGAATACTTCTAGGCTTTCATGTTCCAAAAACTAAGCGCTATACAATTAACAGAGATGTGTGTGATTTTAAGTTAAGTACAGGAATCCTTCTTTATCCTTCGGTGCTGGGTTACAGCTGATACAGGAACCAAAGATAGCAGCAAACCCTATAAGAAGTGGTTCACATATTCCCACCCCATTAAACAAATGTCTTATCTGATTACAGTCCCTGGTGACTTTTGTGCCTGGATGTTACTGTGCTATCAGCAATTTCAATGAAAATTTAAACCATAAAAACATTTAAACCATATCAAGACCTCCCTAGCTTTACAAATCTAAAAATAAAAAAAATTGCCTCTCTAAACTAAGCCTCTGTTTTATTCCTTTTATGGGGAGGGGGTTGCCTTCTGAAGCATTTGCTGAGTTCCACTTTTCATTGGATTAGAACCATTCTGGTCTCTTTGCGTTCCGCTTGAGTTTGTGTGTTGCCTCGGGGGTGTTGCACGGGGTGTTTGCTGCATAGGGGTATGCTGCAGAGGGGGTTGTGCTGCATGGGTGTGTGTGTGCTGCAAGGGGGATGTGCTGCATCGGAGAGTCTGTTGCATGGGGGTTTTGCACTGGTGGGTTAAGGGTGTGCCTAGGCACAAATTCTTGAAACTTCATTTCCGCAACACAGGTACATTTCGCTAGTTATTAAATATACACTATAAATCAGTTTCGCTTTCCATAGGGATCCATGCGCTTGCTTCTCAGATTATCAGATAAAGCTTCATGACCCACAAGCAATCAGGTGGTGACTCACTAAATGAGTCATGACCCTAAGTTTGAGAAACCCTGATCTAGGGCTAGTAAGGAACATTCAAAGACGCTGGGGAAAATTTCCTCTAGTCTTCTGCCTCCTATAAAAGACAACAAACCTCTTATCAGCAGCAACTTCATTTCTGATGGTTGATTGCTTCCTGCCACATAACTAAAAAAATCTTCTACCACACATCCTACAATGTAGAACTGCCCCCTTGGGAAGATCCTGTGGCATCAGGCCTGACTCTATCCAGGCTCCTATGAGCTTATTCTGTTGTTAAAAATAAACCAGGCCTCATCTTTTGCCTTGCACATGATGAATATAATCCAAGTACTGTATATCCAAAGCCATCTATTCTCCAGTTCCTCCATTCACACTGTATTCTTTCCAAAGCTTAAGCTTCATATTCAGTTTCTAATTTTTACCAACCCTTTTTTTCAAAAAGAATACATTGCCAGTTCTATGAATATTCATTTTTCTTTTTCTAAATATCTAGAAATGCAATATTTCAAAATGCACTTGTCTTTTAAAAGCTATTATTGGTAGCTCAGCACATACTTCAAGACAAAGTCTGATATTGTAGACTGGACATTTGTAGCTCATATATCTGCCTTCATACAATATTCAAAAAATTCAGTCTTTGGTCTACATGCACATATTTTCCTAGAAATTAATGTTTTGAATTAAAATGGAGAGCTTTTGCTTAGCCTTAGAAGCACTGATGCAACTGAATATGAAGCTTAAGCTTTGGAAAGAATACAGTGTGAATGGAGGAACTGGAGAATAGATGGCTTTGGATATACAGTACTTCCATTGACAACCAACCTGGAAACTGATCAGATACGAACGGAAGACTCGGACTAAATCAGGTTTTCATGTCCTCAATTAAGACTGGATTAGCTCCAGGAGCTAATCTGATGTCCATGAAAGGACTATACTGTATTCATTCGAAGATACTATTGTTGTAAAAGTTGCTGGTTTGGATTTTTATTGGGGAACTAAAAGCAACTTAGGTGGATTATATTTTTAATGCTTCTATTGAAGCTTCTTTATAAAAATTCCTTTTTTGTAACAATCAGTGACCCAATGATCAGGAGTTAAAACTTGATACAGTTAAGAATGTGTCTCCTTTTTTATTTTTTTTTTTAAATTCTGCTTTATTTGCATGTTTGACTCATGCGAAAAACTTTGCTTTCAAACATGAATCAGCACTTGTAAAGTTTTAATAGTCCAAACCAACCTTTATCCACAAGTACACTGCATAGATTCACAAAAATAGGCTACACTTCATGCTGTAGGAGATTGATTGATTGATTGATTGATTGATTGATTGATTGATGGTAGTGAGAAGTCTTGCGCTAAGGGCATATTTGTCCCTTTGCCCCTGAATAAGCCCCAGCAGCCACATGTGTCAACTCAGACCTGTGCCATGCAGGCTGATCAGACCTGGGAATTTGGCATGCACCAATGCCACTTATCCCATTTTTTTCTGGCAATTGGGGAGGGGGGCGTCCTCTCAACCAATATGCCCCTATAGGTGCCACAGGATTTCAATCATCTTTCACAACGTGCTTCCACTCTGGCTGATTGATAGTGATGTCCCTATTATCATGCTTCCCTGATTCAGCAAATCAGCACATGGGGTGGGGATGGTGGGGATGGCACTGGGCTTCTCTTCCAGGCCTTCTGACTCCCTGCACTGCTGCAAAGTTTCTACAATACTTTTGTGACAGCCTGAGCTGGCTAGATAACACAGATACCCTAAAGGCTTCCCTTCAGCAGAGTACATCTGCTGATGGGACCCCATCATATGGCTTAAAAGGTTTTTAAAAATGAGTGGTTGCCTATGGATTTAGGCATCCTAGACATGGTTGTGAGCGACACTTTACTAATATAGTGGCACCTTCACGTAACAAATGCCTCACGTAAAATATGTTCCACGTAACAAACAAAAATTTCTCTAGGATTCTGCTTCACATAACAAACTGTGCTTCACATAACAAACAAACCTGTTGGCAGTTGGGACAGACGTGCTGGCTGGCAGCCCTTTTAAAAAGCGTCAGGGCTGCCTAGCATGCCTGCCCATAGCAAAAGCAACACTTCCACGCTGTTGCTCCTGTGGCCGGGCTTCTGCTGGGCAGAGGGAGAGAAGAGCAGTGGAGAAGAGGGAAGCAGCTCAGGGCTAGCCAGAAGGGAGCAGGGGAGAGAGAGGCTCAGGATGAAGAGAAAGAGAAAGTGGGGAGACACTTTGAAAGTGTCTTGGATTGCTGCCTCCTAACCATGTCTACCCATAAGTAAGTCCCATTGTGTTAAATGGGGCTTTTTCCCAGGAATGTATCTTTAGGACTGCAACCTAAGTAGACTTCATAGGATCATGCACATTGAATGCATGTTTTGAATTCAATTCCAGTGTTTTGTCATCATTTTTACATCCAGTTAATATTTTTATATGAATATTTTTGGGTTGTGGAACCAATTGTCTGAGTTTCCATTATTTCCTATGGGAAAATCTGCTTCACATAAAGAACATTTCACATAACAAACATGCCTATGGAATGAATTAAATCTGTTACATGAGGGGTCACTTTAATCTGTTCACTTATTCACATGGTTTATGGCTGTTTGGTGTTAAATTAACCATGCTCATTTTGTGTGAACAAGCACTATTTTAGTATTTCAAAAATATGTCAGCCGATAACTGACCTCCTTCTATGCCCTCTTTTTACGCCTTTAGCAGCACCTTGCTATGCAGGGGTCAGCGGGTTCATCTATTGCTATTATCTGGAGGAAAAGCCTTATGCGGGCTCTGGATTTGAAGTAAAGAAATGGCACACGGGGTGAGAATTAAACACTCTTTCTCTGCCCAACCACATTTGCCCCTTCCTAAAGCTGCTTTTCAAATTCAAAAATAGCATCAATAGTCTTAGGCTGCAATCCTAAAGACACTTTCCTGGGAGTAAGACCCATTGAACATAACAGGGCTTACTTTTGAGTAGACATGGTTAGGATTGTGCTCTCAGTTTCCATGTTATGAACCTTACCCCTAAAATTGCCTTCGTGCAAGAATTCATCTTTTTGGCTTATGTTGCTGTATAAAGTTTAAGATGTTGGTGATATGAAAAATACATATTTGCCCAATAAAAAGTCTTCATTTCCCCACCCCATCCAGTGAAATGTTCCTCTGAACACAGAGCATTATTTATCTGTTCTCTACCATGCATATGCATTTCTAGACTTTATTCTTAAGTACAACTTTTTGCAGGCTTTCTTATTCAGGGCTGTATTTTTATGGGAAGAAAAGGCAGTGGGGCCCTCTGGTGTTTCTGATCGGATTCCTTTTAAAAACTTTTTTGTCACTATTCAGATTGTTTTCGAGTTTGAATAAATATTTGACTACATTATTTGTCTACAAATAAAAGAGGACTGGCTAATCTTGAAGCATTCGGTTATGCACATGTGTATGGCAGACGATGGAAGATTCTACCACAAATCCCAGTATATGACTTAGTGCTATTCACCATCTGTTTATAATGGGCAGCCCAATAATAATATGCACTGGAACAGGCAAGCTGAGAGATCATGCCAGTTTAGTATGTTGAAAAAATGTCTCATTTTGGCAGTGTGACTGGCATTTGGCTACAGATGTTGCCCCATTAATCTGAACAACATTATTCACAGAATTGTTTCACAGAATCAAACTCCTTGAGTCATTATTAATTAACACTTTAAGGCTGCAATCCTAACCTCCACTTAGACCGGCCTAAGCCCCAGCATAAGTCCTGTGCTGATGTAAGGGTGTAATAAAAGTGTAGTAAGACACTTCTACCCCACTCCTGGTGGAATCAAACAAAAGCAAAATAAATATAAAATTGATGTATGTTGTGGAAGAGTGGATGACACAGATGAAAGAGGAAAGCATGTGTCTGAGATTTGAAATGTGGTTACAGCTGAAAAGAGCTGAAAGAGCAAAGTGATGGAAGTCAAGTGGATGGAAAGTCAATGAATTGCTTTATTGTCATTGGTGTTGTTGGAATGGAGCCTGGAAACAAATTGGTAACCAGTGGAAAAGACATAACATGCAAGAGTAATGTGATATGGCCCATTAGACCCAGATATGAATCTGGCAGCTGAATTTGAAGTTGAAATTGGTGAGACATCTTCAAAGGCAGATCCATCTATAGCAGACTTCCCCATTCGCAAACCAAAATCTCACTACAGAAATGCAAGTATTGGAGAAACTTTTCTCAGAACACCAAAAAATGAGACTCCACTGAAGCCCAAACTCTTTTTTGTTGAGATAAAATGTATTTTTTCTGGATCATTAGTAAAGCACAATCAATTTAGCCCAGAACAATAGTGGAATCTATTATCTGACATTTTAGTTTCATAAGAGGCATAGGAGTCAAAAGCAGTACTAAACTATTAACCATCAGTGACTTTCTTATCATTGTCTTATCATTATGAAATGCATGCATATAAATATTCATTACTTAATCAAACTATTTTAGGAGTACACCATTAATTAGCTCATTGACACTGTTTCTTCTAATATTAATCCATTTAAAAGCAGGCCTCCGTCAGTCTTGAAAGACTACGGTATCGTGCTCTGCGCTGCATACGCTGCATGCGAAGCACGAAAGCCTGGGTTGGATTGTTATGGAGGATAGGCTGTTCCCCAAGCAGCAAATCCCCCCTTTCCACGCCACTGAATTAGTCCAATGGAAAGGCAGAGCCAATACGATTGGATCCAGCTGGCGTCGCAGGGCTGGGCTAAGGACAGGAGCTCACCCTGTCTTGTGGGGCCGACCCGGGTCTCGAAATCTGGCCTGCTAGTTAACAGGCACAGCGACTTAACCGTTTGCGCCACCCACAGCCCTTTAAAACTCTGCTCTTAATAGCAAAGAAAAATCTGCACCCCATTTAAGAAGAGCTAAATTGTGCTTTCTTTAAAATGGTCATCTTCCATTTCGAATTATTGGAAGCTGCTGTGGGTTAATGTGGATGGGTAAAGGATCCGGACATCAGCTCTCATAAACACACTTTTAACAATGTGCTTTCACAGTTGCTTAAAAGTCAGGGAGCAGCTGCACAGAAATAGTAAAATCTGCAGTTTTAGTATATGCCAGTGATTTTCACTTGGCCCCAGCCATGGAATAACACACTTTTTCATTGAAGTTTCCACAAGTTATGAAAACACATCCAGACTGATGAAAATCAAACCCAGAGAAGCAACAAATTCTGTTGAGGTTATGAGAGAACCATTGACATCATCATTTATTTTATGATTCCACTTTATTAACAGGATTTCACCCACTGATTTTTTAATATGGAAAAGTAGCTATCAATGTTAAGTAAAGTATTACATGTTTTTAGAGACTTTAGCAGATGCCAATTCGATAGTTTTTCTTCAGTTAAGGTTCGCTTCACTCAAAATTGCTGTCTAATGGTGACCATAGAAATGGTCGTCGCTTTTCCTGCTCTATGGAGCAGGTTGCTGAAAATTGGCTACCACAATGGCTACCTTTTTCAGTTTCATTATAAAATGGCTGACCATTGATTGATTTAATTTTTTTAATTAGATGTTTATTGATTTAAATGTAAAGGTGTTCCCCGTAGGTTATACTGCTAATTGCGACCAACTGCAATGTGCGGGGTTCATCCTCATTTCTAGAGCCGTAGAGCCAACGTTTGTCCGGCATGTGTCTTGCATGCGCACAGAACAATATTATCTTCCCACCAAAGTGGTGCCTATTTATCTACTTGCATTTGCAAGGTTGGCAGGAACTGGGCTAAGGACAGGAGCTCACCCCATCTTGTAGGACCTGGGTCTCGATCCCTGGCCTGCTGGTGAACAGGCACAAGCTGCAATCCTAAAGACACTTTCATGAGAGTAAGACACATTGAACACCATGGGACTTACTTTTGAGTACAGATGGTTAGGATTGTACTCAAAGTGTCTTAACTACTTGTGCCACCACAGCCTATAGCCCACAGTTTATTGATTTAATTTAATTTAAATAAACAACCAAAAAACTCCCATTCCACTACCATTCCTTCTGGATTCCTTTATCTATGTATTTGGTAGATAAATACTCTTTTATTTTGATTTGTTTTCATTCATTTATTTTATGCCGTCTTTGATTGTTTTTGCAAGAAGGCAAGATATACACTTCTTTAAATTTTTTTTAAAAAATCTGAAATATTCCATGCCATTTACTGTGCATGGCAGATTATTTTTTGTTTTTCAAGGTCATGTTAACATTTTTTTTTCTCATGTGGCTGTGTTACATTAGTACCATACTAAGAATGTAACAGTCTTATGGGAAAGCTGTGCCCTTGTTAAAAGGCCTGGTTAGAGCTGCCATATGTCCAAAAAAAACAGGGACAATCCTGATTTATTGTGGATTGTGTTTCACATACTGATAAATGGAACAGAGGATCCTATACTGATTTTGTGGAAGAGAATTATGGCAGCCCTCGCCTAGGTCACATAAATAAATAAAATAAATAAAATCATCCATGACTAACAAAGTTACTGCAAGTTGTCTAGTATAGGGGGAATGCTGGGTGTTTCTATTAAATTCCAATAAATACTGTTGGTATGCAAATACAATTTCTGGGTAACTAATTCTATTTCACATGCACAGACTAGTCTGTAAACATTACCTTTAGAAACGTACCATTTAGTCCTATGTCTAAGTGTATTTCTAAAGCTTCTACGTAAAGGACACATTAAGGTCTGGTCTACTATGCACTTTGAGCAGAGTGAAAATAGATTCTAAATATAGCATCTACTTGAACACAAGATAGATGTTGCAGAAAAACTGCTAGAACATTGTAGGGCTTGGAGGCACAGTGTCAGGAAATCAATGGGAAAATATCTCTTATGTAATTTTTCAGACAACAGATTATAATGTTAAGGTTACATAGATAGGATTCTTAATTGAAAAGTATATCATTATTGATATGTGTTCACCTTCTGTTGTCTTATACAACTGAAATGATACAAATTTCCTTTCTCAGCAGTTGTAATTTTTAAAACACAAACTGCTCTTTGCACTCCTCCTCCACATTAGAGGACACAAGGAGTGACGTCCTGATCAATGGAGATTACTCAAGCATTTGGTGGAATGCCTGAGGAATGAATAGTGTAAGAAGTGTTCTTGATAGTAGTGATAGCCTAGGTTAACCTTCAAGAAACAGTACTTTATGCTAGATTAGGGCCCCATCCACCAACACACTGCAGGTAATTAGGAAACCAACTGTCATAACTTCATGATACTTATATTTAAGCCCTGGAGAGTGGGTGTTGGTTCACATTCCCATCTGCATCTCAAGGTGGAATGAAATGCACATTCATCTCCATGTTGTGCAGTGCTAATGAGAAGCAAATGTGCAAGGGAAGATGTCCTTATTAGTTGTTGGGTCTTGTGAATGCAATTTTAAGTGTCCCATGGAAAACCATGCATAGCCTTAATTTCTGTGTGCTTCCACTCTGAAGATGTATCTAGGAAGAACCTGGCAAAAGTTCGTGATAGCTCACTGGTAGGCTACACATACTTCAAATTTAGCATATCCCAAATTCAGTCATTGGTATCTCCGGTTGAAGGATACCAGGTGCTGGGAAAGGCCTTAGTCAAAGATCCTGGGAAACCTGTAGCTTTCAGGGTAGACAACACTTGAATGATTGCCAATGGTGGTATGACTCTGCAGGTTGCAGCTTTTAAAATTTCAGATATATATATTTAGTCAGTCAGTGAGTGACTTTTCAATTATATATATATGGTGGTGGCCTAAGTCAAAGTAGACCTATAGAGGCAGCTGCAGCCTTACACTGAGGTAGAAGCCTCCCCTTCACAGGGTAGTGCAGCAGCAATCTCTATAACTTGTGCAGGGACACTAACCTGCTAGTGCAAGTTAGGATTGCACCGACTGACACTCACTCATTCACTCACTCACTCACTCACTGGTGCATCAACACCCAGCCAAAACCACCAGGCTTAGAAGTGTGAAATTTGGGGAGGGTATTCCTTCTGTGATGTAGGCACCCACTAAGAACCAATTTTTAGAAATCCGTGCAAGGGAAGGGATGCAACATGTTTTTGTCCCTATACTTAACACCAAAGAAACAATGACTCATCAACACCCAGCACAAAAACCTGGAGCTAGAAGTATGAAATCTGTGATGTAGGCACCTATTAAGAACCAATTTTTAATAATTCAAACTTCAAGGGATACAACATGTTTTTGTCCCTATACTTAATATTGAAGAATTGTGGATTCTTCAACATCCAGCCCCAACCCCAGGACCAAGAAGCATGAAATTGGCCAGCAAATTTCTTCTGTGATGTAAAGTTCCCTCTAAGAACCAATTTGGTGCATTGTGTCCTGCTTCCTAGTGGTACTCATTGCCCGGTGCCTGCTGCCTGGCAGGGATGCCTGACACCTGGTGGTGCATGATGCTTGGTGGTGAGTGGTGCCTGGTATTGCCTAATGTTGCCAGTACTGCCTGGTGACTAGTGGTGCCCACTGCCTGTTGCCACCCGGTGTTTCCTGATGGTGCCCAGTGCCTGGTGCCCAGTTCCCAGTCAGGATGCACAGTGCCCGGTGGTGCATGTTTCTATGTGGTGCCCATTGTTGCCCAGTGCCTGGTGATGCCTGCTTCCCACTGCATGGTGGAGCCTGGTGATGCCCCATGATGTCCATTGCCACCAGTGTCCACTGACTGCCACAGGCTGCCAGTGCCTGATGCTCACTGGTTCCCCATTCCTGGTGCCCACAGGTGCCCTGTGCCCACTGGTGCCCTGCAGTGCCCTGCAGTGTCCAGCTATGCCCACTGCCCACAAAAATACTGCTGCAATGAAAATTCAATTCTGCTAGTATGTCCCTATATTCTTCAATGTTGTTTCCACACATAGGTTCTCAAAGTGAACGAAGGTGTGTTTATATTGTATTCCCTGGTAATTATTATCTATGTCTGAACAGAAATGATTTTAAAAAATTTAAAACTGCTCTGCTATGACAGCAAAAGTCCTCACAAAAGGAAACGCATGCTCAGTTGCCCATTCATATGTCAAATGGCTTAATATATTTTTGAAGTATGTGTTTGAAACTTGACAATACCATTTCCAGACTTTTCCAGTTGCTTAAGCCCTGAATGGAAAGTCCAAAAGTCTTTGTACTGCAAAACAGACAAGAGTCTGTACTGAGACAAGAGTCACAGTCTTTGTACTGCAAAATTTGGTGACAGCAAATGTCAGATATCAGAGACCTCTTATAAGTATTGAGCATTTTTTGATATTTTGCCATTGGTACCCAATTCTCAAAGAATTAAGTTATATCATAGAATCATACAACATTAGAGTTGGAAAGGACTCTAGAAGTCACTTGTCTAATGCCTTGTGCAGTGCTGGACAGGTGGCCATGGCCTGACAGTCAGCCACCATATAGTCCACACCGTTACAATGACAGTTACAGTTACACAATCAGTTACAAAAAAAATTCCTGATATTAGAAAATGCTTTCTCGTGTCTAATATCTCCCAGTACTTTTAATCCATTGGTTCTCACTCTGCCTTCAGGAGCCAGAGAATAAGAACTCTTTGGATGCTTGATAATAGTTATCAACTTTCTTAGCTTCATCTTCTTCACACTGAATTTTGATTCAGTCTCCCATGGTGTTAAAAAGTCACTTACAGAGCAATCCTAACTTGCACTGGATTGGACAGGCTGAATCCAGCGCAAGTGTTGAGTTTGCAACTGTGCTACTGCAGGGAAGAGGAGACTTGACTTTTTCCCCAGTGTAGGGCTGCAGCAACCCCAATAGGTCTACTCACATTTCAGCCGCTTGCAGAGGTGACCTATGTCTGAGCAGACAGGAGCAGCCAGAAGCTGCTGCTCACTGCACCGGAGGCAGTGGATCTGGCAAAACTACCAGTCCAAAACCTACCTCCTGGACCCCCTCCCACCCTTTCTCCTTCCCCCACCCTAGAATACCCTCTCCTGCCTTCTGTTCACCTTCTCCCCAGACCCTCAGCAGATCTCCCTTCGCGCCATCCCTGCAGAGTCATGGGGTGGTGTGCTAGGTCGGCGTACCTCCATGTGCCAACCTAAGTCATGGGAGATGCATAAATGTGATATAAGCAACTCATATGGTTCTTATGTTCTTAGGTTGGCATAAGGGACAAGTTAGGATTGCCATCTCAGCTTTATGTCACTGCACTTAAAAAAATTATTTTCACATACCCATTCCAGTTCACACCACAAACTCATTTTATGGGGATTTTTTATATCAAGTGGTACCTTGGTTTACGAGCATTATTTGTTCTAAAGCATGCTTGTAATCCAAAATGCTTGTATATCAAAGCAAATTTTCCCATACAGAATAATGGAAACTCAGATGATTTGTTCCATAACCCAAAAAATATTCATATGATTACAATACTGTAATATAATACAAAATAATAAAGAAAATACAAAATATAAAGAAAAATAAAATACATTAACCTGCATTAATTAGATCTCTCAGGTTTCTCAAGCTGCAATCTGCCCCCCTTAAACAAGAGTGAGCCCCATTGATAATAGTAGGGCTTACCTTAGAGTAGACTCTAGGGCTTACCTAGAGTAGAGAAGACATGGCTAGGGGCAAAATCCAGAGCAGTTACGGGTCCACGCAGTTACGTCACCCTCTAGTGTTATCTTATGGAAAGTCACCTTAACTGCTCCAGAGCAAAGGGCTTAATTGGACTTTAGGATATGGGTCTAACAGGACAATCCAGAGCAACTAATCTGTCCACATAAGAGCCCTTGGGCTGCCCTATCTAACACTAGGTTGGAGCAACTGCAAGATGCTCCAGCCCAGTTACTCTGAAGGAGGCTTAGGGCAGAGCAAGGCAAGATAGGGTGCCCTAAGAGAGGTGGACCTGCTCTGCCCTAACTGGGGCAGCCTAAGCAGCTCAGGAGAGGCAAGTTGAGGGCATGTTTAGCATTGCCTAGGGCAGAGCAGTTACTCTGTATCCAAAGCCTGTTTCCAAGGCAGAAATGCCCTCTTCCAGCCCTCAGAGTTATACCACCTCAGGAGCAGGTATAGTAATGAGGAGACCCATAGGGGTCCATGATAAGGCCCGAGTAAGAATGGCAGTGCTGACCAAAAATCTGAGTTCTTGGCCAGCCTAGCTGCAACCCCTGCCTCTCAACCTCAGGATATGGAACAAACTACGGCTGCCCACAAACCTCAGGATACAGCAGGCCACTCCAAGAAGCCCCTGGTATTCACTGTAGAATGTACTGGCATCTCATCAGGGACTCCTTATAAGGCAGGCACCCAGTGGCGTCACCAGACTGGTGCGGCTGGTGTGGGCTGCATTGGGTGATGTGCTCCGTATAGGGTGATGTGCCAGAGGAGTTTGACTGTCCTTTGGCAGGCCCCGGGCGTCAGCACCCCCATTCAGGCCTGCTCCAAGGCGGAGAATCAGCCAGAAGCTGCCACTTGTCTGAGGAGCTGGCCTGAACGGCCATCTGAGATGCACTGCGCAGAAACACACTGAGCATGCCGAACAGCTTCAGAGGAGACTTCCTTAGAGCAGAGAAAGTCCGCGCCTCTGCACAGCCATTCGGCCTCACTCAGGAGGCGGAGCGGCAGCCGAATGGCTTCAGAAAGAGTACTGCACAGGCACCAACTCTGACGCCTGCACAGTCTCCCCCGAAGCCAAAAGGCTTCAGAAAAGTACTGCGCAGGTGTCAGAGATGGTGCCTGCGCAGTACTCTTTCTGAAGCCAGTTGGCTTCAGAAACAACTGCGCAGGCGCCAACTTTGGTGACTGCGCAGTCCAGGTGGGGGGGGCGCGCATCCCAGGGATGACGCACAGACTTCCGCACCAGGTGATGTGCAGTCATGTCACCACTGTAGGCACCACAGCTGTTCCTTGTTCAGTGTGATCTGAGGGGTGTCTCCTCAGGAGCAAGTCTTCCCCTTGTGTCAATTACTTAGCATGCTCTGGAGCAGTTAGGGCAGCCCAGGCTTCCTGACTCTCTGGATTCAGCATAACTTTCTGCTCTGGATACAGAATAGTTAGGAGAGTGCAGTTAGATCAGAGCAGGCTGAATTTGCTCTGGATTGTGTCCTAAGTCTCTCAGGCTCCTTTCCATTGCCCCCCATACACAGAAGTGAGCTCCACTGATTATAATAGGGCATACTTTAGCATAGACATGCATAGGCTGGTCTCTCAGGAGGCTGATGAGGTGGTGGTGGAGCGACAAAACAGGTCATATCCCAACCAGACTATTTTTTCACTTGTATTCCAAGACATTGCTTGTATTGAAAGACAAAATTTATTAGAAAAGTTTGCTTGTTATGCAAAATGCTCTCAATCCAAGTTACTCTCAATTCAAGGTTTACTGTATTTTTTTTATCGTTAGTGACATCCAATATTATTATAAATGGTAGTTATGATTCAGCTGTACGGGTAAACGTTGAACATTTTCATTATATAAACAAACCGAGGAGTTCCTGTGTCAATACAGTTCATTGAATCTGAGGCTAAAAATAGTGGAAAGAAGTCTTATTTTTTTAAAAGATTGTATGAGCCCTTCACAGCAGAAAAACAACAGCTTTGCTGCGAAACTAAACAATGGAAAAGTGAGGAGAATATTGGAAAGGTGATACCTTGAGGGGAAAAAATAACAGAATTATATTTGTAGAGAAAAGCAAACAGCTCAAGGAATACCTCAAATAAGGATACCATCTGCACCAAAATGCATAAATAGTTCCAGGGATATCTCAAAAACAAAATTAGAATTATGCAACTTGCAGTTTGGGAAAAACAATATTTTGTGGGTGTCCAATAGTGGCCATCCTGGACTTCTTTTCACCCCAGGAGCAACCCCTGGAGTTACCATCTCCAAGCTCAATAGCTACTAGAATACAGGGCTGCACATACTCTCAAGGCCCAGGGGACTTAAAAACCTCAGCCGTTGCCAGCAATTAGACTGAAAGCAGGGTATAAGGATCCTGAAAGCAGGCTTGGAAGAAACCTGAAGCTCAAGGAGGATACTCATAGAAAAGGAAGAATTGGGCACTGTTTAAAATCCTTTTTCTTTTTGCACTGAGGTGGGTCCTTGGGTGGTGGAATCAATGCCATTACTAGGTGGAGGCAATGTCATTGCTAGGGAGTGCCAGGGAAGTGGACCACATTGGGCGACACACTCAGGGGTATGTGATACCATTATTGGCTGAAATTGTGAAATCTTGGTATTTTCAAATAATTCCATCCTGTTGTACATTGTGGCCTCTTAACCATGAGGATTCTATTTTGGAAACCCTGAGAATACAAATGAATGCCTGTCCTGATGGTCTGGGGGTCACTCTGCCCTCTGCCTCTGGATGATTTCTGAGCTTAGAAGTTCATCCCTGGCCTCTGCCAGCTCAGACTTAGCTCTGCAATAGAAATAACACAATTTCAGTTTCATAGATAAACCAGAAGTAATCCTAACCTCCCGTTAGGCCACCCTAAGCCCTGCCATAAGTCCTGTGCTGATCTGGAGGTGTCACAAAAGTGTCATAAGACATTTCTGTACCGCTCATGGGGAGGATTAGCCCAATGCTCAGACATGCACTTTCCTCCCTACAGCACCATGGGAATAGAAAGACTGATGAGTTGTGCCAGCCTCGGTTAAGATTGCACCCTTAATGTTTTAAACGGCATTAAAAATGTCACTTCTGGTTTCTCAGTGAAGCCAGAAATTGTGTTATTTCTATTGCAGTCTGAGCTCAGCAGAGACTGGGGCCATTAGTCTCTGCTGAGCTTAGAAGCCCCTTTCTGGTAATGGGCAACATAGTGAAGCCCTACACTATGAGAAGGTCTAGTAGGCAGTATATAATATATAGTACAATATTTCTGTGGCTGCTTCTTTTGTGGAGGGGAGTTTGTGTAATCTCCCCAGAGTTTCTGCATTTTGGCAGCATTGCAACCAGCAAGCCAGCACCCCGTGTCTCCCAACAGCCAGCTTCCCAGTTCCTCTTGGTAGGGGTGGGCAGACTGTGCCGTGTTTTAAAACTAAGGCTGCTTTTTTCCAAATATTTGCCAAATGTTACAGTGACAGCACCACATACCACACTCGATGGCAAACCACAGGTATAAGACTTAGCCACTTTTCTGCACTCCAAGCTTGTCCCATCCTTCTCTAGCTGGGTGCCAACTTCCTTTTCTGGGCAGTCAGCAGGAGAAGTCACAGCCTTGCCTTGATTGCCAAGGGAGGTGGTGAACTGTCCCTCACTGGGGATCTTCAAGCAGAGCCGTGACGACCACCTGTCGGAGATGCTCTAGGAGGATTTCCTGCTACAGACAGGGGGTTGGACTAGATGACCTACTGGATCCCTTCCAACTCTAGGATTCTATGATTCTATATGTATATTCTACATCTATATTATAGGAATAGTATAAAAGGATAATGCACCACACAAGTATGGACAGCTCTGTGATAACTGTCGGGATTCTGTGATGATGGCCATTTTATTTTCACAGTGCTACAGTCCAGACAATGCTGCATCTGCTTTTTTTTGGGGGGGGGGGGAATAAATAACCACAACAAAACAGCATAGCCTCCCACCTGATGATTTTTTTTGAAATCACACACAAAACAAAACATTAAACTGCAAAAAAAATGCAAGTAAGTTATTACAAGTACTGTACATAAAACTCTTGTACTGGAGAATTAATTCACTATCCGTCAATTAGCAGAATTATTCTTATTTTTCAATTCTCTTTATAATTAAAAAACAAAAGGTCATGGAATATTGGTGAGATGGTGAAAAATTTGGAAAACTCCAAAATAATCATAAACTGTGCCTGAAATCTTGACCATTATTCCTCCTATTATTTTGCACATGTCATGGTTGATGGTGAACTTAATACAGGTTTGGGTGTTGGAAAAAGATCAGCTGGAAAGAGTGCTTTTGAACTCACCTGGGTCACAAGAACTTTCTCTGCACTCCATTCTAATTTGCAGTTTTGCTATAATAAAAGCCCCAGATATATTGCTACTGTCTAGACATTTTATCAGAAACAAGTGTCCTTCGTAATCCCAGAGGACTTTTCTATTTTATTTCCAGTAAATCAAAGTCTGTGAAGAGCTTTGGTTCTTATTAAGACATACCCTTCACAGTCCAGTGATTGCCAACAGTGGCAAACCATTGACAGTTAATTTACATATAAGTGATGACTTCCATCAGGTATTTGGCTCAAAAAACTACAATGGACATTTTAGAGAGCATATCCAATATCTCTTGCTCTTTGATGGGGATCAAGTGCCAATTTATTTATAGAAAACCAACTATCAAAAGGGAAAGGCTTATCTTTGTTGAGGCCTCTCTCTCTCTCTCTCTCTCTCTCTCTCTCTCTCTCTCTCTCTCTCTCTCTCTCTCAAGAGATACATGGGACATGTAAGATAATTAAATGCAAGTTTATTTTCCTTTTAAAAGACCACAGAATAATTCTGAGCTTAATAGGCACCAACAGACCTGTGACATTTCATGGGCAAAACACTGATACAATTCTTTCATGGGTTATATTACCATACAGCAGGATAGAAACAAAATGTCTATCCCAGCAAAGTGCCAAACAACCAAGGTTTCCTAAACCTGCTGATATTGGTTTGAATCATATAGGAATCCTATCCACACCATCAAAAATGGTATTGTAAATTTTATATGATCTTTTGCTTACTTCAGATTCTACAAAAGTGAAATGCTTCCCATTAGGAAATCTCCATCAGATGAAATTTAGAAACTAATGTGATAATCCAGCTAATAAGCAATGGAATGGCTGCCACTTTCTTCAAAGGGGCATGAACTGCATGCTGTTCATCTTCACAGTTTGAAGAACCTGAACTCATCTTCACTGTCTGAAGAGGAAGGGTAATCTGGATTTTCTTTCTTTTTCCTCTCTCTCATGGCTGCAGCCACCAATCTTGCAGCAGTTCGCAAATCAGCTGTCTTTAAGATAGGATGCCCACTCACTGGAATACAAAAACAATAGATTTATTGGTAAATTAAATGCTCATGAGTTAGAGTTTAACAAAAAAAGCAATATGGGGGACAAGAGATTTGTAGGCGAAGGCATTATACATGTTACCATTGAGTTAATAATACAAAGCTAATAATTAAAAGTGAAATATTGAAAAACATTCCATGAAGATGGTTTCTATAACATTCCTACATTTACAAAATTTGTGTTGTCATTGTCAAAGCATGATGTTCAATAAAGTTCTACTATGTCCTTGAATATGTTTGTGTGTGTGTGTGTGTGCGTGTGTGTGTGTGGATGCAAATACATGCATGCACACACAAACACAGACACAGAAAAAGACACAAAACACACACACAGACACACACACATGCATGCATATGGAGTGAAACAAAAGAGAACTTCACTTTCAAGGCCAAGGTAAGACATGCATTTGAACACACTGCATCTTGCAATTCTTGATTTTCCATTAGTTTGCTATAATCATTATCTGGATACCCAGGGACATAAAACAAGAAGAATACAGATGTTATTGGATAAGCTATATGGTAATGCTTAGCAATTAGTTCAGACCAGCAGTAACTACCCATTTCAGAAATTATTAGTAGCAAGACACAATAAGAAGAAAAAATTATGAAGCTAAAAGACAGGAATCTGGTTGGAAAATCTTGCAAAATGTGGAAATGTTCCTCTAGAGGGCAGGAGAGATTCTCTAGACATAGAGTAACCTTTTGAGTCCATTAAGTGACAGCAAGCTTTCTACATTGAGAACTGACCTGAGCAAAAACTTTGCCCCCAAAAAAGAAACAAAAAAGGAGTTTGACTGAACTTTCTTCAAGCACAGGATGAAAGAGAAAACAAATTCAACAGTCTTGATATAGTCCTGATGAGAGTAAAACAATCTGAGTTCAGTTATAAATGTGAAGCTCTGGATGACACACCGCCAATTTCTTTTCATTCAAATTGGAATGATTACAAACTAATTTCATTTATCATCAATCATTTCTTCATGCAACACGTGACTACTTAATGAGATTTACTGTCACAAGGCGTGATGATGGCCACTACTTTAACTTTTTTAGAAGGAGATAGACCAGTGGTTCCCAAACTTTCCAAGTTCCTGGGATCTCTGCAGTTTCTTCTTCACAACACAACTAAGCACAGTCACCTTGGATTATGCAAAATTTTGCATGATCCAAGATAGCAGGGCTGAAATCATATGAGATTTCATATGATCAAAGACAACAACTCACAAGATTTTACACACACCAAGATGGTAGCTCTAGGTCGGATAGTGTCCCCATGGTGTCCCTGTGAGTTTGCCACAGCGCCTCATGACACCACAATGTACACCTTGGGAATCATAGACATATATATGAAAGATTGTTGATGGTTTTGGTCATTATACCAAGAAACAGAACCTCCACATTCTGATACAATTCTCTCATTTGAGTGAATGCTGATGAAAAACAATGTGAGATAGCTATATCCATTTTATTATGTATTTCTAGACACATCTGTTAGGCCACTGATGGAGTTAGAGATGCAGAGCTGGAGATGCAGAGCTGGAGCTGAGGACAAATTATATGGAGTTGGACGAATTATATCCAATGTTCTAGCCATGCAATGGGGTGTGCACTGTGCATCTGATGGTGTGAAGGTAGTTATGGAGGGCTCCACAAGGTAAGGGAACATTTGTTACCTTGCCCTGGGACTGCATTGCAGGTACACTGGTACTGGAAAGTTGGATAGAACTGGGCCCTGAACTGTACTGACCTGCAGTCCAAGCTTGCAGAAATCATTTAAACATTTAAAAGTCCCTGACAAGTAATTCCAAACCAAAAGCGGAAATTGGAAACCAGGAAGATAAAAGAAGAAAGAAAGGGAAACAGATGGAAGACATAATTGCAAGAAGCCACAGACAAAAACATTCTTTTGGCAGTAAGTGGGAAGAACCAAACAGAAATTCATAAAGCATCTCAATAGCAATTATGAGGATATAAGCTGTTACCACCTTCTAATCTAAGAAAAAATGGGGTGAGATGTCTGAAATTACAAGGAGAAGATAATTTCTTTAGTGAAAATTTAAAAAAGAACCTTACTTGGTGTTCAAGATTCTTTTGAATGAATTGCTCTTGGGAGTAATGCTCAGCATCTCTCCCTTAGTTTTATTTCTAATTGGACTGAGCATAGTGATTGGAAAATAAGGAAAATATCATTATTGGTTAGCTTTTGGTTAGCTTTTTAATGCTTTATTTTTATTCTATATACATTTTTAAAATTTAACAGAAAAGTTGATATAAGGGAAACACACAAATACAATTAATCCACATATCAACACACTTTCATGCAGCCTATGTTATAAGTTGGTGGGCCTCTTTCCTTCCAATAAAATAGGATTTTTTGCATCATGTGGACACAGAGAATCCATTTACTCTAAAAATCCTAGGTTGCTGTAGCACAATATTTGTAACATTAATTATTTTTCTCCTAAAGCTTACAATAACAGAATCAATCAATCAACAGTATACACTACTCACAATCTAAAAATTTGCAAAAGAACACCAGCAGAAGCCACAGTAAAAGACATTGGTGGGGTGAGGAGGGCCAGTTACTTTTCCCCTACTAAATAAAAGAGGAACACCCACTTGAAAGAGTGGCTCTTGCCCAGTTAGCAGAGGTTCGCATGTTACCCCTTTAGCCCATTTAACATGTTAGCAGAATATGACCACAATATGTGTAAGTGATGCATTCAAACCTGAACTTGCCAACATCTAAAATTCTTTGCTAACTCCTTTTAAATGTAATTTTTGAGGAGTCCAGTATATACTGAAAAGTATTATGTGTTATCTAAAATCCATAGATATTTGATGTGTACTCTTAAATATCACATCCCACTGATCACTCATGACAGTTTCATTTAATTTAGAGTGAATATAATCAAACTTAAGTACATGTCATTAAATACTTACACAAACTTACACATTCCTTCAAATGGGAAAAATTATGTAGCTGCAGCCAAATCCACCCCTTCACAGACCCAATCCACTCCATTCCCTACCCCACTGCTCACCATTTAGGTATATTGTTTCATACAAGAGTTCTCCTCTGCTGTGAATATTTCCACATGCATTATTTTTAAAATTTGCAATATAAGTTTACATTAGCAAAAGTGAGAAGCACTTTTGTTAGTAGGATATCTCAAAAGTAATAATAAATAACATGCTGACTGTATGCTACAGCACAGAGACTGAAATGATTTAGGGATGATTTATACTTGTCATATTTTGTATGGAGTAAAGTGACCTTTCTTCTTGCAGAGCTACAGGATCTATTTATCTCAGAGGACACACTCTGTCCTTCCCAGGTAACTTCTTTTGGTTATTATCACATTCATGTGCTATGGAATATTGAACGGAAAACACAATTTTATTTATTTTTAAATTTTATGTCCTGCCTAATGTCTCCAAGGGAGCCCACATACTGGCTTGTATGCAGTATATGCATATGCATCTTCATTTTATTCTTACAGGATCAAACCCTAAATTAAAAAAACACTACTGGACAGATAAAAGTGAACAAAGAATCCTAACCAATTTAGTCCGTCACTCCCCTGACATACCTTCCCATGGTCGTGTGGAGATATCGGAGTATGCCTGTGTATACTTATGGACTTATGGCATCATGGGGCCTGTGGGTGCAATCCAGAGTAACTACGTGGAGTCCTTGCTCCGGTGTAAGAACAATTTGCTCTGGATTGCAATATGAATTTCCCATAGGTTTTCAGTAGCTGGTGCAGTAACTATGGGTACGCGTAATGTCTCTTACGTGCTCCCGTAGTTACTCTGGATTGTAGGGCCAGTCAACATAAATGAAGGTTAGGATTTATTTCCTTTTGGGCTAAGTCCAGATTAACTACGGGGAGTCTTTGCTCCGGTGTAAGAACAATTTACTCTGGATTCCAATATGAATTTCCCATAGGTTTTCACTAGGTAGTGCAGTAACTATGGGTGCACGTAAAGTCTCTTACTTGCTCCCATAGTTACTCTGGATTTGGGGGTTTATTTCCAGTGACATTAAATTTAAAATCTTGTTATCTGATTCTCTTGAACAAAGTTGTACATAATGGTTTCTTTACAGTGCTACTCGAAATGTGTTTATGTGGATTTAAAACATGCATGTTCAAGCCATGCTATAATCTCATTGCTCACACTACAGATGCACTCTAGTATATGCCTAGGGGTTAGTTATGGATTAGTTTGTTTCAGATACACTGAGACCAGCTGGTGAAAAACCTGTCCATTTAAGAGAGAAAGAAATATATACTTCTATTTTTGCAGGGAGAAATAACAGGGCTGAATCAATTCCATGTTAAGAACTTTAAAAATGCTATTATCTCTGGATAAACTGTTATTTAAGAAACTATTAATAGTCAACTGTTAACTGTCTTTGCATTTAATTATGTTCTTTGGGGTGATTCTAGGATTCTATCTAATACAGTCAACAGGAAGGACAGCAAATTAAATGTCATAATCAGTCTTTCAACAGAGTATGTTCACCTTCTCATCAAGGTTTATTCCTACAAAATAGAGATGCTCCAAGACTCTCAATATACAGTACAGAACAAAAATTTTACTCCCCTAGGGAAATTTGTTCTTCTTCAATCTGCAAAACAGCAAGCATACTGTCTCTATGGCTTTCCTTCTAGCTTCACAAAGGTTTTGTGCTGGTATCAATATGTGCTCCAGGTCAATGATGAAACAGAAGAGTTGTGGGCATCACAACCTACTGTTCTAGAAGAATATGCAAAGTCCACTTGCCTGCCTAAACCATTTATTAACTGGCTTTATCCAAACCTATATAAAGCATGTTGCAACGACAACTATCACATGCCAAAAAAGAGAGTATCAATTAGTATCTGAAATAATTGTGATTACATTTTGTGCTAATATTAGCACATTAAAAAAGAACAATACTGCATTATTGTCAAGTCCACTCAGCTGGTGATACAAAGCAGTAGAGCAATGAACTCAATTGTGTCTTACATTGTAATGCTTTGCACAACAGCACCCTTCCACCCTTATTTCAATATATAGTATAGTGCAGCAGAAATAGTATTTCTATTGTCCAACTGATATGAATTTCATACTGCCTTTAACTCATCGTAACAAAAACATGTAATGACAAAAACTGCAAACCACTGGTATGTGTTTTGGTGAGCTACCAGTAACAAACAATTTTATCTTCTGAACCTATTCTTTGTAGCAGATTACATGAGGATTACACTCTCTTTTCTGTGATTTAAACTTTTTCATGAAGTTTTGGATTGTAATATCCTAATTTTTTAAAAAGTCATGAAACCACCATTCAAAACAAGAAATTAGCTATCCTCTGTTTGGTCTTTGGAGTTTATCAATACTGTTTTTATAAAGGTCAAAACTTTCACTAAGGCTGCAATCCTAAAGACACTTTCCTGGGAGTAAGATCCATTGAACACAATGTGGCTAACTTTTGAGTAGACATGGTTAGGATTGTGCTTATAGAAGATTTCTTTCTTCATCTGGCACATAATCTCTGGATCTCTTTGCCACAGGACACTGTGATGGCATGAGCAGTTTGGACAGATTTATGGAAAAAAAGTCAATCACAGGTTATAAATCACGATGACTCTATGCAATCTCTGAGTTTGGGAGTAGCCTATCTTTGAATGCTAGGTGCAAGGTAATGGTAACAGGATACAGATGTGTAATTGTCCCAGAGGTATCAAGTGGGTCACTGGGAGATACAGGAAACAGGACTAGATATTTTTATGTACTAGATATTCTTATGTAATAATTGCTGTGTCTATATATAAGCACATCATAGCATCCCTGTACTAAATTAGAACAAGATAACTGATGCTGCAAAAAAATAAAGAATTAAATTTCCTTATGAAAATGTGATTGCTGTTGTGCAGTGGCAACACGCAAACAACAGGGCTCTTTTATAAGATAGTTATAGCATAGCAAGGAACTAGCAGTACAGAAGGATGATTTTGTGCAATCTAGGAGCTGACTGCATTCTTCTAAAGTTAGCATGTAGCTCCAATCCAGCTCCTACCCTATGAAACTAAATTCCATCATACTCTTTGGCTGCAATCTGAAACACACTATCCTAGGAGTATGTCCCATGAGCACAATGGGCTTACTTTTGAGTAGATATGGTTAGTATTGTGCTCTTAGGCTAGAACAAATATGGATCAGTTTGCCATCTTCAACTTGAGCATTAACATTAAAGAATTAATTGGTGTAGGAACTTTCAGTAAAGGCTTTTCACCCAGGAAAACTTCCTTATAATCTCTGTATATAAAACTGAAAAGTTACTGACTGACTGACTGACTCACTCACTCACTCATCAATGCCCAGCCAAAACCATTGGACCTAGAAGCGTGAAATTTGGGGTGGGTGTTCCTTCCATGATGGAGGCACCCACTAAGAACTGGTTTTTGGAAATTCCAGCTGGAAGGAGGTGAAAAGGGGCACAACGTGTTTTCCTCCCTATGCTTTACATTGAAGAATCCCTGACTAATGAACACTCTGCCCCAACCCCTGGGCTCAGAAACATGAAATTTGGGGAGAGTGTTCCTTCTGTGACATGAACACCCACCAAGAACCAATGTTAAGAAATTTAACCCTTAAGGGATAAAAAGAGGTACAGCATATTTTTGTCCTATACATAACATTGAAGACTGACTGATCAACATCCAGTCAATTTGGTGCATGGTGCCTGATGCACTGGGAGGGAGGATGTGCTGGGGATAGATGGTGCACATGGGAGGATTTTGTGTGGAGTGATGCGCAGGGGAGGATGATGTGCAGGGGAGTTGATGCGCAGTAGGGGTGGCGCGCATGGGGATGGTGTGCAAGGGGGTTGTTGGTACGCCTGGCTGTTTGGTGTGCACTGGGTGGATGCGCATGGGAGGGTGATGTGCATGGGAGAAAGGTCCACATGGAAGCGTGGTATGCATGGGGGGTTGGTGCGCATTGGGGGTGTTGCACATAGGGGGTGTTGCGCATGGGGGATGGTGCGCATGGAGGTTGATGCGCATGGGGGTTGGTGCACATGGGAGGGTGAGGTGCATGAGGTGATGCATATGGGAGGATGATGCACGAGGGGGTTTGCTCTGCAATAGGGGGATGATGCACATGCAGGTTTGTTGCGCTTGGGGGATGTTGTGCATGATGCGCAATGATGTGCATAGAGGGATGTTCCACATTTTGGGTTGATTAACATGGCAGATGGTTGCATTCAGGGTTGATCCATATGGGGGATGTTGTGTATTCAGGGTTGATGCACATGGCAGGATGTTGCACATTCGGGGTTGATGCACATGGCAGGATGTTGCGCATTCAGAGTTGATGCTCATGGGGGATTTTGTGCATGGGGGACGATGTGCAATGGAGGTATGGGTCACAGGGTAGATGGTGCACAGGGGGGTATTTTACTCCTGCAATGCGGGCACATTTCACTAGTTTGTTATATTTGCTTAGCAACCACTGCAGTTTTCATTTCTCCAAGCAAAATTTAAATTTAAGATATAACCTTAAAAATGGCTGGGAATCCATTATGTTTCTACCACACGTATATCTTAATGTAAAAGGTCTACCATTCCTATTTTTTACAACTCTCCTTCTAAAATACTGTATAATTCAGCTTTTATAATGAGATAACATTTTCCATTCAAGACATTCAACCAAACAAATACCATGCCATATTGCAGATTATATCATTAGGTTTTCCAAGATTAAAAAGATGCTAGTGCAAAATTCTTTATATAGGCATCAGTTGCTGATTAAAGATTATATTAGTTATACAATATATTTAAATTTCAAAATCCATGAAAAGCAGTATGCTACCATATGTTTAGGAAGTCATCCATGGAAAGTATATATATATATATATATATATATATATATATATATATATATATATATATATATATATATATATATATATATATATATATATATATATATATATATATAATTAAAGTGTGTGTGTGTGTGTGTGTGTGTATATATATATATATATATATATAGCTTTATCTTATAAAAGTGTGTATAGAATTCAATCATGGAGAAGTTAAAAAGGGACACCTGTATATCATAAAAATTATTAAATAATTCCCCCACATAGCTCCTAAAAGTGGATGGGAAAAGAGGATGTCTGTGAACAGAAGCTATCCAGCTACAGCCACTCTTGCACCAAGGATGGGTGGCCTTGAAGTTAATTTTATCTCCTAGGGAAAAGGTCAGTTAAGACTCAAGAAAGATACTTGATACAAACAAGAGTGAACAGTGAGATAAGCACATTTATATACAATACAATCTGGAAAAATTCTGGATTGGAAGGCATTGCAAGCAGAGTCTTTCCACTGATTGAATTATTTAAGACAGTGGTTCTCAATCTTCTTAATGCCGTGACCCCTTTATAAGTTTCTCATGTTGTGGGGACCCCCAACCATAAAATTATTTTCATTGTTACTTTATGAATCGTAATGTAAATATCGAATATGCAGGATGTATTTTCATTGTTTCAAATGAAATGTGTGTTCTATGCACACACTGAACACAATGGGATTTATTTCAGAGTAGGCATGCATAGGATTGGCCCTGAGGCTGTCACTCAGCCCCCAGTGCGCGCGCAGCTCCAGCCGGAGGTCTGGCAAGCCTGACCTGGCCCCCTGCACCAGGGATCTTTAGGTGACCCCTAAGAAACCTCTAGGCAACCCCCAAAGGGGTCCTGACCCCTACTTTGAGAAACCCTGAGTTAAGACTTCCGACCATGAAGACTTCTAGCATGAAAAATTTCCTGCTCCGTTACTGCATGGGAACACAGGAATTTCTGCTGGATTGGGCTGCTAATGTCTTATTGATTTCAAAGGTATTGATGGATGTTTCAAATGTAAATGGGTTGTGTATAATGAAATGGTTAAACATAAATAGGAGGACCAATTCTATGCTTCCTGTCATCCACATCTATCTATCTATCTATCTATCTATCTATCTATCTATCTATCTATCTATCTATCTATCTATCTATCTATCTATCTACAGTATTTATATACCGCTGTTCAACTAAGAAGTTCACAAAGCGATTTACAAAGAAAATGGAAATATAATAATAGCTAATTAAAAGCTAATGGGTCCCTGTCCCAAAAGGGCTCACAATCTGACATGCAAAAAACAACACCAGCAGAAGCCACTTGAACAGGCATTGCTGGGGTGTGGAGGGCCAGTTACTCTCCCCCTGCTAAATAAAAGAGGAACACCCACTTGAAAAAGTGCCTCTTGCTCAGTTAGCAGGTGTAAGTACAACTACTGATGTATTCAGTGGGCACCAGAAAGCTGCCAGGAGTTTTTCATCCCCTTCTCAAGGAAAGCCCAGACCTTGCAATGGTTTCCCATGTTTGTGCTTTGTATTTTGCTGACACAAACAACTCCATGTCAGACCTTCTTGATGCAACATAAAGATCAGGATACAGCAAAGAAAGACTCTACCACTACTATCTCCTTGCTGTTCTAGTTTTCCTACCCTACCCTCATTTTCCCTTTCCCTGCCCATAGATACCACACCATGACCTGATAATCTCATTTATCTCAGCAACTTATCCTCCTGGAACTGGGTACAGCACCTGACTAGCATAGCACCATTGTTCCCTTACTTAGGGTGCAATAAATGTGCTTTATGGTTCTCAGGACTGGTGCTGGATAAATACTGAATTGGACCCTAAGCCATCAAATATTAATAATGTTCAAAGATGATAAACTATCCCCCATTTATCAAAATATGCCATAACATATAAAATGAAAAACTATCATTCAAATGCATCCATAGATTTCAAAATGAAAATATTGCATTTGACAGTTTTGTTAAGTAAAAAAAATTACTGTTAGGGGGAAATATATGAGTGTATACAAGTGTGACATCTGTATATACCTGTATGCACTCATTTACAGGAGTGTACAGGTATGACGTCTGTGACCAGGCAACAACAGACTCAGGAACACTTGGTGAAGATCTACCCAAGAGAAAGACATCATTCCATTTAAAAGAGTATATCACAAGACACTGTAAAGTAACAAGGCTATTTGAGGAAGATAAAATAGTAACTAAATAAATATAGAGTCACGTTTCTATACGTCTTGGTATATTATTTAATAAATATGCGACGAAATGTCCCTCTCAGACGGGGTAAGCCCCCACCACCTATCCCCATACATGGGATGGATGATATACAACAGGTATAGCCTAGTTATATGCAAATTATTTTTATGTGATTTTGTCTAAAAGTGACTGAGTTTGGCTCTTTAAACTGAAAGAGCTGCTTGCCTTATAACGATTACGATAACAATTACGAATACCTTTATTAGCATTAAAGATTACAAGCTTGCCTTATAATGTGTTAATGGCTTGAAGGCAGCCTGCTGACTTTGACAACATTGTATGTAGGCAATTCAGCTTATCTTAAAGGTTGTGAACTTTAATTTTGTTTCTGTCCCTTTCCCAAGTGACAATTGCTCTCAGCTGCAACTGCTTGCAATTTGCAAGAGCTCAGCTTTCTGTAGGGCAGTCAGCAGCCATAATTACAGACAAAAGATGTGAAATAATTGTCCCTTTTCTGAATTTAACAGTCAAATAGATTCAGTTACAGGGACAATCCATTCATCTCCATACCATTCTAAAAAATTATTTGTATACCTTCTTTATTGCATTGATTTTACACACTAGTCCAAATTTCCTTATGAAATTATTTGACCCATTAAATCCAATGTGAGTTGCTAGTACCCTGAAGTCTTGAGTTGTAACTTGGCTGCTTAGCCACTACACTACACTAGATCTCATAATTGTTAACCTTTTAAGTTAACAATCCTAAGCAATCCTAAGCATGTCTACTCAGAAGTTAGTTTCATTGTGTTCTATGGGGCTTACTCTCAGGAAAGTGTGGATAGGATTGTAGCCCTCTACTCTTTGAATAGCTATCCAACATGTCTATTTTAACTGAATTTTATTTGCGATGCAACACTTGAACTTGCAGGACAGGTGAATGAATGTTCCTCCAGACCATAAAAAAGTCTTTCCAGTTAGAAAACTAGCATGTCAGAGAATAAAGATTCATTATGGGTCTAAGAATAAAGTCCTTTTCTCAACTGGTATCAAGTGAATATGGAAAGCACAGAATATATCAAGGGAAGCACCAGTTGTTGTTTTTTTCCTCCCTGAAGTTAAGGAATTCACATTATTATTTGTGTGCTTCCACCGCAGAAAGAATGAAGGCAAGGATGCAGCGTATAATATTTATAGATGTTTTTGTCAAGTGCAGAGAACCTAGCAACCTATTCTATTCAGATATATATCCTATCATTATATAGTCTTGCAATAAATACTAAAAATGCTTCAGAGATCAAATTAAAAGGCAGTTCCATCAAACGAGTAGTCTACTGCAGAATTTTTTTAACTCCGACTTGTCAGTTGTTTTTATGTTCAACAGACTACAAGTATGAATCACAGATCTGACATTCCTAAATTTCTTGAATTGACTGCAGCTTTGAAGCTGTTCTTCTGTCTGATTAGTCAGGCAACAGTTGTCTCAGAAAGGAGAAAAACACACTACTCACATTTCACCAAAATGATAATTGCACATCAAAGGAGAATATACACCATACTAACAGATTTAAATACATACATTAAGTGCACAATTCTAGCCATGTCTACTCAAAAGTAAGCCCCATTGTGTTCAATGGGTCTTACTCCCAGGAAAGTGTCTTTATGATTGCAACCTAAGTTTAAAATCTCAGTATATGCTGTTTTGAGTCTACCATTTTCTAAAGCTCATTTCCATTGCTCAAATGTAATTATGTTGTAGAATTTTTTAGTCTGTTTGACCCTGTTATTCTGCTTCTTTTGGTATTATGAATGCCTTTAGTGTTTTACATTGTTCTATTTTTACTGCATTTCAATTCTATTGAAAACCACCTGCTGTGCCTTATAGGAAAACAAAAACCTAAAAGAATTTGAGGACAGATACATGGTTCTGGAAACACACAAAATGAGAACATAACCCAGGTTAGACTCATTTGTTCTTAACAGAGCTGATGCTAAGGGAGAATAAGGTCATCAAAACTTCAATAAAAGTAAAATGTAGGTTCCGTGGAGCAGTGGCATCACTAGGGAGGTGCAGTCCACACCGTGTGATGTGCCCAAGAGGGTGACGTGCATTGCGAGATCTAAAAATTGCAACTTGTGATAGAGTGTCAAACCCCATCAAGTCATATACTGCCAGATTTGTATTGCAGAGCAGAACCTACTGCTAAAATCCATTTTGAAACAGCACCTTCCTATTAAATGTAATGGACAAAAAACTAAAAAAGCTAACTTATGCATTGAACTCTGAAAAGTGAAAGTGACCCATATTGTGGCTTTACTTGCAAGTAGGCAAACGTGCCAGAATTCATTGGAAAGGGCAGGCTGAGAGGAGTCTAAGGACACCAGAATTGTCCTGATCCAATGAAAGCAGCCCCCACAAATCACCCCAGAAGGAGGTCCCTGATTATTGCATTGAAATTAATTGAAAATGGATGTGAACTGCACAACTGTGTTTACTAGCGAGTAAGCAAGCATGCCTTGGCTCGAGTGGAAGGTTAGTCCAGAGAGGACAATCAGGGATGTTTGTACAATCACCCCAATCACGCCCTGTTATTAGGACATTAGAAAGGGGGCACAAGGGCATTAGCCCTTGTGACCTAAATGGCTAAAATCATGGTTTGTAGAAATAATCCCATCATGTTATACACCTTTGAATGTATAATTTATAGTAGAATGCAGAGAAACAAACCACTTTGAAATATCTTTATTCTATTAAAATGTATGGCTAAAAAAAACCAGTGGAGGCGGGACAATGGCACATAACCACGTCCACCATTCTTATTGTTGCCCTGCCAAATGTATGGGGGTGATGCACTGGTGACGCACTGGTGATGCACTGCTCCCGCAGCGGGTGACGCGAACCCTAGTGACACCCCTGCAATAGAGCACCCCTCCCTTTCTGGGTTAAGAGAAGCTTTTTGGGACTTTCTACATGCAGCCATGCCTCACCCAGCAGCAAAAAAAAGTTACAGGACCAAGAACGTCTTGGTATTGAGACAAACTAAACCAAAAAGGATAAAATTTGGAGACACAAAAGTAAATTCATGTGGACCCAGCTTCCTCAGTCTTATTTCACAGGCAATTCAATGAAAGTCCTATGGTAAATTTTCCTACTGTAAATTGTAAATTAAGAAAGCACTAGTCTCTCCCTTCCTAAAGGGTGACTCAACTGGAAACATCCTTCTCTATGGGCATTTGAAATCCACTATATCATTTTTACAAAGTGGCAACCAGAACTGTACACAATCCTCCAGGTGTGGTCTAAAAATCAATTTGTATAGTGGCATTATAATATGAGCTGCTTTTTTCCACAATACATTAAATGAACCCTAGCATGGGATTAGCCTTCTTCACTACCACCACACATTGGGTTGACACTTTCATCTTGATGCCCACTAGCACCCCAAGATCAAACTCCTGATCTGTCATAGACTGTCACAGACTCCTGATCTGTCACTATCTAACGATCTCATCCTCTCCTTTTGCCTTTGGTTTTTCCCAGCATCAGTGTATTTTCTAAAAAAGTTCTCCCTTCTCATGATGTGGCCAAAATATTTGAGCTTCTGTCCTTCCAGTGAACAGTTGGACATGACTGAATGATTAAACAACCAATCCTTCTTCTTATTAATCCTCTCCATATTATCCCACCCCCAGTAAATCTTACCATGTCTCATCATATCATCACTGTTAAATTCCAAATTCCAATGTGATGTGGACTGAGCCAATTACAAAAGGTCTTGATGTATGCATTTCATCTCACCTCTATAAGTGCAGTTATATATGACTACAGAATATCTAGTTATTTCAGCATTTATAAACTTGCTGCCTGAACCATTTGCAAGCAGATCTGCAGGTCTGTATACAATTGTTCTTTGAATGCTGCATCTCTGATACTGCATCTTTTTCTGATAACTGTTGCTATGGCATCTACACTTCTCCACCCTCAAATAGTATATCACTCCTGCCTGCTGGTTGTTGTGTGAGCACACTAGCATACCTCATTTTGCAGGTTAGATTATTACCTAGAATCATAGAATCCTAGAGTTGGAAGAGACCTAATAGGTTATCTAGTCCAACCCCCTACCTACTGCAGGAAATCCTCCTAGAGTATCTCCAACAGGTGCTCGTCGAGCCTCTGCTTGAAGATCCCCAGTCAGGGAGAATCCACCACCTCCCTTGGCAATCTGTTCCACTGCCGAACCACTCTCACTGTCAGCAATTTTTTCTGGATATCCAAACGGAATCTCCTCTCTTGCAGTTTGTACCCTTTTGGTCCTAGTTCTGCTTTCAGAAGCAGCTTAGAACAATTGAGCCCCTTCCTCCATATGACAGCCCTTCAGGTATCTGAAGAGGACAATCATGTCTCCGCTCAGCCTCCTCTTCTCCAGGCTGAACATCCCAAGTTCCCCCAACCTTTCCTGGTAGGGCTTCCCTTCATTCCACTGATCATTCTTGTTGCTCTCCTCTGGACTTGCTCCAGTTTGGCTGCATCTTTCTTAAAGTGAGGTGCCCAGAACTGAACACAGTACTCAAGGTGATGTCTCACCAATGCAGAATAAAGAGGAACTAGAACTTCTCACGACTTGGAAGCTACAGTCCTCTTAATGCAGCCTAAAAAGGCATTTGCCCTCTCAAAGTAGGGGCTGGCAAATCATCATACAGTTGCACCCCAGGCACCATTCTATTCCACTAATAGCATCTTTTGCTACTCCCACATCCTTACAGTCTATTTGCATATCTGGTATAATTTGGATTGGGTATATGAGATGTAAGTAAACTCAGGGCTCAATCCAGAGTAACTGTGAGGAGTCCTTGCTCTGACATAAGAACAATTTACTCTGGATTGCAATATGAATTTCCCACAGGTTTTCACTAGGTGGTGTTGTAACTACATCAGTGTAAATGTCTCTTACATGCTCCTGTAGTTACTCTAGATTGTAGGGTATGATCACCTCAACCCCTGACACTCTCTGGCCAATAACATTTTGATGGTTAATCTCCATCAATTTCATATAAATAATATTTAACTCATCCAGGACTTTCCACATAAAGGAAACATTGACACTCAATTTTCACAGGACTTGTCTGATGTTTTCTTCTGAATGGAGTGACCTTTTATTCTGGATTTTGAAGCCATTACTGGGGTGTTTTTTCATGCCGTTCTGAGCAGTTAACAGTATTATCCATATAAAAACATTTATATTGTCTGGTTTACAACAATAGAAAGGTATTTTCACCTCAGAGACCTTCTAAGCAGTTTACTTCTACTATTTCCCATCCTTAGAGATGGTGGTCTCTTGTCATATACTACCCTGTCTTCATCAGCCATTTCAAAATCCTTACAATCTATGATCTATCTCAAAAATTATAAAGAATTTTTTCACATGATCTCCACTGTGATATTTATGAAATCTCCTTAGTTTGTGATAAGATATTTTCATGAAAGTATTTCTAATTCTAATTCTGCCCTGGCATGATATTTCTAATTCTGCCCTGGCATGAAGTTTTTCCATTTTCAACTTTCATAGTTCTAATTAATGCTGCCACTGAGGTACTAATTCAGTCCCTGACACTTTTCTTTCCTCAGCTCTTTCCCCTTCAGTTGTTCTTTCTCTCCTCTGCAACAGCTCTTCCCTCTTTTTTCTGTGCAACTGGTCATTAAACTTTATAACTCCCTTGAAAGTAAAGATCTGGCAAGCCTTCAGCCTGCAATTTACAGCGCTATCACCATAACATACTAACAGCACAATCCAACCTTGAGCTGGATCAGGCAGGCCAGCATGTCTGCACTGTATCCAGTGCATGTTGGGGACTGCAGCTGTACTGCCATAGAGTAAGGGGAAACTTTCCCCCTTATCCTGGGTAACCACGCAGCAGCCCTAACAGGTCTACTTGAATATGTGCTACCAAAATAGGTGGTGCAGATCCAAGAAGAACAACAGCCTAGAGTTGATCTGTGCTGTCCAGGGACAGGCCTTGGATCCAGCACAAGTGCTGGGTCCCAGCCCTGCCTCTTGCTCCCACAGTCCTACCACTGCTCTCTTTTCTCATCCTGAAACACTGAGATCAGGCATCCTCCAGAGCCCCCAACAACATTGGGAGACCACCATAACACCCCAGAGCCAACCTTCTTTGTCGCAGGCCTGCTTTATGGCATGTTTGTGACACCCGTTGCAAGGGGCCTGTGCCGGCTTTTGTGGAAAATGTGTTATTTTACAGAATGTGATTTTCTTCATCAAAAATCACTCAGATTCTAGACTTCAACCTATACAGACAATTGGCTGAATAGGGTTGAGCCCTCACTTTCCAATGATAGCAGCATGGGAATAGAGACAGTGGAAGGTCTGGGGAGGGTGGGACATGGAAGAAAGGGAAGGGATGGGAAGGGGTGTTCTGGGGCATGGGTGGGTAAGTCAAGGGCAGGATTGTGGGCAGTGGGAAAGGGAACAGAACACAGGACATCCAAGGCTTTGTTCTTAGACCCCTGATGACATCCCAGAGCAGCTGTGGCATATAGACTTTCCCCATTCTCACAGCAGCCACAAAGCAAAGACAGTTTAAAACTTGTGTTTGTGTTTTGAAGTAGCAATAGTGAAACATAAATTTCCAGGGCTATCTTTCAAAAAATGTTTACAGGAGGAGAAATCACTGTACCACCCGAAACACGTTCTTTAATAGACTAATCTCTTTTCAAGGTAACTACTGCAACTTTCTCATCAACTAATTTAATAACCACCATAATTCTAAAAGATACAGTGTAGGAGAAAATGTAGTCACGTAGGAGAAAAAAATCAATAATAACTTCCTAAAGTAGACCTTGCTGTCAACAGACAGAACTACAGAAAGCACTGGGATCAAAGGTAGCAGAGCAGAATCAAAGGACGCAGTGTGAAGATCCTTTATCTTAGATCTTCCCCCTGAAATTCTCCAGATGGTTGGTGAGAGGTACTTCTAAGGACAGACTGGAATCTTACAGTAAAATTCCACATGATCCTTATGATCCTTTTGGAACTCTAGTCTTCTTTGCATCAAAAGATATAGAAAACATATTGCCAGATTTTTAAAAAAATGTTTTGCATCATTTAACTCTAACACTTCTTATGTTAGCAGCCACTGAGAAATTTTAAATTTTAAAATTTGCACTAAAGGAAAAAAATCAATAATCATATCACTGAATCAATTAGTGCTTTACTTCTGACCTACATAAAATTGGCCGTATTAATCTTTGAGTATTTTGAAAGCACATTATATAAATTTAATAAAAAATAAAATTTAATAAAAGATAAGCACAGATTAGCTAACAAGGATTATGGGCAGCCTTTCCTTCTCACTTCGTCTCTATTCTGTATTGGACTAGGAAAATCAAACTGTCCACCCACCCATCCACTCACACTCACAGTCACACACACATAAAGAAAATACCTGGGTTAATCATGAACTCAATTTGAAATCCAATTCAGACCTTGTTGTATATTCACTGTTGTAAGTAGACCTGAATCTTTTGTCTATCTATCTATCTATCTATCTATCTATCTATCTATTGTATTTATATTCTGCTTTTCATCTAAAAAGTTCATAAAGCAGTTTGCAAAGAAAATTAAAAAATAGCTAATTAATAGCTAATGGGTCCCTGTCCCAAAAGGGCTCACAATCTAAAATGCAAAAGAACACCAGCAGAAGCCACTTGAACAGAGATTTCTGGGGTGTCGTAAGGCCAGTTACTCTCCTCCTGCTAAATAAAGCAGGAAAGAGTGCTTCTTGCCCAAATAGCATGGAGGTAATCCTCCCATAACCCCCCAATTTCCTCTGAACCCTCACACCCTTCATCTGTCTGCTGGAGACAATGGCTATAGGTTTGTATAGGTGTTGTAAAGACAAGGGCAGCAGCATAGAGAGAAGATCACCCTTTCGCTTTCCACTTAACCCCTTTGTTTGCCATACTCTTAGCCCTACTTGGGACTATTCCCAAGTAGTACACAATGCCAGCAACATAAAGATGTAAACATGGGTAATGCTAAACTACCCAAAGCCAAGTTAAATGATAGAAGGTAGCCCAAAATCTAACTACCACTGACACAGCCAAGCCACATGGCCTGCGTATCCAGTGGTGGGCTTCAGGGGGTTCTCACAGGCTCTATAGAACCCTTTGCTAATGAGCGACTGGTTCTGAGAACCAGTTACTAATGGGACATAGAACCTGTTGTTATTTTAGGTTATTAGGACATAGAACCTGTTGTTAATTTATCTGAATCCCCCCACTGATTGTATCCTTTACTAGTTGGGAATCAGTGGAGGTCTCCTCATAGCAATGGAACATTATTCCCTTTACCAGAGAAATGTACCAGCCAGCCCCATGGGGAAACTTGAATCATCAGCAATTAGGTCCAAGTCTGATGTAAGGTGTAAGGCCACCTGGCCTGGGAAGGGGGTTAGGATATGGTGGAGGAGGCCACCACTAATACTGCTCCCCTCCTGGGCCTGATCTACCAGATATTTCCTTGCCCAAAAACGCCTACCTCCCCAACACTACCCTTATACCCGGTGAGGAAGGACAGTTGACCCCAGCTGAGGAGCTGGCTCAGGACTTATTGCAGCTATTCTGGTCCGGTGAGGATGACTCCCCAGGCTGGTACCTTCCTTACTTCACCCCCTGCAGGAGAACCAGAGGAGTACCTGAAGAGATGGAGGAGCTGGAGAGAGAAAGGAGGGGGAAAGCAGAGGAGACAGAGGGGGAGGACATGGATGTGGAGATGCCTCCCAGGCATGGCAGAAGTCCTGCAAGAAGGTTGACATACAGGCCTGACCCCAGTCGGAGAAGAGGAAACCACCCATTTCCTAGTCCACATCCCAGAGGATGTGGGCAGAGAAATTGAGGGATATAAGAAGGAAAAGCCCAGGAAGGAAGGGGCAGTGTGGGACTGGTCAGAGGCAAGTGTAGCTGCGGCACCAGTGCCCTGCTCCAGCCAGTGGGCCTCATAGATCACCACGTGGCTGGAGGGGAGTAGGCCTAGCTCCAGCCTGTATCCTCTTTTTCTCTGGGAAGATCCTTTGTAATGCTGTCATGTTGCATGGATGTTGAGACTTTGTAAATACAGTGGCACCTCACTTAAAAAGCTTAATTCGTTCCGGAGGCATGTTCTTTAAGTGAAACACTCTTTAAGTGAAGCAGATTTTCCCATAGGAAATAATGGAAACTCAGATGATTGGTTCCACAACCCAAAAAAATATTCATATAAAATATTAACTGTTTATAAAAATGATTACAAAACACTGCAATAAAACACTGCACAAAGCACTGTAATATACAGTAACACACAACACTGCAATAAAGAAAATACTGTACAGTACTGAACCGTACTGTACCTTTGAAAACTTTCATGGCTGGTGTGAGGGTTACAGAGAGGGGATGACTTTGGCTGCAATCCTAAAGACACTTTCCTGGGAGTCTGAGTAGACATGGTTAGGATTGTGCTCTTTCACAATCACTGCTATTCATTGGCTCAATGGAATCTATTGTCTTTTTGTGCAACTTTAACATTCCCAAGCTGCTGACGGGGAGCAGCACTAGAACATTGATAAGGCACACCTTCCACGCTGCCACACACAGATCCCACATACAGACCTGACTCAGGCTGCTCTGCCCGGACGTCCCATGAGTTCCCTGGCAATGAAAGCCTATTCCAAACTTTGCCCAGGGCCCCACTGTAGCTCAAGCTAGTCTCCTCATCCCACCTGTGAGTTCCTTTGCCATGGAAGCCTGTTCCAAACTTCCTCAGAAGTGCTCTTTGTTCAAGACAGTGCTCTTTAAGCAAGTCAAAATTTCTGAGAAAAATTTGCTCTTTATACAAAACGCTCTTTATTCAAGACACTCTTTATTCAAGGTACCACTGTACTTACCTTTTACTGTTCTGAAAGAAACATTGTTAAAAAGCTGTGCCTCCAATGCTGGAAGAAGGTAAAGTATCACTTGCTTGTTTATACATACCTGGTCAAGTGTCTTATTTACCTGACGATGTCCTTTCTGGTAAGATGGAGAGCCCCAAACAAGTGTCCACCCCATCCCCCACGTCAAGAAATATTCAAAATCATCACATATCCTTGTCATGTTCAGTGCCATAACTGACTGTGCTGATAGCCAGGCGCTCAGAATGCAGCACCAGCAACATGGCATAGGCTGCCCCACTACTGCTGCTTACTCACAGGTGGCCCTCCCAGTTAGCTCGCGCTTTCACTCTTATACATGTCTACTCATATATTTCCATCTTATACATTTCAAATCATGTACATTACACATGTCAATCTTATACATGTCAACTTATAAGTCAGCCCCACTGTGTATCCTAATATACCCAGGAAAGTATGTATAGCATTGCAGCATAACAGTCCCATGAGTACTTAGACTGTATAAAACAAAACTTAAAATACAAACAAAATTTTTTTTTGTTTAAAGCAAACTTACCTAAATATTTGTAAGTGTCTTCCCCATTAACTACTGGTTTCACCCAGGTTGATCTTGGAGAAGCTGCTGTTTTAAATTTCATACCCAGTGGGGGATACAACATGAAAGCCATCTCAACTGCTTGGTGCTTCTTGATGTTTTTGATTTTCATTCCAGAATCTGAAAAGAAAAAAAGACATGCTTTAAAATCAATAGTACATCAAAATGATTGGTACGTAGGAAATTGATGGAACTCACTGCTTCAAGGTGTGGGATGCATTTTGTGGGCCACTGTGATATATACAAGTTGGACTAGATGGGCCATTGGCCTGATCCTGAGGGGGTCTACTTTTTTCCGTAAGATGATCACTACGATAAATGGCTTTAAAAGGGGATTAAACCTGTTCAAGATAAACAGGTAGGTGGTGATTCTGGGGTAAGTTTACCATAACTCTCCTCCACAAAATTGGGACATCACCCTCTGTCTTATTTGCAAGTTTCTGAACACAATTTCCCAAAATTGGGACTGTCCCTGTTATTCAGGATATACAGCAACCCTATTCTGAGGCCATAAGCAAGATTTGGAAATATATAAAGAAGATTCCATTTAGCTGATGATCCATTACTTGGGCTAAGTGGTTTGATTTTTCCAGGTGACCTTAGGGCATTACATTACGATCATCTGATTGGCTGATCGATCAAGGCTACGGTGTAAAATTAACTAGTTGGCAAGGCAAATTTCACATTTTCCATTAAGAAGAACAGAACACCTCCTTGATCCTCTCTATGAACTAACCATGCTGTTAGAGCTAGCTACCTTATAAATGACAGGCTTATTTAGATGTATAGCTTCATTATTTATCTCTGTTAAATCTCTATTGGTCTTTTATTAAAGGACATAACCATAACTGCTTAACTTTTACTAAATAAAATTTGTGAGTATTTACACTGTGTGTAAGTAAAGTTGCCAAAGGAACAATTTCTAGATATATGAAATATGTTTATTCTCCATGCCAATACAAAATGTTGGTCTTCTATCATATATTGCTTCACCATTTTCTTCAATTAAATTGCACTTGAATCTAAGAAGTACACTTGAACCTAAGGGTTCTGGTTCCAACTAGCAGTCAAAACTTTCAAGATTTTCCAAACATAAACTCTGAACATTTTTTAATCACTAAAACCACTTCAACATACTGTTCATTTACTTCAACATGAAATAAGCGAGCGTCATACATTTTTGTCATGTCATTTTTATTGAACACTTCTGTTCATTAGTAATAAAAATTACAAACATGTCCATTCATTCATCAAAGTGAAAAATGTTGTGTTCGTATACCCAGAAAAGAGAAGCCAAAATAGACTGTCCTCGTTCTGAAATTAATGGAGCACCTGTTGGTTAGTTACAATTTTTCTCCTTAAACAGGAATATAATAATAAAGATAAGCTCATTAATGAGGATTCAGAAGGTCAAGATCAACAGTTGAAAAGTTAAACTACTAAAGAAAATTTAAGAGGCAGATCACCATGGGGTTCTGCGTTGGAAAAGTTATTTGGGAGTCTTTTCATGTACCCCTACATCAAAATGTAATTCCCCCCAAAGGAATTAATGATACATCAATACACAATCATCTCATACAGTGGCTCCCCCATTCTTATCAATCCTGTCAACTATCTGTGGGGCAGTCCCTTTCATCAAAGTCAAGAGGTCAAAGGGAGAGAAAGATAGGTGGACCAGAAGTTCCTGCCAACCCAGCAATTTGAAAGCATGTAACACAGATAGATAGTTACCAAGAAGTAGTGCAAGTAGATAATGCAAGTAGTAATACAAGATAATGCAAGTAGATAGTTGTTGGGAAGTTTACAGCGTTCCACGTATGTTGGCGTACAGTCCATGGTGACCTTACAGAATGGAGGACAAAGTGTGAATGCCTTCAACCATTGTGTAGAAGGAATTTAGACAGGGGCTGCGTTTTGAACCCTAATATGTAAAGCTAAATCTGCCTTAATTCCCTCTTCCATGCAATGGTTAAAGGTAAAGGCACTCTGTCCTCTATTCTTTATTGGCTATTAATTTTTTTCATTTTCTTGTAAACCGCTTTGTGAACTTTTTAGTTGAAAAGCAGTATATAAATACTGTAGACCGATTGATTCTAAATTGTCACCCTGGACTATTCGACAACATACATGGAACGCGGTTACCTTCCAACAACTATCTACTTGCATTATCTTGCATTACTACTTGCATTATCACAGTTGCCAAACACATTACCATGCAGACATCATCAGACAATACTGACTCTTCGGCCTTTCAACAGGGATGAGCACTACTCCCTAGAGTTGGTCACAGCCAGCAGGGTTACCCTGGGGGCACATTTACTATTATTAGGAAATCCCTATAAGACTTTGCTATTATTCTTTAAATAAACAAACTTGTGGGACTTGAGCTCCCCCACGACGACCATCCTATATTTTGGGGAAGAATGGCAGGTAAAAAACAATTAAATAAAAATAAAAAATGATTTTCCATAAACTTGCAGTGTAGGGCAACTCACATCTATCGCAGCTATCCAATAGCATACAATGACAGGATAGCCTTTCTGCCATTGTGGAGTGCTTCCACAAGTGCAGTGCTTAAAAGATTGTGTGGCGCCCACAGCATCCAACATCTGCCAGTGGATTTCTGCTGGCTGTGGGGAAGGGAGCAGGCTTAGATGAGGCAGACAGGGGATAGATCTTGGCAGTGGCAGCTGCCATTTCCCCTGTCTTCATTTTGGGCTGGACACAACAGTTGTGGCAGTTCAGATGTTTGCAAGCAAAGGAGCTGAGAAGTCTCATTGTTTTACTTACCTTTCCTGACTGCCCTTGTCCCACCTGGCAAGCAGGATATAACAGATGTTGCATTAGGGCTCTGCGTCCGATACACCAGTGTGGAATAAGACTGAGCCATAAAGTTCTTTTTAAGAATAAAAAAGCAGTGGCAAATGATTGATGTGGGTGATCTGATTTTAGATAAGTTTAACCATTCTTAAAGTAACAGTGGCAATACATTAGTTTTTCAGTTCATGTTTCTAATCACCTTTTATAAAGTGTTTACTGGTATATTGTATTAGCTTGGGCAATCAATGCTAAATGTTGGTATTATTAGCAAATCTAGCAAAAGGGGAATTTAAATCATACTAAAATCTAGAAATTTCAGTACTAAAATTATACTGTGAGGGATCAATTCTATCTATAGTATACTCTGGCTAACTGTAAGGTACCACAGTTCTTCATTGCAGCCACCTTTCTGACAGTGTGTAGAGTCTGGCTAGCAGGGCATTTAGCTGCCATTTGATAGCTGCCAATAAAAGGTATGTTACTGTGGAGCGCATAAGGTGGGGCTGGGACAGATAAGGGCAGGGCAGATATTGACAGCACACAAGTCAACAGGATCTGGAGCTCCCATCCTGGGTCTGAAATTTAACACCCAAGATGGGTGGCAATTCAATTCTGAGCCAGAAAAACAGCTGGTGTAGATCTGAGTAGGCCCATACAAGACCTTAAAGCATTGGAAGAGGTAACAAACATCTTTTGTTACTCATTTTTCCATGCCAACCTAGACCCTAGCAAGGATGCATCAGTAGTGCTGCACTCCATTGGCCAGGATAAGATAAAACACAGGATTAGATGAGACAGGATTAGATAAAACACACTAAAGATCACAGTAATTTTTTAAAAAAATCAAATGATACTATTTATTTGAAAGAAGATACACCAGAAGTAAAATTCACAAACTCACTGATGAAGTATTTTGCAAAATAGGTTTATAGGAAGTAGGAAGAAATATACTGGTAATTGACTATCTACGACTTCCACATACAGGCAGGCAGGCAGGCAGACAGACAGACAGACAGACAGACCCCCAAATCCAGAGTAACTACGTGAGCACGTAAGAGATTTTATGTGTACCTGTAGTTTCTGCACCTCCTAGTGAAAACCTTTGGGAAATTCATATTGAAATCCAGAGTAAGTTGTTCTTAAACCGGAACAAGGACTCCAGGTAGTTACTCTGGATTTTGCCCTAAGATTGTAAATCCAAATAGTACTGCCCCTGAAACATTTCACAACTCATGGGAGTAGGAAGCATACCACATTATGCTATACATAACAGAGAGAAAAATGCAAATGCCATGTATTAGCTGATACAGATATGGGTACAGCTGTATTATTAATCCTATCCATGCTTTCCGATAGTTTACAGTGGCACTGATAATTTATTAAGCTCAAGAGCTACACAAGTTTTATGACTCCATACTTAGTGATGGATTGAATGACCAATGTAATTTTTTCCAATTGTTTTGACTGCAGTAAAAGATAAATGACATGAAGATGATTTTCTCATTCCTCTGAAAGCTGTTGCTTAGGTCATCAGTTAGTTTCCTGGTTGAGCAAAAGATTAATAGATGGTGATTCTTACTGAACAAAAAACTCAAATAAGCTGAAAGTAGAGGAGAATCTTTGATAAGACTGACTTTTTAAAGCAGTTGCATCTACTGGTGACGAAGACCAAACAGATGCTGAACATTTACATAAAGTGTACAATCCTAACCATGTCTGCTCAAAAGTAAGTTACATTATGTTCAATGGGTCTTACTCCCAGGAAGGTGTCTTTAGGATTGCAAAAAACTACAAAACTCCATGATCCAATTTTCTGGGCTGTGCATCATTTCTAAGGAAGGAGTGTATCACAATCACAAGGATTCATTGAAAGACATTAGAGAAGAGGATACTTCATAGGTTCCCCCCCCCCCATCAGTCTGGAAAAGATTGTGCTAAGGGACTGCACACAGGCAACATAAGCAAGAAAACAAGTTACACCCACTTAAAGTCCTTAAAAGTGAACTGTAAAAAAAAACAAACCCAAAACTCCAAGAATTGCAGTTTATAAAGGGATATTGCAGAAAGCAGTATTCATTTTTTTAAGGGGGAAGACAATATTTTGCTGATGCTTAAGCAATCATTACTGTGCAGATTTTAATACACTGTATCTTGGGTGACTGGACTACTTTTTATACCAGTACTATATTTCTGTTTTTTATGGCAAATGACACATTTAACTACTTTACAGCTGGTCATTTATTTATTTTAAATTAACTCTGTATTTAGGGGAAGTATGAGTATTTTCGAAATGCGAGATTACCATGGAAACCAAAACTTTAAGTCCATAATAGGTAGAGGAAAAACCTGGTTATTGAATATAGATGACTAAATAGCAAGTCTGTGAGGGTAATAGCAATAGTTAGAAAACTCTTGAAAATAATTCATCCAATACAGTGTTCGCTTCTGTGTGTGTAATAATGCAGTAGCTCAGAAGTCAGGGGGCACTGAAACCAAAAGTCTGACAATCATGAGAGAATAATCAGCAATACTATTATTAGTGTAATCGTAGTCTTTGGTTACACAAGAGGAAAAGATAACACCATCAGGAAAAAAATGCACTGATACAGTCCAGACTCCAGCAATGGGAAAGCCAAAATGGGAGAGTGAGGTGTGATAAATGTGGGATGTTGTCAGAACATGAAAGGGTCAAGAAGGAGTTGTTGGATTCCAGATCCTAACCCCCTTCAAGTGAAGAATATGATCTCAACACCAGGAACCACTACATATATGACAAACCTGGTATAAGTAGCAGTAACCCCATAGGAAACAATGGGGACAGGAAAATAGAAAATTCCAACTTCTGTCACCCCTTCCCTGCTGTGAGAGAGGCAATGCTGCAGTCCTTCAAAGAAGATTTAGGATATACCGAATTTACTCAAATCTAATGCACACTCTACACTTATAATCAAAACACCACATTTACTCAAATCTAATTAACCATCGAATCTAATGTGCATCCTGATTTTGGAGACTATTTGGCTGAAAAAGCCAGGATTAGCTTTAGATTCAAGTAAATACAGTATGTTGAGCACAATCCTAACCATGTCTAGTCAAAAGAAAGCCCCATTGTTTTCAGTTGGTCTTACTTCCATGAAAGTGTCTTTAAGATTGCAGCTGTTGTCTTTCTAGGAATGGCCAACAGCCCTCCAATACAGCAAGAAGTCTATTCTGGAAACCATAGTTCTGGCTATGGAATTATGGATTCCACCCTATCTTCAATTAGATTCAATTAGATTTACGTTCTAATATATTAGATCTGATGCCATTGTATGATCACATTCCTGACAAACAAAACATTCTTAATACATTGATAAAGTGGAACCTGATTAAAAAGAGTGCTGTGTAAAATCTTATAGAACACAATGTAAATCCAGTTGCAGCTATTACTTTTTACATCGCACTTGGCACTTGTATATCATATTGCTGCTCCACAATTGTGACGCCAACTGGATCCAATCGTATCGGCTCTGCCTTTCCATTGGACTAATTCAGTGGCGTGAGGGGGGATTTGCTGCTTGGGTAACAGCCTATCCTCCATAACAATCTAACCCAGGCTTTCGTGCTTCGCCTGCAGCGTATGCAGCGCCGAGCACGATACCATAGTCTCTCAAGACTGACGGAAGCCTACTCCACAATTCTTTATGAATATTAGCTAAGCAATTCTCAGCTTCCCAATGAAGGAGGTAAGTTATTAAAATACATCATGTTTTATAGTGCCCAATTCTACACACAATACGTGATTTACTCTGCTCAGATTTATATTAAACTAATTCAAACATGTTAGCATTGGCAAGATAGGGAAGACAATAATATGGATTATATATTAAGCTTTCCTCCCGAAACACCACAGAGTAATGATGGAAAAATGAGAAGAAACAAGATGGACTGGGTTATTTCCTAGTCCATATATCTAAAATATACTTTAAATGAATCCATCAAGAGGAAATATAAACTTTGTTAAGCCAACCCTAAAGGCTCATAAGCATTTATTGTGTTTATGAAAGGAGGAATGCGCACACACATAAACACGTATAGGGCGCAATCCAGAGTAACTATCGGGAGTCCTTGCCCCGATGTAAGAACAATTTACTCTGGATTGCAATATGAATTTCCCATAGGTTTTCACTAGGCGATGCCGTAACTACATTGACATAAATGTCCCTTATGTGCTCCGTAGTTACTCTGGATTGTGGGGATACACACAGAGGCGAGCACAGGTCTTTCTGCTGGCAATACTGGTCCCATGTGATCACAATGTGCTTTACAGAATATTGGCAACAGATGAGATCCAGCTTCCCACGAAGAAGACATGAATAACTGGAAAAAAAATGGCTGGTAATATCCATGTTTACATTCTTAGATGACCTGCAAAACATGAGTTCTGTATTCTGGCCTTTTCTGGTAACAGGACTCAGATCTCCTACACCACTTTTAGCATCATGTTCTATTAAACATTTGCCCAACATTTGCTGTGGTCATTTGGTAAGGCCAGTGCAGTCCATAGTGTGAAATGAAGGAAGAAGCAATGCTCGCAATACACATACTGAGCCTTCTCACACATAGGTAGGTTTCTTGTTGATTGCTAAAAGCCATATAAAAAGAGTAGCTCTAGTCGAGACAGAAAGAAGCAGGCAAGTAACTTGTAAGAATAAACTTGAACTCAGAGACAAAATAAAAATAATATTTTGTTTTTGTGAGCATCTATTCCAAGCCCTGCCTAAAAAGCACTTATTTTATTTAATATCTTCTGTTCAACTTTAGGGGCCAAATGAATGATTAACAAATGCATACATAGTATTTGCAAGAGTTGGACCAGAATATATACTGGTTCTAACTAGTCGATTGTTTCTATGAGATTCGGAGAGAGCAAGATTTTACCTTACTGTATAATCCAAACATAGAAAAACTGGGGTCAGTCCCTTGATCCTGGCCATGGTAAAAAACAGACTTAAATGAAGAATAGACTTTATTAAGGCTGCAATCCTAAAGACACTTTCATGGAAGTAAGATTGAAAACAATGGGGCTTACTTTTGAGTAGACTTTGGGCACAATCCAGAACAAGTTTAGCCTACTCTGTCCTAACTGCTTTCTCCTAACTATTCTGTATCCAGAGCAGAAAGTTATGCTGCATCCAGAGAGTCAGGAAGCCTGGACTGCCCTAACTGCTCCATAGCATGCTAAGTAATTGACACACGGGGAGGACTTGCTCCTGAGGAGACACCCCTCAGATCACACTGAACAAGGAACAGCTGTGGTGCCTACAGTGGTGACACGACTCTGCGCATCACCCAGTGCAGAAGTCTGTGTGTCACCCCTGGGATGTGCGCACCCCCATACCTGGACTGTGCAGTCGCCAAAGTTGGAACAGCTGTGGTGCCTACAGTGGTGATACGACTCTGCGCATCACCCGGTGTGGAAGTCTGTGTGTCACCACTGGGATGTGCGCACCCCCCTACCTGGACTGTGCAGTCACCAAAGCTGGCGCCTGCGCAGTTGTTTCTGAAGCCAACTGGCTTCAGAAAGAGTACTGCACAGGCACCAGTGGTGGGCTCCAGCAGGTTCGCACGTACTCTATAGAACCGGTTGTTAATGAGAGACAGGACATATAAAGTTTAAAAAAATCCATTTAAAAGTGGCTGCCAGATGGGCATAGAACCGGTTGTTAATTTTTTTCTAGCCCATCACTGACAGGCACCATCTCTGATGCCTGCACAGTACTTTTCTGAAACCTTTCGGCTTCAGAGGAGACTGTGCAGGGATCAGAGATGGTGCCTGTGCAGTACTCTTTCTGAAGCCAATCAGCTGCTGCTCCGACTTCTGAGTGAGGCCGAATGGCTGTGCAGAGGAGCGGACTTCCTCCGTTCTAAGGAAGTCTCCTCTGAAGCTGTTCGGCATGCTCCGTGTGTTTCTGCGCAGTGCACCTCAGCTGGCTGTTCAGGCCAGCTCCGAGGACAAGTGGCAGCTTCTGGCTGCTGCTCCGCTTTGGAGCAGGCCTGAATGGGCATGCTGACGCCTGGGCCTCCCAAAGGACAATCAAACTCCTCCGGCACATCACCCCATACTGAGCGCATCACCCAATGCAGCCCACACCAGCCGCACCAGTCTGGTGACGCGACTGGGTGCCTGCCTTATAAGGAGTCCCTGATGAGATGCCAGTACATTCTACAGTGAATACAAGGGGCTTCTTGGAGTGGCCTGCTGTAGCCTGAGGTTTGTGGGCAGCCGTAGTTTGTTCCATATCCTGAGGTTGAGAGGTAGGGGTTGCAGCTAGGCTGGCCAAGAACTCAGTTTTTTGGTCAACACTGCCATTCTTACTCGGGCCTTATCATGGACCCCTATGGGTCTACTCATTACTATACCTGCTCCTGAAGTGGTATATCTCTCAGGAACTGGAAGAGGGCATTTCTGCCTTGGAAACAGGCTTTAGATATAGAGTAACTGCTCTGCCCTAGGCAATGCTAAAGGTGCCCACAACATACCTCTCCTGAGCTGCCTCGGCTGCCCCGGTTAGGGCAGATCAGGTCCACCTCTCTTAGGGCACTCTATGTTGCATTGCTCTGCCCTAAGCCTCTTCCAGAGTAACTGGGGTGGAGCATCTTGCAGTTGCTCCAGCCTAGTGATAGATAGGGCAACCCAAGGGCTCTTATGTGGACAGATTAGTTGCTCATGATTATGCTGCCAGTTAGGATTGTGCTTGAAGAGACAGGTGTGACCATAGCATAAAAACTGTGATCTGCCAGGCCAATAGTTCCACTTAAGCTAGACCCAGACCTTGGATGGTGGGCCAGTGGTGGGCTTCAGGGGGTTCTCACAGGTTTTATAGAACCCTTTGCTAATTAGCACCTGGTTCTGAGAACCAGCTACTAATGGGACATAGAACTTACTGTTAATTTAGGTTATTAGGGCATAGAACCTGTTGTTAATTTATTTGAATCCCACCACTGTGGGGGCCCAATACACTTTGAACCGGTTACTAATGGGACATAGAACCTGTTATTAATTTATTTGAATCCCACCACTTTGGGTGCCCAATACACTTTTGTATTTAAACCTTTATGATCGGCATGCAAGTTACTATTAAAACTGAGAAGACTATCCAAATGGTTTCATCTTACTATATGATCTTAAATGCACACAGGAATTTTTCTGTTAATGTGTCAGGGTCTCTTTCACCACAGCAGCACATTCCTATCACTTCTAATTTATTCTTTCATTCTATTTCCAACTTCTCTGCAGGATGCATAGCTGGTTATTAAAAATATCAAATGAATATCAGGAAAGAAAAATGGCAAAATGCTCCATGGCCAGTACATAAAAGACATTACCCCAGACAGACGCAAATAAAGAGCCGGACAAAAGTGCTGGATTAAAGGGCCACTTTTATTAACTATTTAGCATTAAACGTTAAAGTAAATAGGGACTGCTCAACTATAGCCGTGCGGTTTAAGGGGATGCAGCTCTCCGCATAGTTCCCCATGCAGTTGTTAAGGGCGTTCCCAGCCTGGCTCGGGGCATTCCTTGAACAGTGTTCAAGGATGCCCGTCTTTGCCAACCCGAAGATCAAGGTAGCTGGACGCACAGATGCCAGCTGTCTGACCATACCTGCACCTAAGTTTCCCATCCAGGTAAGGGGGCTCATCCAACCATCCCCTGGAGCCAGTAGAGCATCACAGGGAGGCTTTCGCACCCCCAAACCCTGCTACCTAAGGATGCACACTGTTGGCCTATCCTGCCTATTCCGCACAACTCCTGCCAAAGTGACTGGGTTTTGAAAGCCAATTGGATTTAACCCCTTCCCCTTGCACAGCTCAGGGTAGGTAAAAAAGAGTGCCACCAATGGCTAATCAGGTGGCATCCAAAAAGTTCCTACCCGGCCCCGAAGTGACCAGCTAATCTTAAGCTGTACTACAGGGAGGGAGGATGGGGGACGCTTGCTGGAGCCCGACTGAGCTTCCCCGGGCAAAGTAAGCCCAGGAACAGTCAGGCTTCGCCCCCAAGGCCCTTCTGCAGCCAATGCTGCAATGCATTTTGCCCAGGCTATGCTGAAAGGCAAAGTGAGCCGGTGCTGCAAGGTGCACCAACTTCATTGTAGGAAATGCTGACAACAACCAAACTTGGCACTGGCTAAGAACAGGTAGATTGAAGAAGGAAACAGAGGGATTAATTTTGGCAGCCCAGGACCATGCACTAAGATCAAACATCTATAGGGCCAAAATTGAGAAAACAAATAGCAAACGTCTCCTGCAAGAAGATCATAAAGTCTGACTATAAAGAAAGGCACAGCAAAACTGCAAGAATAGTTCAATGGAACATGTGTCGAAAGTATAAACTGCCTTTAAAAACAACTGGTGGAGTCAAAAAAATTGAAAAGTAGTAGAGAATGAAAAGGTAAAATGCTCTGTAATTTTAGAATACAAACTAACAAACATCTGCCACACAATACACCAAACATAACCATCACTGATAAGGAAAATCAGAAAGTCTGGCTCGTAGACATTGCAATGCCTAAGGGCAGTAGAACAGCAGATAAAGAACTGGAGAAAATTACCAAGCATGAAGACCTGCAAATAGAAATTGAAAGATTGTGGCACAAGAAATATGAATCATAGGGTGTTTGGGTGCTACCCCAAAACTGATGGAAAAGCACTTATATACCATTGGGATGAGCACAAGCAACCATTGCATTTTTTGTATTGTATTGCATTTGGGTAAGTCTAAGGGGGTAAGTTGTTGCATTACAAATATCCCCTTATTAGGAAAAAAATGTATCATTTGTAATGCAACAACTACAAAAAAATCTACCTATGATAGATCCATGGGAACAGGGTGACCATATAGAATGGAGGACAGGTTTGGCTCAACATAGAAGGGTATAAAAAGCAGCATCTGCCTAAATTCCCTCTTCTATGCGATGGTTAAAGGTAGAAGCACTCTGTCCTCCATTCTATATCGTCACCCTGCATGAAAAGGACTCAATAAGTGGATATAAACATAATCCAGTTGAACACAACATGACTGTGTGAAAATGTAATAACAACAACAACTTCCAAAATACTCAAAGCAATTTTTAAATTACTATGATTTGATTACACAAGCACTTGCACTTTTCTCCTCTCCGTGTACGCACTTAAAAAAAATATGGGAGAACCACAGGAAAACAGAATTCCACATCAATCAACTTCTCTAATTACTAGCTAACCCTTAATCATAGGAGACTTTATTAGGTCAATATGTTCTGGTTAAATACTCGTACACAACAGAAAAAGGGAAAAAATACAAGTGCTGTTTGGAGTGGCAGAGTGAAGGGAGAGAAACAGGAAAACTGCAGCAAATGTCTTTTGTTTCTGAGCAGTACGTTAATTTGAAACCTCTGACATCTGGTTAGACCAAAGAAGAGACAATAATGTTATAACTATACAAAAAAACTTAGGATCTAGTAGTCAAATCACTTCTAGGTCTCCTCTCCTAGCATTCCTCCTGCCCTGCACCCCCATACTTCTATCACACCCACTTAATACTACCCACAACACACTGATAAGGAGCAGAGTACAATCAGCTTAACAATTAATTTCATCATGCAGGGATACTACCTATATTTTTGCTAAGGTTTCCCCTGTTGATTCTCAAATCCAACCGAACTATAATTTCTTGCTTTTGACTTTGCTGGGCAGTAGGATGGTGCATTAATGCATTGCAATTCCTTATTTCATTACATAATAATAAAATGCTTCAAAAGCTACACATTGGGAGCTGTTAGGCATTTATTTACCATGGTGGGTTAATATTATTCAGGGAGGTATAGGCACTCAATAATGAGCATTACAGTATATAAGCTAATTGCAAGGATAAAACCGAATGAATAATTACTTAACTCTAGAATGGGGCCTGGGGGAATTTTTCTTTAATAAAGGTTTAACTCACCAGTGATAATGAATGCAATCTCACATATTACCCAATAACACGATTAGCATAACGGCTCAGATACAAGAACTATAATTAGAACTTAACAGAAATGTTAATTACCCTCCAGTAGGATACTGAATGGAAAGGGAATTTTCCCCCCTACCCATTAAATGGGCTTCCAGGAGACCAGCTGTAAGAATGTACACCATGTTTCTACACACAGCCATAAGATATGCAGGGAAATAAACTGATAAGAAAACTCCTTTTAACTTTTAATCTCAGATACTATTGGGGCCTTAATAGCCTGGATCCAAGGCAAGATTCCTTATTTTGGGCAAAAATGTCCTAAAAGGTGTCCACACGTTTGTAATGACTTATGAACTGGTTAGGCTGGTGCAACGACATGCATCAGCCTCTGGATGCCAGATCCAGCGGTGGAAGGAGCACCAGACAAGGGTGGACAGCACAAGGGGTGGGAGAGAGTGGCAGAAGGGAAGGATGGGTTTTTTTCAAGGGGAGGGCAGGCCAGTGGGTGGAATGAGCCTGGGAGTTGGGTGGGACTGGCCTCAGCACCTTAATCTACATCCTAACCCCCTCCTTGCCTGCCTAGCATTACACTGGGCTACTTAGATTTGCGCTAGCAATCTTGCTGTATAGCAAGTTACGCATGGCGGGGTGGGGGGGAAGAAGGGCTGGCACACTACACAAGGTAAAGCAGAAATATGCTCTGGCTCTGAGTTGCACTCCATTCACCTCCTAATCAGCACTGGATATGACCCATGCCACCTGGCCTGCCTGTTTCAGCTAACATTAGGTCTGGACTGTCAAGGACATTATTAGGCTTTGTTGATACCTGACTTTTATAGATGTCTTCCTTCTCCCCCTTATTCCAACTGGCGAATCTTAACGTCTAGCTGGCAGCATCCTTAAATAACATTATTCTCACATACCCTTGGTCTCAGAAAAATGGGAAATCTCTGAAGAGTCGGTATCAGGTTTCTTTAATCATAGCTACTAATACTTAAATCTAAACATTCCACTGTACTTAATTGGATTTATTTTTAATTTATTTTTAATTGACTTGTTTAATTGACTTTGTTTTTATTTATTTAAAAAAATCTAAGCTGTGCTTCAGTAAAATTATAAGGATAACATACAATAATATAACAAAAACAATAGCACACAATGATAAGATTATATCGGAACAAAATACAGGATGTGAAGCAACACAGAGGCTTTAAAAGGGATATGAGAAATTGCTGCATTAGACAGAATTTTGTGACATATAAAAGCCAGATATGTACTATATATTCTTTCAGAAGGTCCCATAGAGCTGCTTCAGTATTTTATGTTATTTCCTTCCTTATCCATTAATCTTCCTACCAATACAATCTCATTAGAAAATTCAGGATTGCATGAAATCTTGCCTCCTGCCATTCATTCAATCATCCAGCTGTTTCACCTCTTAATCTTCTTATAGAAAATGTTTCACTCGCTGCTTTGGTACCACTGAGTAGCAAATGTGCTTAACGACAGACAGACAGACAGACAGACAGACAGACAGACAGGTAGGTAAGCAGGTAGGTAGGTAATTTTTTGCTTTCTGTTAAGTTACAATGAGTGGAATGACTTACTTGTGTGTATGAGTGTATGTGTGTTAAACTCACTAAGTGCTCCATAGAAAAGAACCAAATAATCAATAATTTCTATTTGTGCATGATAATAAACCAGAATTCTATTCTAATGTCCTCAGTTAATTCATTGCCCTAGATTTCAATGATATTGCACTCAGGGAACATTCAGTATGAATCATAAAATACGGCTAGACTATAGGTTAAAAGTATCAAAAGAACAGAGATCCAAACTACATCTATTTGGGATAAAGGGTAATTATATACGCAGTGTTTGCAAATAAAGAACCAACCATACCTTTTTTATTATCTATCTTTGGCTTCAGTCCTAACCTCCAGTTTAGCCGGCTTAAGCCCCAGTATAAGTGCTGTGCTGGGTGTCACAAAGTTGCCATAAAACACGCCTGCCACACTCCTGGGGTGGGATGGGGTTAGGCCAGTACACAGGCATATGCCATCCTCCACACTATATCATGGGAAGATATGCCAGGTGAGTTATGCCAGCTAAATTGGTTCGGATTGTGCCCATGTTATATCCCACCATGGAGCTCAATCAAGGCTCAATACATGACTTATCTAGTTTATTATCACAACATCCTTGTGCAATACTGTAGATTTATGCTGAATTAACAAATGTTGTACAGCAAGCACCAGAGCAGCGTTTCTCTAAGTGGGGGTTGGGACCCCTTTGGGGGTTGCCTAGAGCTTTCCTGGGGGTCGCCTAAAGACCCCTGGTGCAGGGGGCCAGGTCAGGCTTGCCAGACCTCCGGCTATAGCTGCGTGCGCACTGGGGCTAACTGACAGCCTCAGGGCCCAATCTTATGCATGCCTACTCTGAAATAAATCCCATTATAGCCAGGGGGCCTTTACTCCCATGTAAATGTGGATAGGATTTCATCCTCAGGCCCAATCCTATCCATGCCTACTCTGAATTAAATCCCATTGTGTTCCATGTGTGCATAGAACACACATTTCATTTGTAACATCCTGCATATTGGATATTTACATTACGATTCACAATAGTAGCAAAATTACAGTTATAAAGTAGCAACGAAAATAATTTTATGGTTAGGGGTCCCCACAACATGAGGAACTTATAAAGGGGCCACGGCATTAGGAAGATTGAGAACCACTGCACCAGAGGGAAGTGAGGGCATGAACCCAAGTTTTGTTACGCAAAGTTTGGCACCCAAGTGACTATTTGGGTCACTTGGATCATATTTGCTTTCTTGCTGCATAAGATAATAAAAGAACTGATCTGGGCATGCAATCTTGTGCATATTTGCTTGGGAATTAGTCCTACTGAACTCATAGTCCTAATGAATGAATATTGTTAGGACTGTCCTGCATCTACAAATAAGTATTGTTAGAAAATATGGTGTACAACTAAGATCGGCACATGATAGGTGGGATATCAGGTGGGTTGTGAGAGGGTGGAATCAACCATCTTGGAATCTGGCACTGGGTTTTTCTGGGAATAAGCTTCACTGAGCACAGTGGGACTTAACTTTTAAGTAGACATGGAGGAGCAACCCAGTAACATTGACAGGGAATCACAGACAGATTTTTAAATTTGAAAAGGGGTCCCACTGGCCAATACAAGTCCCATAATCTGCAACTAATTACAGTTGCCATGTCTATTACAGAGAATGGGTGTAAAACTTTATTTCATGCCATTTTGAGATACCTCTTTAATTGCAATAATCAACTTTAAAGGCTGATCCATGCTGCATAATATACTGGGCACCTCTATGCCATTATTAGCTCAAATTTTTGATAATGCAGATGCATCATTTGACATTTTCCAGGAAAGAATTTTGCATTCTTTCATTACTTTATGAGTGTTGACATGAATTCATTACAAGTGTTACAGCTGGCTCTTTATGTTTTACTTACAATTGGCATACATACAAACCAGCAGGTATGGTATGATAATAAAACAAGCAGTGCAATCCTGAAACAGGCAGGTTGGCCTAGCCTGTGCTGAATCCAGCACAAGTACCCATATTTATTCGAATCTAATGCAACATCGAATCTAAGGTGCTTGGATCTTGGAGACCGAATTCGGCTGGAAAAGGTGAGCATTAGATTCAAGTAAATACAATAGATGGACTGCTGCTGCACTACCACAGGTAAGGAGAGGCTCATCCCATTCCTGCCAGATTCAAGTCCTGCCTACCACTTCCCACTCTTTCACCCCAGGCTTGCCCTCCACCCATCTATCTCACGCTCCAGAACCCCTCCTTCCTCCTCCCCCTCAGTACCTCTTAGACCATGCACAGGCTGGAGAAGCAAGCACAAGACTCCCTTTGTACTATCGCTACAGAGTTGCCAACCTAACCTCTGCCATTGTAGCATAGATATGCTTCATTTTGTGGCACATATTTGTGCCACATTTGTGACACTTAGGCTACAATCCAGAGTAATTACGGGACCTTTTACACCGATGTAGTTATGGTGCCACCTATGGGAAACCTATGGGAAATCCATAGAGCAATCCAGAGTAAGTGACTCTTACATCTTCCCATAGTTACTCTAGATTGTAGGGTCACAGACCAGTACAAAGGAGTATATATTTATTGAAAACTCAAGTTTCAAGTAAAAATGAAGCAATATTGAAGATCCAGCTGATTATCCTTTGGTGGCATAAAACATAAGAAAACAAAAAAAGAAAATGCTACCCAAGTTTTCTTGGTAGAAAATATTATTAGAATATTCTTAAATTACTAATTACATTCACAGTAATGTACACAGGGTGATGATATATCCTCTTTCACCAAGATATGCCTTCTTCTTTAGCATTGTGTCCTGTAAATTATATTTAATTCAAGTAGTAAGCAATATATACAGTATGTGAGTGTTTTTAGCTTTTATTTTTTCATGTCCTACATTTTCGTGGGTGTCCTACATTTTGGGAGGCCTTGTCCTTTTTTGCAGTTATGACATCTGGTCACCCTGTTTGTACGCTGCAGGCAATAACTAATAAAATACTTTAAATGCTTGTCTCTTTTTACTCCTAAAGCCTTCAACAGAAATGTTTCAGTCCTAGATTTCTCATTGAAGACAGAGAAATGTTTCTTTAGAGTTTTGATGGGAGCATTACTGCAGTGCCTTAAACCTTATTCACTGAATAATAATAATAATAGATCATAGTATTATCTGTGATAACTAACTTTTCTTCAGCATACATGTTTTATTTTGCTCTTAATGTATCTCCTTTACACTGTAGTTCATGCAGTAAATGACTCACTTGTACTCACTTGTACTACACTGCAGAGAATAAAGATGAAAATGTGCTTCAGAACAGCACTCTAGGCCATTCATTCCATCTGGGAGAAGAGAAGGAATCATCATCTATGGGCTTCTCATTGTCCTTTTAATGCCATTTCAAGCAATGTTTGTAACAACTGCATTTCCTTAGCTAAGAACACTAGATTTAACACACAAGTACCACAGGGAATATAAGCTTTTTTTATTTGACTTCCCTTTATTTGATTTTTTCCCCACTGTAAACCTATTCTGCAAACTTTTGGTTGAAAAATGGCATGTATTGTTAAATAAATACTGTTAATAATAATTAATAGTAGTTGCTTTGGTAGTCTCTCTTTTGTTCTTGAGCTACTCAGGGCGCAATCCTGAGATTGCTCTGGATTGGCAGAAGTCTCCTGCACCAGCCAGGGGAGGGGGGCGGTCTCTAATGTGCTATAAAGCATGAGTAGACCCACTGAGGTTGCTGCAGTGTAACATACGGTAAGGGGGGTAAGTTTTTCTTGCCCTATGGTAGCAGCCCTGAACAGCATAGGCCAACTGCAATTAGAATTGCACTGCCTTTATTGCAGTCCTGAAAATCTTCATTGAATGTGTTTTTCCAGAATCTGTTTGCTATAGCCATATTGCTATAAATATATATTTTTTTGAAAGCATGCATTAAAGACATGCAGAACATGCCCATTACTCCAAATAATAGCTGTAGACCAATATACCCTTTAATACCTTTTGCCAATACACCCATTTTGCAGGAGGGATAGGAAACTCAGGGTGCAATCCTAAGCAATTTAGGCTGGCACAACTCACCCAGCTCCCTATTCTCGTGGTTTGGGGAGGCCAGCACATGTCTGTGCACTGGCCTTACTCTCCCCAGGAGGAGAACAGAAGTGCCTTATTGCACTTTTGAGACACCCCCAGGCCACCAAAGGAGTTGTGCCACAAATTATGCCAGGCTAATTGGGGTTTAGGATTGTAGCCACAGACTACAGTTGAATCACAAGCTGCTCAGTATTAGTTGCTCAAGTCACAATCAAAGCCACATAGACCTTATTGGCTTCTTAATCATCTGATCCTCAGAAGGCAAAAATAGTAATTATACTCCTCATTTGTCTATAATGGTAACACTGCTATGCAGCAAAAATTAGACATGCAGTTTCTCATGCTTGTAACTTGTCATGGTGATGCTGTAATACACCTGACACTTGAGAGTCTCTGGTGTAAGACCAACAGTGTCATACACTCAGTATGAAAGAGTTAAATAAGAATATTCCTTTATGCTGCCCTTCTTTTTTAAAGTAAAGCATGTTTTCCCCCTGTCATAAGCAGAGAAAGTGCTAAGTAGATGTAGGCGGCTTGGGTTATAGAGAATTTTCTCATCTGCAATAATATGACAGGAGAAGATACTAAAGGTTGATCTTTATCAAAGTGATATCCCATGCTCAGTCTGCATATAGCACCCCAGCTGCCAAAATCCAGCCTTGTGGAAGTGCTTAGAGTTATTCAGCCAGTTTTAATTCCTCCAAGCACTCTCCTTTCATCCCATGCATTATGTGGTTTTACTCATACATATGTATATACCGTACATATATTCCCTCCTCTCCCCCCCCCCCCCACACCCACACACACTCAATTTTTGGTTAAAAGAATTTGTTGCTTTCAAAGCGGTGTTGTGTAGACATCTCCATCACAATAACCTTCACAATAACCTCCAGATACAAATAACCTTCTGCATAGATCCTTTGATGGACAAGAGCATCACCACACAGAGCACACACACCACATTACAGTAGAGTAGGTACCTCTCCTAAAATGGTCTAGCCAGACTGCCTAACCCAGCAGTTATATAAAATGGAAGTCCTGAGCTCCTGTGGGAGACAGTGCCACATGAGGCACCACAACAGAAAATGAAATTGGCTTATTTTCATATTTCTTCCTCATACCTTTCCCCCTTTTTGTATAGTGCAGTGTTCTTCAACCTTGGGGTTAAGACTCTCTTGGGGTCATGAAGCCTTAATTGTGGGGTTGCAGCATTTCACCTTGAATAAGGTTTAAAAAAACTACAGAAGAGAACACCACCAGGTATCGTACTAGAGGAAGCATCTGGTATACACCTTCAGGTATCTGTGTCCCAGTCCTGCACAAGTGCCAGGCTTTATGGTAACATTTATGGTAACTCTCTAATAAGAAAGTCTGGTTACAGTGAACAGTGTTAGGTGGACATAATGGAGCAGGGAACAGGTGGATAGAGTAACGGGGGGGGGAGAGCCAATGGTGAGTCACCCTCCCTTTGTTTGTTTGTTTGTTTGTTTGTTTGTTTGTTCCTTTTTGGTATCATGGCACAAAAAAGATTGAAGACCACTGGCATAGTGTATTGGCATTGTGGCATGGTGTACATATAATAAGAATACTAAGCATTTGTACATAACCTACAATCCAGAGTAACTGCAGGAGCACGTAAGAGACATTACGTGCACCTGTAGTTACTGCACTACCTAATGAAAACCTATGGAAAATTCATATTGCAATCCAGAATAAGTTGTTCTTACACTGGAGCAAGGACTCTTCCTAGTTACTCTGGATTGCACCCTAAGCAACATGTTTTGACTGTGCAAATTGTTGCACATTTGCTACCTTGATTTAACAAACAAGTATCCCCATCTTTTAGCTGGGAGGGAGTAGCTTCCTCATAATCACCTTGTGAATTCATGGCAAAAGTAAGATTTGAAATGTGGAAATCCTCATTTTCAAAGCTGCTCTTCTACATCAGCTCTCAACTATCCATTAGAACATATGCCATTATTTTAAACAGAGAACTGTCTTGAGTGCTTTGGAAAAAGATAGTACACTGGCGCCTCACGTAACAAATTTAATTAGTTCTGGTGGCATGTTCTTTATGTGAAACATTCTTTACGTGAAGCAGTTTGTCCCATTGCAAATAATGGAAACTCAGACGATTGGTTCCACAACCCCCAAAATATTCATATAAAAATATTAACTGGATGTAAAAATAATGACAGAACACTGGGATTGAATTCAACACATGCATTCAATGTACACGACCTTATGAAGTCTACTTAGGCTGCAGTCCTAAAGATACTTTCCTGGGAGTAAGACCCATTTAACACAATGGGGCTTACTTCTGGGTAGACATGGTTAGGAGGCTGCAATCCAAGACACCTTCTCCCCACTTTCTCCTTCTCTCCATCCTGAGCCTCTCTCTCCCCTGCTTCCTTCTGGCTGGCCCTGAGCTGCTTCCCTCTTCTCACTGCTCTTCTCTCCCTCTGCCCACCAGACGCCTGGCCACAGGAGGAACAGCATGGAAGTGTTACTTTCACTATGGGCAGGTGCACTAGGCAGCCCTGACGCTTTTTAAACAGGTTGCCGGCCAGCGCGTCTGCCCCAACTGCCAATGAATGTGTTCTTTATGTGAAGCATGTTCTTTACGTGAAGCAGAATCCTAGAGAAATTTTTGTCTGTTACGTGAAACATACCTTACGTGAGGCATTCTTTACATGAGGCGCCACTGTATATGAATTAAGTAAATAAGGTGGCAATGCAAAAGACACTTTCCTGGGAATAAGACCCATTGAACATAATGGGAGTAAGACCCACTGAACATGTTTACTTTTGAGTAAACATGGTTAGGGTTGTGTTCTAAGTCATTGTGGGGGATCCAGGAAACAGACCCCCGAAGTAAGAACTGGCAGAGGACCTCATGTTCCTGGAGATGTCCTACGAGGAGGGGGATCCGGACTGTCATTGTGGGGCAGCAGTCCGGGTGCCAGTAAACAGGATTACCCCTGAGGAACAAGAAAGGATAGACCGGGAGACTGAAGAGTTATGGAATAGGGTGGAGGACCCAGAGGAGGTGGAGAAGGCTCTCAGGGAGTATGAAGAGAACAAGAAGAGGTGGAAGGAGGTGGATGAAGTAAGGGAGTGGTTGGCCAGGAGGAGGCCCAGGATGGCTCCTGGAGAAGGGTTCACTCTAAGAAGGCCAGGGCCCATCAGAGGGCCTGAGTGGTGGTGGAACCTCCCACCCTCTCAGGGCTGAGGGATGGAAACTCCCTAAGGGGCGGGGCCCTTGGTATTAATAAAAGAAGGGAAAGAGCGGGAACAGGGGCAGACTGGGACAGGAGAGACACAAGGAAGGAAGGACTGTGGTTGTGTTTGTTCCACGGGTTAGGCCTGGATCCTGAGAAGGACGGTTATACTTACCTGTTGAGTGAGAATGGTTTATGAAAGACGTTGATACTTACCTGTTGGTGTAAGGACGTTAGTTAATGACAACACAAGACTTGGATTACTTTATCTATCTGTTTATTGTTTGTTGTAACCGTTTAAGTGAAGTGCCTCCAAGATGGACGGAAGTAAAGATGTGATTGTTACTATACCCCACCTGTCTCCTTGGAATTACTTCAATGGGGGAAGTAACTCGCTAGTAATGGGAACCCCGGGAGGAGAGACTTCATCAACACACATCACCTGAGGTGGGATTCCTGACAGTCATTTTCATGCTCCCTGGACAGGGTTTCTCTAACCAGGATTTTATAGGGATTTTTGTAGGATTCTCTTATAGCGTTTTAAGACTATATAAGACTGTGCAATTTTTCATAACTCAGTAATTTTAGATGTATAATAGTATTGTAACTGAAAGGCTATGAATTGTGTTGAAGACTTCTTCTTCTGACAGGGCTCCTGTGTCCTTAATAGCTGATACATGCAGAAATTTTGCTACATGAAGTTCTCCCCATCAATCTACTTCAATGGGCTTAAAAAGTTTCAGAAAGTTAAATTCCTACATGTCAGATAGCTGTTTAAAGATGTAGGAGTCCTGCGAAAAAGGGGATGTTGTCCAACAAAAGCAGTTAACTTCAATTTTTTTACATAAATTGCCATCCCAATTCCTGCTGCATGCGTTAGGTATCCATGTGCTCAGAAGACATTTTTGAGCATAGCAGTTATGAAGATTCACATTTTGGCATTTCCCTCTTGGAAAGATACACTTACCATACAATCCAGAGTAACTACGGGAGCACGTAGGAGACATTACATGTACCCGTAGTTACTGCACCACCTAGTGAAAACCTATGGGAAATTCATATTGCAATCCAGAGCAAATTGTTTGCTCTTACACCGGAGCAAGGACTCCCCGTAGTTACTCTGGATTGCACCCTTAAAGGCTCATTGGCATTCTTACCTGGCATTCTTACCTGCAATTGTCACTAGATGCTTTGCACATACAAAGCATTCCCCATCAAAGAGGAAAAGATCATATTGTGTCTTCCTATATAGAGAGGCATCTGTGTGGTTGCGAGTGGACAGCATCCTTGTCAAATGTGCATTTTATAACCCAATTTATAACCAGAGTTTTGAATCCCAGATGAAAGTTATACATTATGCATATACTGTATATCTTTATATTTACAGGACATTCATCTTTTGGGGGGACTGCAGTGGCTCAGTGGTTAAAGGCACTGTCCATGTTGATTTGAAGATCAGCAGGTTGAAACCTGGTTGCTGCATGATGGTGTGAGCTCCCATCACTTGTCCCAGATCCTACCAACGTAGCAGTTTGAAATCTAAACATTGCAGCCTCCCAAATACTTTAAAGGCATATGCAGACATTTTGGGATCTATGGTAAAAAAACATTATAAATCAATGACCAAGAAAGTACTAAAATTCATATTTCACAGGTTTGCAACCTCTGCCCATTGAATTTTTCTGCCTATCTTCAAGATCTGCTGAAATCCTTGCTGCCCAACATTACATAAACCCAACAGGGACCAAATTTATACACCTGTGGGTTGGGAAGAAATGGGTTAAATGACAAAAATCAAGTGAAACACAGGTGGGATTTTAAAAGCCGCATTCATCCATTCAGTTATAGCAAATGAAGTGATGTTTCCCAATAGAACCTGTAGAATAATTAAACTAATTTTCCAAAATTATTCTAGTGTATTCAATTACAGATTTTAATTATTTGAGAAAAAAGGATTCACAATGTTAATGAAGGAGACAGTAGTAGGAATCATGGAAAAGGATGGGATTCCTGTTCCTGCATTCCAAAAGGCTTGTTAAAAATGTAAATCAATCATTTGTTGAATACTAAGAACCTTTGGGATGCTACAATGAACATCACCATTGTGACACCAAGAATCAGGTTGCAGCATAATAGAAGTCAGTTAAGGTAAATGGATTTCAGTGCCAAAGGGAACATTATCTTTTTCAAAGATACTTGGGAGAATTAACCTAGTTTTTTTTAATTGACAACACATATGTTGTGATGTGAATTAACCAAGTCTGCTATAAAATTTGTTTTCGAGCTCATATAGAGCTAATGGGCAGCGGGTAGCGCAAGTGGTTAAGATACTATGCCTTTTAACCAGTAGGCCATGGTTCGAGACCCGGGTCCCCACAAGACAGGGTGAGCTCCTGTCCTTAGCCCAGCTCTGTGACGCAGCTGGAACCAATCGTATCAGCTCTGCCATTCCATTGGACTATTTCAGTGGCGTGGAGAAGGGGGATTTGCTGCTTGGGTAACAGCCTATCCTCCATATCAATCTACCCAGGACTTCACGCTTTGCATGCAGCATCAAGCACAATACCATAGTCTTTTGAGACTGATGGATGCCCATGCATGCAAAGAACTAAAAAAACAATCTGGACATGCATTTAAAAGTAGTTTTTCCAATAAAGGAAAAGGAACAGTCCTTTTTATAATAGTAATTCTTCCACCTCGTTGCAACGCACCCAACCTCATCAAAACCTAAAAGGAATTAATTATCTTTAACCATAACAGGTGCCACATGTTGCTTTGAAAAGATGAAAAAAATTCATTCCACATGACGTCTGTACAGAAAAACTGCAGTTTTGAAATAATATTTTCAAACTATATATATAAAACTGAAAAGTCACTGACTGACTCACCGACTCATCAATGGCCAGTCAAAACCACTAGTCCTAGGTGTGAAATTTGGGAAGGGTGTTCCTTCCGCGACGGAGAAATCCACTAAGAACCATTTTTCAGAAATTCCAACAGGAAGGGGTGAAAAGGGGTGCAATGAATTTTCTTTCCTATACTTTACATTGCCCCAAATCCTGCACCGGCCCAGAAGGGTTGCACACAATGCACAGGGAAAAACATTGCGCAGGGGGTTGGTCCGCAGGGCGTGTTGATGTGCTAGGGAAATGATGCGCATTCAGGGTTGGTGCACATTCTGGGTTGGTGCGCATTGGGGACTGATGTGCAGGGGGGAAGTTGTGCAGGGGGGTGTTGCGCAGGGGGGCTTAGAGCCAGTTGCCACTCTGTTGAGGGGCATCCATGCGTCCCTGCAGCTGCTGGCCAGCTAATGCAGCTTCCTCCCAAGGCAAGAAGCCAGGCGGGGGCAGAACTTCCTCTCCCAGCCTGGCCACACCTCCCCAAGGTTTCCCTGTGCAGATCTGAAACCACTGAGGAGGTGCGGCTAGGCTGGGAGCCAAAGTTCCACTCCTGCCTGGCTTCCCCCCTTAGGAGGAAGCCTCATCAGGTAGCTGGTGGCTCCCTGGACCTGTGGCTGCCCCCACAACAGAGCTACGAAAGTTCGGCACCCCGTCCTCCCTCCCTGCCAACCTGAGCCTCCCCAACACCAGAGCCTCCAGGTAGGAGGGACACGCCCAACTAATCCTCCCTGGACCCTCCCTTCTTTCCCCCACCCCAAACACCCTTCCTGCCCTGCCTGGGTCCCCCTTCTTCCTTCTCACCCCAACAGGTCTGGGCTCAGTGCTGCACACCCTTCATGCTACAGCACTTACTGCAATTGAGCCAGCCTGGAGCTGTGGAGGAGTGTGAAGGGTTAAGTGGGTGTAGCCTTCCTCTGCCCCTTCCTCCGGCCCCTTCCTCCCTTTGTGGCTGGAGGCAGTGGTTGAGTAGCTGGAGGGGGCTGAGGGACACACCAACAAGGGGATGCTCAGAATGGTGCTGGAGCTGATGCTGCAGTCAGGTGAGACTGGGTGTGAGGGACCCTCCCTGGACTGCCTGGATCCCCCCTCTTTACCCCCACCCCAAAGAAACCCCTAACACTCTCCCTGGCATGCCTGGATCCCGCTTCTTTACCCCACCCCACAGAAACCATAAACACACACACACATATAAACACACGGTGTTCCAAAAAATGTAATCACTCTTGATTGACTTATCACTCACATAGCCAGTTAAAGTGTGAGTACATTTTTTATACATGCATACATATATGTATGTGATATACTTTAAAATATAAACTAAAATATAAACATATATAAATATATAATATAATACATATAGAATATATAACTATATATATATAATTATATAAATATATAATTATAATTACATATACCGTTATATATGTATATCTATATATAAAAGAGAACAGTCACTCACTGACTGACTCACTCACTCACTCACTCACTCACTCATCACCGCCCTGTCAAAACCGGTGGGCCTGGAAGCGTGAAATTTGGGGTGGGTGTTCCTTCCATGAGGGAGGGGTGCACTAAGAACCGGTTTTCGGAAATTCCAACCGGAAGGGGGTGAAAAGGGGCGCAACGCGTTTTCCTCCCTATACTTTGCATTGAGAATTGCTGACTCAGCAAAATTCCGCCCCAACTCCTGGGCCTGAAGCATGGAATTCTGGGAGTTCCTTCTGTCACCTGAACTCCCACCAAGAACCATCTGGAGAAGTTTAACTCTTCGGGGGCTGAAAAGGGGGCAACGTGTTTCTGTCCTATACTTAACATGGGAGACTGAACAACATCCAGCCAATTTGGTGCTCAGACCCTGGTGCACTGGGGGATGTTGTTCGGAGGAAGAGGTTGTGCTGGCGAGGATGCTGCACATGAGGGGAAACTGCGCATGAGGGGAAATTGTGCATGGGGGAAGTTGCGCATGTAGGAAAGTTGCGCAGGGGGGAAGTTGCACATGGGAGGAAAATTGCACATGTGAGGAAGTTGCGCATGGGGGGAAGTTGCGCATGGGGGGAAGTTGCGTATGGGGGAAAATTGTGCATGGGGGAAAGTTGCGCACGGGGGGAAAGTTGCGCATATGGGAAGTTGCGCATGGGGGGAAGTTGTGCATGGGGGAAGTTGCACATGGGGAAAATTGCACATGAGAGGAAAGTTGCGTATGGGGGAAGTTGCGCGTGGGGGAAGTTGCGCATGGGGGAAGTTGCGCATGGGGGGATGCGCATGGGGGATTATGCACACAGAGGAAAGTTGCGCATGGGGGATGATGCACACGGAGGAAGTTGCGCACGGAGGAAGTTGTGCATGGGGGAAGTTGCGCATGGGAGGAAAGTTGCGCATATGGGAAGTTGCGCATGGGGGAAGTTGCGCATGGGGAAAATTGCACATGAGAGGAAAGTTGCGTATGGGGGAAGTTGCGCATGGGGGAAGTTGCGCATGGGGGAAGTTGCGCATGGGGGGATGCGCATGGGGGATGATGCACACAGAGGAAAGTTGCGCATGGGGGATGATGCACACGGAGGAAGTTGCGCACGGAGGAAGTTGTGCATGGGGGAAGTTGCGCATGGGAGGAAAGTTGCGCATATGGGAAGTTGCACATGGGGGAAGTTGCGCATGGGGATGATGCACATAGAGGAAAGTTGTGCACGGGGGAAGCTGCGCACGGGGGGAAGTTGCGCATGGGGGAAGTTGCGCATGGGGGAAAGTTGCGCCTGGGGAAAGTTGCGCATGGGAGGAAAGTTGCGCATGGGAGGAAAGTTGCGCTTGGGGGAAGTTGCGCATGGGGGGAAGTTGCGCATGGGGAGAAGTTGCACATGGGGAAAGTTGCGCATGGGGAAAGTTGCGCATGGGGAAAGATGTGCATGGGGTTTGATGCATATGGGGGAAGTTGTGCATGGGGGTTGATGCGCATGGGGAAGTTGTGCATGGGGGGTTGATGTGCATGGGGGGAAGTTGCGCATGGGGTAACTTGTGCATGCCAGGTTGATGCGCTTGGGGGGGTTGATGTGTATGGGGAAGTTGCTCATGGGGGGTTGTTACACCTGGGGGAAAGTTATCCATGGGGGGGTTGATGATTATCCATGGGAATTGCATAGGGGGGAATTTTACTCCCGCAATGCGGACTTTATATATATATATACTTTATATATATATAAAGTATACCGTAGGTTTAAAATTAAGTACAGAAAAATTATACAAGTGTTTCTACCTTTATTTTGATATGTCCTACATTTGCCCTAGATTTTTTTAGGACATTTATCCTAGATTGTCCTACAATTTTTTAAAACCTTGTAGGAATTTTGGCTTGGGGGTAGGATTTGGGGGGGACTTGGCAGGGAATTTTGGCATTGGCATCCGGTCTCTGTTTTGAAGTCTATCCAATTCATGTTCATTTTGGTTAACAAGGTTCACTTTTGGTTAGCAAGGATCAAACTAAATGTTACTTTGACTGCATAGCGTGATCCTGATTTTTTGTTAAAATCATGTGGGAGGGTCAAAGGGGGATGAAACCATAGAGAGGAAGGTTTAGGGGAAATTCAGAACTTTGACCTTGCTTGCAATGGAAGCATTTTCCCCCAATTAAATAGCATACATTTGGGATGGCTTCTCCCATCTACTTAGATGTAGGCCTAAGTCCTTGTAAACCCATTGGGGCTCCTGCAGACCTACCCCAGGGAAGGATAAAAGCCTCTCTTTCCCAGCAATAGTGCAGCAGCTGTCCCAAAACACTTACTGGATACAGCACAGGCTGAGCCAAACTGCCGGTACCAGTACAAGTTTGGACTGCACTCTTTGTTTTCTAATTTAAAGTACAATCCTATACTTGTCTACTCAGAAGTCAGCCCCTGTGTACAAGATTACACTTATCTTATCCCTGTGTATAAGATTACAACTTATCCTGTGTATAAGATTACAATCTTAGAATAACTTTTAATATGATTCCTATGATTTAAAAAGACGTTATTTATTCAATAAGCTGTGTGAATTAATTTTAACTATGTATGGCTCACTGTTAAGACCAACTTAAGGCAGCATAACATTTTTGTAATAATAATAATAATAATAATAATAATAATAATAATAATAATAAAGACAGCAGACAAAGAACATATAAATAGCAATTATAATTGTGTTTGTTTTATTTTAACTGACTTCTTATCTGGGATATTTTCCAAATTGCTAATAGTTACACATATGCTGCCCCTTGTAATAATTGTGGACAAATACTAAAATCCTCTAGCCAACATATGCTCTCCAACACATTTTCACTCCTCTACTAGTTGATCATTTGCTAACAGTTCCTCTTTGTTAAAGAGTTCTCACATAGGGTAAAATCCATAGCAGTTACTATGTCCACACAGTTCACACAGTTAAGTCACCCTCTAATGTTATCTTATGTAAAGTCATCTTAACTGCTCCGGAGCAAAGGGCTTAATTTCACTTTAGGATATAGGCCATAGTCATATACAAGTTATGCAAACTAAGGTTGTGAAGATTGAACACAATTTGATTTTTGTTTCCAAAATATATCACATAAGAACTTTTCTGAAAACCCCTCTTTGTGGATTCATCAATATCATCATTACTTATACTATTACTGTGTGTTCATATCCTATCTTTACTGGCTTCTCAGAAATTTTATGGGCCATCAGTGCTACTTCTGGAGCCCAGCTCCTGTGTTAGATACTGTAATGGACACCAGAGGTATTTACAACATCTGGGCAGTGGTACAGCCATTTGAGGCAAGAGGAGAGTTAGGGGATGAACCAACCCAGGAGGGAAATGGGACCAGTCCGCCACTACATTCTTTCCTCCAAGTAAGGCTGGATAACCCAACATGGAGCTTCCTGAGTTTGAGCTGACAAACTAGCTTGAGAAAGCCCATTACAGGGCATACATCCTTATCTGAGAAGGGGAAAACTCAGCCCTTTTGGCAATGTCTGGTTGGGAACTATGACTTCTTCAGAAGTGCAACCAGCTAACCAACAATCATGTGGAATCTGGGTAGCCAATCAAAACTAATTATAATATTGAGATCTTCATTATTATGAAGATAATACTGAGAGCGACTGGAGCAAAATGAAAAGGACGGAGACTCTTTCTGAAATGATCACATGGATAATCTTAACTAATCTAATCAGAGAATCATCTCCTTCTTCTGAATGGGGGAAATGCTTGCCTCCTCTTTTGGCACAGTAGCACCAAAAATGCTATAGGGGGACTCCAAGTATTCTCAAGTATTCTCAAAAAGAGAACTCCTCCCACTTTGAGTGTAGCTTTAATGTAAGATGTATCCAAACCAGAGATAACTGTATACCAGGAATACCTTCCCTGACAGAACTGGAGCATATTGTTCTGGCACATCGTGAAACTTCATGCTCTGGCCAGTCATGTCTATGGTGTAATACCCCATGGGTATACCCCAATTTCCAAGCAGACATGATTGCCCAGAACATCTTGCTATCCTGATCTGGGGTCATGAAGTCCCATGGCATGCTGGAATGGTAAGCATCAGTCCTGGTTGGAGGATTCACTAAAAAATCAGAGCCAAATCAGGGTGTAGAAGGGATTGATATAAAAGACCTTCATTATCAAATTAAATTTAAAACCTATCCAGGAAATTAGTTTTGAAACAATATATTTCTATGTTTTCTATATTTCAGTATTCAATATTGTTGAGTAGAGTTTCCATGAATGACTGGAAGAAATTTTACATATTGTTTGGGAGCATATTGATAAAGTGTCAGGTTGGCCAGACATTGTAATTGCTTGGTACTGGTAATCCTATGGACAGCAATCAGATTTTTCCAAGGAAAAGCAGGATACAAGTATAATAATATTATATATATATATATATATATATATATATATATATATATATATATATATATATATATATATATATATAGTAATAGATATAATAATGTTGTATAATATTAAGACTGCAATTCTAACCACAATTACCTGGGAGTAAGTTCCATTGAACACAGTCAGACTTACTTATGAGTATACATGCTTAGGATTGCACAGAAAGTATAATAAAATTGCATAATATGATACTATTAGCAAGGCTTTTCCAAGGCTTACCCTTCAAAGAAAGAATAATAAGCCTTGGAAAGCCTGAACACTGGCATAAAAATAGAGGACCAAAATTATGTCTCAAAAATTACCATAGTTACTAGTAGCAATGGTAACTAAATGCAACATGTCTTATGAGTAACGTAAACAACATATAATGCACGATGTCCATGAAAATGTGAACTGGAAACAAATTTCATGATAGCACATCAACAGAAATTGTGACTTACTAACTAATCAACAGTCCAAAAGAATTTCATTAGAACAACACTAGCAAGTTTTATGGATGTTCCACACCAAATATGAGTACAGGTGTGCCCCAGTTACTATAGATCCCATAGCCAAGATTTCAGTTATCCATAGATGTGAGACTTCCAATTCCTATGTGATGAATAAGGGGTTCATTCTTCTTTAAATGAGTTTGCTACATGACCTCCATCAGTCTTGTTGCCTCCAAATGATTAGAGCAGTGATTTTCAACCAGTGTGCCAAGGCACACTGGTGTGCTGTGTATAGTCATCAGGTGTGCCACAGGAATTTGGGGATTGACATTCATTAATAGGAAAATTGGGGGGTTTCAACAGTCTGGTATGCCTTGTCAATGGTAAAAACAACTGATAAGTGTTCCTTGACAATTTCAGTGCCTTGTTTAGTGTGCCATGAGATGAAAAAGGTTGAAAATCACTGGATTAGAGGGAGGACCTTAATTGCTTCATGTTAACTTCCATCTATATACTTTCTCCTTAAAAGTAAGTTTCCTTCATATTTTCCTTCAAATATGAAGGCAGTCTTCTCTTTGAATGGGGAAGACTTTACATTAATTAATAGGCTCACAAAAGGGGTGAGTGAGGCTCATCACCCCACCCCACAATCCCATTTTCCCACAGGCAAGGATCTTCTGCTTTAATGGAAATGACCCCAGCCAAAATATACATTTGAGCCAGAAAATCCATAACATTTTCTGCTTTAAAAAACTTTTTGATTGAGGTAAAACCTTAAATGATCTAATATGATCATTGGGGGGTGGGAGTAAGGAACCCCAAGAGCTTGTTTAAAGAAGAAAAACTTGTTTAAGTTTGTTTAAGGCCCTTAAGGGGAAAAAAGGCCTTAGTAATGTATGGCTGTGGAAGTTGGACCATAAGGAAAGACAACTGCCAAAGAATAGATGCCTTTGAATTATGGTGTTGGAGAATACTCTTGAGAGTCCCATGGATTGCAAGGAGATCAAATCAGTCCATCCTCCAGGAAATCAACCCTGATTGTTCATTGGAAGAAAAAATACTGAAGCTGAAGCTTAAATATTTTGGCCATATCATTAAAAAGGATGACTCTTCAGAAAAGATTCTGATGCTACGGAAAAATTGAAGGCAAAAAGAATAGGGGATGGCAGTAAATGAGGTAGTTTGACAGTATGACTAAAGCAATTAACATGAATTTGGACAACTTTGAGAGCTAGTGGAGGATAGGGTGGCCTGGCATGTTGCAATCCATGGGTCAAGAAGAGTTAGACACAATTTAATAACTGGACAATGTTGAAAAATATCTAGATATAGATTAATAATAAGTAGTTAAAGTCTGTTTCCTCTAGTCATTTGGAAGTAGCTAGGCAGCTAGAAGAAAGTCAGGAGGCCACACAGCAACCTAGTTTAAGCAAGAATGAATCTCTTGTGCCAGTACATTTAAATCTCGTGTCCATGGTATCCATGTTTTCAAATATCTGCAGGGGGAGTCCTAGAACAGAACTCCTGTGGATAATGGGACATGACTGTAGCAACATGGATGATGTCTCTGGCTTCTCCAAATCCAAGAAGATCTATCAGTGGTTACTAGCAATGACTATATTCTGGTTCCAAGTTCAGTGGAAGCTTGAACTTGGGTTGAGTTGGGATTGGCATAACTGGCTCTGCGCTGCTCCGTACTGCCAGGGAATAAGGCTTGGATTTGGCACAAGTGCTGAGTCCCAGTCTCACTCCAATTCCCCACTCACCCCCAGGAGCATCCCCTGCACTCCCTCCCCCACCAAACCCTTGCCCTGGCCAAGTTTGGCCAGAATAATTTCCCAGCACATAAGGCCCACGTCGGCATGGAGAGACCAGCATAACTTCCTGCATGGACCTCCCCTCCTCACAGGCTGTCACAGATTTGCTTTACATCATGTTTGCAACACCCCTGGGCCATTCAAAGAGCCCCTTAGGATTGCACTGTAAAATACTTCCACATATGAATGGAACTGCAATCTAATATTATCTATCTCACCATTAAAGAAGAAAGTTGTTTACCTTCCAAGACCAAATTCACAGCAGTATTTAGTTCCTCTACACCTGGGAAACGGCCACAGTCTCTGAAAAACTTAGGCAGTTCATTTCTGTCCATGTCTTTCCAGTAACTTCTCTTTGTAAACATGGTTTCATATACTAGGATGTAAGAATGACCAATACGTTAAACCGAGTTTTGTGTTTTGCTTAATATAACGAGAACTATCACAAATATTAAACACTTATATCTTTCACCTAGTACAACTTCAGAAATAGCTGAATATAAAGATTAAAAACACTGGGTAGTGTAAAAAAATCAGTCACAGAAAGCACTACCGAAATCAATGACACATTTCCACCTTAAGTTCTACTAATTTCAACATAATTTAGTCATAAGTAACTTTCCTTGAATACCACCAAATAAAACCAATTTGATTCAACTTCATTGATAATGGATACCATATCATCAAGATAATTGGAAAAGATTTGGGAAAATCTTAGCCATTGAAAGGTTTAGATAGGGAGAAAGGTGAGAAATATATATTGTTGTTGCACACTTGAAGGCGAGTTATTGTAAAATTCTCTTTAGTTCCGAATCTCACAGAAACTCAGCCCAAAAGCCCCACAAAAGCTTTTGGGCACTAGCACCAAATGTAGTGCAAAAATTCCTTCTTATCAGTGTAAATTCATCTTTCTATACCAGAATAAGTTATTTTTATTGGACCAAACTTCAGTTATTCAAAAACAAATCTTTCCAAAAGTGTACAGTTCTTCACAGGCATAAGTTTTCAGAGCAAAACCCTTGCCACTAATCCAGCCAATGTCAAAAGGCACATACTGCATCCAATGAGGGATGGGTGGAAATCTGAGGGGAAACAGGTGGAAAATAAAAAGTTTTAATGATCTTTGTGTTACCCCTAGGATATGGCCCTATAGCCCTAGGATATGGGACTCCTAGGATATAGAGTTCACCTCCTCTTTAAAGGCTTGGACATGCGCAGTGTGTCTCTTTGCACTGCGCCTCAGCCAGCCATTCCAACCGGCTCCGAGGCAAAGCAGCAGCTTCTGTCTTTTGCTCCGCGTCGGAGTCAGCCCGAATTGGCGCGCTGACACCTGGGGCCAGCTGGGGGAGTGTCAGACTCCTCTGCTGCATCACCCCCCCCCCCCCGTGGCGTGTCTGGTGACGCCACTGTGTACCTATTTGGTTGATATGTATATATCGGTTTGATTGAAGGTGTTTTTGGGTGATTGTACTTGTTAACTGTCATGTAAGCAAGCAATATACTTTCATTTGTGTGCACTATCTCAGCTGCCCTTTTGCCACCTCCCTTCTCAACGGCTCTCCTCAATGGTCCCTCTCAACTTTTTGACACTTCTCTCCACAACAACAATCATAGCCTCTTCTTAGCCTGGCTGTCCTCACATTTGAGATTCCATTATTCACCCCATCTAGCACCAGACACACTAAAACACAGGTTAAGGTTTTGATTGCTCTCAAGGAGAAGGTTATCAATACATACACAATTTATTGTCAAGCCAATCTTCTAGTTGTTCAATTACTAATGATGTAGTTTGGTCCAAGATTCCACATCGACGCTTAATACGACCCATCATTTTACGGAATTCCTTTACAGATGCTGCTAAAGTTGATCCTTGGTTCCTAGCCTATAATTACAGAAATATTTTATATTCATTAATTTTAAAAATAAGGAAAAGATGATTAAAGAAAGGAAACAAAGAGCAAAATTACAGATGTGGAAAGGAAAGTGATCTTAGAGAGGATGCTTCGCCAAAACAGACACATGCAAATACAGTGAAGATTTCTGATGAGCCAAAGATCAAATTGTCCACATTTTTACCATCAGAAGTGAAAAAAGAAAGAAGTGGCAGATACTATTTTCTTGTAGGGAAAAAAGGCAAGGATGGCATGAGTAGGAATAAAGCATGGAACAATCCAAGGAAATGATGAAATAATTGAAGTATGAAGAATAGTAGTAAACTGGCTTTGCTAATAGACGTTCCTAGTCTGCTATTATTACAAGTAGAGGCTGTTCCAGGAACCTCAGTGGATGCTGATTTTCATGTTAAACAAAAGCAATTAAAGGATTAGATAGCTGTTTAAAAGTAGCCTGCTTGTAATGGTAATGTGGCAGGCAATGAACCAATTTCCCTCTCCTTTGCTGAAAACAGCTTTGTTTCTTTAGCTGAATGCAAAGCAGTTGGAAAGTGATTATCGCTTTTCATTAGTTGCTCCAGAATGAAGGGAGGGGGTCTGCTGAAATGAAACAGAAGCCAAAGCTTTTATAAGCCCTAGAGAGGAAGATTGATTGCAGCTTTACCATGGTAAGCAGCCTGTTTTTAAGCCATTAACTGATCCTTAAAGAGATGTATATATTCTAATTTAAAGGACCAACTTCATTCACATGGAGATGAAATTGCAGGTGAAAATTTAGATTATAACTTTACATTATAGACTTTTCTAAAGTGTAATGAAAGGCTACAGCAACTACGGGACCAGTCCTATCCAACTTTCTTGTACAAATACAGATGTGCCAGTGGAGCACGAGTTATGGTGGAGAGAGAGGCATGGACGTCCCCTCAAGATTAGGGAATTGATGGCATTGTGCGGCATTGTGGATGCACCAGCACTGGAAAGTTGGACAGGATTGGACCCTAACTCCTATTGAAATCCTTGGGACTTTTAAGCAATTGGTTTTGACAGCTGCAGGAAGCATATTCATGTCAGCATCTACTCTGGGATGATCCTATCTTCTGGTTTCCAGAAAGCATGCATTTGAACAGGACCAAATGCTGACTTACCCCCACTGTGAAGAGACTGTTATTATCAGAAGCCTGATATGAGAGAAAGGAAGGAAAATTGAACTGGGGGAGGGGGAGAAACTAGAATGTGAAGATCAGAATAAGCTCTCAATCAAAGGAATCAGCTTCCATCTTTCAAACTGATGGTACAGTAACAGTGCATAAAAACCAATAGAACTGCTGAATGCAAAGGTTTCAATCTAACCATAATAGCCTTCCTGGTCATCATAACATTTACAGCCCCAAATGAACTAAGGGTGCAATCCTAAGCCAGTCTACTCAGAAGTAAGCCCAATTGTATTCTGTGGGACTTACTCTCAGGAAAGTGTGTATAAGATTGCAGTCTAAATCCTCCCTGTTGATGCAGATGCACCAGTGTGTACTGAATCCTTCAGTGGGGCAGCCCAAGGGCCTCATTGAAGTAAGGAAACTTTTGCTACCTTCGTCCAGGACAAGATCTGATGATCAACCCTACCCAATTTTCCAATGCCAATACTAACTATGTGCTGCAATTTTTGAGATTGAGACTGTCACAGAGGCCTCCTCAAGAGGAAAAATTGGTCCCCATACCCTGGGGCTGCATTATCGCTGCACCAGTGTTGGTAAAGTTGGATAGGATTGGGCTATCCATACCATTATCTATACATACCAGAAGCTATGTATGCATTACCTTCAACTTTAAACGGTCCCATCTAGAACGTAGAAGCCATCCTCTGATGGTTTTTTGAATGGTAGTAGCTGCAGCAACATTTCGTTTCTGGGAAGGTTTTCTTTTAGGAGTACTCCTAAAGGCTTCAAATATTTCTAAGTGTGGCCCAATCCTTTTGACTTTCTCATGAACAATAGAAACACGACGTCTTTTTCTAAAATGAAAGAAACAGAAGGTTTACTGGTTTTGAATTAATTATACAATATTTGTATACCACTTTTCAACTAAAAAGTTCACAAAAAGACCAAGAGAAATTTTTTAACTGTTCTCTGACCCAGAAGATTACACAGTCTAAAAAGGCTATGAAAAAGACTGACAGACTGTTCCCACTGGGGAAAAAAACTATAATGAAATACAAAGATCCATAAACATGATCACAACAAATGGGGGAAACAAATCAACAGCCAGTGCAGTCACTAGAGCAGCAACCTAACAGAGGGCAAAATCCAAAGCAGTTACGGGTCCACGCAGTTACATCACCCTCTAGTGTTATCTTATGGAAAGTCATCTTAACTGCTCCGAAGCAAGGAGCTTAATTTCACTTTAGGATATAGGCCAGACTCAAACTACTGAGTCCTAGTAAGCACACAAGTTGCTACAATTTCCTCCAAGCTGTGCTCATGGCTCTTAACACTTAAGCTCTCCCCCCCCCCCCATGGAGATCACGCAGAGTGACCAGATATGAGAACTGCAAAAAGTTGTGCGTGTGTGTGCCCCCCTCCCCCCAAAAATGAAATGTAGAATACCCAAGAAAAAGGTAGTACATTACAAAATAGAAACAAAAATCCACTCATATATATTGCTTTCATGTGGTTAATTTAAACACTATACAACTTATTAGATTGAAAACTATTACATTATAATTTATGACATAAAATTTATTAATTACAAGAAGGCTGCATGGTGCCTGATCACTATGAAAATTTTCTTCTAGGACACAAGACTAATAAGATGACATGTCCTGGAAAAAGAGGACATACGGTCACCCTGAGAGAATGGAAAAATGCTGGACCATCACCAACCTGCTTCACCCATGCTGGATCACTGGCATGGACTCCACAGCTGACTAACACTGATACATCTCAAGATGACGCACCAGGCAAAGCTGCCCAAAAACTCCCTGGTGATCCATGAGTGGCTGTGAATCCATAAGGATTCTTCAAGTGCCTGCATAGCTCTGTCTTTAGAAGTATCCCAGCATTAGCTAGAAGACATTTTTGTTTCAGCTATTTTAGGGTGAGTGAATGGGAATGAGAGGGTTTTTTTGTTTGTTTGGTTGGTTTTTTGTTGTGTTTTTGTTGTGTTTTTGCTGCTGATGACATTATGGTTTTATCACTGGTTTTACTGTCTTATTTTGGAGGTATGCTTAGAGTAGTTTATAATATATTTTCTATTCCATGGAGCAATGGTGATTCACCATTATCTAAATGTATGCACTAAAGTTTACTGACTACTTGTGTTTTACTGTTATGTGTTTTATATTGTTTTATGATTGTGTTCTATTTAATGCAAATTTCTTAGCCACCTTGAGCACTGGAAAAGGTGGAATATACATTTTAAATAAACATATAAATAATCTATGAAATATAATTTAACACGAAGTATACAATCTTAAGAGAGACAGTTACACAAGCTTAACATCAGCTTAACATAATCCTGAACACATTTCATATTCCTCTTCAAACTGTTCCATTCTTTTCTTATTAAATATATTAAATAAATATTCTAACAACTCTAATCTTTACCCATCTCCTAAATGAGGTGAATGAGTCTTTCTTCCAGTGAATGAATGGTACAGTACTTTCTTTTACATCATGTGTTTATCCTCTGAGTTCAGAACATTACAGTGAATTATATGTACACAAGTCCCATTAAAGTCAGGGGAATTGGTCACTAAGATTGCAGCCTCTAAATGCTTTCACCATTTACCATAATTCATGAACCAATCCATTTTTTAAAAAAATGACAGAGTATTTAATATAAATTGAAAGCAAAGGTAAATGCAAAAATTTGCATATGCAGTTTTAACTGTTGCAATTTTAAATTAAACCCGTCAAAAACAACAATAATCAGGTACATCTGAAAAGATTTTTTTTAAATTAGATGGCTCTTTGTCTACATTAATATATATTACATGGACTATAAATTTTAGTTCAGCTATTGCCACTAATTAGTTTTGGCTGATATTGAAGTATTTTGTATGCCCCATTTAGAAAAGCTGTTTGCCCATCTGTTAATAGGTTGGAAGTGATTAAGGGACATTTATTTTGGCTGTTGTAAAGGCCAAATAGATTTTGAGCTGAAAATATGTGACTAAACCAGCTGGAGGGTTTGCCAAGTTCAAGATCAGATGTCTGCCTCCTCCCTATCCAGTCACCAACCAACCCACAGTCTCTCAAAGCAAATACTCGGTCTCCTATAACAGGCGCAGACTTCCTATTTTGTCCAAATGTAATTTCTAGTATAATTGCAATTTGCTTTGACTTGGCTGATATACTATTAAACTGAGCCAAGAAGCTGCACTTGCTTCATAGTGACCTTGAAGCAGAACTTCTATTATGTTCACTGGTACCACGAGGGGCTCCTTTCACATATGGGTTGCACCAATACTGAATACAGTTGCAAAAATGAAAATATGTTTATCTTTCTGGATAGGAGCATAGCCTCCACAGGAGTGGAACAAAGCTGCTCTGGTCTGCTTGGGCTTTGGCCACCTCTACCTGGTGGCCTGTCCAACCTGTTCCCCTGGGTTGCTACATCTCCCTCTTGGATACAACAATATCTAGCGGGATTTTGGTGCTGCCATCTTGGATCTCACAAAATTTTGTGAGTTGGGGCAGTGGTGCTTGGGCGGTGCTTGGGTCAGTGGTAAGAAAAAGTTATGGAAACACTGTCAAACTATTGGCCTATCTAGTTGTGGATTAACAGGAAATTTCAGGAAATGTCTTTTGAATTCTTGCCAGGAAATACCAGGCACTGAATCTGAGACCTTTTGCATGAAAAACAGATGCTTTCCCACTAAACTGCAGCCCTTTCTCCAATTAACTAAAATAGATATAGAACATGTTGCTATAAACCCAGATGTAAAGCTTTTAGAAGGTGCATAAATAGTAAATATTTCATTTTCTGATTTATTTGTTCCAAAAAAAAAGAAAGTTCATTCATGTTTGTAGAATTTATACACAGATTTACTTAAAATATGAAGAACGATATATAGACATCCATCAAAAGTGCATCACTTCATACCATTTTACTGGAAATTTTGTCAAGCACTAACTTTAGTGATTAAGCATCTTTGAACTTCAGCAGATGAAAGGATTACCACTGAAAGCATATTAATCTGCAGAGGATTAGCAGCAAACTGTTGGGAGGACTTGAACAGAGAATAGGTGATTTAGTTGTGAGCTGCAATAGGATAGCAAAAAATTTACATAACTTCTGCTGAACAAGAATGCGGTATTTGGAGCAGTAAAACTGAAAAAAGAGCAGTGGATCACAGAATATAACTTATATTATTCTTAAAGCCACATCTAAGGGCTGTGGGTGGCGCAAGTGGCCATGTGATCAAGCTCTTTTATGTGAAAAGAGTTCCCAGATAGTCATTTATTAATGACATCTGCCTCCTCGTGGCTTACTCCGTCCTGCTTCCTTTCTCACATCCAAGAGTGGCAAGCAATCTCCATACAACCACCAACTTTAGTGTGACTGATGGCCTATTTTATAAATTGATTTTCTCCATAAATATCTGCTTTTGAGTTGTGGATTCACATGAATTAACAATAGTGTCACTTTTGAATGACAGGTGTCAGAGCTCAGATGCATAAATTAAGTTGAAAGGGTGGCTTTCCTATGGTGTGAAAGTGACCTGGCCATCATATGTTGCCAGAGAACATGAGCAGAAAGCAATAGAACATTTACTACACTAATGGACTAGCCCTACAGTCCAGAGTAACTAGGGGAGCACATAAGAGCCATTACGTGTATCCGTGGTTACTGCGATACCTAGTGAAAACCTATGGGAAATTCACATTGCAATCCAGAGCAAATTGTTATTACACCGGAGCAAAGACTCCCCATAGTTACTCTGGATTGCGTCATAGGATCATGCACATTGAATACATGTTTTGAATTCAATTCCATTGTTTTGTCATCATTTTTACATTTTTATATGAATATTTTTTGGGTTCTGGAACCAATTGTATGAGTTTCCATTATTTGCTATGGGAAAATCTGCTTCACGTAAAGAATGTTTCATGTAACAAACATGCCTCCGGAACGAATTAGATTTGTTAAATTAGGCAGTACTGTACATCATATTGTATGGCACAATTTAGAGTTTGGGAGTTCAGTGCCACCCAAATACTAAATATACGAAATTGTCAGTCGAGAAACCAAGGGTGTTTATGAACTAATGCCGAAATAATTAATGGACCTGACGAAGACCAACAAACTGAAGCATCATCGTGACAAGAAACAAATACTGGAGGGCACTAGGATTACCAACCCATTGAAAGTAATCTGACAAAACCCAATGCATTTCTCCTCCAAAATAGTAATGTAAACCACCTGTAGGTTTTCTTTCTATGCGTTGTCTCTTCCACAATTTCATCTTCTTTTATTGGGAAAAACATTGCCTAGGGAAAAAATTGTAAGTGATAAATTATAAGGGAAAAATTATAAGTCTAGAACAAGTATACGATTATAAATAATGCTAGAGCTTTCACGAAAGTATATTATCAAAATGAAAGGGGCAGCGTAGACCACACTGGCATTCCCCCCATATTATGTTTGACACAGAAGTACCTTCATGGTTCATGCCAATGATTAATCAAGATTTTCAGAACTCTTCTTCATGTTGCCTTTTCAAGATTGGCTAAGAAGTCAACCTAACAGGGCTGGCCTAAGACCACCCGGAACCTGAATTAAGTGGCAAGCGCCCCCATTGAATACCATCTCCTCATGCCAACGCTGCCCCTACCTTGTCAAATAGCATCCCAGACATCACCACATCTCTCACTCAAAAAGAAAGCAGGGGATATAGGAGAAGAGGAATTGCAGACGAGAACAGAGTAATGGTTTAACAACCCCCCCCCCCCACTCTCCACACATCTTTTGCTACATCCCCTGTTTCTTTTCAAATGCAGGGAGGGAGAGGAGCAGCAGACATGGCTAGAATTACAGAAGCAGCACTCCCTGTCAGTTCACCACCTGAGTCGACCTTGACCTCATGTGTAGGTCAGACCTCATAACATCTTAATTATTGTTCTCTGAGCATGTGACATTTCATTTTCTATTCCACTGGACTTCATAGTACTTCTATTACTTTGCAATGAAGTTGCAGAATATCTTTTAGTACATTTTTGTCTTAGCTTGCTTGGGCTATTCATAGTTTATACGGTAATTTAAATGTATAGTTAAGCTTCCTATCCACTTAAAATGTTTTGGAATGCATGTATGCCAAACCCAAATTATTTCCTTTATACTCTGACATATTCCCATCTTTTTTACTCATTTCTGTCTCTCTGTCTTCTGCACACAAATTCAGCATCAGCCATAAGAGGAGGTTTTAGTCAACCCAACTCTTCACTCTCTCTGATGCTTCTGTTTACACCATATCCCCACTTTTTGGGTTGCTAAAAAGCTTTGAGAGTTGATTCTCTCTGGTGGGTGCATGAATTGATTTACAAAACAGCTGAGCTTCACAGGATCGCATCTGAATTTCCTCATGGAAGTCTCTCTGTCATCCTGGCAACAGAGCCATGTCTCCCTTTCATTTTTCTCTCCCTGCTCACATTTACTATTAAGGCACCCCAGAACAGTTGGGCAGTTTGGCCCTAGGGATGTCGTCTTCAATGATGTGACAGTGGTCTTCTCCCTGATGCTTATACAGGGGGTCACATTGTGGGAGCTTGCATCATTTCAATGGAAAACTTTATATTTATTCCAGACCAAAATCTCATATCATAGTGGAGAAAATGGGATTTACATTTTTGGGTTTTCTGTTCATGCATAGGAATATGGGGCACAATGCCTTATAGGGCTCTGCCTGAATCTTGAGATGGAGCTTATTGGGGTATGATAAATGTCTCATGACAACATGAGCTTAAAAGTCCCTATATATTTTTATTTCATTAAAATATTTATATCATGTCTTTTCCCTCCCACATGGGGAGCAGAACAGCAGTTTGTGCCAGTTCTGATCCTACCCATTAAAAAAAAAGCAGGCCTCTGTTAGTCTTGAAAGACTGGTATCGTGCTCAGTGCTGCATACACTGCATGTGAAGCATGAAAGCCTGGGTTGGATTGTTATGGAGGATAGGCTGTTACCCAAGCAGCAAATTCCCCCTGTCCACGCCACTGAATTAGTCCAATGGAAAGGCAAGGCCAATACGATTGGATCCAGCTGGTGTCACGGAGCTGGGCTAAGGACAGGAGCTCACCCTGTCTTGTGGGGCCAACCTGGGTCTCGAACCCTGGCCTGCTGGTTAACAGGCCTATAACAAGCCTTAACCGCTTGCACCACCCACAGCCCACCCATTATCCTACCCATTATCTTATCTCAAAATGAAATCAGAAATTTCTTACTGAAAATTAGACTAAGCACAATCCTAACCATGTCTACTCAAATGTAAGCCCCTTTGTGTTCAATGGGTCTTACTCCCAGGAAAGTGCTTTAGTTTTGCATCCTAATTCAACATTTCCTATAGATTCAAAGACAACCTACTGTTTGCACTTTTTCAAACCAAGCCTTATTCTTATCTATTATGAAACTATCCTTAATACCATACTCATTCAAAAGTACTTATAGAGGATTGTCTATTTCTATCATTAATTCAACTGAATGCACTATACAGGCACACCCCAATTTCCATAGTTCTATTCCAGACAACCCTGAAGGATTGTCTAGGGAAGCCCATTAGCACAATTTTAGAAGCCCATTAGCACAATTTTAAGACTAACAACATTGCAAATTCTTCCTTAAATAGGATTGCCATAAACGTAGCAGTTCATAGTGACCATCAGGTTTCCTCTGGCAGCCTTAAAGCACAATCCTAACCAATTTAGGCTGGCCTAATTTATCTGGTTTATCTTCCTAGGGTGGTATGGGGATGTTGGCATGTTCCTGTGCACTGGCCTAACCCTCCCCCAGGAGTGGTGCAGAAGTATCTTATGGCACTTTGTGACATCCCCAAGTCAGCAGAGGACTTATGCCAAGGGTTAGGCTGGCCTAACTGGAGCTTAGGATTGCAGCCTAATTAGTTGCTTACAAAAAGGAAACAGAACTTAATTTCTTCCTATTAGAAGAAGGAGGGGTTGAATTTCCCTCCTTGGTGAAAATAAAACATATTGTGATTACAATGTGGAGAAGAAATAAACATTCAAGGGCCAGTCTTGCCTGTACAACAGTAACCTGTAGCTTTGGATCTGAGAAGCAGTATGCCTATTGCCTTCCCCACATTTTAGTGCAATCCTATGCATGTGTACTCAGAAGTGAGCGCCACTAATTTCAATGGGACTTGCTCCAAGGAAAGTGTGACTAAAGCTGTAAACTGAGCTGAAAATCTTATGCACTTACCTGAGAGTAAGGCCACAATCCAGAGTTAGGGCAGTGAGGAGTGCCCTAGCTGGGCTGCCCCAACTATTCTGAATCCAGAGCAGAAAGTTATACTGGATCCAGAGAGTCAGGAAACCTGGGCTGCCCTAGCTGCTCTAGAGCATGCTAAGTAGGCATCAAGTCAGTGACACCTGGGGGGGCTTGCTCCTAAGGAAACCCCACCTCAGATCACACTGAACAAGGAACAGCTGTGGTGCATGCCTTATAAGGAAAACCAGAAGTTCCTGACAACCAGCAACAGCTGCAGCATGATAATGCAGTACAGCAATACCTCTAGTGGAGGGTGGACGCTTGGAGTGGCCTGCTGTATCCCCAGTTGAGTGTGCTGCTGTAGTTGTGCCATATCCTGAACTTGAGAGGCAGGGGTTGCAAATAGGCTGGCCAAGAACTCAGATTTTTGGTCAACACTGCCTTTCTTACTTGGCCTTATCATGGACCCCTAAGGCAACATAGGTTGCCCCAAGACCTGTGACCTGGGCCCTAACTGGGGCAGCGTAGGCAGTTCAGGAGAGGCATTTTGAGGGCATTTTAGCATTGCCTAGGGCAGAGCAGTTACTCTGTATCCAGAGCAGGGCCAGGTTTAGGTTTGATGAGCCCCTAAGCTGTTGAAGATAATGGGGCCCTTAATATGTTCAGCTGTCCTTTGTCAATAACAAATTGTTGCTATTTTTTGTGTTGAATATATGCTATATGAACATATGCTTTATGTTTTATAACCTCTGGTTGACATTTTAGAAACTGTAAGTAAAATATTTAATATGATTATAATATTTATGTATAGTATTATAGTAGCAAGTGAAGGTAATAGGGAACAGTCCTAGTAAATAATAATATAGGCCTACTAAATAATAAAGATGAATATTTTTCTTAAGTAATTTTATAATTGGATGAAAATAAATAAATTATGTATTACATGAAATCAATCAGTAGGCAGAAGACTCATATCCTAAGTCTATGCTGCCTGATCATGATTCTACAAGCACTCTTGAATATTAGATAACAGGTACAACAGCTTGACCTCCATTCAACTGTGCTGCACTGCAGTCTGAAGCTGCATGCTATATGTTGCCATGTACCCAGTCCATGCAGAATGTGGGCACCCTATGTATAGAAATGAGCAAACAAGTGATTACTTGCCTTAGATATCAACACAATTCCACCAGTGCAAACACTCATAAGCGTTTCATCATTGGAGGAAAGATCAACAGACTATATTCCTTCAATTAAAGTCAAAATAATGATTGCAGAAGTGGATTGCCAGTGCTATAATGTTTAATTGAGAGAGGCATCTCATTTAGAGTGCATACTTAACTTCTAAGCCCTTAAGTAATTATTTAGACAAATTCAGTTTAAGCGATAAGTGCCTGGTATCTTTTCTAGAAACAAGGTCAATTCATTTATTGAACTTTACTACCCAGCATTTAACACCTTATCTCTCCAAGGCTGTTATCTATCTGTCTGAATTTGTCAAAATAGAACCTAATCATTCAGCTGCTAAGGGCTATTCACTGAGGTTTATTTACATAAGTACTGAACAGAGTTTCATTTACAGAAGCTCTAAATGGGTTCTTCTTGTTCAGACTTCTTCCTGTTAACCTCAGGGTTTTTTAGGGTTTTTTAAAAAAGAAATCAGGCTGCAATGTAGCAGCCTGAAGGTTGTTATGAGCTGCTAAGCTTATAGAAAATTCATTTAAAGAAGAATTTATACCAGGGTAAATCTTCCAGTCATATTAATTGTCATGGAAGGAGGAGAGAGAAAGGGGGGTTCCAGATATGCAACATCAGTGAAGCCACGGATACAGGATCTGCGGATACCAAACCCCTATATATCTTCACAAGTCTCATATTAGGAGGCACAGTTAAAAACTAAATATTTTCCCCCAAAAAATGTAATTCAAAAAAATGCTAGAGAAAAAGCAATACTTATTCAGGTTCTCTCTTTAATATTTATCAAGCAGACTATAATTCCAACATAAAGCTTGTGATGGTCTGGAGCCAGTTTCCTGAAGGACCTATCCCCATTTGAACCTGCTCATTCGTTTAAAATACTCAGGAGAAGCCCTATTCTAGCAGAAATCCATTAGGCCTCAGTCGGAGAAAGGTAGCTGTCGATGTATCCTACCTGTGGAATCACATCTCAAGAGATGTATGACTAGCTCCTTTTCTGCTAGCCTTCAAGCAGAAACAGAAGACCTGTTTGAGACAGGCTTTAAACTCCCTTGTATCTTGATTTTTTAAAAATAATTTTGTTATTACCACTGCGTAAACTGCTTTGTTAATCACATGAAAAGTGTAATATATATTTTGTAAATAAACATTAAACCTATAGGACTGTACAAGCAGGGTATTCATATTTTTAATAAATAGTTGGTTGAGCTACGTCAGAACTGTATTCTCTTCTTAGTCTTTGGGACACTTTGGTAGCTGAAAAAAATACCATGCATACGTACCACCTTGGACCACCGCCTTCTTGTTATACCCTTTAGCCTCTGTTGATGTTCCACATTGCTGAGCATTGTGTACGGAGTAGCGCTTTCTGATAATACTACTCCTCTCCAGTCTTGGTATGTTCTTCCTATCAGAAAGCATAATTATTTATTTATTTTATTGATTTATACCCCGCCTTTCCTCACCTGCAAGTGGGAGCTCAAGGCGGCTAACATCACATAGAAAATAAAACACCATTAAAATATTAAAATTATACTACACCAACCTCACAATGCAGAAACATATTATATACAGAGGCACTTACACAGTGGTTAAACGACTATCATAGCATGGAACACTTTGTGAGTATCACTAAGGTTTAAGATTAATTTTCATTCATCTGGTTATAAAACTTCCTACATTTATATGCTTTTGAACTGCTAGACTGGCAGGAGCTGGGCACAAGATGGGAGCTCACTCAGTTTTGTAGTATTCAGGTCTCGACCTGCAGACCTGCCAACCTTCAGGTCAACAAGCACAGTGTCCTAACCACTGAGCCACTGCAGCTCTCACTGGTGCCCAAGGTGTGCCAATTGTTGCCCTTTATATGCCACCTCAGATCCCCCTCCTCCTCCTCCTCCTCAGATCCACCTCAGCTCCTCCTTCCTAAATTCCATCTCTCTAAAGGAAGAGAGGAATGGAGTGAAGGAGGAAGTGTGGATAATGAACTTACAGTGGAGGGGAGACACCAGCAGTTTCCAGAATGGGGTATGTGTACCCACAGGGGTACTTGCCAAGTCCATAGAGGTCTAAACAATTCTCAAACATTTTGGTTTCCAAAGACCTTTATGTTCCTAAACGTAGTCTTGAGGAGTCCTATCATGCAAAGTCTTGGCAGCCCCAATGAGATGACACAAGTATGGATCACAAGATCCGTCAGATCCACAATCCAGCCACCAGGCCAGCATAGGATTTGGTCATAAATTCAGATCTTGCTATTTCCTGTCAGAAGCCTTACTGCAGTCTTACAAGACGTCTTCAGGGGCACAATCCTAACCAATTTAGGACAGCACAATTCACCTGTCTCCTGATCCCCAGGGTGATGGAGAGGCCAGCACATTTCTGAGCATTGGCCTAACCAGTAGCGTTGGTAGCGACACCCCCAGGCCAACATGGGACTTGTATCAGCCTAACCAGAGGTTAGGATTGAGTTGCTAGTTAGATGCTAGTATGCAGGGGCGACACAACAGCGCCCATCACCCAATGTGGGGGTGAGCACATCACTCCCAGGATGCATGCACACCTCCCAGGACTGCACAGGTGCCAAAGTTGGCAGCTTCACAGTACTCTTCTGAAGCCAGTCAGCTTCAGAGGAGATTGCACAGGCACCAACGGTGATGCCTGAGCAGTCTCCTCTGAAGCTGACCAGCTTCAGAGGAGACTTCCTCTGCTGTAAGGTGGAATAGCGAAGGAACAAACTGTGCATGTCCAGAAGCCTGGACATGCGCAGACTGCACCTCTGCCTGGCCATTTGAGCTTATTTCGGAGGCGAAGCAGCAGGCGACTGCTGCTCCAAAGCAAGGCCAAATGGCCAGACAGAGGTGTGGACTGTGCATGTCAGGCTTCTGGACACGCGCAGTGGGAGTCTCCCACTGCACATGTCCAAAAGCCTGGACATGAACAGTGTACCTCAGCCAGCCATTCAAGCTCCTGGCCACTGCTCTGTCTCAGAGCAGGCCCAAATGGGCACGCTGAGGCATGGACTCTCCGGCAGAGTGTCAAACCCCTTCAGCATGTCACCCCACAGAGACACATCACCCAGTATGGCCCACACCAGCTGCACCACCTTGGTGACACCACTGTTTATATGGTTATAATTGTAATTCTTTAGCATGTTACATGAGGCAAAGCAATAAAGAACTAAGAACAGCCAACAGATTTCAGAAGTAGTCTATTCCTCTGTGACCATTTAATTCAAAATCTGTGTTATCTTTCCATAAACTCTCACAATAGCTTAATGCCTTTTTAATTGGCCATTTAGCCTTAATCTTTAGGCACTTACAAACAATTAGGTGCTGGAAGATAGAATTAACAGCTACCAGTTTATCTTATAATTAGAAAAATGAAGAGGGTGGATTCTAAGTCAGTTCAAAACCTAAGCATTTGAACAGCTATGTTATAAAGTGTTGTGTTGGGCAGTTTAGACCCAATATACCCAATAGTTTTTAAATATTGAAGAATCTAAATGAAAATGGCTGCAATCCTGAAGTGCACTTTGGCTAGCCTATCTATCATTGAGTTGGTCCAATTCCAAGATGGACCAGCCCAGTTATACCAGAAAAGCTTGGGCCAACATAAGTCAACATTGGCTGGTCTAAGACAGATGGACCTGGGCCGGCCTAAGCATGTTGAGGACATGTTCAGCATGGCCTAGACCAGTGCAGCTAGGCTGTATCCAGAGCCTGTTTCCAGGGCAGGCATGCTCCCTCACAGCTCCTCAGAGTTAGAAAACCTCAGGATTACGAATAATACTGAGTAGACCCATAAGGGTCCATGATTAGCCAGAGTAAAAATGGCTAAAAATTCTGGTTTCTTGACCAACCCCTGCCTCTCAACCTCTCAATAGAGCAGAACTGCAACAGCCCATCTCAAGATACAATACAACTACACTAGCCCAGTGAGCATGTTGCCCTTGTGTTGCGGCCTCTTCATCAGCAGTTGGACAGCCAGAGGCCTTCTAGACCTGTGGATTTGGCCTAACTTGTTCAGGATATGGCCTAACAGTTCAGGATATGGCCTACTCAGGCCAGTTTAGCTGGACAATTTTTCTGGCCTGAAGTCAGGATTGCAGCCTACGACATACTGTTATCCTTTTAAATCAAGGGGCAGCAGAATCCATTCCCCTGGAACAAGCAAGCCAGCATGGCTTTGCTGTATCCAATGCTTTTCTCCTTACCTCCGGTAACACAGCATTGGCCCCAAAGGGTCTACTTAGATATGCACCAGCGATTCTGGTGGCACAGATCCAAGGAGCCTACGGACAGCACAAGCTTCCTAGGAATTGGACTTGGATCTGGCACAAGTGCCAGGTTCCCATCTCCTGCTCTCTGGCCGCCTGCTTGCCTGTTGCCAGCCCTCCGCCTACTCCAAAACATATCTATGTCCAAAACATCTCAACATCACAAAGTATTGTGGAAATAATTATATACATGCACACCATTGTCATGAACTCATGAGCCACAGATATTACTTCTTCACATCCAGAAGCTGTCTAGTCCTAAGATTCGACCATATGCCTAGACTCATAGAGTGCTTAGGTACTGGAAAGGATCAAATGTTCAAGACCAGCTTATTTTGCCAAACTAGTATTTCAGTATTCTCTTCAGATTACTTGTGCAAATCAATGAGCTACAGTTGATACAAGTGTGTCAAGTTCCATTTTATAGTGGAAGTCAACACTCAAGCCAATCAATAGTAAATCCATTCCAGGCAAAAAGTTATTCCCACTCTTAAAAATATTGATCCAAAGCCCTTGAGCATGAAAAGAAAACCTATCCAAGTCTGTCCAAAGAAAGGTTTTAATAACTGAATGTCAGCTATAATTAAAAGGCTTGAGAATGATGGGAGAGACATCCCTGTCCATTAAGAAACAAACTGGATCTGTAGCTTCAAGGTAACACACATGCTTTGAACATGTTCAAGACTTCTCACAATAGGGCTAGAAAAGATCTCTCTCTGAAATCCATGGGGCAAATGCCGCTCATGCCAAGGATGTCAGATGTGTTTCATATATTGGACTGAATGGCATTTATGGTGTTTGAAGAGGGCCAGATATTACATCATTTTAGAAAAGAACTTATGTCATTAAGCAGGTGATGACCAGACATAAGCATTTTTTCTTCACGTAGGACCTCATTAGCTGCATTTTTTTCATGTAGGATCTCATTAGCTGCAAATGACAGAAGAGAAAATATGCAACCAGATCAAATGTGCAAGCTGCAAGAGAGATTGCACAGGCTTCCCTTTTAGCAGCTGCTACTTCTGCCAGGGTGTCAGCTTAACAGCTAAGAGGTGCTCTGCAAAGTGAATATTTGGCAGAAGTGGTCCTGATAAAAGGATGGCCTGAAGGATAACTAGGTTCTAGTTACTCATTCCTTCTCCCTCATTCTTCTTAGCCTACTTCTTCCCCTGTTCTGGTCTATGGCTTCTGAGGCCTTCTTCTATCTCTCTTTTCCATTGTCTTTGTAAGGGTGGTGCTGGAACAGCACAATCATCGTAAAGGCCACCCTTTTAGCAGTGCCACCTCAAGAAGAAGCATTGCTGATTGGGTGGCTTAATAATTTGACTATGGGCACAATCCAGAGCAAGTTCAGCCTGCTCTGCCTTAACTGCTCTTTCCTAACTATTCTGTATCCAGAGCAGAAAGTTATGCTGCATCCAGAGAGTCAGGAAGCCTGGGCTGCCCTAACTGCTCCATAGCATGCTAAGTAATTGACACATGGGGAGGACTTGCTCCTGAGGAGACACCCCTCAGATCACACTGAACAAGGAACAGCTGTGGTGCCAACAGTGGTGACACGACTCTGCGCATCACCCGGTGCGGAAGTCTATGCGTCACCCTTGGGATGTGCGCACCCCCCCACCTGGTCTGCCAGTTGGCTTCAGAAAGAGTACTGCGCATGCACCATCTCTGACACCTCTGCAGTACTTTTCTGAAGGTGGTATATCTCTGAGGAACTGGAAGAGGGCATTTCTGCCTTGAAACAGGCTTTGGATACAGAGTAACTGCTCTGCCCTAGGCAATGATAAACATGCCCTTAACTTGCCCTCCTGAGCTGCTTAGGCTGCCCCAGTTAGGGCAGAGCAGGTCCACCTCTCTTAGGGCACCCTATCTTGTCTTGCTCTGCCCTAAGCCTCTTCCAGAGTAACTGGGCTGGAGCATCTTGCAGTTGCTCCACCCTAGTGATAGATAGCGCAACCCAAGGGCTCTTATGTGGACAGATTAGTTGCTCTGGATTGTGCTGCCTGCCAGCTTCATCCTTTCACAAACGTGAACCAACCATGAAAGCACAATCAAAAGTAGAACCTGTTACAAATTTATGATATAAATATGAAAATAGCCATTTATTACAAGGGTCCTAGAGTCCTTGAATCATACATCAGCTATCATGCATAACATTGGAGACACTATATTTCAAGGGTGCTTTTTTTGGTACTGTGCCTTGGAGGCCAAGCTATGTGCAACGAGAAGTTTCATAAGGCTGTAAATGAATTGCTTCTGCTTTTGAAAAAGCTATATGTGAAATCCAGCCTTAGTCGACGCTGAGTCAGCAGAGCAACCTTCTTCACTTGAATTTACCTTCAGCCTCCTTTTGGATTTAAGGACTGACAATTTTTTTGTATGCAACCTTGAAATATAGTGTCTCCAATGTTATGCATGATAGCTGATGAATCAGCTGATAGCTGATTCAAGGACTCCAGGACCCTTGTAATAAATGGCTATTTTCATATTTATATCATAAATTTGTAACAGGTTCTACTTTTGATTGTGCTTTCATGGTTGGTTCTCATTTGTGTTTGGTATCCGTGATATTCTTCAACCACTTTGTCAGCTTCATCCTTTCAGCAGTGCCAAAAGTTTTGATGGGTTGCCTTATGTTTGACATGCCTGGCATGGACAGTTCTGACTTAAATGAACCAGTTAGTTTGACTCAGTATGACTTTGTGTCCTCATTCTTGGATTTAATATCATCTTCTTCATTTGGCTGTTTTTATCAGAGCAAACACAAATACCAGTGTGCTAATTTAGCTTCCCATAGAATAATTTCTAAAAATAATTATTATTGTGGAATACCCACTTTAGGCCCCAGTATTTCCAAGTACTCATAAAATATGGCTTTTACAAGAACTTATGCTGAAATCCTAAACACACTTTCCTGAGAGTAAGACCCACTGAACACAATGGGGCTTACTTTTGAGTAGACATGTTTAGGATTGTGCTCTTAATTGCTTGTTTTGATACCTCAAAGTTGGGCCAATGTGAAAACTCTTTGTGCTAATTTATGGTCCATGAAAGCAATTTTGCCTTAAGCGATAAGCCCTTGGGAGATGACATTAGGAGACATAAATGCAATCAGTACTCACTGATTGCCCAACTAACTTCTGATAATCAAGGAACAGCTAACTACAGACATATCTATTACAAACAGGTGTTGACAACCCTCATATCAGATTGGGGGTGATAAGAGGGCACTGGTCCTATAAAAGATGATAATGTACTCTGCTAAGCCTTTCCGTCTTCAGAGATAGTATGACAGTGCATACCAGTCGCTGAGGCATGCTGTAGGGAATGGCTCTTGAGTTCAGGCTCTGCTTGAGGTTCCAAGTTTGAGGCTTGGAGAAATAAGAAACAGGACCTTTTGGTCTGATAGAACAGGACTCTCTCTCTCTCTCTCTCTCTCTCTCTCTCTCTCTCTCTCTCTCTCTATATATATATATATATATATATATATATATATATATATATATATATATATATGGGTCATCTGTCTCAGTGGCCTATGAAAAAAGGAAAATTATATAAAGGCCATCTATCTCAGCAGACAGATCTCAAGCCTACTCCCCAAGCCTATAACCCGAATCAGGTTATGGACTATTGAAGATGAATGACAGTATCTGTCTTGCAAAATTATTTTGTCAAGTTAATTTTAAAGCATCTGATTTGTTTAGGACATATTCCTCTCTCTCTCTTTCTCCTTTTTAACAACCAAAGATGAAATATCCTTAAATGCCCCAGCTAGCTTTACATTTTTAGCCAGTACTGCTGTATCAGAGGTAAATCTTGTTTGTTTATGCTCTTCAAAATGTACCAGACAGACAGAACAGAGAAAAATAAAGCTTCTGAAAGATCACTCACAAAGGTTTGCATTTCAGGGTTGATATTACAAGCAATTAGCGTGACATTTAATAAATGACATTTCTAAGAACTGCTAGAGCTGACTTAACAGACAAACAGCACAACCTTGTTTTGTTTTTAAAAGGCAATTGCATTGTAGCACATTTTATGTAAAACTGTGCCAACTCATTTAAAACATTTATGTGCATGAAATATTTGGAATAAACAGCCATTGTATACATCCAAATTGCTATGCTCTCTATTTAGTGAAAACGTTGAAGGCATAATTTGCCATGAAAGAGGAAATGTATTTCCATATCCAAATTAATTGGTATGCACATACTATAAATAAATTGGCTCATTAAATCGCAATAAACGGATCTCTGTTTAAATAAAAACATTTTCCTCCAAAGCTTAACTCAAATTGTTAAAAAAAGAGTAATGCAAAAATATTTATTATACCTTTCTTATGAAATATTTAGTTACACTATTGGAAGCAGTGTTTGTATGATGTACCATTTTTCCTAAGCACCAAAAATATGAAGATTGATATACGAGACAGCAAGTGGGACAATTAAGTATCAAGTGGGACAATGCTAAGGTCCTTCATTTGTGTATTTTCAGTTATGAGAATCAGTTATGCATTCAATTAGAATGAAAAGGGGGGCAATTCTGATGGTTTCCATTCCTCATATTCTGTATTGGTGTGTCCAAGTTCTGTCTTGTCAGAACAAGTCTCCCGATGAGGATACAGGAGCCAAAACTTTGATACACATGAATGTTCGGGATCCATGATAAAATTGGCACAATTTCCCAAGAAGGGTTTCCCATTTATAAGGGACATGCTATGGCACCATATACAGTATATGTATGCATGCAATGGCATAAAGGTGTCTCAAAAAATGTACTCACAGGTGAATGACCTCTATTTCAGTGGTATTCTGTATTTGTATCATCTAAAGAAGTGGTGCAGATCCAGGCAGCCTGTTGTAGCCCACCCAAAGAGGGGAGTTAGGATTTGGTCTAAGTGCCAGATCCTATACCACAACCCTCTGAGGCCTAGCCAGTCCATTGGTCTGCCTGCAATCCACCCCAGAATGCCCACTGTAATGCCCTTTCTAACTCTTCCCAAAGCCCTGTGCCAGTAGCCGCTGCCACACAAACATATCTCCAGCCAGTGTGGATCCAGTGACAGAAGCCCTCGCACCAGCCTACCCATATCTTATGTAATCACAAATGTGTTTCACAGCAAATTCCAACAGTGAAAATATAAATGTATTTCCTCTTGCATTTAGAAATCTTCCTAAATTAATGTATATAATATAGTAGATAGTAGACAACACAGTCAATTATTTAAATGTTTAAAAATATAAAGGTATTTCCTCTTGCATTTAGAAATCTTCCTAAATTAATGCATATAATATAGTAGATAGTAGACAACGCACTGTCAATTATTTAAATGTAACTCTTAATACAAATAAAAATTTACCCTGGTTATTTTTGGGAAGCCAAGCAGTTCCTGTATATTTGACTCTGGGTATTCCAAGTAAACTGGTTTTGCTGTATTTTTTAAGACACACACAAATAAACAAACAAACAAACAAACATTATTTTGTATTATATTTCTACCTAAACAACAAATGTACAGCATAAAAAACAAATGGACCTCAGTATTTGGGAAGAAATAATGTCAATTATGTTCTCCGCATTATTTCCAAATGGAAGTACTTCTCAGTTAAAAAATCACTTGAACTGTAAAAACATTGTAACCTGCAGCCAGCTTCCATGCTCTCTGGGGTTGAAAGGCAGACTATAAATTTTAAAGATAAAATAAAACAAAATTGATTCTTGCAAACACTCTGCATTATAAGGCTGAACTGTAGTTTATGCTAGGAAATAAAGCTTCATAGCATTTGTCCGTACTCCTTTGCACCAGCTATCCATAATGCAGATAACTTCACACGAGGGAAAGCAGCCTGATCCTTCTTTGACATTCCCTTCTGTACATGTGGGTGGAATTGGGCGAAGCCCCATAACCACCACAATACCAATCTGTTTTGTGATCTGTTCCAGAAACAGCATATCAACACTTCCCCATTTGCTTAGAATTCAAGGCAAAAGCACCGTTAAAACATGGCAGTGACTTCACATGAAAATGCTGTCTGGGTAGAAAAAGCAAAATGTCAAAGCAAAGCGCTTATGTTTTCCTGAAAGATTAATTTTTCATTCAGATTCTTTTGCTAGAAAAGTTTGCGAGGGCATATCATGTAGGGCATATCAAGTATGATGGGGGGAAATAACCCGAACCACTTTACGAGTCGACTGTTAAAAGACTTGCATTTTGATCAAACTTGTTAAAGTGATAATGACAATAACAATTGCATCCACTGTTGGAACAAATCAAAATTAATCAGACGTTTCGTGGATTAAAATGAAAGATGAGATTGTGTTTAAATCATTTAATACAGTGGGGCAGAGGAGTATGTAACTTTGGGAAAATTGTGGGAGATGGCAACTCCAGCTGTGCCTGTGCAAAAAAGAATATTTTTAAAATTATTATTATTGCACTACCTGTTAGGCCTCGCAGAGTCCTCTACCAGGCTCACTGCATGGTGGCTGTGGAAAGCAGCAGCTGCAGCCATTTGAATTTGCTCAGAATGCTCCTGATGTAAGCATTGCTCTGGAGAAACACTACATTTTGGCATTGTTGAATGTAAAAGACAGCTCAGTTCTAGCTGTTTTAGAGACTTCAGTATCCACGGGGTTGCATTTTTGAAACCCCACCACACAGACACTGAAAACTATGAATGAGCAAATCTGCAATTTTTGTCTTTGTAAGCCCTCTGAAGGGGATATCTCTGCTGTGCTCCTGTTACCTCCAGAGGGCTTTCTGAAGCCCACTGAAGCCCTATGTGTCCTCCTGCAGCCAACGTGGGCTTCAGAAAAGTGACTTTTGGTTTCCTGAGAGTAACCAAATATTCTTATGCCTTTTAAGGTGTCCTGAGACCTCCAAAGGCATAGAAACATCACTTCCAGCTTCCCTCACGAAACTGGAAATCACAGGTTTTGGGGTCTATGGGCCATTCTGAAGTCCACAAAAGCAGCAGGCAGGTTCATGTGTCTTCTGTGGTTTTCAGAAAGTTCTATGAAGGCAACGATCCAGTCCCTGTTGTGGGGTTCAGGTGGTGCCGAGTCTTGCCCAACATGGGTTAGGCACTTTTTAATTATCACTTGATCGCTTATCGCAGACAAGTGTGTGAATTGCCTCTGTTGAATTGTCTGCTTATTTGCATTGTGTTCTTTCCAAGGTAATACAATAATCCCACAAAATAAAGCTACAAAATTTAAATATTCTATACTCCATTTTCCACCAGTTCCACCAAACATTAGTTTTAATGTACTAAATAATGTCGGCCAGCATTAGACACTAATAAAGTGGTGTGTATGAAACAAAACCTGATTTTAAAACACTAGGGAATCTCATCAAATTAATCACCATGAAACCTTGGAAAGTTTTTCAAACTATCTGAAGATTAACATCTTAAAATAGTAATAATGCGCAGACATGACTGCAAAACCTCAATCACATTCCAAATTATGTGGATTCAGCTTGTGTCCTTTGATTTGGCCTCAGAGTCTCCTTTCTGGAGACTTCTCTCTTACGTCGACGTTGTTAAGGCACCACCTATAGGAAATTCATAGAGCAATCCAGAGTAAATTTTTCTTACATCGACGTAAGAGCTCCCATAGTTACTCTGGTTTGTACTGTAAGTAACCTTTGCCAGTATCCCAATCAATTCCTTTTCCTTATTTTTCTTAGATCCACACTAGCAAAATAGTGTGCAGATCTGAGGAGACCTAGAGGGGGAAAAAAGGCTTATCTCAGAATAAGGAAAAAATATTCCCTTATCACAAGGAGATCTCAGTGACTGAGCATCCACCACTCTCCACAGAATGCATTACATACTAAGGGTGTAGCTGCATTGGTGGGTGCGGATTTATGTTAGGATTAGGCTGTTAGATACATATCTTCTACAGAGGTAGAGTACCAGACAACAGATTTACGAGAAAGTGCACTTGTGAAATTTCAGTATGTGAACAATTGACACCATTTTAAATTATCTTCATAGTTAGATCTTGCTTTTTCAAATTATATATGTAGATAAAGCAAAATGAGCAATAAACGCAATGCAGTTTTGTATTAAAACTCACAATCCAACATGTTTCAGCTGGCTAAAAACATGACAACCTAGTTATTAACTGGGAACCTGAAGAATCAAGAATATCCAGTGTTTGTTGCTCTTAAATAAACACAAAGTGATGTATTAATGTTTGGTGCACATTAATTAATGTGATAAATTGTGATTTACCATATTTCCCAGCTTATAAGATGCACTTTTTTCTCCCCAAAGGGGGGATGTCTGTGGGTCTTATAGAGTGATAGGGCCAATCCTGGTGCAGAGTACCCCATCGTGTCATATGTCATTGGATTCGTATTTAAGAGCAGAATCCAATGCAAAAATCAGTTTTGAGATATCTCCTTCCTATTGAAAGTTATGGCCAAAAAACCAAAAAACAAAAATATAAAAACAAAAAAATACATTTATTGGCAATTTTTTAAGGCTGGTAGGAATTTTGGCTTGGGGTGTAGGAGTTTTGGCCTTGGGGTTCAGGAATTTGGGTTTGGCATCTGGCCACCCTGGCACAGTTGCAATCCTAAGAAGCCTTCCCTGGCTTGGAGACTTGCTCCAAAGTAGATATGCACAAGACCTGGTCCCTGCTGCTCCATGCCTGTGTGTCCCTCACTCTTCCCTATCTATCTAGATCCCCTCACTTTTCCCTACCTACCTGGATCCCCCCACCCCCAAAAGAACCCCCCGCCAACTTACCTGCCTTCCTGGACCATTTGCATGTGATTTGTGTAAAATGTTGGTGTCTGATCATTTGCAATGAGATTTGTGCAAAAGTCACAAATCACTGATACTGGAGATGATGAGTTTTTGGGGTTTCCAGAAAATTAGAAGAGTGCAAAAGGCTTTGCTCATTTGTTAAGGACAGTGATAATGGTTCTTAATACCACTGTTGACTTTACATGGTTGAAATATTATTATGCTATATTTTATTAAATATATTAGTACACCATTTGGTTCAGAATATTTTTTTCTTGTTTTGCTCCTCTAAACTTTGGTGCGTCTTATAGTCCAGTGCGTGTAATAAGCCGGGAAATACTATTTGTGTTTCTTACTATGTCTTCTGAAGTATATAAATCTAAAAAGAACAAATAATATACAGCACTTGAAAAGACCCTTTGACCAAGTTCATTTCCAGACTTCTAATTTTTTTCTTAACATTCTTTAGATATTTAAAGGACCATTTGCTCCTATGTGAACTTCTTTTAAAAAAAATTACACATAGGTGTCCCTCATTATCCACTAAGGTTCTGTTCTGGAAACTCCTGTGGATAAAAAAAAATCTATGTATAAAGAAAACAGCTGAAAAGTTTGACCTACATCCAGGGTTCTTGCTCCTCTATTGCACTTAATTGAATAAGGTAGTGCCTCAATATCTGCAGGAGTTTGATTCTGGGACTGAAAAACTTGCATGACTTGCATGATTACCTGTCTATAACAGCAGAAGAGCAGTTTTTAAAAACTGATTTGTAGTGGCCATTCCTGTTGAGTCAAATCTGTGTATAAAAATTCAGTGTACAACAAGGTTGGACCTGTTTTTATATTATAAAAAAAAGAAAAACAGGGTGTGAAAAGTTCCTATGTGAACTTGATTTTGGGTTAAATCTCTAAAGTAGACATGAATGTTCACGTGCTCCCACCATCAGAGGTGAGGTAGGTGATTACGAGAGATATGGGTAACTAGAATATCTACATGGAGTCCTTGTTCCGGAGTAAGAACAAGTTACTCTGGATTTCAATATGAATTTCCCATAGGTTTTCACTAGGAGGTGCAGTAACTATGGGTGCACGTAATGTCTTTTACATGCTCCCGTAGTTACTCTGGATTGTGCCCAAGGTCTCTGTTATGGCACCCAGGCTACAGAACCTATAGCCAGGTTCCAGGCTATAGAACACACTCCCCGTGCGTATTTATGTGATGTCTCCCTTACTACTAGGTGCAAACTAATTTGATTTTATTTGGCATTTCTCCTTATTCATGATTTATCTTAGGTTAAGAGGCTGCTACTTCTATTTAGTTTTTATTGTAACAGAATATGGTTTAATGTATTGTTTGTAAGCTGCATTGGGGAGGAACAATATTGAAATAAAGATAGAATGTAGATGTTCTATAATACACAGGGAGGTCATCAGCATCATTTCAAGGAAATTATGGGTGAATCATCTTATGTATTGATAATAGAACTCTAATTTAGAATTCTATTAAATCTACAAAATATATTTTTAAAGTATTATTTTGTTATATAAATAATTACATTACCATAAAGCACAATCAGATTTTGAGATACTTTTGAAAGGCTACAAAGAATAAAAAGTAACAGAGATAATATATTAATGAAATGGTATTTCATGTCTAGGTAGATACATTACCTAAGGGATGATGTCTTAATTGTATTCTCCTTTTCCATACCTCTACTTAGCGATCCAATCTTGGTATATACATCACTTAGCCACGTTTTCTCTATCCAAAATAAAGAATGAGAAAGGCATTTTGCAAATAATTCTAAAGGGAAGACACAGATGTACAACTACAGCTGGCAAGACTACAGCTTCTACGAAAAATAAAGAGGTATAACTTCCTCCCCTATTTTGAATGTGTTTAAAATATTTCAAAAATACAATTGCAATCCTATGAACATATAATAAAAATATTTCAAATAGATGTACAATCAATTTTGGGATGCATACAACCAGTCAAGTAAACTTGGCACACACAAAGATAGTGAGCAAGTTTTATATATTTGCAAAGCATTCATTCTTTCATTGGCATCCTTCAGTCTCGAAAGACTATGGTATCGTGCTCAGAAGTGGAGGTCCTAAAACAGTATCTTTTATGACTAAACAGGCCAATTCGAGAGTGGCAATCCCTTCCACACAGAGGGCAGATACAGTCAGTCCCCTGCCCAGACCCCAGATTTTGCTGTTTCCGGAACTGCCTCTTTGTCTCAGCCTGCTGAATGAGTGTCTCTTCGAATTGAAGAAGGCCATGCTGCATCTTTTGCCTCCACGCTGAACGATCAGAGGTCAGGGTTTCCCAGTTGTTGATGTCCATTCCCATGGCCTTTAGATCCCTCTTGCAGACATCCTTGTATCGCAGCTGTGGTCTCCCTCTAGGGTGCTTTCCCTGCGCTAATTCTCCATACAGGAGGTCTTTTGGAATCCGACCACTGGCCATTCTCACGACATGTCCAGGCCATGCGTAGACATTGCTGTTTCAGAAGTATGTACATGCTTGGGATTCCAGCACGTTCCAAGACTGCACCATTTGAAACTTTGTCATGCCACGGGATGCCAAGAATACATCTGAGGCAGCGCATAAGAAATGTGTTCAGCTTTCTCTCCTGCCGTGCATAAAGGGGCCAAGACTCGCTGCAGTACAGGAGTGTGCTCAGGATGCAAGCTCTATAGAGATCTGGATCTTTGTATGTTCCATCATCTTCTTATTAAGCCATACTCTCTTTGTAAGTCTAGAAAATGTGGTAGCCGCTTTACCGATACGTTTATTCAGCTCGGTATCTAAAGAGAGTGTCAGAGATAGTTGAGCCAAGGTACACAAAGTCATGGACAACCTCTAGAACATATTCAGAGATAGTTAAACAAGGGGGTGAATCCACATCCTGTCCCATGACTTGTGTTTTCTTCAGGCTGATTGTTAGTCCAAAGTCTTGGCAGGCCTTGCTGAAACGGTCCAAAAGTTGTTGAAGGTCTTCGGCAGAGTGAGCAGTAACAGCAGCGTCGTCAGTGAAGAGGAAATCCCGCAAGCATTTCAGCTGGACTTTGGACTTTGCTCTCAGTCTAGAGAGATTAAAGAGTTTTTCATCTGATCTTGTCCGGAGATAGATTCGCTCTGTTGCATTTCCAAAAGCCTGTTTCAACATGACAGCAAAAAAGATCCCAAATAAAGTTGGTGCGAGGACGCAGCCCTGCTTCACTCCACTTCGAATGTCAAAGGAATCTGATGTTAAGCCATCAAAAACTACAGTGCTCTTTTTGTCATCGTGAAAGGACCTGATGATGCTGAGGACCTTAGGTGGGCATCCAGTCTTGGGGAGGATTTTAAAATGGCCGTCCCTACTAACCAAGTTAAAAGCCTTTGTAAGATCTATGAAGGCTACAAAAACTGGCTGTCTTTGTTCCCTGCATTTCTCCTGCAACTGTCTAAGGGAAAATACCATATCAGTGGTGGACCTGAGGGCTCGGAATCCACACTGTGATTGCTTTAAACTGTCAAATGTTTAGAAACTGATGTTACAAGGGGAAAGCATGCCTGAAATCCTTGTATTGAAAGATGCAAGATTGTGGGGAAAATTCTGGAGACTACAATAATATGCATACGTGAAAAGAACTCCTTCTGTTCTCTTCCCACACAGAAAGGGAAGAACTTTGATGGAAAATAATACCAAAACCACCATGTGCATCTGTTTTGGGATATTCATTGTCTCCATTGCAAGTTAATGTACCTCATAGCCAAACAATGGTTAAAATGTTTATTGCTCAGGGTCAGCCTTAATGCCCAGGAACATAAGGCCTTCTGAAATGGTGATTCAGGTAGTAGATGGGGTAGAATAGGATACCCGACCATTTCCACCAGTCTCCATTGCTTCTCCTCCTCTTTCTACTCTCTGGATCAGTGGTTCTTGAGTATTTCAGCTTGGGACTCCCTTCTGAGAATGATCCCTGGGGCCCGCTTCTTCCGGACACACCAGAAGTGATGTCATGGCCAAAAGTGATATCAAATAGAAAGTGACATCACTGTGATGCCAGCGCTCCTCCATGTCTACTTGGAAGTAAATCCTATTGTGTTAAATGAAACTAACTCTTAGGAAAGCAGCCTGAATGTCCCATTCCAAGATGCTGGAACCCAGTGCCACACTTCAAGATGGCAGCACCCAGCTTTTCACAAACCCCCTTAAATTAAGTTGTGACCCCCCCAAATTAGGGTTGCCATATGTCCCCCAAAAAACAGGGACAATCCCAATTTTGGGGAAAGTGTTCACATATTGGCAAATGTGACAGAGTGTCCCGTCCCGATTTTGCAGAAGAGAATTATGATAACCCTACCCCTGACTCACACTTTGAGAACCTCAGCTCTGGATTTTAAAATTGAAGAAAAAATGTGGAGGGGAAGAGTGTTAAGAGGAACAGAGGCAAGCACATAATTGAGTGAAGGAGACAATATTTGGCATGTTGCATCTAGCATCATACTAGAATTCTCTTCTACCATGAAAGAGTAACTCCAACCAGAGCCTCTTTGTATTTCCTCTAAAATCAACACCAACTTAAATTCATGGAGCTCATTTTTATATAAGTGTATATAATGTTTGTTCAATATATATCTAAATAACATTCCTTTTTAAAAGGTCTTAGAAATCAACAATTCTACAAAAAACTGAATTTAAATGAAAAGCAAGTTTACAGCTATATTATGGACCATTACAAGAAATGCCATTCAAAGAAGGTCCAGCATGGTTCTTTCTTATAATTTCCAGCTGCCACTGTGCTTTCTAAAGTACGTGAGCAGATGTCTTTTTGAAGCCAACCTTACAGTATATATTGTTTCTTTTAATACAAACTTCCAGAAATCAAGTTAAGTCAAATGACTAGAACCTGGGAATGAGTTCAATTCAGTCCCATCAGGAATTGCCTGGGTTACAAATAAGTAGAATTAGATTGTGACATGCTGCCTGGCTCCAGGTTGACAACTGAATTCCTCTGAACAGGTTCAAATATTTCCTATTTGGACTAGATCTATGCTTAAATAACAAGACCTCATTGCCTTTGGGGCCTTCTTGACTGATTTCTGCCCTTTTCCTGATTTCCTTTGCAGTACTGATTTCTAGTCCTCATGTCTGTCTCTCATGCTTGACTTTGTGACATCCTTGTGAAGTCACAAGCATGTTGCTTCTGTCTCCTCCCTTCTGATTCCCAGTATGTCTTCCAGTTCTGATTTTCCAACAGTTGCTCCCTTCTACTCATCTTTAACTAGCCTGGCCCACTCAAAGCGGGTTGATAAGGTTAACTACCAGGTGATGGATGTGGATCAATTCAGCAGAGTTTTGGTGCAGTACCCTAGTTAATAAATATAATAATGGTCATCATGTCTCCAAATACACAGAATTAAATGGTAACCAGAGAGAGACTCCTGAAACTTGTATAAAATGAAAGTGCTCCTCTTGCTGTTAGCAAAGTTTCCAAAGTACAGCCCAATGTGTGGTGCAATGCAACCCTTCCCCATGGATGATTTGAACTACATCTGCTTCACTTGGTGTCACTATAATATTCATTGTTGTGTACCCTCGCTTAGCTGCCAGGAGTCAGAGACCACTTTTCACACCACAAAATGCATCTTGAAGTTGGGAAACAGTAGCAGAGACTAGACTGCAGCAACTAACACAGACACAAGGTATTTATTGAGATCAGATTGCACTGTGCATCTTCTCTGGCTCTGATCATGTGACTTTAATCGGAGAGGTCTTTTGGGAATCTGTCTAAATCAAGGATAGCATATACTACAACTAGAAGGTTATGGCTGCATGACCCGTTACACTTAGAAGCTTTCAAATGAAAAGAATAAATATATACAGGAAGATTCTTTTAGGATAGTCTTCCAGAGGAACAAAGTACACAATGCTAACCAACTTAGCATTGCTAATCTATTCCTGTGATGGTGTGGGTAGGCTGGCACATGTCTGTGTACCAGCCTAACCCCTCCAGGAGTGGCACAGAAGTGTCTTACAGCATTTATGGTGACCCCCTCAGGCCCACACGGAACTTGTGCCAAGACCTACACTGGCCTAAATGGAGATTAGGATTAAAGAGTTCACTCACACGGCTACTATGACCTAGGAAAGGCCTCAGTGTACAAGTACAAGTGCAAAGTTCCTTGGGCACAAACTCAAAATAGCTGAATCTGTGACTGATTCTAAATCATTAGAAACAGCAACAGAAGCCTTTAATTTCCATTTCCCCATATGAACCTTATACTTCTCTGCAACCCAAATAAGATTTTCCCAGTTAATGTGAATTGGGCAGTTCATATATCAAATTATTTCTGAAAGCACTCTATTACTGAGATCAAGTAGATTTCTTTGTAACCAACCTATCCAGACATTTTAAAATAATTAAAGAGGAAATATATATCCCAGTACATAATTTCAGATCCTGTCATACAAAAGAGGCTACCCTATCTAGATCTCAAATATGTTACCATTTGGAAGTACCTCATAAATGAATATTCAGTTTGCAAATTTGTGATTTTAAATGAGAAAAAACCTTCCATCTTTTCACATTATCTCTTTAACAAGGTTTTGCACATACAGACATAAGGTATTACAATCTTTGAGTGTTATCAGCAACAGCATACATGAGAGAAAGTTCTACTTTTCCTATTAATAAATTAAAGGACTTTATTTCTTTGAAGTGTAAAGACAGTGCAGAGAGCAGATTGAACCAAAAGCCTTTTCCAAGAACTATTATGTCAACTTTCATTTCATTCTGTATTTGAGTTGTAAAAGTAATGCACACTCTATGAAAAAAGTTTCCTCTACAAATACACATACCTTTCTCAGTTATTCATGGTTCAATCTTTTTCATTTTGTCATAGAGATTTTCTGTCTTTACATCTGGGACTACAGAGCTTGCCAGGGTAGACATCAATTGTATCTCTCAAACATACTGCAAGGAGATAAAAAGCCTCTCTTCGACCTAAAGGCCTAAGATCTTTTTCATACGTCATGAAGACAGAATGGTTTTCTGGGTCATATTTAACTATACCCAACACCAGCAAGTATTTTTTAGTGAAAGTCTTCGCAAGAGAGTGTTCTTTCTACAATATATGTGAACTAGGAGAGCTACTCTTGTAGCTTCGTAAAATACTGTCTTTTGCCAACATGCAATATTTTTTCCTCTCTCACTCTGGTATTTTGACATTATAAACCACAATGTCATTGATACTTGGATCTTTGAAAAATAGCAGCAATCTGTTATGTTTGAAAGATCCACAACGTTGACTATATTATCCCAAAATTCTTAGGAGTGGTTTGTGCAAAATTCAAGTTATCCAAGTTATTTCAAGTTTATTCAAGTTATCATCCATCCTCCTGAGGGCCCAATCCTATCCAACTTTCCAGTGCCAATATAGTGCAATGAGTTGTTCCCTGGGATAATGTAACCTTACCTTTAGGAAGCCTCCTTATTCCACCCCATCACAAAATGCAGCATGGATGCATCAAAGCTGTAAAATTGGATACAACTGAGTCCTAAGTTTGGTTACCTGAGATTAGGATGCAAATTATTAATTGTCTGCAACATACCTGTATTTACTCAAATCTAATGCACCATCGAATCTAATGTGCATCCTATATTTATAATCAAAATACCACATTTACATCAAATATAATTTACCACTGAATCTAATGCGCACTCTGATTTTGGAGACTGAATTCAGCTGAAAGGGGTTCAAGGAAAGATTCGAGGAAATACAATATTTCTAAGGTGGTTAGCTCACTCTGAGATACACACAGCTGAGGAAACAAAATTGGGAATGTGAGGAGGAAACAAAGTACAAGTTGTGGGCATTCCACAACTGAGGGTACAATTTTAGGATCTTCTGTAAGACTGGGTGGAAAGAAATGCCAATTTTGCTCTGTTGCATGGATTTGGGGCCCGGTTTCCATCAGAGGGTTGAGAATTTCTTCAGTGCAGGGGAGAGGCTAGGGCGCAATCCAGAGTAACCATGGGGAGTCCTTGCTGCGGTGTAAGAACAATTTGCTCTGGATTGCAATATGAATTTCCCATAGGTTTTCACTAGGTGGTGCAGTAACTATGGGTACAGGTAATGTCTCTAACATGCTCCATATCAAAGGCATATTAAAGCAGGACTATGTCAAAAGCTGTATACAACCAAATTATATGTGCACACGTACATATATTACCTTTGTTCTCACCCAACTGTAGTGATTGAGATGTATCAGAAACAAGCTTTTCTTGAGATCTTGTTGGAATCCCCGACATATGGGAATTTGGCCTCAGTGGCAACAGATTTAGTGTTGAGGGCTTGGTGAAAGGTTTGCGTGCTTTTGCTTGTGGTATGAGTTCACTGTGTATAATGTCCACGCAACTTGCCAGAACAGGCGGCGCACTAGTAGATGTTCTTGTTGATACTTTGCAGATTTTGTCATGAGATTTCAGAGCCAAGATATTTTCTGTTGACAAAACGAACAAATATAACACTCAATATAAATATCTGATTCATATCAGGACTAGGTCAAAAGCTACATGCAACCATATTATACATATATTACCTTTTTTTGCCCCAAACTGTCGTGATTCAGATATATCAAACGTGATCTTTTTATGATGTGCTTTTGATTTTGTTGGAATCAAGGATATTGACGAATATGGTCCCAATGGAAATTGACTCGATGAGATGTTGATAAAAGTCCTTGATGGTTTTGCTTGTGAGGTAGGGTTACTGAGTTTAATATCCACCCATCTTTCCAAAGCAGGTGGAGCACTAGTTGATGTTCTTGACGATACAGTAGGGATTTTACTACAAGAATTCAGAGCCAACATATTTTCTATTGACATAAGAAACAAATAAAATCAGTTCAATTAATATCAGTTCAAAATAACTCCTGCTGCTCTGTGTAGATCTGTGGTTCCCAAATGTTACAGTACCCGGTTCCCAAAAGTTTCAACCCCAATTTTTAAAACAACTCTCTTTTGGGACCCACATGGATTTACAAGATCAAATTGCAGCTGTCTTGCAAACTGCAGGAGCTAACCTCTTTGAAGGACAATGATCAGCTATCTGATTTTAATAACCTCCGGGCTTGAAGCAAGGGAATTTCTTTCACCATTGTTTTCATTGGAGGCCCTGCTATATAACCTCACCAAAATCTGATTGTAAACCACCAGTGGATCCTAATCCACAGTTTGGGAATCTCAGTGCATTATGGCTCTGCAAATAGTAGCAGCAGGAGCAGCCACTGCTACCACTCAAAACAGCAAGGGGACAGGGGAAGAAAGAATGGCATAGCTAAGGGGTCCAGGGGGAACCACTCACAACAGGTAACAAGCTTTATGAGACAACAAGCTGAGCTTGACACTAGTCAACAAAATTGTGCAGAAAGGGGTATGTATGAATATTATCATGTTATATATCATTTGAAAGGTAATTTCATGCAGAATGCAATGAAACCAAAATGCATTAGAATTATCTGTATTCTATCAGAAGGTATGTCCAAGTATCCAGAATATAAAAATACCATCTGCCTATGGAAGAAAAAAGTAGTTTTCTTTTAACTCAAAACCAACTTATGACACTGAATACTCTGAAAGCCAATGAGATATATTTATGATACAGTATGGAACTAAGGGAACTGGGGCTATGGAACTGGGGGTGCAGTTGGCTTAGTGGTTAAAGGCTCTGTGCCTGTTAATCTGAAGTTCTGCATGTCAGCGGTTTGAGATCCGAGTACTGCAAGACAGAATGAGCTCCCATCCTCAGCCAAGGTCCTGCAAACCTAGCAATTGGAAAGCGTGCCAATGCAAGTAGGTAAATAGGTACTACTTAGGTGGAAAGGTAACAGTGTTCTGTACATATGGGGGCCACATGTCTCCCACTGGCTCCATGGCTCTCGGTTGTGACTAGCAGGGCAACCTGTGGGGGACACCTTTACCTTGACTTTTATGGAACTAATAAGGTGTTAATATGTCAGCTCCTATTTCCATATATTATAATACAGTTACCCCTGCTAACTGGGTAAAGAGGCACTTCTAAGGGCGCAATCCAGAGTAACTACGGGGAGTACTTGCTCCAGTGTAAGAACAATTTACTCTGGATTGCAGTATGAATTTCCCATAGGTTTTCACTAGGTGGTGCAGTAACTACAGGTGCACGTAATGTCTCTTACATGCTCCCAAAGTTACTCTGGATTGTAGGGTAAGTGATGTTCCTCTTATATTTAGCAGGGAGAGAGTAACTATCTCTCTTTGCCCCAGCACAGTGTCTGTGGCCAAAAAGAAGCACACCTTTCATTTGTTTACTTAATTAAATTTGATTTTTGTTGTTCGGGGTAGATAGAATATTCCTTCTGTGATGTAAGGACCCTCTAAGAACTGAATTGGTGCCCAGTGGTTGCCTGCTGCCCGGTGTTGCCTGGTGTCTGGAGGGATGCCCTCTGCCAGGTAAGGATGCCTGATGCCCAGTGATGCCCACTGCCAGCTGGTGGCTGCTGGTGCTCAGTGGTGTTTGCATGCCAGTGCCCAGCAGTGCCTGGTGGCTGCCAGTGTCCAGCCATTCCTGGTGCCTACAAATATTATTTAAATTTTACTCTCGCAACAACATGCACATTCAGCTAGTTACAATAAAATAAGAACACAAGAGAACTGCTGGATCACATTGAGGAGTCAACTAGCATGATATCCTGTTTCCCACAGTGGCAAGACCAGCTCTACAGTACTGACTGTACTGCTTCTCATGGTTGTGGATGTGTTTCTGTCCTGACTCTGCTATCATGCATGGCTCATGTATATATTTAAATAAACAGATTCTATCACAAATGGAGCGTAAAAGGAACACTAGTAACACCTCTAGCCTAATATTCTCCTGTTTTTGATGGGGAAATAAGAGCAGCAGGAATACTGATGGACATGGTACTGGTTAAGGAGAGTGACATTTGGTGTACCTTTACAAGTGTCAGGTGATCATCTTGGATAGATACATATGGAGCATAGTAATAACCTCAGAGCAAGCATACTGACTACACTATGAGAAGAGAAGAGTGTAGTCAGTATGCTTGCTCCATATGGGCTCTAAACTTTAGAGTACTGTATAGGCTCTAAACTTTACCAATCTTTGTTCCTTGAGCTGGGGGTATCCTACCAATACAGGTGGAAGCCAATCAAGAGCCACTGGTACTGGAGTCACCAGCCAGCCCCTGATACAAAAAATTGGCAACTGTTAAACTGGCACATGATCGGTGTTCCATAGTGCAAAGGATGTTAACCAGTGGTGATATTCAGGGGGTTCTCACAGGTTCTATAGAACCCTTTGCTAATGAGCACCTGGTTCTGAGAACTGGTTACTAATGGGACATGGAACCTGTTGTTAGTTTAGGTTATTAGGACATAGAACCTGTTGTTAATTTATTTGAATCCTACCACTCTTACCCAATGGGCATAACTCAAGGACAGGCTGCTATCTAAGGCAACAGACTAGCTAATGCTGCATTTATTTAATTTACAGATGGGTAATTGGTGGGAGGAAATTCTATTAGAAACTAGATGCCCATAGAAGTCCAGATGCTCCAGAATAGTTTTACTGTGGTCAGTGGAACTGTTCCAGACAATCTCAGCTGGGCCTATTGAAGACCTATTATTATCTTGCAAGCTACAATTACAGATCATAAGATTAAATGGATCTTTTATATTATTTATAGAAAATATAAATTCTATAAGATTTGCACTAACATTGAACTGTTTGATCAGCTCTGAGTACATTTTTTGGGGATCTACATATGTAAGAAGCACTGGCCATTAATCTTTACTGAGAATTCTGCTTGTGTCTGTAAGCTATAAATACTTGTGTACTTCATACCGCTATGCTTAATTCCTTTATGCTTATTTTACATCTGTATTCACCTGCCTTAGTTTCATATTTGGTTTAAAAATCAACACTTCAACACTTGAATAAAAGTAAAACATGAAGAAACATTCATTTTTTTTTCCTTTCCAATCCATCTATGGTTTGAAACAAAGCGTGGGCATTAGTCTATTGCTATGGACAGATTCAATTACCATTTTTACTCAAATCTAATGCTCACAGGCATTTCCCAGGCAAAATCAGGATGCACATTAGAGTCAATGGCACATTAGATTTGAGTAAATATGACTGCAATTCTTACCACACTTTCCTGAGAATAAGTACAATTGAACAGAATGGAATTTACTTCTGAGTAGACATGCTTAGAATTGCACTTATTTTGATTATAAGTATAGGTCAGATTTAGGGTGCAATCCTAACCAGCTTTTCACCACTGGGATAACTGTGCCAGTGAGGCATAGGTTGATCCTGCAATTGTGGGGGGCTAATCACTGGAGACATCCTGAAGGAAAGGCAGTGTTTGTTCATTCATCATGGAATTGAACTGCTCTTATGCCAGTCCTAGAAAGTTGGTTAGGATTGCACCCTTAGTTTTACAGTTTACTATACTGTATATATGTATATATGTGCTGTGGGTGGCACAAATGGCTAAGACACTGTGCTTGTTAACAAGCAGGCCAGGGTTCGAGACCCGGGTCGGCCCCACAAGACAGGGTGAGCTCCTGTCCTTAGCCCAGCTCTGCGATGCCAGCTGGATCCAATCGTATTGGCTCTGCCTTTCCATTGGAATAATTCAGTGGTGTGGAGAGGGGGGATTTGCTGCTTGGGTAACAGCCTATCCTCCATAACAATCTAACCCAGGCTTTCGTGCTTCACATGCAGCGTATGCAGCACTGAGCACGATACCATAGTCTTCCAAGACTGACAGAGGCCTGCTTTTATACACACACACACACACACACACACACACACACACACACACACACAGAGTATATATATACTGACGACTCACTGACTGACTGACTCATCACCGCCATGCCAAAATCGCTGGGCCTAGAAGCATGAAATTTGGGGAGAGTGTTCCTTCTGTGACATGAACAACCACCAAGAATCCATGTGGGGAAATTTAACCCTTCAGGGGCTGAAAAGGGGTCAACGTGTTTTTCTCCTATACTTAACATGGGATACTGACCAACATCCAGCCAATTTGATGCTCATTGCCTGGTGCACTGGGAATGTTGTTCAGAGGAAGAGGTTATACTGGCAAGGATGCTGCACATGGGGGAAGTTGCGCATGGGGGGATGATGCGCATGGGGGATGATGTGCATGGGAAAAGATGCGCATGGGGGATGATGCGCATGGGCTTTGATGCGCATGGGGGAAGTTGCGCATGGGGGAATGATGCGCATGGGGATGATGCGCATGGGGGAAGTTGCGCATGGGGGAAGTTGCGTATGGGGGAAAGTTGCGTATGGGGGAAGTTGCACGTGGGGTGTTGATGCGCGTGGGTTGTTGATGTGCCGTGGGGGATGTTGTATGGGGAAATGTTACTCCTGCAACGCGGGTACGCTTTTTGCTAGTATTGTAATAAAAATGTAACATAAACCCATTGTTGTTCAACGTAGTGCAAAAATCATAACATGATTATGGCAAAAATATGACATGACATGATTAGGTAAAAATAACAAGAAGTTTTATTATTGTCATATAACTCATTGTTGAATGCAGTAAAATTAAATTTTACACCTGATTTGTAGCAGCACATTACAATTGCCAGTAAACATTGTTTAAATCTCAAGCCTTTTAAAATAGGGGTGCGCATTACATTCAATGTCACATCAGAGTCGAGTAAATACCAACACTTCCAAATTGTCAAACTTTTACAGTTTTTAATGTGAAAAGCCTATAGAACTCTTTCTGATGAATACGTTTTCATCAAAAACCCAGTGCAGCTCAGAAGGGAGTTGTCTGAACACTGCTACAAAGAGCACAATCCTGACCATGTCTACTCAAAAGTAAGCCCCATTATATTCAATGGGTCTTACTCCCAAGAAAGTGTCTAATCCTACAATCCAGAGTAATTACGGGAGCACGTAAGAGACATTACGTGTACCCGTAATAGTAAAACCTATGGGAAATTCATATTGCAATCCAGAGCAAATTGTTCTTACACCGGAGCAAGGACTCCCCGTAGTTACTCTGGATTGTGCCCTTAGAATTGCAGCCAAAGGGCAGCAATCTTGTGGTCTAAGATTTTTGGCCTGTTCCATGTTGAGTTGCATTATGTTCTCACTTACTTAAAATCATAACACACCTGCCTACAAGAGCATGCATCATTGGTAGGCGTTTCACATAAAAATGAAAGCATAGCAGTTAGGAAGTGTTAGTAGCAACATAAGGACATCACATCACCACCAACATTTCTGTGTTGTCAATCTCTGAGCTGATGGTGGGTTGAAGGATGAAAAAAATTGAGAATCACTGGCTGGAAGTTGGCTCTGCAGCAGGGGCGTCACTAGGGTTCATGTTACTCAGTGCAGGAGGCCAGCGTGTCACCCCCAAGCAATAGGTGTGGCAACATCCCGAATGGTAGGCACAGCTATGGTTTTTTAGCCACACATTTTAATATAATAAAGATATTTTAAAGTGGTTTGTTTCACTGCATTCTGCTGCAAATTACGCAACTGACAGAATATATTATGATGGGATTTTTTCTACAAACCATGACTATAGCCATTTTGTAGGGGGGTCAATCCCCTCAAGGGTGCCCCCTTTCCAACACCCTAGTGATGTCCTTGATCTGGACCATTTCGGCAGCCTTACAGTCCCTTTGACTGAGCTTCCATACCAGCCATGGCATGCTTGCTTACTTGCTATTAAACATGGCTGTGCAATTCACTTTCATTTTCAATGCATTTCAATGCAATCATCAGGGACCTCCTTCTGGGTGATTTCTGGAGACGGTTCTCATTGGATCAGTACAATTCTGGTGCATTTGGAATCCTCTCACTGTGCCAATTCCAATGAACTATGGCACATTTACCTACTTGTAAGTAAGGGCAAAATCCAGAGCAGTTACGGGTCCACGCATTTACGTCACCCTCTAGTATTATCTTATGGAAAGTTACTTTAACTGCTCCGGAGCAAAGGGCTTAATTTGACATTAGGATATGGGCCTAAAGCTGCAATATGGTTCATTTTCACTTTCCATAGAGTTCAATGCATAATTTTAGTTCAGTTTTTTGGCCATAACTTTGGATAGGAAGGTATTATTTCAAAATGGATTTTTGCAATGGATTCTTCTCTTCAATACAAATCCAGGACATGATGGGGCTTAACTCACCATTGCAAAGTTGCATTTTTTTGGTTCCCCATTGCACGTCACCCTCCTGGGCATGTCACCTAGTGCGGAGCACACCACTCGCACCACCCACACCACTCGCACCACTAGCAATGCCCCTGCTCTGAGACCATCAGTATGCATGGGAGGAAACCATCTGTCTGCAAGGGATGTGTTCTACCTCTGTGTTATAGCCCCTTTATATCAAGGAACTTTCGCATCACATCTAGTTTGGCTCTTGCAAACTAGTTTGGCTCTTGCACATCTAGTTTGGCTCTTGCAATTGAAAGTAATCCAGCTAAAGTAATCCATTTTCATTGAGTTATTGATTTATGCATTGTACACTAGGCTGCAGTTGAAAAACTGGGATTTGGTTTACTTAAGCTCTTTTTTATTCTTTTTCTTACTATTTTTGTGTAATTTTTGTTCACACTAAGCACGCATGTTTATCAGTTTTTAAAGCAGGACTGGCCCAAGATATAGCCAAGCCCTGCAACATTTAAGAAGATTTTGTAACCTCTTTTCAAAAAAAAAAAAATCAAAATCAAATTTTATACAGGCTGCAATCCTAAAGAATGTTTCCTGGGAGTAAGTCTCATTGAGCATATTGGGGCTTACTTCTGAGTAGAAATGGATAGGACTGTGCTCTTAAGTAATTAAATAAAAGGTGTGCTCCTTCATGGTTACAGTTACTGTGCACTGTGTAAAGACACATGGTTATTCTTTGTCTACTAAATATAAGAGGAGCACCACTTGAAAAAGTGTGTCTTTACCCACTTAGCAGGGGTCACTGTATTTACGATACATGGAAATGGAACCCAATTCGAATTATGACCTTATTACCCCCATGCTGTATCTTAATTACATCTCATTTGCTTTCAGAGCAATCAGCCTGATAGGTCAGTTTTGAGTTAATTAAATCCACTTCTTAAAGAAATCCACTTCTTGTTCCATAAGGCAACTGGTGATTTCATTTTCGGGTTAATTTCCTATAGCATTCAATAAAATACAGACGTTCCAATGCAATTTGTTGCATTCTGCATTGAATTATCTTACCAGTGATATAACATGATAGTATTATTTATATGTACCCCATTTTCACAATTTTGGCCACTAGTTTCAGTTTGTTGCCCCTAAAGCTTGTTGCCCATTTTAATTGTTATTCTCTGCACCCCGTTGCTCTGCCACTGTCCCTTTCCATAGACATAGATAATTATTTTTTGCAATTTGTAAACTCATAATTCATCCGTCACCTTAAATGGAGCATGGTATACAATATGCCAGCATGCTGATCCCTATATCTTGTTCATAAGGGAAGGATGTAGTTAAGTAACTCCCTTTTACGCTAGACAGAACAGAGCTCTTTCAGATTTAATGATGGATTTTCTGTTGTGCTAAAAATGTCAAGGTTAACAGAGGAAAATAGTGTTGAGCAGAATTACCTTTCTTCTCTGTGCTGGGAAGTAGGTCAGTTTTCACCAACTGATGATAGGTGTTTTAAACAATAATTACCATCATCTATATATATGGAAAATATATATATTTATTTTCCATATATATAGAAACTGACTGACTGTTCCATATATATAGAAACTGACTGACTGACCATATACTGACTGACTGACTGACTGACTCACCGACCGACTGACTCACTCACTCATCAATGCCCTGTCAAAACTGCTGGGCCTAGAAGAGAGAAATTTGGGTTGGGTGTTCCTTCCTTGACTGAGGAAACCATTCACTAAAAACTGGTTTTCATAAATTCCAGCCTGAAGGTGGTGAAATGGGGCACAACGCGTTTTCCTCCCTATACTTTGCATTGAAGAATTGGTGACTGAGGGATGCTCTGCCCCAACCCTTGGACCTAGAAGCATGAAATACAGAGAGGATGTTCCGTCTGTCATATGAACACCCACCAAGAAACGATGTGGAGAAATTTAACCCTTAAAGGGCTGAAAAGAGGTGCAACGTGTTTTTGTCCTATACTTAACATGGAAGACTAACCAACCTCCAGCCAATTTGGTGCTTGGTGCCCAGTGGAGTGGGGGGATGTTGTTCAGAGCAAGGGATTGCACTGGAGAGGATGCTGTGCATGTGGGGATTGTGCATGGGGGGGGTTGATGCGCATGGGGGGATGTTGCGCCATGGGGAGTGGTGTATAGGGGAATTTTACTCCTGCAACATGGGTCCGCTTTTCACTAGACTAATGTAAGAGATTGGTTATTTGAAGACATCCCTCCCATCCCTTGTGGATTCTTCTGTATAATCAATAACCATAGTAGATGTCCACATCACAGTTTGCCTCCATTTCTATCTCCCACAAGTCACAATTTATGAGAAGAGAATGTTTTTAAAAAGCTTTAAGGCAGTTATACAGTGAAACCTAACAAGGGAATACATGGAAAATAGCCGGTCACCCTCAAATACCAAGAGAGGAATGGAGGAAAATGTGTTCTCCACGATCCTACCCCACATTTCTAATAAAGTCCCATTCAAACAGCTTTCTTCCATTTTATTATCATTTTATTTATTATTCATATTAGCACGATAATACCTGGTATGTTTCTCTCATGGAGCAACAGTGGATTTCTCATTCATGGGATCACTTGCTGGACTAGCACATGCTGCCCTCACCCTTTCACCTGACCAACCTGAGATGCACTTTGTTTCTGCCATGCCCATGGAATGAAAGGGATTTAATTTGTTACTCTTGTGTATGGGATCATACAAAGAAAGAAAGAAAGAAAGAGAGAGAGAGAGAGAGAGAGAGAGAGAGAGAGAGAGAGAGAGGGAGGGAGGGAGGGAGGGAGGGAAAGTGGAAAGGGAACCACTGAGCACACAAAGCACCAGGAAGCAGCCGAATTTCTTTGCATGGTTTTCATGGAGGGGGGGGAGGTGACTCAACTCAAGTCCTATCGAGTTGCTAAGTTGTGACTCAAGGTCTTGAAAAGTGCCCCACTATGACTTTTCTAGTCAAATAGTGGGGGGTCCAGTGTTTCTAGATACAATTTTGATTCATCTTAACACTTTATTTGTTCCATACAGTATCAGAATTGCATCTCATTGGCTCTCAGAGCAATCAGTATCACGGGAACATTTGAGTTTAAAAAAAAATCCACCTTTTGTTCCATTGGCTTTTGTGTTTTCATTTTCTCGTTAATTGACCATAACATTTGATAGAAAATAGCTATTCCAGTGCAGTTTGTTTCATAGTCCTCTGGTGGTACTAATGGTTAAGACACTGTGCCTGTTAACCAGCAGGCCAGGGTTCGAGTCCCCACAAGATGAGGATTTACTGCTACAGGCAGGGGGTTGGACTAGATGATCCACTGGGTCCCTTCCAACTCTAGGATTCTATGATTCCATGATTGTATTCTGCATTAAATTATCTTTCCAACGATATATAACAGCATTTCTCAAAGTGGGGGTCGGGACCCCTTTGGGGGTAGCCTAGAGCTTTCCTCGGGGTCGCCTAAAGACCCCTGGTGCAGGGGTCCAGGTCAGGCTTGCCAGACCTCTGGCTGTAGCTGTGCACACACTGGGGCTGACAGCCTCAGGGCCCAATCCTATGCATGCCTACTCTGAAATAAATCCCATTATAGTCAGGGGGCCTTTACTCCCATTTAAATGTGGATAGGATTGCAGCCTCAGGGCCCAATCTTATGCATGCCTACTCTGAAATAAATCCCATTATATAATCTATATAAAGACTATATAATGACATTATATAGTCATTTACTCCCATGTAAATGTGGATAGGATTGCAGCCTCAGGGCCCAATCCTATACATGCGTACTCTGAAATAAATCCCATTGTGTTCCATGTGTGCATAGAACACACATTTCATTTGTAACAATGAAAATACATCCTGCATATCGGATATTTACATTACGATCAGTGATGGGCTGGCCCCATCCCAAGATCCGGTACGCCGGAAGTGGGAGGGGCCAGCCGGGGTCAGGGGGTGTGGGCGGGGCAAGGGGCAGGACTGGAGAGGGGCGAGGGGCGGGGTGACGTTGGCGCTCACGCAGAGCCTGCTTAGAAGCCGGCCTGTCAGGCTGGCCTGGCAGGCCGGCTTCTAAGCAGGCTCTGCACAAGCGCCGACACCGGCGCTCACGCAGAGCCTGCCCGGAAGCTGGCCTGGCAGGCCGGCTTCTAAGCAGGCTCTGCACAAGCGCTGACACCGGCGCTCACGCAGAGCCTGCCTGGAAGCTGGCCGGGCAGGCCGCTTCTAGGCAGGCTCTGCGCGAGCGCCGACGTTGGCGTTTGCACAGAGCCTGCCTAGAAGCGGGCAAGCCGCCTCTAGGCAGGGTCTGCGCGAGCGCCGATGTCGGCGCTTGTGCAGAGCCTGCCTAGAAGCGGCCTGCCAACTTCTAGGCAGGCGGCGGTGGGCGGAAAACTTGGCGGACCGTACAGTCCGCCATGTTTTTCATTTCCCTGTCGCTGGCGGTACGCTAGCGGCAGGGAAACGGGAAGAACCGGTACGGGTGCATAGGCCCGTACCGGTAAGTGCCCACCACTGATTACGATTCATAACAGTAGCAAAATTACACTTATAAAGTAGCAACGAAAATAATTTTATGATTGGGGGTCCCCACAACATGAGGAACTTATAAAGGGGTCACGGCGTTAGGAAGGTTGAGAACCACTGATATATAGCATGATGGTATTCTCATTCATATATAGCCCATTTTTCACATTTTTAGTCAGTAGTGTCCAGCTCAGCTTGTAGCCCCTCTAAGGGATTTAGCCCAGTGCAACTACACCCCCTGCACACTCCCTAGCTATGCCACTGGTTTGTGGTGATAAGAAGGTTGCAAAGGGAGGAGTAGAGATATGATCTTCAGAGGTACCTTGTACTACAAAGCAAGAATGGTGGATGTGCTCTTTAGAATGAGGCCACCCAGTTTATGGGATTTTGATGAGGGTGTGAGGTGCTGGTAGGCAATTATAACATCTGCATCTCACATAATATTTCATGTCTCTATTCATTTTGCAATCCAGAACAACACAAAAGTTAAAACAACTATTGTCTGTTAAACTGTCTGTTCTATTACATTGGTTACTCTTTCGTGTCAGGTTCCTATTATGCTACAAAAAAAAGGCTTCATACCTCATTAGCCAAGAGCACCTTTACCGCAAGCAATGGATCATCTTCTGCTGACTATCCACAGGAGAGATCATTTGGATATTGCAGGAGCCGCTCTTTCATGGAAGAGAACACTGTTCCAAAAAATGTCTGAATAAATCAGCAAACTTGGTAACTTCCCTCCTGGTGCTTTTGGCCCATAGCATGATTCTGTCAGATCAAAAAAATACCTTAGCTAAAGTGGTAGAGTCCTTCCCACCATTAATAAAAGTGCCCTTTGAGAGACAAATTTTTGCTAATGTTCAGTGATTTGAAAATGATCAGGAAAAAAATGGGATTAAAAATTGGATTAAACACAGCCCAAATAAATATAAAAACTATGATGAATGGACTTATTTCTGAGTAGATTTGCATAGGATTGTGCTTTTATACGGCTAGCCAATGCATGTTTAGTCAGAAATTCCAATATGTTCAGGTCTTTCTCCGAAGTTGATCTGCATGGAATTGCAGCTTTACACCCCAAACCAAACAAAACTTCACTGCAATTCAGTGGCACCAAAAAGATACTTACACTACTCTATCCAGTGTAAGGAATGAGGCTGAATGAAGTCTCCTTGAGAAAAGCCTCTGCAGGATCTAATTGTGACTATCCCTACAATCCAGAGTAACTACGGAAGCACGTAAGAGACATTACATGCACCTGTAGTTATTGCACCACCTAGAGATAACCTATGGGAAATTCATATTGCAATCCAGAGTAAATTGTTCTTGCACCGGAGCAAGGACTCCCCATAGTTACTCTGGATTGCACCCTTATTCTGTGGCCACAGTGTTGGTGGTGGTATTCCTTCCTGCAGCTCACCAGCATGTGGACTAAGCAGGCAACCGCTGGATCTTAAATTCTGCCATCTACAAACTCAGTATAATTGCAGATCGAAGAAATCCCCACTGCATCATCTTTCCTCCCACATCTCTCTGGGCTGTTTCACAACACAGAAGATACTGTGTACTTATAGTACTGCATAACCACCTTGTTAATGGCTTCAAAAAAAAAAAAAAGTGTCATGGCTCAGATGCTCCCCCTTTTTCAGTCAGACTCGAGGGCAAGCTACAGCTCTTCCCCACATTACCTTTCCCTAAGTTTTAAACTCCTGCCCAACTTATCCAAGGTTCATAGAACATTCTGTGATTTTTGGCTTAAAACCTCCCCTTACAGAGTCTGTGACTTATAGGTGATATAGGTTGATTATAAAATTATAGGCAACTTATAGATCAATTTATAGGCAAGTATCTAGATATATGAAACATCCTCACATTTTTATACCCTACCAATCCATCCTGGTGTTCTAGAGACCAGTAACTGCTAGAAGGTGATTGTGTTCTATGGCATCATCAGAAGAGAAGTGCAACTAGAACTTTGCTTCATGCTGATGGAATGTGGACAATAACAGCACATTCATTCAGTGGAAGACTGAGCCAAGATTTCTGCCGTGAGCTGGTAATGAAGAAAAATGTTAGGCTTGCCTTCAGAATTGCTTTAACTTTGGAAATTTGGAACTAAATTAAATTAACTGAAACCTGGAAGTACCATACAAACAGAGCTCATGGGTGCCCAGCTAGCTCATCACCCACCTTATGGGGTTAGCATCTTGGGATCTACTTAATCAGGTGATAAAGGCTGCAATCCTAAACACACTTTCTTGGGAGTAAGACCCATTGAATACTTCTGAGTAGACATGGATAGGATTGTGCCCAAAAATATTTAGGGCACAATCCTGAAGTGCACCGCAGTTACCCTATATCTCACTGGGCGGACCAATTGCAAGATGCTCCACCCTTGTTACTCTGGAAAAGGCTTGGGGCAGCCTAAGGGATGTTTAGCATTGCCTAGGGCAGAGCAGTTACTCTGTATCCAGAGCCTCTTTCCAGGCAGAAATGCCCTCTTCCAGCACCTCAGAGTTATACCACCTCAGGAGCAGGTATAGTAATGGGTAATCCCATAGGGGCCCATGACAAGGCAGAGTAAAAATGGCAGTGTTGACCAAAAATCTGAGTTCTTGGCCAGCCTAGCTGCACCCCCTGCCTCTCAACCTCAGGATATGGAACAACTACAGCAGCCCACTAACGTGGGGATACAACAGGCCACTCCAAGCATCCACCCTCCACTAGAGATAATGCAGCTGTAACTGGTTGTCAGGATCTTCTGGGCAGGCACCACAGTTGTTCCTTGTTCAGTGTGATCTGAGAGGGGGTCTCCTCAAGAGCAAGCCATCCCCAAGTGTCGCTGACTTGATGCCTACTGAGCATGCTCTGGAGCAGTTAGGGCAGCCCGGGCTTCCTGACTCTCTGGATCCAGCATAACTCTCTGCTCTGGATACAGAATAGTTGGGGCAGCCCAGCTAGGGCTCTCCTCACTGCACTTACTCTGGACTGTGCCCTTAGTGAGAGGCTGAGTGGATCAATGGCAACAAAAACAGGCGACACAGGAAGAACAGGATGCCACAGGCCATGGCTTCTGAGAGGGAGTGTAAGGGGTGTATTGCTCCTATGCCTGGGATCAAAGGGGGGGGGCAGGAGCCAAAGGGAACCTAAAATGTGGGTCCCCAGGAATATGAGGATATTTTATCAACTACCATATATTTGATTTTTTTTTTACAGGTTTTTGTATGTACAGTGGTGGGCTCCAGCAGGTTCGCACCTACTCTACAGAGCCGATTGTTAACAAGAGATAGGACATATAAAGTTTAAAAATAGCCATTTAAAAGTGGCTACCAGATGGGCATAGAACCGGTTGTTATTTTCTTTGAATCCCATCACTGTGTATGTACCGTATATTCATACAGAGCTCCAAAATGGTTCCTGTGCGACTTGCATTCCTAGAGGAGGGCACATAAGTTTTCTCAGGCACCAGGAAACCAAATGTAAAGCTTGGCTTGTAAACCTTGACTCCCGTGCAAATTTTGGCTTCTGAGCCAGCTGTAGCTGCAACAGCAGTGTGGAAGTGTCTTTTCCACTTTGTTCTCACCTTTCTGAACGGCTCAGAAACTGAAGGGAAGAGGCTGCTTAACATGGGTGTCCTGGAGCTTCCTGGGCTGGTCATTCAATCTCAGCATCACCTACCTCACAGGATTGTTGTGATGACAAAAGGATAAAAGCTTTGTAAGCTGCCTTGGGTGTTTAGTTTGGCATGGGAAAAGTGGGATATAAATCCCTGAGAGATGAATGAGAGAGGAGGAACGACTGATTCAGAGATAGATACAGAGCTAGATTACTGCACCCCCATCCTCCAAAATGCCAGTTTGCTGCAAATTGTGTACATTGTTGCATAAATTGTTGCAATGTGAGGTTTCCCCTCTTCTCCTTCTCCAAATTATCTAGAATACAATTTAAAAAAAAAACAGGAAAAACCCTATACTGTAAATCAAGATCTGTAGAGAAAGCAAAACCAAAGAATAAGACAGATAGTCTCTGACAAATCTTTTATTTCAGTTAAGTCAGAAACCCCCCCCCCCATTCCTGCTGCTTCAGGATTTTGTATTATCTCTACTAGAAACATTTACAGGGAGGCTGGCAGTATCATCTGACCTACTCCGACCAGAGTATAAAGAATCTTCCATGTTGGTCTCTCCCTGCACAACCAGCCTGTGGCTAGAACTGAATGGTTTTATTGAATGTGAATTTTTCCAGGGCTTCCTGAGTCCTTAGCTTCCATTCAGGACCCCACAGGGTCTACAGATCTAATTCAATTCTCAGGATTGCACATAATTCATTACTTAATAAATTTACTACGTGCAAAATTTAAGATATGTGCTAAGCTATAAATCCTATAATAAATACACTGTACTTTGTGCAGCCTTGCACCTTATCCATTCTAAATGATGGTTTCACCCATTGCAATATTCCCTGGACCCCCACAGAACAATACATTATTTGCAAGGGTGATATATGGCTTAGGAAGTTCCACAGATAACTGTAAGATAAAATTGTTTCATGTTGAATCAAAGTCAGCACCTATCAACTTTAATATATTGACGATGGTAAAATATATCACTGGGTAAATCCTATCAGTTTTATGTATATGACAAATTGATGAATCATGAGATAAATCACACAGAATATATAATATAGCATTTATTATAATAGATCAGTGATTAATTTAAACATAACTCTTAAATATGATAAATAGCTAGTAAAATACATTGTAGTGTCAGAAGTAAACAAGTTTACAATTCTGGTATTATTGTAAACACCAACAGGACTAATCTTTATTTGTCATCACAGAGAACATGATAGCTTGCAAACCGCCTTGACTTCCATTTACAATTGTCAGTGCAACGAAGTAAGAAGCCCAGTCAACTACCTCAGCCCAGCTCCTGGTGGAGCCATCTTATGCAAAGGAATAATATGTATTTTGATCCGTCCCAAACCATTTGCCCCTTTCCTACCCTTACGGGGGCTCCTTTAGTTGCTATTCTTAGAAACATGAACTCTTTAGAATAAAGTAACTGGTCTTTCCAGCATATGTTCCATCTGTAGACCTGTAAGACTGAGGCTGCACCAGTGATCTTCAACCCTTTTCATAACACAACCCCAATAATGAAACCCAATCCACATGGCACATTTTCCCCTCTTTCGTGAGTCTTCACAACAACCTTGTGAGGTAGCAGCTAGCTCCAAACCCTATCCAAATTTTCTGCTTCCCCATTGAAAACAATGGGGCTTCTGAGTGAAAATGCATAGGTTTGTTCTGTGAGAGCCCAATCCTATTCTTCCCCCAACACCGGTGATGGGATTCAAAGACATTAACAACCATTTCTCTGCCCATCTGGCAGCCACTTTTAAATGGCTATTTTTAAACTTTATATGTCCTATCTCTCGTTAACAGCTGGTTCTATAGAGTAGGTGCAAACCTGTTGGAGCCCACCACTGCCCAACACCCACATCAAAAATGGGAGAGCTCTTTTTAGAAGGGGAGAAATAGAAGGTTTCAGAAGAAAATGATATTTGAATCCCCTTTTACCTCTCTAACAACAATGGTGGTATTTATATGCCACCATTCTGGTCACTGGATTCCACCTTCAACTTTATTCAAGGCAGTTCATACAAATAGACTATGTAGAAACCTCTTTGAGGATTTAGAGAAAGTCTGTATATGAAGATTTAATGGTGACAGGTCCCTGCAACATGCCGGCCAGGTTTCCGCATGTCGCGTCAATCATGATGTCACCCAGAAGACCCTATGGGGATTACTTTTCTGAAAAGGTCCAGGGAAGGAGGCTATCAGTTCAGAGGGTTGTCATAAAACTGCACTGGCATACAGAACTCTCCAGGAACTAGAAGCTCTTCAGTAGTGGGAAAGGGACATAAGTTTTGCCTGGATCCAGCCCCCAGGCAGGAGGTCTCACAGGGAGTAGAACCTAGCATCACATGGCAGGAAAGGGTGAGGCTGGCTGCTTGGCCCATGAGCCCAGCAGAAAGGAGGCAGGGAGGCTCTTCTCTTGACTCCTATGGGGATGTGAAGCCAGGGACCACAACAACCCCAGAGAGGGGTACATGACATAGAGAGCCTGGGTACCTACAGAAGAGTGAGAATAGGACAGGGAAGGCAGCCTCCTGAAAGCCCCAGGACAGATATAGGGGCAAGCACTTGTGAAGTGAAAGGAACTCCACCACAACATAGCACTCTATGGGGAACTGAGGGAACAGTACAAGAAGCAGCCAGGGAGAGTCCAGTAACCTTCTGAAGCAAGACTGGCAGAGGCGGAACTGGTGGTCACATGGCAGAAAACTAACAGTCACCCAAGAGGATTGTATGATCAACAGAGAGAAGGCAATCATGTTAAGCTGTGTTAAAGGATGACTTACCTGTGCTGTAGCAGATGAGCATGAAGAATCTAACTCAAATAAAACAGTGTATACCCACTACCTCTCCCTCTTCTCGTCTGTTTGGGGGTCCAGGTAAATTACATAGAGCTAAAGACTGTGCAATCCCTCTCTGGTTTGGGTCATCCCTCTCTAGTGACACCTCGCCAACGACCTCTAATGGAGGCAACACATGGATTGGAGGAAATGCCAATCACAACAAGTGGACACCATCTCACATGGTACAAATGTTGAACAAGTTGCCTGTATGTGAAGACCTATCAAGAACAGACAACATTCCTCATGGATTTTTCACAGTCTGGTCACATTCTGGACCAGAATGTGGACAAAGACACACAGACAAAGAGCTTACACCTTCCACAGAGACAAAGAGTTTACACCAATCTTCTTTGGTTGTCATCCAAAAAAAGCTCAGCCCAGCTTGTCAAGGTCTTGCCACTCACAGAGACTTCTGATGATCTTGAACTGGTGACCTTCAGAAATTATCTTCAGGAATAACATCAGCTCTTTACCCTGTAGAGCAGGGATCTCTAAAACCTGGCCCCAGGGCCAGAAGCAGCCATCAGTGAGCCTCCAACAGGCCCTTGGCAAGCCGTTTAATCCTGCAGAGGTGAGGGGTGCTCTTCACATCTTGGGAGGGTATTTTGAGGGGTGGGAGGCTGCACAAAGCCTCTGTGTATGAAAATACTTATGAACTGGTTTGAGGATCATCCTCTCTCTGTGTTGGAAAATGTTTCTGAACTGATTTGAATTCATTCATTCACAAGTTCTGTCACCCATATATTCATTTATTGAATAAATGAATGAATGGAATATTCTATAGTGTTTCTCATGGCTCCATAGTTAGTGTTGTTACCTATAATAACATATAGATCACAAGCTACAAAAAAATGATTCCCCTAAATTCACAGTCAACAAAAATGATTAAGTTAGAGACTAGGCTCATGATGGGCGCAATCCAGAGTAACTATGGGGAGTCCTTGAACAATTTGTTCTGGATTGCAATATGATTTTCCCATAGGTTTTCACTGGGTGGTGCAGTACGGATGCACATGTCTCTTACGTGCTCCCATAGTTACTCTGGATTGAAGGGTTAGTCCTAATCCTGTCACATTTTGAGCATAGGACAACTGTGCATTGGTACCCTGCCTGTAGATCTCTGAATCAAGTTCAAGATCGTTGCTGTAGATTTACTACTTGTAGATGCAGTATCTATATCCTGCAGTCGATAATTACAAAGCCTAACATGTTCTGAGACAAATCATATTCAGAGGTCAGTGAATCTGTTCAATATGTAAAGAATATTGTAATCTTTACTCTCCTTTCTTCTGTAATCTGATGTGCAAGCTGAAAGTGAAATAGTAGTCTGATGCAGGTCTTTCGGGTGACACAAGAAAGATGGCAGAGAACTTTGTGAATTAGAGGATTCATTTTACATCTCACTCTTCAACTAGTTTAATTATAGTTAAAAAAACTATATAACTTTATGATACAAATCAAGTTATCATATACATCTCCTAAAAGAGATTTAATTTCCACCATTTTTATAAATATTTAAGCAAAATCATCTACCATGGAGTCTTTCATAATCATTTTGTTGCTGGAAAAGCTGCAATGGGGCAGATGAAGTGACCTTGCCAAGTTTACAGAGTGTGCCAGTAACAGAGCTGGGATTCAAAAAGCAGCTGATTAAAATTTCACTCATTGGGATAAAACACTTAAAATGAATCATCTCAATTTGCAGAGTGTCCTCGGTTTCCTTCAGGCATAATAAATTACAATCACACAACAGCAAACAATTATTTTTTAAAATTAGGACTTAAAAAGACCTAGCAAGGTGCTCTGCATTTGAAAAATGCTCAGTCTTAAGGGAGTACTTAAACTGTTGATACTAGTCAATAATAAAATACTATGTGATTAGAAAAAGTTCCTGACCTTGTCAGACTGGGATTTTGTGATACTGGGATTTTTTTTAATTTACTTTGAAAATGTTTGCCATAGATGTGGGATACACATCAGAAAATGAAAATCTTCATAAAGTCTACCATGGCCAATAACCATGCAGCTGGTGTGGGCTGCATTGGGGATGCGCTCCGTTTGGGGTGATGTGCCGGAGGAGTTTGACTGTCCTTTGGCAGGCCCCGGGTGTCAGCACACCCATTCAGGCCTGCTCCAAGGCGGAGCAGCAGCCAGAAGCTGCCACTTGTCTGAGGAGCTGGCCCGAACGGCCATCTGAGGTGCACTGCGCAGAAACACACTGAGCATGCCGAACAGCTTCAGAGGAGACTTCCTTAGAGCAGAGAAAGTCCGCGCCTCTGCACAGCCATTCGGCCTCACTCAGGAGGCGGAGCGGCAGCCAAATGGCTTCAGAAAGAGTACTGCACAGGCACCAACTCTGACGCCTGCACAGTCTCCCCCGAAGCCAAAAGGCTTCAGAAAAGTACTGCGCAGGTGTCAGAGATGGTGCCTGCGCAGTACTCTTTCTGAAGCCAGTTGGCTTCAGAAACAACTGCGCAGGCACCAACTTTGGTGACTGTGCAGTCCAGGTGGGGGGACGAGCATCTCAGGGATGACGCACAGATTTCCGCACCAGGTGATGTGCAGAGTCATGTCACCACTGTAGGCACCACAGCTGTTCCTTGTTCAGTGTGATCTGAGGGGTGTCTCCTCAGGAGCAAGTCTTCCCCTTGTGTCAATTACTTAGCATGCTCTGGAGCAGTTATGGCAGCCCAGGCTTCCTGACTCTCTGGATTCAGCATAACTTTCTGCTCTGGATACAGAATAGTTAGGAGAGTGCAGTTAGGTCAGAGCAGGCTGAATTTGCTCTGGATTGCAGCCTTAGACTGCAATTCCAAACTTCAGTGAGCCTAGCATAAATCCTGTGTTAACCTGGGGGTGTCACAAAAGTGCCATAAGGCCTGGGTGACCATATAGCACGGAGGACAAAGTGCTTCTACCTTTAAACATTGCATAGAAGAGGGAATTTTGGCAGGTGCTGCTTTTTAAACCCCTCTATGTTGAGTTAAACCTTCCAAAATTCCCTCTTCTATGCAATAGTTAAAGGTAAAGGCACTCTGTTCTCCATTTTATATGGTCGCCCTAAGTTAGGCACCTGCCCCACTTTTGGGGGTGTTAGGCCAATGCACAGACTAAGCTGTGCTGAAGTGATGTCCATACTCTTCATACTTCATACTGAAGAGCTGAAGTGATGCCCATACTCTGAGTAATTTGACTTAGGCTGCAATCCTAAAGACACTTTCCTGGAAGTAAAACCCACTGAACATAATGGAGCTAACTTTTGAGTAGACATGGTTAGGATTGCACTGTTAGAGCACAATCCTAACCATGTCTACTCAAAAGTAAACCTCACTGTGTTCAATGGGTCTTACTCCCAGGAATGTGTCTTTCGGATTACAGCCACAGTCCACTTCATGGACTGTGGACCGAGCCCATGAGGTCCTCATGGACCTCATGGGCTCGGTCCACCTCCATGTAACCACCACCCTTGCTGGTTTCTCAGGAAAAGAAAGAAATAATTTGAATAAATTATTTTTCTTAACACTGTTTTTGGGTTTCATTGATGATGGTGATTGATGTTTTCCATATATTCTGTTTATTTTAAATATATGCATTTATTTCAACATGTTTTTACACCACAAATCATCAATGGATTCCAAAGCAGTTTACAACAGTAAACAAAAAAATATGCTGAATTTTGGCAAGGCACAATTTCCATTGTGTAAGTCAAGTGTTCAACTCATGCTGTCGCAACCCAGAATAACTGTTATCTGATAACACTCCTAATCATGAAAATTTATCATTAAATAATGGTGTTGACTGCCCTCTGGAACATCTGTTAAGTAAGTAGGTAGTAATATAAGCTGCTGCATACATTTTTTTTCCAAGTGTCTGCCTACCAACTGTCAAATAGGAAAGGACTGACAAACCAAGGACTGGAAGATGTACAGTAAATGCCAAGAAAAACTGTCTTTGCTTGCCAAACTATTTCCCCGAGAGATGAATATCATTTTCCATAAGTCGGTGGAAATAACTGAATTAGTTCAGTAATGAAATATCCCTAGCTAATTTCTATGTATGATTCAACACGTCAATGTTCTTCAGAATAGTTTGGTCCACTAATTACATAAGAGAAAACCCATATTTATTCTTCAATAAGAAGATTAACACAGACGAAAATACAATATTTTATTTCACTGGAGGTAATTTTAATTCACCAGAGGATAATTGCAATGTTTAAAACATCAGATTTGTATATCTTAGCCTACTTATGATCTTGAAAACTATTTATACTACACTGTAATTTTACAGAATTTGAATTAAATATAAAGTACACTGGGCATGTTCTGTATTAAGATGAGCTAATTATAGAGTAACTGTCCTGTCACCAAAAATAAAGCGAGTATAATTTTTATGAAGCTCAATACATGGACAATTTAACATGAAAATATGCACAACAGCTATGATTTAATTTTGGTGCAGATTAATGGTCTCTTATGCAGACATGATAATTCCAGAGAGCTAATAATGTCCAATATCCAGTTCTATTCACAATTTTTTTATTATAAAGATGACTGGTTAGTCTGAATCTCTAAAACAATATAAATCCTACAATAAGCAAATTAACTGGATCATTTATGTTCAAAGATAATGTTTGTTGGCTATTACTGAAGAAACATTTTAAAAGGAATAAAAAGTTGTGATTACAGTATTCAGTACAAGCAATTTTTCATTTCTTTTTAAAAAACCAGAATTTTAAAGTAAAGTGCTACATGGTTATAAATATTTATATCTTATTCCAATCCTATGCATATCTTCTCAGAAGTAACTCCCGTTATAGACAATAGGGCAAACTGTCAGGTACATGTGGATAGGTTTGAACACTGTGGGTCAAATCTATGAAAAATAAATCCAGCCTGAATCCATCCCCCAGCCAATCTTCCCTTTTTGCAAAATTATGTTTCCCATTCCCATAAATACCTGCCCTATGGAGAGAGGGGCAGAGGGCAAAATCCCCAAGGCTATGGCTTTCATAGTGCAAGGGCAATGTATTAATAAACTATACAATACAAAACATATTTATTACAGAAAGTAAATTTTGGTAACAGACTATCCAGAGCTACAATTTCACTATAGCTTTTAATCCACTTTCAGTGCACTATTGTTTATTAAAGCTAGCTCTAAGAGCTCTCAGATTCCTTAACATAGTCCCGCAGAAGTAAGTTGCCATAATTCTCTTCCACAAATCTGGGATGTGAACACAATCCCCCCAAGCTGAGACAGTTCCTGATTTCCAGGACATATGGCAACCCTCCCCAGAATGCACTGGAGAAATAGAAGTGCACTGAAAAGTCATTGAAGCTGCAGTGGAAATGCAGCCTAGCTATTCTCCGTAAAAAACCAACATGTATAAATGCTGTACAGATCAAACAAGGGGAATGATTTTATCTCCTTGCAATCCAAAGGGCTCTTTTGCACCATTATTCAAAGGCATCTATTCTTCTGAGCTTATCCTTCCTTATGGTCCAGCTCTTACAGCCATAGATTATCACAGGGAAAACCATCACTTTAACTAGATCAGTGTTTCTCAAACTGGGGGTCGGGACCCCTTTGGGGGTCGCCTAACCTTTTTCATGGGGGTCACCTAAAGACCCCTGGTGTAGGGGGCCTTGCAAGGTATTTTGCATCTTTTTATTTGTGATTAGAAATAAATATTTCACAATATATCATTAAATATTATTTTGTGATTAATCACTATGCTTTAATTACGTTCAGTTTGTAACAATGAAAATGCATCCTGCATATCAGATATCTACATTACGATTCATAACAGTAGCAAAATTAGTTATGAAGTAGCAACAAAAATAATTTTATGGCTGGGGGTCCCCACAACATGAGGAACTGTATTAAAGGGTCATGGCATTGGGAAGGTTGAGTACCACTGAACTAGATGGATCTTTGTTGACAAGGTGATGTCTTGACTTTTAACTAAGGGCACAATCCACAGTAACTATGGGGAGTCCTTGCTCTGGTGTAAGACAATTTGCTCTGGATTGCAATATGAATTTCCTATAGGTTTTCACTAGTTGGTGCAGTAACTATGGGTACACATAATGTCTCTTACATGCTCCCATAATTACTCTGGATTGCAGGGTTAGTTGTCCAGACCTGCCATATCTTTCCTCCCCAGAAGCAGGCATCTTTTAATTTCTTGGCTACTCTATGCAGTGATCATAGAGCCCCCCAAAATAAACTCTGTCATGACTTTCTTCCCCTTCTATTTGCTATTGATGGGACTAGAAGCCATGATCTTGGTTTTTTTAATGTTTATTTTTAGGCAGTGTTTTGTACTTTCTTCTTTCACCCTCATCAAGAGGCTCCTGAGTTCTCACTTTCTGCCATGAAAATGACTATTCTCAGTGTAATACTTTTACTCTAATTTTATAATCTATGACTAGATGTGCTGCACACTCTAGCAATGTGGCTGCATAATCAATAATAATAGGAGATAAGAATGGGGTAGACTGTGTTGTCCTAAGGAAAGCAGTCTTGTTATTGAGTCACCCTGAATTACAAGTCAAGGTATACTTCTAGAATTGAGGAGATTTCATTTTTAAGAGGACAGTAGCCAAATAGAAATATCAAGAGCTTTACAGGTCTGCCATTCCATATGAAATATGGACCATCCTAAGGAACTGGCAGCAATACCTCAAATTTATGCGCTGAAAACTATTCAGATATAAAATAAGCACTAACAAATGGGCAGCCTTGTCAGTCTCAATGTTAATTAATCAAGTTCACCAAGGTAAGCTGTATTTTTACTTCAAGTGGATCTATCATCAGAGGCCATTGATAATGATACCGCTGGAAGAAAAATAAATGTGCTTTCCCTGACCTTGCCTATAATTCAGTAGCAGCTTGCCTTATAGTTGTGCACTGTACACCTTATCAAGGAGCTATCTTTAAAAAAAGTAGATACAAATGGAACCTGTAAATGCTATTTTTATTTGAATCATCACCATCCTATTCACCTTCACCATCCTATTCACCTTCACCACCGCATCTCTTCCTCTGTGCCATTCCCCAGGGTTGGTGTAGGATTGTTTTACAGCACTTTTACAACACCGCCAGACTGGCGAAAGGGATTTCCACTGACCTAATGTGATGTTAGGATTGCACAGAGAAAGGATTTGAAGACAATACACAAATGTATTGGCTAATGACTGTGAAATACAGAAAATGTTTGTGAACCAACACTGTACATTTTCTTTACTGCTGTAAAATAGCCTTACGTGCTCTGATCTCTTGCTCCCTGTTGTAATAAAGACTGCAGCTGTGGTGGTTAGAAATAAGCTGTCTCCTATAAGCCTAATTTATCTTCCCATGTACAAATTATGGTTTATAAAGAAACTACCGGTACCAGCAGAACACTAACCTGCTCCAGCTCCATAAAATGTGTTTTAGGGTCCCCTAATCCCTGAGCCACAAGCAAGCACATAGGACCCTCTTCCCCACAGTGCATCATCCAATCTGCATGGATTTTTTCCTCCTCAGGAAACAACAGAGCAATCCGCAGGATTGCACCCACATGGGGGAAGTGAGTTTTTAAACTTAGAGAGACTGCCAAGGTCTGGGGTAATGGTACTCAAGGTGTGGGTCAGGACCCCCTTGGGGAGTCACAACTTCAGATCAAGGAAGTCATGAAAGGGTGGAATCCACCATCTTGAAATCTGACACTGAGCTTTCCAGGGAGTGTCTCACTGAACACTATGGGACTTACTTCCAAGTAGATATAGAGGCGCACTGAATCACAGTGATGTCACATCCCTGTTAAGTTTGACAGGGGGTCCCAGACAGATTTTTAAGTTTGAAAGTGTGTCTTGGCTGAAATGCCCAAGTACCACTGGCCTGGGGGGTGTGGGGAGCTCTGAGAACCTGCACACTGTGCTTGCAGGACTTCCCAAGTAGTTAGTAATGTTTTTCACCTTATAAAGTATATAGGGTGCCATCCTAACCAATTTAGGCCATTCCCAAGGTGGCAAGGGGAAGCTAGCATATGTTTGCACGCTGGGCTAACCCCTCACAGGAGTGGTGCAAAAGTGCCTTATGGCACTTTTGTGACACCCCCAAGCCACCACAGGACTTGTGCCAGAATTTGTGCCAACCTAACCAGGGTTAGGACAGATCTGTCAAAGGCCCAGGGAAGCCCAACTCCAGGGAAAGTCCTCTGCAAGGGAGGTGGGGAACCATAAATAGCAACATTTCGTCACAAATGCAGCCTATTGCTCTATATAACTGTGAACAAATTAGAAACCTCCCTTATCAGGATGACGAACAACCTTAGAAAGCAGCCCTTTTTCCTGATATTTCACCTTAGACAGAACTCTATAGGCAGCTGTGCCCCAGAGAGGTATGGACCAAACTGTTATCCTTATGAGCAGGGGTTAGTTCGTTTTTTCAAAAAGTAGTATCTGCAGGATATTTTGTTATTAAATTACAATGAATACAGGATATTATATGATATTCACAATGTACTTATTCTGTGAAGCATGCAAAAACTATTTAATCAATTTTATAGTGACGTATAGGCCCATATCCTAAAGTCAAATTAAGCCCTTTGCTCCAGAGCAGTTAAGGTGACTTTCCATAAGATAACACTAGAAGGTGACGTAACTGCGTGTACCCATAACTGCTCTGGATTTTGCCCATAAGCATAGATAAAAGTGATCTGCCAAATTCTAAGCAAAATGAATGAAATCAGAAAAAATTAGATAATATTTTTGTTTCTGCATTCTAATTGCACCCATTACCAACAGATGGAATGTGCACAGCATTTTAAAAAATGGAGGTTGAAGATCTAACCTTGGAAAACATTAATAAGAGTCAGCACCCTTTAAAGCTGAATCCTTAAAAGCTGACCCAAATAAGAAACACATTGCCCCTAAAGAACCACCAAACATCATTTCTGAAATAAATGTTTTTTTAAACACTTCTTTCAATTATCTTAATTAAACAAATTTGGCTCTTTGTGGGTTTACAGGCACAAACACAGAGAATTGTTATTTTCTAAAAGTATTTATAGATTTAAAATATTTGTATCCTTCCTTTCCACCTAAAATATAGAGTGTGCAAGGCCTCTTTTCCCTCTGCTCTAGAGACAGTTCAGGCCCACAATAAGGAAAGTAAGACACTCTACTGCATTAAATAGCTGGTTCAACTGAATATTGTGCAAAACATGTGCAGCTAATGGAAAAAGAGCAAATTCAGCAGTGCAATCCTAAGCATAATTACTCAGAAATACGTCCTATTTGATCAATAGTATTTACTAGTGCGGTTAGGATTGCATGCAATGCCTTACAAAACAAGAAATTCCCTCCCTAGAGATTTCAAGAAGAGAGGATCATAGTTCCATTAATGAGCATCTACAGATCCAACTTTATTATACATGGATTTTTAATACAGATTTGACACACACAAATGGCCACTCCAAATCAGTTTTAAAAACTGCTTTCCATTTTTCAGCTGAGCCAGGCAAAGGCAGGGGGTCCTTTACATTTCCAATTATTGATTGCCTCTCTACAACAGTAAGAAAAGCTGTATTTAAACAACCTTTTTATTTTTTTTAAACTGTTTATTTTAATCCACAGGGTTTTGCAGGGAGCCTCACTGCATAGTGCAAGGGATCCCCTCCCCCTCTGAGCCATTCCAGAAGGGGAAAGCATCCTAGAATGACTCAGATCATCCTGAGCCTGGAACGGCTCACAGGGAAGAAAGCCCCTTGGATACTGCAGGGACAAACCCTACAAAGGGCGCAATCCAGAGTAACTACGTGGAGTCCTTGCTCCGGTGTAAGAACAATTTACTCAGGATTGCAATATGAATTTCCCATAGGTTTTCACTAGGTGGTCCAGTAACTACGGGTGCACATAATGTCTCTTACGTGCACCCGTAGTTACTCTGGATTGTAGGGAAAATCTAGTGTTCCCCTCACTACAGCCTTGAATATAGATATTCCAATGCAGTTTGTTTCATTGCATTTCCCATTAAATTACCTTTCCAGTGATACATAACATGATGGTATTATCATTCATACATATCCTGTTTTCCACAATTTTAGCCATTAGTGTCAGGTTCAGCTTGTTGCCCCGTGCATCTGTATCCCCTGCACTCTCTGTAGCTACTGGTCTTACAGCATGCCATACTGAGGCTCACTGCAGGCCGCATCTGGCCCCCGGACTGTGGTTTGGAGACCTCTCTGCTCATGGCATTTTGTGGGCTACCTGGAGATACAGAAAGCTGGACTAGATGGGCCTCAACCAATAGGAAACAGAAGAGAGCTTTTTTGTCTGATACCTTCCTCCTCACCTTAAAGGCATTATGTAAAGTCTATTCTGTTCTATGATAGGTGCTTTTAATAGTCTGACCCTACAATCCAGAGTTACTATGGGAAGACGTAAGAGGCACTTATTCTGGATTGCTCTGTGCATTTCCCATAGGTTTCCCATAGGTAGCACTGTAAATACGGTGGTGTAAAAGTTCCCGTAGTTACTCTGGATTGTAGCCTTAAGGTCCTTTTAGTGCAGCGTTTCTCAAAGTGGGGGCCGGGACCCCTTTGGGGGTCGCCTAGAGGTTTCTGGGGGTTGCCTAAAGACCCCTGGTGTAGGGGACCAGGTCAGGCTTGCCAGACCTCCGGCTGTAGCTGCACGCGCACTGGGACTGACTGACAGCCTTAGGGCCCAATCTTATGCATGCCTACTCTGAAATAAACCCCATTATAGCCAGGGAGGCCTTTACCCCCATGTAAATGTGGATAGGATTGCAGCCTCAGGGCCCAATCCTACGCATGCCTACTCTGAAATAAATCCCATTGTGTTCAATGGGTGTACATAGAACACACATTTCATTTGTAACAATGAAAATACATCCTGCAAATCGGATATTTACATTACGATTCATAACAGTAGCAAAATTACAGTTATAAAGTAGCAACAAAAATAATTTTATGGTTGGGGGTCCCCACAACATCAGGAACTTATAAAGGGGTCACGGCATTAGGAAGATTAAGAGCCACTGTTTTAGTGGCTTGTAGCTGTTCCTTTTGCAAGTCAGTGCTGTTTGAGATGTTACTGTTTTCACTATTGTAAGCTGTTTTGAAGCTATTTGCAGTGAATATCTTCTTCTTCTATATATATAAAAGAGAAAAGTCACTGACTCACTGACTCACTCATCAATGCCCTCTCAAAACCGCTGGGCCTAGAAGCGTGAAATTTGGGGTGGGTGTCCTTCCATGACGGAGAGGTGCACTAAGAACCGGTTTTCGGAAATTCTAACCGGAAGAGGGTGAAAAGGGGCGCAACGCTTTTTTCCCTATACTTTGCATTGAAGAATTGATGACTCATCAACATTCCGCCCAACCCCTGGAACTAGGAGCATGGAATTCTGGGAGGGAGTTCCTTCTGTGACATCAACACCCACCAAGGACCAATGTGGAGAAATTTAACCCTTAAGGGACTGAAAAGGGGTCAACGTTTTTTTGTCCTATACTTAACATGGAAGACTGACCAACCTCCAGCTGATTTGGTGCTCAGTGCCTGGTGTACTGGGGGATGTTGTTAGGAGGAAGAGGTTGCACTGGGGAGGATGTTGCGCATGGGGGTTGCGCGTGGGAAGATGCAGATGGGGGGTTGATACGCATGAGGACTGATGAGCATGAGCGATGTTGCGCATGCGAGGTTGATGCGCATGGGGGACTGATGCGCATGGGGGGACTGATGCGCGTGGGGGGGATGGCGTATGCGGGAATTTTACTCCCGCAACGCTGGTACACTTTTTGCTAGGTGGTATATAAATTAAATAAATACATTTTCAAAGCAGGTAAAATCTATTTTGGAGGAGAATCTTGAGAAACTATCATTCATCAAAAGACTAAGATATTTCCCCTGAAGCAATGGAAGCAGAATCTCATAGGGTAAATACGTTCTACAGCTATTTGCATACCATTAATAGTGACAGCTACCTTTATTGAAGTCCCAGGCATGATAGATGACTACTTCTGTTATTTTTTTACAAAACAAAGCATTTCTTTTGCAGAGGTAACAAGAGTGCACCTGAAAGAATGGTTACATTGTGATACACAATTGCCGACTATGCAAAAAAGAATAAACTGTGATTGTTGCATTATATGGTATGGATGAATTACTGTACCACAAATAGAAAACCCAAGTGTCTGTGATGGATGTGATCCCACACATGCATTATATGCCCCTGAGACATTTGATTGAAGAAAAGGTAATCCTACAAATTTTTTTAAAAGACATCAAAACAGTCATTATCAAAACAATCTTGTTGAAGAGGAAGGAGGCAAACTGAGACACTTGCTCATGAGCTTATGAACGTAGCCATCCTATGGCCCATGGCTGACTTACCACCCAAAATCATCTTACCCATTGTCCCAGAAAACTATATCTACCCAACCTGTGCTGCCTCTTAAAAACTCAGGTCTGTAATTCTGTCTCTGAGGTATTTTTTCTTTCTTTTTTTCTTTGTATTCTTTGTTGATGGACCCAATGTCTACCCCCTTTAGGAAAGAATATCATCTTCCCAAAAACTACACTGGTACCTTGGTTTATGAGCATAATTTGTTCCAGAAGTATGCTTGTAATTCAAAACTCTTGTATATCAAAGTACTTCCAAAGTAGCTCTAAATCCAAGTTACTCTCAATCCAAGGTTTTACTGTACAGTGGTACCTCGTTTAACAAGTGCCTCGCTTAACAAGCATTTCATATAAAAAGCAAAAATTTCCAAGAAATCTTGCTTCACAGAACAAGTGCCACTTCACTTAACAAGCAAGCGTGCTATGGGCACGTGTGCTATGCAGCCTTGACGCTCTGCACGGAGGCTCTTTAAAAGGGCTGCCGGCCAGTGCTGCTACCTCTAACTGCCCCCAACTTGGGGGCAGTTGCCTGGAGGTGCCAGAGACAGCTGCCCCTAACTGCCCCCAAGTTCCCCCACCAACCACCTTGAACCTCCAGCAGCAGCCCAGGTAAGTGTCCCAGGAAAGTCTCTTTGATTGCAGTCTCCTAACTATGTCTATTCAGAAGTAAGCCCCATTGTGTTAAATGGGGCTTACTTCTGGGAAAGTGTCCTAACCACGTCTACTCAGAAATAAACCCCATTGTGTAAAATGGGGCTTACTCCCAGGAAAGTGTCTTTAGGATTGCAGCCTAAGTAGACTTCATAGGATCATGCACTCTGAATGCATGTTTTGAATTCAATTCCAGTGTTTTGTCATCATTTTTACATCCAGTTAGTATTTTTATATGAATATTTTGGTGGTTATGGAACCAATCGTCTGAGTTTCCATTATTTCCTATTGGAAAATCCGCTTCACTTAAAGAGCGTTTCACTTAAAGAGCATGCCTCCTGAACGAATTAAGCTCTTTATGAGAGGCACCACTGAACCTCTAAGATTCCATGTAGTTCCATGTAATTACAAGACTATAATTCTGTACAGTAATTTTGAATAAAGTGGGACTTACTTCTGACTACATACCATATTTATTCAAATGTAATGTTCATGGAATCTAACATGCCTACCCCCTCCAAACTGGTTTTGTAGACTAAATTAAGCTGAAAAATGTGTGCCCTAACTTCCGCTGGAAAAGGTGTATATTTGAGTATGCCCAGGCAACCATTATAACTTTTACTTTTACGGTATATGGAATATTTTTATCCCATGTTTCAGTTTCTGTATAGTTGTTTTAAAAGTACTGTACTAAATTTGGGGATGAAATGAGTCAGCTCCTATCCCATTGTCCAGTCCTATCCCATACTGCTGGAATCCATGCTGCATCCAGGGTTGGGGGAGGTGTAAAAATCTTATATGATTTATCTCTGCATCGGTCATCTAGAGTTGGCATAAGTTTCAGGAGGGAATGGGGTTAGAGTGGGATGAAAAGTGGGGACTGGGATCTGATGTGTATGTTTTTCATTGAGATCTTCCCTATCCAGCCCCCTTACCTCCCCCTACTCCTCCACTTCCCTGCCTCAAAATGCCATCTCATTTCCCTCTCCTGCCACCGTCCTGGAGCTACTGATGCCTGTGCTGTGCTGTTTGTGGCAGTAGCCATGTAGTAGGCATGAACAGCCTGGCTCTGGCACCACCTTCAAGTACATAACTTGCACTGTTCCAACAGCACAGGGCCCCAATAAGATTGCTGTCTAAATTAATTTGAGCAGGGGTAGGAAAACATTTTGATAGGAGGGCCACATCATCTCTCTGACACTGGGGAGGAGGGTGAGAAAAAAAAATTAATTTACATTTCAAATTTGAATAAATTTACATCAATGAATATATTAGAAATACAACTTACATAAATGAATGCGCATGATTATAATACACATGAGAATTATAATACAAGCATGCAGTGCTTTTTTCTGGAAAACAGGTGCAGGTACACACAGGTACTCACCTGTGTGTGTGTGTGTTTGTGTATGTCGGTACTCATCCACAGAGATGCTGTTACTCTGTTCTCCATATCAGGGTGCATATCCCCTGAAAAGACCCCTGCAGGAATGTAGAACCACATGAGAACTATGAACTGTTTTCCATACACCTCTTACACAGCAAAAACATACAGACCAAGCCAGAAATACATGTAGACATAAGTTGTTCAGAGGAAGTCCCAGACCAAACTTAGGGCAGTTGCAAGCTAGCATGGGCTCCCAAAATCTCTGTTAGGCCAGAGGCTCATTGGAGACTGCGAGCCAGCCAAATTGGGGTCCTTATGAGCTGCAAATTGCCCCTGGGCTAGGGTTTCCCACCCCTGAAGTTTAGTAAGATTCAAAGCATGAATCTTTGAATTCATACTTCAAAGTATGTAATATCTGAAAATATTTCAGGAAACATTTCAGGCAGGAAAACATTTCAATGAAGAAATTTAATGTTGACGCATTTATTTTTTACTCTTATTGGGCATGCCATTGGGGGATGTCATGACAGTTTCCAGCTTTTCAAAATTTACCGCTACTCCACTGAGTAGAAAGCAAGTTTAAGAAAGTAGAACTTATTTATTTTTTTAGTGAAAGAAAATACAAAAATGAATCTGCAGGCAGACTTGCAAAATATTCCGTTTTTTTATTTTTTAAAAAAAATAGAGTTCCTTATATGGCAGTCAGTCAAAATGGAATCATTTGCCGTAGATTGGGACCTGCAAGGTGAGGTTATTTCGGGATAATACCCCTTTGTCAGGAAAAAATAACTGCACCTTTTGCAGGTTCCTAGCCATAGGTTTATAACTTATGTGGTTCACCTGCCACAGATATCTAGTATGGCAGGCAAAAGCTCTGATTGGCACCAATTCTACAGGGGAAAAACAAAAATATTTGTTTTCCCTTCTAACCATCTCTAAAATTGAAATTGACATTGGTCAAGATAGATGGGACACTTTATCCTCACACCATATGCCTGAGGAAAATGGGTAAATGCAAGCTAAAAAGACTGCTGTGGCCTGCTGCAGTGTTCTACTTTCATACTCAGGTCCATACAAATTTTGTGTCCTGTGATTCTTCTGGGGAATCCATAAAGGTCCATATAAATTCTGGGCCCTGGAGCTCATCAACCCTCATTACTCTGAGAAATATAGAGAAGCATCTCAATATAGAAAAGCTTCACTGGAGAAGCATCACAACTAGTGGGGAAGAAATGTATACTGAAGAAAACTTTCATCGGTCAATGCCAACTTGCATTGGTAACATTTTTGGCGCAGATCTGAGTTGATCCTATGCAAGATATAGGCATCCATCAGTCTCGAAAGAATATATTATCATGCTCGATGCTGTATGGGAAGCACGAAGGCCTGGGTAGATTAATATGGAGGATAGGCTGTTACCCAAGCAGCAAATCACCCCTCTCCATGCCACTGAAAGAGTCCAACGGAATGGTAAAGCTGATACGATTGGTTCCAGTTGTATCGCAGAGCTGAGCTAAAGACAGGAGCTCACCCAGTCTTGTGGGGACCCTGATCTCAAACCCTGGCCTTCTGGTTAACAGGCACAGTGTCTTAACCACTTATGCCACCCACAGCACAAGCAAGGTTCCCTTATCCCAAAGGGGCCTCTGGAAACTGAAACTCTCCTACAGGATTCTGCAGACATCATGTCGGTGTTGCAGCATTGCCATGTAAAGTGTTAGAACTAGACTGCCTGTAACCATTAAGGTGTAGAAGACAGACTTTTTTTTAAAAGGCCAATTGTTGATCTTGAACAGGATCTTGATCTTGCATGTATTTTAATTTCTCCTTCTGAGTTGATCTGTTTGTTTATTATTTATTTATTATTTAAGGGATTTATATCCCACCTTTCCCATTCCAAATAAAATCCTTTATTCTTTTGTCCTCACAACGACCCTGTGAGGTAGGTGAGTCACTGGGTCAAGGTCAACCAGGAAGCTATGTATCTGTAGGGGAATTTGAACATGGAGCTTCCAGGACTTAGTCCAAGTCCCTAACTACTTTGAGAATCTCTTGACTGAAAAGTGGATTATACATTTTTTAAATAAATAATGAAGAGAAAACATGCCATCTGCTCAGGAGATGTTGAAAATAACTGAAAGGAAAGGGTTCTGTTAATTATAAACACTAAAAAAATCCACTCCTGTCCTCTTGAAGCCTCTAACAAAAACTGTTGACAAGATCACAGCCTAAAATTCTTTTTAATCAGGAAACAAAGTTTAGAGTTCAGTTCTCTCATCTTTCTGAATAGTTGGCACAAGAAGTGTACCAGAAGATCCACTGAGTTATATCTCCTGCAGATACAAAATTAAAGAATGTCAGAGTGGTCTCCAGAGATGACCAAGAGGGCTCCAAGATGTGAACAGTGAATGAATAAGGCAGGGAACAGATCATTTGGATATAAAGGTGGAGCAGCTCCATGAAGTACGTTGATAACTGTGAGATCAAGGGAGAATTGGATTTAGCAATAAGACTGATTAAAAAAGTAGTTTGATAGCAGTTCCAAATTAAGGGAGATTATAGATAGAATATGTGAGGGATGTGAACTCCTGAGATGAAAATACACATAAGTCAGGAAGACAATCTTTTACCATCAAATAGCCCAACAATTTCGATAGCATCGAGAACATTCTAACAAAATTCCCTAGAGAACAGCAGGCAAAGTTTGGAGGAGAAGAAAATGGTCAAGTATATTTTGTGGACTAACTGAAGAGAGAGACTACATTCCTGTATCCTTAGGCTGCTTGAATCCCATTTACTTCAGGGGGATTTAAGCAGCCTAATGCATGCTGGATTGCAACCAAGAACAAAATGTGCATATGTGTGCATGCACACAATCATGCACACACAGACAAAGAGTGCTTTGCATCATGCATCCTCACCAACAGGGACAGTTGTAGGCCTGCTGGTCGTCCCCCCCAAAAATTAAAAAAATATAATAATAGATGTCAGGTTCCACTCATGTGAGATCTCCTTGATCCAAAATCCAAAACATTCATACATAAAAGCCACATTTATACATAAAAGCGAAGATCAGCTTCTACAAGGGACAGCAGGAAAAATTGAACAGAGCAAAAGACTAAGCAGCTGGTAGAAGCAGGGGTAGCATAGCAACCATGGTTCTGTGCTATTGATTAGGGAATGACAAGTGGGGAAATCAAAGCAAGTGAGAAACAATCAGGCAAGTTCATTCTCATATGAGCAACGAGGGAGAACAGGTGGGAAGGCATTTCCAAGAAGAGCACAGAGAGGCTGCATGTATGTTTCCCAAAAGAGACTTGAAACAAAGATCAATAAGATCAATATAACTAATTGCAGTAGCTAGACTCTTGCATTGGAAGCCAAAGGTATAGAGAGAAATTTTGAATGGCAGGAGCACCTCATGACTTTCCACATATTCCTATTCACGTTACTTACCAGTGAAGTAAGTAACGTGTAATATTCCTGCGTTTATTTATTTGTCCGGTGGCAGTGGGGGACTGGATGAGGGTGATTAAATCCTAATAAGACAGAGGTTCTCCTGGTCCGGAAGGCCTCAACTCGGGTATTGGAATATCATCCTGTTCTGGATGGGGTTGCACACCCTCTGAAGGAGCAGGTTCACAGCTTGGGGGTTCTGGATTCGCAGCTGCTCTTGGAGTCCCACGTGGCAGCTGTGGCCAGGGGAGCCTTTGCTCAGCCTTTGATCCACCAGCTGCAACCATACCTGAGTCGCTCGGATTGGCCAAGGTGACCCATGCCCTCGTGACATCAAGACTGGACTTCTGTAACGCGCTCTACGTGGGGCTGCCTCTGAAGACCGTCTGGAAGCTTCAACTCGTCCAGAATGTGGCTGCCCATATGGTTGCCAGAGCTCGTTGATTCGACTCAGTCAGGCCACTGCTTCAGCGACCACACTGGCTGCCCATTCATTTCCAGGCTGAATTCAAAGTGCTGGTCCTGACCTTTAAAGCCCTAAATGGCTCGGGTCCAGGGTATCTGAGGTACCGCCTTCTTCTGTACAATCCAACCCATCACCTAAGGTCATCTGAGGGGGCCCTACTGACTGTGCCGCCACTAAGAGATGTGAGAGGTGTGGCGGCCAGAGATAGGGCCTTCTCGGTGGCGGCACCCCAGCTTTGGAACTCCCTCCCCTTAGAACTGAGGAAAGCTCCCTCAATACAGAGCTTCAAGCGGAGCCTTAAAACCTTTTATTTTAAAAAAGCTTTTTAAATGGGGCAGAGGTTGGGGGGACAGTTTTATTGTTCTATTTTATTGTTTTTAACAAATGTTTTTAGTGTGTTTTAATTGTTCTCAGTTTTTTTAATCTAATTGTATTTTAGTTATGTTTTAATCTATATTTATAATTCTATTTTAATGGTGTTTTATTTTTCTGAGTGATGTTAGCCGCCTGAGCTCCCTCTTGCAGGTGAGGAAAGGCAGGATATAAATTAAACAAATAAAATAAATAATAAAAGATTTCTATCCCACCTTTGCTCTCTAAAACAGATGCCCACGGCGGCATTGAAACATCTTCTATTTCATTAAAAGATCTAGCTCATTTCATACTGAACAAGTTGTAGTGTTTATTATTTTATTAATTTTTTAAATTAATTTTTCACATTTTTATATCACCCTTCCTGCATGGAGCTCAAACCGGTGTATCTCTTCCTTCCTTTTGTCCTCAACAGCCCTGTGAGGTAGATTATGGTATGAGATAGAGACTGGCCCAAGGTCACTCAGGAAGATTTATTGCCGAGCAAGGATTTAAACATAGATCTTCCAAGTCTTCTAAGTCCAAGAGTTAGACCAAGGGTAAATTAATTCTTTTTTCCAGCCCCAACAGTGTCAGATAATGTGGCCCTCCTGCAAAGTTTAAGATTCCTGTCCTAATATAACAAAAGTGGTATAACAAGAGTGGTACCCCTTCACGTGGTATCTCTCCCACATGAAAGGGGATACCTTAAAACTGCTTGCAACTTGTGTCTCTGTATTTCTGAGCTGATACAAAACAGGAGGGGATGTCGTCAGATTTCTCACAGCATTTTGTTGCTGTGGCTGCATTTTGTTGGGATGAGAATAACATTTCCCAGTAACATAATATTGCTGCACGAGTGCAGGAAAAATGTGTCAGCCAACAACAGAAGTGCTTCTTTGGAGGTGACATTGGACATATTTTTTTACGCTGAAAGGGTGCAATTAATTTGTATATTTGTGTAATATGATTCACATATTTTCCATGTCATTTTTATGAGCATTATGATAGGTGCTAAACAATACTTGGCAGGAGTGTTGCACTTGTTTTACAATAATGCTGTTTCCAAATTGTTGCTCACACATGTGAAAAACTCAGTCCTTTGAGAATGAAACCTTGATAATATGGATTTGGCAACCTCAAGTGCTGAAAAACACATTTTTGTTGTTTTTCAGAGCATGTTTTTTAGAGCATGCATTATTTATGCCACATTTTCAGAATTATCTCCTAGTTACAATGTGTTGTCAATTAAAATATGAATTTAAATGTTTATGAAGAGTCTAAAGAACCTTCATTGCCCATTTATTATATAAGAGTACGCTAGCTTTAAAGTTATTGAACATTTCATTATATGCAACTTAATTTAACTTAATTCTTAGCTTGTCCAAGAAACAAAAGCCCAACACCAAAAAGCACTATTGACCACTGAGTTTTTTTGGAAAATATCATATGGCTGTTTGCGATTGCCTCCAGACACTTGAATTGTGTCTCAAACTGGGACTTCTAGCAGCCAGTCTCTGGTGTCATAAAGCTGGACCATGCATGCTTTAGTGATTCAGTAAACAAGGCAAATTAAGACTCAACTCAGACACACTTCTAGGGTGCAATGCTGGTCTAAGCACTGTTAGCTGACTCGTAACCTGAATATTATCAGCTAATACTTGTATTAGATCCTATAAAACCTCTATCTCCAAGCCAACGTGGCTATTTCTCATGTCAAGTGACTACATAGACTCTTCTTTCTCTGTCTTACATAATCTTGACAAGCTTACCCTGCTTCATCTTCCCTTGCTTTGTTTCACATGTTTTGCTCACTCACCTCATCTCACCCAAGGACACTACAAGGGTGCATGTCACCTGGTGTGGAGGAGAGTGTGTCACCCCCAGGACTGCTGCACATTGCATCTCAGAAGCCTCCAGCCCTGAGTTATTATGGCTGTGCAATGATTGAATGCACATGTTAGGTTTCCCCAGCCTAGTGCCAAGCAAATTTGCTTGGCACTAGGCTGGGCGGTCTGGGAATGATGCACCAGAGGGGGACACCCTTCCAGCATATCACCCAGTGTAACCTACATCATCCACACCATCCTCTCAACATCTCTGATCTCACCAACTCTGGTACCTAACTATTCAACTTCACTCTGCTCTTGTCTGATCTGGTACCCTGGACGATCCTCAACCATCCTCAACCTCAAAGGAGGATGATGGCATCCTCCTTTGCCATATGGAGCTTCAGAAAAGAGCCTGGGCAGGCACTGGCACAGTCCTTAAAACTGTGTTTTTATATATGACAACTGCCACAAGTTCCAGAGATACAGTACCTTCAGTGGAAGAATGTTGTGTAAAAATAATGTGCCTTGTTTTAATGGACAAACTATTCTTAAAGAGAAGTCAGTCAAAACTTATGGATAAAACAGGTGTAAGTAGACCCCTCTGCACCTCAGAGGCTTACTATTAAGTTTGTTCCCTGATCAGTAACCTCCCTCCCCTACACGATGTAGCACAAGCCATTTTAGTGTTGCTTTGGGGGTGGGGGTATGATTGGGCTGAGAGATTATCAGACTCTTCCCTATCTTATACGTTATCAGTAGGTACTAAGACTTGAATAAACTTGTGAAGTCTATTAGCAAGATTATTAGTCAATGTCTTTGCACTGAAAAACATTTACAAATTGCACATTTAATGTGGTCTTTATTAGGTTTAAGAATCAATATTATATACTCTTCACATTTTCAGTACGGGAGAGAGCCTGTTCTAAACATTTCATTAAAAGTTGACAGCATTTAGGAACCAAGAGATAAAAAAAAGTTAAATACCACTCCACAGGAAATCCATCATGCCTTACAGGTGTGCCAAGATTTATTTTCAAAATAGCAATTTTAATTTCATCCATAGTCAACAGAAATGCCAGATATTCATTGCTGCAAGTGGTCTAGGAGCCCAATGCTATGTGTGTCTACTCAGAAATTAGTCAATGTGTAAGTCAAGAATGTGTTACTCAGAATGTAAGTCAAAATAAGTCAATGTGTTCAATGGGGCTTACACTTAGGAAAACGTTATAGGATTGTAGCCTAGGACAGGAAGATCAAGATTAGAAAGTAATATTTCCAGAGCATTTCCTTTTTCAGAGCTGTGGGAGACACACACACACAAATAAGTCTTGCAGGTACTGCAACACACCATATAAGCCTCTCCTCTGTGCCCCAATAGCTCAAACCATGAGTGGGAGGACCACTTAAACAGCCTGTTGTACTTACTGCACCATCGTCCTCCTTGGCTATGCTATTATTCCAGAATATCCAGTTAAGCCATATTTTTGACCAGGCCGGCAAGTAGAGTGTGCCTACTGTGGCACTCTCCTTCCTCCTATTCAAATGAGGAATGGGATGAGGATATATATATACAGTGGTGCCTCACATAAAGAGCTTAATTCATTTTGGAGGCATGCTCTTTAAGTGAAACACTCTTTAAGTGAAGCGGACTTTCCCATAGGAAATAATGGAAACTCAGACGATTGGTTCCAGAACCCACAAAATATTCATATAAAAATATTAACTGGATGTAAAAATGATGACAAAACACTGGAACTGAATTCAAAACACTATAATATAATACAGACCACAATTACTCTAATAAAACACTGTAATATTCTATACAGCAAAAAAGAAAAGAAAAACCTTTATGGCCAAGGATGAATAATTTTCACTAAGAGTGTCACTGGTGTCTTTTGGAGCATCTTTAACAAGGAACCTCTCTGTGTGTGAGATCTATCGATGCAAACTAGATAGGCAGTCTGCAGCAGCAAAGGGGCCAGATCCTATGCTGTCTTACTCAGAATCAAGCCCCATTAAATCCACTGGGGCTTACTCACAGGAATGTGCTTAGGATGCAGCCTGACTCTTTCCAAGTTTGCATGAAGAGAAACAGCAGAAAGGCAAGATCCTATGCTGTCTACTCAGAATCAAGCCCCATTGAATCCACTAGGGCTTACTCACAGGAAAGGAAAACTGCAGGCAGGGGAAGTGGTGGTTGTGGGGATGATGGGTAGCAGTAGTGGGGTCCAGGCAGGGGGAGGCTTTCTTGGGTGGAAGGGGGGCTGTTTGAGGGGGGCTCCAGAGGGGGAGCAGGAGGAGTTTCCCCTCCTACCTGATGGAAGCTGCAGTGCAGAGGCTGGGCTGGCCACATGTTTCCGGGCTGCAGAAAGCAGCTGTCTTTGTTGCTTGACTGAAGAGGCTCTTGCGCTTCCTCTGCTGGCCTCTTCATGTACTGCAGGCAGGAGGAGACAGTCCCACCTCAGTGCCTCAGCCCAGCCAATGCAGACAGGAGGAGAGGGAGCCCAGCCAATGGGCACTCATTATGTGAATCATGCTTGTTATGAGAGGCAGAAGCCCCCCACAAATTTTAACTTGTTATGTGGAACACTCGCTATTCGAGGCACTCGTTATGCAAGGTACCACAGTATATATATTCTAATGTTCCATAGTTGAGTTCAGAGGATAATTTAAATTTCCACTCATACATTTTATTCTACTGTAAATGAAAGTCAACCCATTTCAGCTCTGCTATATCAGTTCTTCACTAGGACCACAATCTTAGCCATGTCTACTCAAAAGTAAGCTCCATCTTACTCCCAGGAAAGTGTCTTTAGGATTTCAGCCATAAAACTACGGGAGCACTTAAGAGACATTACGTTACTGCACCACCTAGTGAAAACCTATGGGAAATTCATATTGCAATCCAGAGCAAATTGTTCTTACACCGGAGCAAGGACTCCCCGTAGTTACTCTGGATTGTCCTATAAGTGTCATGCAGATGCCACAGATCAGGTACAAGTTAAATTCAGATTAATTCAGTCATGTCATCAGACCTGGATGGGAATGATTAGTGTCACAGAGAAGTGTATGTGGTATTACTTCGGTAAGACAGAAGCTGCCACATAAATGGGAGCCAAGGAAGAATTAAGTTTAAAAAGCACTTCTAATGCTAAGAAAATGTAGTATACTTAAGGCACTCAGCACATCACGGGACAACCCACTCAAATAGTAAGACAGTTCATATTCTGACAATGGAGCAACCTGACAGACAGCTCCTCTTTGCACTATTCATCACTTTCCAAGAAGCAGCTCTGATTGACTACTGACATGACAGTCATTGGCAGAAGCACAATATGGCATTTAACACTGGAGAGCAGGAGGTCAGTGTTGCTGCATTGAAGATACTGAGCAACATTCTCCGGAGAAGTGTATATAAAAGCCAATGCCTAAATCTGATGTCTGGAGGAAACAAGTAACTTAACAGGCTTGGAGGTTTAAAATTTTGCAAGGGAGATATAATTTATTTTGCCAAATTTAAAACATGGGTATGTATCACATATAGCACACCTATATCATCTAACTAATCATTGACCTAGAGAGGAATAGAGAATATAACTGCATTTTTGTGGCTTCTTCACCAAACTGAAGCTGCTGGATGAACTTCTACTGGTACTGTAATTGTATTTGTAATATACTGACCTTGGTTTCTTTAGCAATGCTGCCACCTTCTGGAATAATCACAATTTAGCTCCAGTTTTTTTTTCCCCCATAATAAAAATACAGTATAACCAAATCAATCTGTGTAATCATGGGTTTTGATACTCCAGAAATCAGATCTCCAGATCTTTACTCTCATAAATAGTTCTACCAGTGTCAATGATTTTAATACAAACTCTTAGGTTGCAATCCTAAATAAACTTTCCTGGGATCAAGACCCACTGAAGACAATGGGGCTTACTTGTGAGTAGAGAAGGTTAGGACTGTGCACTTAGTACCATATATACTTGCATATAAGCCAATGCACCTAACTTTACCACAAAAAACTGGGAAAACATTGACCCGCATATAAGCCTAGGGTGGGAAATGCAGCAGCTACTGGTACATTTCAAAATACCATAAAAATAGATACCAATAAAATAACATTTACTGAGGCATCAGTAGGTTACCGGTAAATGTCAATATATTTTCCCAGGACACAAGAGGACCTGTCCTGGGAAAAGAGGACAAAAGGTCAGTCAGTGCTTTCCTTGGAGTTAGTCCTTTGACCATGATGGCTCAATGCTGCCAGCAAACAAAGAAAAGAAGAGCAATGTATTTTTCCCTACCAGGAGACAAGGCTAAAAAAGAAGACCTGTCCTGAGAAAAGAGGACATATGGTTACTCAGTACTTGCTTCTGAGCAGGCATGGAGAGGATTGGGCTCTGAGGCTGCCATCCTATCCACACCTACCTGGGAGTAAGCTCCATTGACTAGGATGGGATTGCTTCTGAGCAGGCATGGAGAGGATTGGGCTCTGAGACTGCCATCCTATCCACACCTACCTGGGAGTAAGCTCCATTGACTAGGATGGGATTGCTTCTGAGCAGGCATGGAGAGGATTGGGCTATCCTATCCTATCTATCCTAGCCACACCTACCTGGGAGTAAACTCCATTGACTAGGATGGGACTTGCTTCTGAGTAGGCATGCAAAGGCATGCAAAGGTAGGCATGCAAAGGCAGTGAATGGAGAGAGGAGTGCAGGCACTCAAAGGTCCTCTCTGTCCCCTCAGGAATTCTTAGTGGGACGTCTATGAACCTGCCTGACTCAGCATACACAATGGGAGGAGGGATCGGACATCATTTGCATAGAACCTCCCTTTGCAAACATACCTCCTCAAAACTTGCGAGGAATAAGATTTTTAACCAAAATAAGATGTTTAGCAGAGACATGCTTCCTTAATAGCCCCGTCCAAGACTTAATAGCCCCATCCCAGGGCAGAAAATTCTTCTCATCCTGACTGGAAAGTATACCTACTTATTTGGACACCTACTTGTTTAGGCTTCATAGGAAAGGAGGGGCGAAATGGAGGAGCCCCTGGGGAGAGAGAGGAGGAGGAATATAGAGAGACTTGTTCCTCCTGGGAACTCCTGCTGGACTAGCTGGCTGCTTGACCCCCATATAAGCCGAGGGAACTTTTTAAGCTCCAAAAAAGAGTTTTAAAAACTCGGCTTATATGCGAGTATATATGGTATCTCCAGGCTTTGAGAGTACAAATACAGTATCTACAAACTTCTTGTAAAAAAAAAAATTGTGAATGGTGATGAATCTTTTTTTCCATATGGCACTGACACTTTAGAAGCTAACTAGCTTTCATGTATCGCAAAAGATTGTTATAATAGTACCCTCCTCTCTGAAAGTTGTCACACAGAGTTGCTATGTTAGTAGAAATACATTATTTGGTCCCAGTTTATGAATCTGTGCTTTTGTTTTCCATTCAGTTATAGTTTCAGTGTTGCATCTTCATAAGATTGTGGAAGTGCAATTAAGGCTGCAATCCTAACCATACTTTCCTAGAAGTAACTATTATTGAACACGTACTATTGAACACATTGAGTCTTACTTCTGAGTAGACATTCTTAGGATTGCACTGTCAATCATACCAATAGCAAAATTCTTGAATGGATTCTGAACGTCACCACTTAAACCAGCTAAGGCTTTGACACGTGTCACATTACCCACCTTTCAAGTCTTGAGAAATTACCCAGGAGAGAGCAGGCCAAACTGGTTCAAAGTCTTGAGAACAACACCATGGGTCTCACAAAACCAATGCAAGAGCTCAGATGGCTGTCAGAAATTTTCCCTTGGCAACATACTTTGCTGCAATTGAAAAGGCCCAGAATCTTTTATTTTTAAAACCCAACCATGTGGCTTGTCTATCAACATGTGCTTTATCTATCAACATCACTCAACATCAACCTCACTTATAAAACATAGCAGCATCATAGTAGCCACTGAAAAAGCTCAGTAATTACCCAAATGAATTACCTTTTTTAAATTATTATTTTTATTATTAAATATTTCACAGTCACCAGGTGTTTGACTGAAATTGGCTCTACTGTAATTCATTATTATTATAGATTATTTTATTCATAAGGCATGAAACACAGACATTTGTACATTATTATTATTATCATCATCATCATCATCGACATGAACCAACTCCAAAGGTCAAAGAAAAATATGTATTTATTCATAGTGAAAGAAATGGGAGAAGCTTGGGAAACTGTTATAGACAAATCATTATATTATTTTTTAAAGACAATACATTTTTAAATTTATGACCATAGTTACATAGATTTCTCTCTTATATTTAGAAAGGGAAAAGCAGCCTCCTTTAATATATAGATATTAAAGTGGCCTTTCAAATGACTGTTGCTGTTATCTCCCTTTTTCTTTTCTGTTTTTAGGTTCCAAGCCCTTTAACAGAGGATAATCTTCTCTTTCCTTTTCCTATGTAAACCACTTTAAGAACTTTGTGGTGGTTCAAAAACCATATTTAAATATTCTTTAAAAAATAATAAAATCATGGAATGGTTTTACTTGCACCTGCCAAGACACTCTGTCCAGCCTCCCGTCACTATGAAAGGTGTTTCTTTTAAAACATGCTTGTCTATTAGGTGCTCTTTCCAAAATCCAAAATCATCCAACCTCCCCCTTCCATTGGCTCAGCAGCACTTTAAAGACCTGAAGCCTGACAGAAAGCAATGAGAAGTACCAGCAACAACCAGAAAAACAGTTCAGTATCCCACACTTAGGAAGAGATTGTGTTGCCAGGTTGGCTTCAGTGGTGGGCTCCAGCAGGTTCGCACTTACTCTATAGAACCAGTTGTTAATCAGAGACAGACATATAAAGTTTAAAAATAGCCATTTAAAAGTGGCTGCCAGATGGGCATAGAACCGGATGTTAATTTCTTTGAATCCCATCACTGGTTGGCTTGATCAATTTTTGGGAAAGATACAGAAAAATCTTAAATTCTGTACTGAAAATTCTTACTACACACCCAAACATCAATTTCACCTTCTACAAAATAAGAATTCCTAACAAGCCCCCCATCTTTCCACCCTGTTGCTAGAACTCTGTCAGATTCTCAGCATGGACACTAATCCAATCTCCTGGGAGGCTTTTCAGGTGATTGACAGGGAAGCTCTTAATAACTTCTGCTGTTACAGCAAAGAAAAAAAGGAAACAGCTTGAGGAACTCAGAAAGATGAGTTTCCAGTATTTGGGGAGGTATAAAGAGAGAATTGTTTGATAAGCTTTGAAGGAAGAGGAGTTTCAGAATTTTTAAGGGACATGATGAAATGGATGAACATGAAAGAGGTGGCTGGGTTGAGTTTTCTGCTTGCTACTAACAGTGTGAGAAGCAGGGGATATAGTACATTTGGCACTCGGTTCTAGGTGATTGGTTCTAGGTGATTGTGTCTACTGTGAACGATTTTTGTAAGTTCCGTCAAACAAAATCTTTCTGACACCTTGTGAACAATAGCCTCTTATCAATCAAATCACACTATTTCAAAGATGCAACTTTTTCACCAAAAACAATGCTAGTTTTCCATTCATATATAAAAAAGAAGTCGCCGGGAAAAAGGCAGGATATAAATAAAGTACAGAATAATATTTATTATTATTATTATTATTATTATTATTATTATTATTATTATTATTATTATTATTATTATTATTATTATTAAAAACCAACAGTAATATACAGCAAACAACTTATCCACACTGGTTTCTGTAACATCACAAGTTGGACCCTTCCCAAGTGTCTAGGACTGTGTGATGTAGCAGCATATTATGTGTGCAGAGCAGTGGTGGGATTCAAATAAATTAACAACATGTTCTATGTCCTAATAACCTAAATTAACAACAGGTTTTATGTCCCATTAGTAACCAGTTCTCATTAGCAAAGGGTTCTATAGAACCTGTGAGAACCCCCTGAAGCCCACCACCAGTGCAGAGCATAGTACAGCGGCCTTTTGCAGTTGACAGATATTTTGTCGATGCCAATTGTTTTCAAGTGCCTGCTAAGGTCTTTCGGCAGTGCACCTAGCATGCATTCTTCAATTCTTCAATTCTATTGTCACCAGGTATGGCAATGTCAATGAGCCACACTTTACTCTTTTCTATAATTGTGGTATCTGGAGTATTGTGTTCCAAGATCTTGTCAGTCTGAATCCTGAAGTCCCACAGAAGCCTGACATGAGCATTTGTGACTACTTTTTCAGGTTTCAATTTTTTGTCATTGGCAGATGACAGTTTCGATATAAATTCCAGTGGATCATCTGAGCAACAGAATTGTGCCTCTGTTTGTAGTCAGTCTGTGTGATCTTCTTGCAGCAACTTAAAATGTGGTCAATGGCTTCATTCACTTCCTTGCAGAGCTGGCATTTTGGATCATCGGCTGATTTTTCAATTCTGACCTTGTTCGCATTTGTCCTGATCCCGTGTTCTTGGGCAGCAAGTATCAGGCCTTCTGTCTCTTTCTTGTTCCACTAGTGAGCCATAACCAGGTCTTATCCTTACCAACCTTTCCTTCAATCTTGGCGAGGAATTGGCCATGCAATACTTTATGCCAACTGGCAGTCTGAACCTGAACTGCACTTTAGCAATATTCATAGTTAAGTCTTCTGCACTTTAAGCAACTTTCTCTTGTTGACTTCAGTCAGAGCACATTCTTGGCTCTCTCGCACATAATCTGCTAGGGCATGCTTTTCTTCTTCAACCGACTGCTTCACCTGCAAAAGTCCTCTGCCTCCTGATTTTCTAGGCAGGTAAAGCCTGTCAACATCACTATGTGAACGTAAAGCATAGTGAATGGTCATTAATTTCCCTGTTTTCCTATCCAAGTCATCCAGCTCCAGCTGTGTCCACGATGCCAGCAGTATATCTAATTATAGATATGGCCCAGATATTTATAGCCTTTATAATGTTGTTGCCATTCAATTTGCTCTTCAAAATTTTTCTGACCCTTTGAATATATTCTTTGCTGACCACAGTTTTCACATGCCCGTTGGTGATATTGTCCAGCTGCAGAATGCCCAGGTATTTTTCAAACTCTCTATGAATCCTGAGCCAAGCACTAAGCATTATGCTAAACTACTGTATTTACTCAAATATAACACTAAACCTTTTCAGCCGAATTCAGTCTCCAAAACCAGGTTGCACGTTAGATTCGATGTTATTTAGAATTGGGTACATGCAGTATTTTGATTATGAGTACAGAGTGCACATTATATTCAACGGTGCATTATATTCATGTAAATGCGGTATTAAGAAAGTGATACAAATACCTTCAAAAGTTTATAATGTGCCATCTGTGCTGTGGAGCATACCAAGACACTTACTTCAGCAGATCAGTTATCTGAAAATTACAGTGACATTTCCAATCTCATCTTGCTCTGCAACCATGAATCACCTTCTGAACAAGTGGGATTGTATTAGATATGCCAAAAGGTTGGAGCCAAAACTAACAAGTTCTTTGGAGGTCTCAAAACTAAGCACTTCCAGCAGAGTCTTGTGTCTCCCAGACTTGTAGCCTGGCACAGTTACTTACACCATTAGTTCTCATTAACAGATTGTAAAATTTGCAATTTCCTAGGAAAAATCTTGTATTACAATCTATCCTGAAATTTTTGTGCATCTCATCGGCTGCTCACTTCTTATACCAGCTGCTCCACCCACCTGTTCTCCTGCATATAAATTATTTCCATCTGATACAAGTTTATAGCATTTTAAAACTGTATACACTTTCATGCTGAATTATGGCAAAGACCAGCTCATGTGAAATAAAATAACTAGAAGCAGAAATACTAAGTTTTAGATAGGGTTTATGTTTAGGGCTGTAATCCTATTTGCACACTTTATTCGGATCAATTCCCATTAACACAATGAGACGTTTCAGTGTACATATTATTGCACTTTCAGTAAATATACATATTATTGCACCATAATCCTAAACATGCTCTAAGTTCTATTATTTACAGTGGGATTCACTTCCAGGTCAACATGCATAATGTCAGCTCAAGTACCTGTTAGGCCAGCACAAGTATCATGCTGGCCTGGGGATGTCACAAAAATGCCATAAGGCACTTTTATGCCATTCCTTGAAGAGGGTTAGGCCAGTGCACAGGTATGCTCCTCTCCACATCACCACTGGAATGAGGAGACTGGTGAGTTGTGCTGACCTAAACTGGTTAGGATTGCACCCTCAATGGTGCAGAAGCTTAAAATTCTTAAAATGTTCAGCATAAAACACTAACAGAGGGCCTGATTTGACCAGGATCTGTTCATTTGTTGTAAGAACACTACATGCGAAATGAATGTGTCTGGGGCACCCCCCTCCTTTCCCCTTTCAGCGGGTCTTTCTGCTGGGGGCACACCAGAGTGGGGTAGAAGAAGAGGAGAGGAAGCCCCAGAGAGCGAATGGAGCACTCTCCGGAGCACAGCGGCAGCCGCCCGCTCGCTCCTAGAGGGTGCGGGAGGGGCCGGCTTCCCCCATGGGCCTGAGCAGCTGGACGGCCAACGGCTGGAGGCCATCTTGACCTGCTCACACATGCACCTGACACTGGACTCTGGGCAGGAGTCAGAAAGGGAGGTGCAGTGGGGACTGAGGTGCAGTGGGGGCCGAAAGCGATCACGTTGGGCACAGTGGGGTCCAAAAGTGGGGGAACAGACCCCCAAACCGGAAAATGGACTCCCAAGGCAGGGGCAGGGGGATCCAGGGAAGGGGAGAGCGACCCCTTGGGGGGAACACCAGAGGGACAGACAAGGGAGGCTGTGTCAGGAGAGGAGGTGTGGGGAAGCTGCATGGGAGAGAAAGGGTTAAAGGAGCTGGGAATGGCCAGGGAGGCCCACCCAGAGAAGGGAGAAGCATTAAAAAAGGGGAAAGATGCCAAGGATGAGGAGGAGCTAGTAAGACCAGGCACTTAGCCAGGAGCTCTGGGAGACAGCTCTGGGAGAGGAGGGCCAGGGAAATTAAACCCCCCCTCCCTCCTGATACCACTGAGGTGATCTACTCCCTCCTTTGCTGACCATTCCTGGGTGGACCCCTGACCAGGCTCAGGAGCAGGGAAGTTGAAGACAGGGGAGCAGCAGGCCTGCGCAGCCACTGTGTCTCCACAGCATGTAAATAAAAAGCTGTCATAAAGAATTGTGATTTTCCTAGAACAGCAGGATCTGCTTAAGCCTTTCTTCGTCTACTATTTTTAGGTTCAGAATTCCTCCACAGGTAGTACTTGTGGAGCAGTAGGTGTACATTTACAGAGATACAGGGCACAATCCAGAAGTGCACTTGGATTACCCTATCTACCACTGGGCTGACCCGGCTTCAAGATGCTCAGGTAATGAATACCCTCATTACTCTGAAAAAGGCCTGGAGCAGCCTAAGGTGACATAGACAGGTGGACCCAAGACAGTGACATAGACAGGTGGACCTGGGCTGCCCTAACTAGGCCAGCCTAGGCAGTTCAGGAGAGGCATGTTGACGGCATGTTACTCTGTATCGAGAGCCTTTTTCCAGGGCAGAAATGTCCTCTTCCAGCTCCTCAGAGTTACACAACATCAGGAGAAGGTATTTTAATGAGTGGACCCATAGGGGTCCATGATAAGCCAAAGAACAGCAGTGCTGACAAAAAAAATCTTGAGCTTTTGGCCAGCCTAGCTGCATCCCCTGCCTCTCAACCTCAGGATATGGAACAACTACGGCAGCCACTAACCTGGGGACACAGCAGGCCACTCCAAGCATCCACCCTCACTAGAGGTACTGTTGTATTGCATTCTCATGCTGCAGCTGTTACTTGTTGTCAGGAACTTCTTGGATTCCTTATAAGGCAGGCACCACAGTGTTCCTTGTTCAGTGTGATCTGAGAAGGGTCTCCTCAGGAGCAAGTCCTCCCCAGGTGTCACCTGAAGCCTACTTAGCATGCTCTGGAGCAGAAAGGGCAGCCCAGGCTTCCTGAATCTCTGGATCCAGCATGGATACATGCATGGATACCATCTCTGCTCTGGATACAGAATAGTTGGGCCAGCCCAGCTAGGGCTCTCCTCAGTACCCTTACTCTGGTGCCACACTAACATACAGACCAAACATGAGCAGTGGACTGTGCTGTCAATTTACCTGCCGGAATGAGGCCCCGAGTCAGTGATGGCAAATCTTTTGGGCTTGGCATAAATTCAGAAAATGACTCTGCTGATCAAACAAAAGAGCCTCCTTGAGCTAGGGTTGAGCCATTATTTTCCTTGAGCCATAATTCTCTTCCATAAAACTGGGACAGGACCCTCTGTCCAGTGGTGGGATTCAAATAAATTAACAACAGGTTCTATGTCCTAATAAACTAAATTAACAACTGGTTCTGTGTCCCATTAATAACTGGTTCTCAGACCCAGGCACTTATTAGCAAAGGGTTCTATAGAAGCTGTGAGAACTCCCTGAAGCCCACCACTGCCTCTGTCCCATTTGGCAGTATGTGAATACAATCCCCCAAAATTGGGACTGTCCCTGTTTTTCGGGACATATGGCAGCCCTACCTTGAGCTCTTCCTTCTGTCCTACGTCATTCACAAAAAGAAATAATATCAGATTCCCATCCTTTGTTGTTTGCCCAGTCTGAATAATAGCCCCACAAGATCTTTCACACCACAAAAAAGTAAGCAAGAACAGGTTCAAGTGCATATGTGTGGGGACTGAGTGCTGAGTCAGTGGTTGCAGACTCAAGTCCGTATGCCCAAGTCAACATATCAATAGTCAGCTTATTGATTCTGCATAAGTTGGCAAAAAACACGTTTTTGTTACTGGCTTTGAGTCACCTGACTCGAATTCTTGTCCTTGCTAGAAACTGAAAATGCTTCACTAGAAATAATAAACATCTGGGCTATAACCAGTTCTCTAGGCATAGAGAATTTTTCATGCTTTCATCACCGTCACCATGACCTTGAAATGATGCAGTTAAGACATAGGTTTCTCACTTCACTGAGAAGCAGGTCAGACTACATGGCTGAGTGCAGCATTTGAGTGCTTGATTGAATAGGAAGGTGGTCCATTGGGAACTTCAGACATAGTATAAATATTTTGTATTTTTACATCTCCCCACAAGGTCCCACAAGTCAAATGAAAAAGTAAAACAAGAGAAGAGAGAGGGAGAGCACTTAAAAGAATGAGTGAAACAGTTTCAAAATAGACCTTGCACATTCTTTGTCTCTTTTTTTAAAAATGTATGTATTTTGAGTTGACGTTAGTGAAACTGAATGTCCAATAAATGCACATGCTTATTAAATGCACCAAGGACAAATAAAACAATGTGCAGCCCAAGGGCATGGATGAAGAACCGTAATAGACTAACATCTGTTACATGCATTCAATGGTATTTGGGGATATGGTCTAATAAAGAATTCATGTTTCACACACATTTGTTACTCTTCCAAGGATGGATAACACATACAAAACTCCATACTTATGTAGAAGCAATAATGAGACAATAGAGTAGAAATGTCAAAATGTTTCATACAGTGGGCTGACTTTAGCAATTGTGAAACCTGCTGAGAACTGGAAGTGAAGTCATTAATCAGAAAGTGACCCAATTAAGCAGAGGATGGCCAGAAATTAGCACCTTATTCTTACATAGAAACTCATCAGCTGCCAAAAAAACCCCCCAAAAAACACAAACACAAGAGAAAATGTGCAAACCAATAGAAAGATGCAAGCAAAAATTAGCAATTTGATATTTTCATTGGCCTTAAGAGCCCAATGCTATGGGCAAATACTACTGGTGCTGGCAGTGCAAAATAGTCAGCGCATACTCAAGTAGCACCATTGTGGAGCCTGTCCCTTATTTGGGAGAAGCAGATGAACATTCCCTTCCTCTGAGGAGACTTCCGACAGCCTCTATCACCATTTAGCAGTCACCATTTAGATGCTGCTGTACCCAGCACCATCAGCAGCCATAGATTTGGGCCACTAAACAACCCAGCATCATGAGATTCCCATAAGTAGGTGAGGGAGTTCCACTCACCACACAATGTACATGGAAGAGAGTGCACAAAGAGATACTACTAGCCATTCATTGTGTGACCATATGTGTATCATGTTGCACAAGCACAGAGCAAAGCTAGGATTTTATTTGGATTTCTGTGTGCAAGAAATTCATGCTATGCACAGGACTGTGTCATTAGTTAATTCAGAATATCCAAGGAACCGGCCTTTTCTACTATTACTGTTGTTTTGAATTATCACTGAATTTCACATAATGATCACTGTCCTCTGATGTCTTTATTCTCTCTTCTTATTTTTGCTTTTATCTTTAACCCCAGCGCACAAGACCCTCTGTTGTTTTTACAGACAAAGATAATCTTCTCAACAGATCACCGGTTAATTGAATTACCTGGTTAAAAATAACCATGTTTTCATGGCTTATTCACTATCCTGTCTGGCCCACTTTAATCCACGTAGCTTGAGATGACAGGAAACAAGAAAGAATAGCCTGCAACTTAGCAAATATTATAAGGGAAATTTTCATATCATGATTTATCTTGTTTATCAAATTATCATGACATGTTTACATATAAATGTGTAAACTTTTCTATACCATAGTCAAGATGCTCAAGACAACTTGAGTTAGTGTAGTACAGTGGCTGGACCAGGAATGAGGCGTCCTGTCTGCGATTCCTCATTTTTAGCATTTTTGTGATTCTCTCTCAGCCAAGTTTGCCTCACAGGGTTGTTGTGACGATAAAAAGGGAGAGTGCCTGAAGAACAGTAATGTAATGTTTTCAGATCCCTTCAGAAAGATCAGGTTAAAAACGCAATGAATAAATTTAAAAAGCTTTCAAAAAGAAGGTTACAATAATTTTATTAATCTTTCCAATGATTTGTCCACAGACAAATCTGATACATTTAAATCTGATACTCTGAACTTTATAAACCCTGAACAGAATTATAGAACAGATACAAATTTAAGAGCATTTGTTCTTCATTTATGTGTCTTTAGCTTAGATGGTATATTTGTTGGTGTCTGCCTATGTTCTCTCTAAGAGTAGCATGTATTAATATAATCTTTTAATCTGACAAACTGCTAATTTGTTACGGATGGCCTCGTATAGGGTCCCTCTAGGTCAGTCATTAGAAGCAGAAATTTAAACTAAACTTGAAAAAAATATGTTGTCCAGTTTCTTTCTTTGGGACATCTATTTTGCCTTGTACTGAAATCATAACGTTTTCAGTGCTCGTGTGCCTTTAAAGTTTCTTATATTCAAGTCCTGCCAATTTTATTGCTTCTTATTGGCTTTTGTTATGTTGGATGTTTCCCTTGGGGGAAAAGGCAGGGTAAAAATAATGTAGGAAGGTAGTTAGGTATTATTCTCTGTAGCACATACACACATGGTCCAATCCTTTGAATGATTTATTGCAGTGGGTTCTTTTACAATGTCACGAATTGTGCATCACTATTGTCTATTAGGGAGTCTCTTGCACAAAAATCTGCATGCTCTGGACGCGCAGCAGCAGTTGCTGAACACCTTGTCAAAGCAGGTAAGATAACTGATGGAGTAGTTTGTGGGGAAGGGCTGATCTCACACCAAGTTCTTGTTGCCCTATCCCACCTTTAATGTATTCCTGAGGCTCGTTGAACTTCCACCTACTAAATAAGTCTATGGGCAAAATCCAGAGCAGTTACGGGTCCACGCAGTTACATCACCCTCTAGTGTTATACCTCTGGTAACACCTCTAGTGTTATCTTATGGAAAGTCATCTTAACTGCTCCGGAGCAAAGGGCTTAATTTGACTTTAGGATATGGGCCCATGTCCAAGAAGATCCATTGGTGGTGATGTAGTGTACTTACAACTGAGAGGTAAGTAAAAAATACTTCTTACCTCACCATAGCAAAGTGGTTCTCCCCACCATAGAGTGAAGTGTGCACTCTGACAGCACAAGGGCATCACTGGTGGGGGATAGGATTAGGCCTTTAATTTTCCCAACGTCCATCTCTTTGCTCCCGATCTCCCTGTCTAGCTCTCCAAAAGAGTAGTAAGTAACCATCATTTTTAGACAGGGAAAAAATAATCTAAAAAAACATGAAACAATAATGGACAAGTCAAGGATCTGAGAAAAAGAATTTTTTAAGCAATAAAGGAAATGGAAGAGAAGGAAACAATAAAAATATATGCAGTAGAGTGTGAATCAATGTGGCAAGCAAAAAGAGAAGGGCAGCCAAAGGCAGAGTGAATTGTTCAGCCAAAGTTATTAAGGAGATGGATATAACAAATATATCAGGAGGAGGAAAATGAGGATGATGGCAGCCTTTAATCAATGGGAGACAGCAATAAAATGAAATCAGTAGAGCATATTCAACTTCGGTGCAAACGCATTTGTTTGAGAATCTGACTCAGAACTAATTTTTTCCTTTTAAATTTCTTCAATTATGAAACAAGAGGCAGGTTGCACAGAACCTGGCAATAAGGCAATCAGAATTTACACTGATATACAGTAGTACAACATAAATACCAGGCATCCATGAATGAAAAATAATTATGATCCTAATTCAGTTCCTATGTTGGGGCAGGTATATGTCATGTCCCACCACCAAAAGCCCTGCATTCTAGGTAAGAGGGTTTCTCACTAGAGCTGCAATCCTAACTTCCATTTAGGATGGCTTAAGTCTTGGCACAAGTCTTATGGCATGAGTATCTTACGGCACTTCTGTGCCACTGCTGGGGGAGTGTAAAGTGGGGTTTTTCTGGTCTCCTGGTAAGGCAGGGATTTTCCAGTCTCCTGCACCTTTTTTCAAACCTCTGGGCAATTCCAGTCATCTGACAACCTGCTTCAGTATCATCATGAGAGGTCTCTAGGCAAGAATGCCCTCCTTTCTAGTGAAGAGAGTGGAAAGAGCTACTGCCACCGTCATAACAATATACAGCCAAAATACAGTGGTACCTTGGTTTACAAGCATAATTCGTTCCGGAAGCATGCTTGTAATCCAAAACGCTTGTATATCAAACAACTTGTATTTTCCCATAAGAAATAATGGAAACTCAGACAATTTGTTCCACAATACAAAAATATTCATATAAAAATGATTACAATATTGTAATAACAGGATTCCTTTTAAGGGATATCAGCACTTCTGTGTGGATACTGGCACCTCATGTGGTGAGTACCAGCACTTCTGTGGCCTCCAAATAGACATGCCTATGACTACAAATAACTTCTCCAGGGTGAGTATCCCCATCTTTATTTATAGAAAAAAGTAATATAATACAAAATAAATAAAATACAAAATAAAAATAAAACATATTAACCTGCACTGAGTCCATCAAGCCTCTAAGGCTGCAATATGCCCCCTTACACAGCCATGAGTCCCACTGATTATAATAGAGCTCACTTTAGAGTAGATATGCAAGGCTAGATCTCTCAGGCTCCTTTCTATTGCCCTCCTTCCATAGCAGTGAGCCCTATTGATTGCTCTTGGCCTCCCTCAGAGTACAGTAGTGCCTCATATAGAGAGCTTAATTTGTTCCGGGGGCAAGCTCTTTAAGTGAATCACTCTTTAAGTGAAGTAGATTTTTCCATAGGAAATAATGGAAACTCAGATGATTGGTTCCACAACCCAAAAAATAATTTATATAAAAATATTAACTGGATGTAAAAATGATGACAGAACACTGGAATTGAATTCAAAACATGCATTCAGTGTGCATGATTCTATGAAGTCTACTTAGGCCGCAATCCTAAAGACACTTTCCTGGGAGTAAGCCCCATTTTACACAATGGGGCTTATTTCTGAGTAGACATAGTTTGGAGACTGCAATCAAAGACACTTTCCTAGGAGGCTTACCTGGGCTTCTGCTGGAGGTTCAAGGTGGTCAGTGGGGGCACTTGGGGGCAGGTAGGGGCAGCTGCGTCTGGCACCCCCAGGCAAGTGCCCCCAAGTTGGGAGCAGTTAGAGGCGGCATCACTGGCCGGCAGCCCTTTTAAAGAGCCTCCATGCAGAAGTCAGGGCTGCATAGCACACGTGCCCATAGTGCACTTGCTTGTCAAGTGAAGCAGAACTTGTTATGTGAAGCAAGATTTCTTGGAAATTTTTGCTTGTTATGTGAAACGCTTGTTAAGCGAGGCACTTGTTAAGCAAGGTACCACTGTATACTGTCCCAGCATAGGCTGGACTCCCAGGAGAGGTTGGCAGGCTGTATTCTGGCCAGGACTATTTTATCAAGACATTGCTTGTGTATCCAATCAGAATTTATTAGAAATGCTTGCTTGTCTTGCAAAACATTCTCAGTCCAAGTTACTCTCAGTCCAAGATTTTACTGTATCTTTAAAAGCCAATGCACACACAATATCTTGCATTGCTTTTTTGATCTGCTTTTGCAATACACATATTTTTGTTGAAGTGTGTCATCTTTGTTTTGCCTTTCTTCCAAACAGGGAAGCTTAATACAACACAAAAGAGCTTATAACCTTTTCAGTTTTGTTTATATAAATATCTCTGTTCTGTCAGAAAAATGAAAGTCCTGTCTAGTCTAGGAGAAAACAATTTCAAGAAAGCAAATGAACTCTAGATGTTTTCAACTGTATGACTCATCTCCAGATGTTTTATCTACTGCAATAAGCAGGAAAAAAAACAAAACAAACAACAAGCAAGAATTCAAGTATAGTTAACCCACACAATGTAAATCATCCAAAGAAATCAATAGGACGTAGCTTTGAATAATACTTGAATAAATACTTTTGTATAAATAAATAAATTTTGTTAAAATAAAAGTGATTCCATGCAGAATAAAATATAGTAATGTTTTAGAAGGACAAGGGACAGCTTGTATTTCCAGTGCACCTAGCTGTGTCTAAATTATTCAAAACTTCTGGTAGAGATTAAATGGCAACACAAAAAAGAATGGCAATATTTTGTTACAGCTTTGAAACTGGATGCAGGTAATCTGGTTTCTGATCCAGCATTCACAGCTTTATCTTATATCAGCATGTTGATGCTATTTCTCAATCACCTGGTGACCTCCCTCCAGTGAGTGGTTCATGGCCAAAAAAAAAACCACTCTAAAATACAATCAAATAATCAAACAGTTTAAAAACAATCAAATCAAAGCCAGAAAACCAAACATTGTCATAACAGGGTAACCAGAAACCACAAGAGTATAAAAGCAGATAGCATTGAAAGCTTGAAAAAGAATGAAGCTTCTAATCTAACTACGGGTGCATTTTGTTTATATGCGATTTTCAGTTTAATCTGAAGCATGTCTACTCAGAAGTAAATCCCACTGTATTCAATAGGACTTTCTCCCAGGAAAGTGTGGTTAGGATTGCAGCCTAACAGCCCAATCCAGAGTAGCACCCTTTATTCTGAAAAAGGCTTGGGGCAGAGCAAGGCAACATTGGTTGCAATCCTAAAGACACTTTCCTGGGAGTAAGATCCATTGAACACAACAGGGATTACTTTCAAGTAGACATGGTTAGGATTGTGCTCACAGGGTACCCCAAGAGTGGTGGATCTGGACTGCCCTAACTGGGGCATCCTAGGCAGCTTAGGAGAGGCATGTTAAGGGCATGTTTAGTACTGCCTAGGGCAGAGCAGTTATTCTGTATCCAGAGCCTGTTTCCAGGGCAAAAATGCCTTCTTCCAGCTCCTCAGAGTTATACTACCTCAGGAGCAGGTATAGTAATGAGTAGACCCATAAGGGTCCATGATAAGGCCCAAGTAAGAATGGCAGTGTTGACCAAAAATCTGAGTTCTGGGCCAGCCTAGCTGCAACCCCTGCCTCTCAACCTCAGGATATGGAACAACTCTGGCAGCCAGTAACCTCAGCATACCCAGCCATTCCAAGCATCCACCCTCCACTAGAGGATCTGCAGCAATAAGTGGTTATCAGGAACTTCTGGGCTTCTTTATAAGGCAGGCACCACAGCTGTTCCTTGTTCAGTGTGATCTGAGGCAGGTCTCCTTGAGAGCAAGCCCTCCCCAGGTGCCATTTACTTGGTGCTAGTGAGCGTGCTGTGGAGCAGGTAGCGTAGCCCAGGGTTCATGACTCTCTGGATCCAGCATAACTTTCTGCTCTGGATTCAGAATAGTTGGGGCAGCCCAGCTAGGGTACTCCTCACTGTCCTTACTCTGGATTGTGCCCTAAGTCTCAAAGTGAATGAGGTTGGCTCTTTAAATTGAAAGATAAACATCCCTTAAGTAGCTGTTGATGTCTTTTAAAAAGCCATGGTAACTTGGCAGGCAATTAAGCTTGCCTTGGGAAAAGGTCATAAAAAATTTAGACTTGGTTTCAGTCTTCAGCTGTTGAGAGCGTCTCCTCCCTTCCCCATCTGATAATACTTCTGAATTAAAATGGGCTGCTGATGGAGGTGTTTTGCATCCTAGTTGCTAAGATGCCACCACCTAAAGAAATGAAGTATGTGATAAACAAAGACAGGACCTTTTCATGCACAGCATCATCTGGTTCACTCACTACGCATGCTCAGCTGGTAATGCTACAGTCTTTTCAGGATCAGGTGAAGGCATTTTAACCTTTCTAGGCTTTTAAAGGATATTGTTATCTCAGCATTTATGTGAGAGTGTTTTGCTGGTATTACTGAAGTTACCTTAAAAATTAAGTTAATATTCTAGTTTGGTATTTCTGTGCAATAACACAGCCTGTCTGTGAAGCCCAGGGCTGTGGGTGGCGCAAGTGGTTAAGACGCTGTGCCTGTTAACCAGCAGGCCAGGGTTCGAGACCCGGGTTGGCCCCACAAGACAGGGTGAGCTCCTGTCCTTAGCCCAGCTCTGTGACACCAGCTGGATCCAATCGTATTGGCTCTGCCTTTCCATTGGACTAATTCAGTGGCAAGGAGAGGGGGGATTTGCTGCTAGGGTAACAGCCTATCCTCCATAACAATCCAACCCAGGCTTTTGTGCTTCACATTCAGCATATGCAGCGCCAAGCACGATACCATCATCTTTCAAGACTGATGGAGGCCTGCTGTGAAGCCCAACACCATTTCAAAAGTAGTTTGCTGCCTGATGTGAGTGGTTGTTGTTTAACTAATAGCACATCTTCTTGGAAAATTATTCACAAAAATTATTCTCCAGTTTTTTGTCTCCTGATCTATTTTATTAGGAACATAAGCCTCAGATTGCCATTGTTCTCTTATAAATGCAACACCAGAAACATGTTTCATTAGTGTCCACCAGGTGGCAGTGCTTGCATCAGAGAACAGAATGTCAAAACATCCCAGAATACAATATTGAATCCTTTGAATGCAAAATTCAAAATGCACAGATTTATTCTTGTCCCAAGGTTGGCTCAAACTAGAAGATCTCCTCTTATCTCCTGAGAAATAGATTTAGAGGACAAAGAAAATTAAGATCAAGAGATAAAAAGAAAAAAGAAGAGGAAAAAATATGGTAATGGCTGAAATCCTAAAGACACCTTCCTGAGAGTAAGACCCATTGAACACAGTGGGGCTAACTTTTGTGTAGACATGGTTAGGATTGTGCTCTATGATTATAAGAATGTTCTAGCTTTGTGCCCATGTACCCCAAAACTGACTCAGAACATAAACACTCCCCCACAAGTTGTTATTGGCTGTACAAGGAATACCATATTAGTAGAACTGTACCTATAATTTCTCCATCCACTATTAGGGACAGTTTATAGGGCAATTCAGATTGCAGTGTAGAAGTGAGGAAAGAGTTGTTCCAGATGGGACATGGCTGTTCTTACACAATAAAAATTACCTTTACAGGTAATTTTCTGGGCCAAAAACTCATTGTTCAGAATTTTAATTTTGTACTATTTTCCTGGCTTTTCATTAATTCCTACAAATCTTGACATTCTATGCAGATGTAGAAAACAAGCCTGTACGGACATCCTCAAGCACAATCTACAACTCAAAGGTGGAGCCTTTAGCTCCTTCAGTCTGGATTAAGCCAGTCTACTTGAGCACTCCAAAAGCAACCAAAGCTGCCATCCAGTCCCCCTAGAGAGCTTTCTGAAGCCCATAGAAGCTGCCTGTGAAGGCTTCAGACTAGCCTGGAGAGGCGGAAAAAAATCACACACTCAGTTTCCCTTGAATGGACACATGCTACCTATCTGTGCTTCGGAAATCCCCTTGGTCCCCTTTGGAGGAGTTAGAGGGCAACATTCATGGATCTGAGTATCCGCAAAATTTGGTATCAGCAGGGAGGTCAGAGAATAGATATCCTGCAAATCTTGAGGCCCCACTTGTTTTTGTTTTTGTTTTTTACTTTTAGGAAACATGCCATCCTTCTCTTGCAATCCTGTAGCAAAAAATACTAACAATAACACAACACAATAATAAAATCATCATAAAAGCAATAAAAAAACACCGCAACACAAAAGAGGAACTTCATTCTGGTTACAGTTCACAGAACACTCTTACATGGCTGAGGGAAGACATCTTTCCTTCCCAGGGGAGGAGTGATCTCTGACACATCTTTGATCAATGATCAGTTCTAGATTATTTTGTACAGATCCACAATCTGAATATAATGATGATCGTAAATTGGCTTGGGGAGACCAGCGCATGCAAGCGCACTGGCTTAACCCCCATTGGAGTGGCACAGAAATGCCATATGGCACTTTTGCAACACCCCCAGGGCAGTACCGGACTTCTGCTGGGATTTGTGCTGGGTTCTAGCACCAAGGGATACAATTGCATCCTGAAAGTATCAGATTTGTCAAAAAGGCATGTGAATTAGGCATGCACAGCACAAACAAGTGTCCTTCCTATGTCTGTTTTGAATGTCCTCCATCGGAAGAAGAAAGGAAGGATACAACAAACAAATAAATAAATAAAAAGTGGGATCTTTATCATCCTACTTATTATAAATAAATAAAATAATATGATTTATATCACACTAGTGAAATATACTGGTGTTGCGAGAGTAAAATACCCCCCTTATGCTATCCCCCATTGCGCAACACCCCCCACTGTGCAACCCCTGAAATGCACATCAACCCCCCAAGTGCAACAGTCCCCATGCGCATCAACCCCCTCATGCGCATTTCCCCCTTGCAGTTGGAATTTCCAAAAACCGGTTCTTAGTGACTCCCTCTGTCACGGAAGGAACAGCCTTCCCAAACTTTACGCTTCTAGGCCCAGTGGTTTTGGCCGGGCATTGATGAGTGAGTGAGTCAGTCACTTTTCAGTTTTATATATATATAGATGTATAGATGAATGGGATCTACTCAGTGGCATATTCATCTGCATTTGTTATTTCACATTCCATTTTTTTTCTCATGGTGGTAAGATCCAAAATACTCACAGCTTGATTTTCCAGCACACTGTACACATCCTAAAACTTGAGCTGGGGGTAAATTAGTCCTGAATCTCTCTATCTCTCTAGCTCTCTATAGTATTTATATACCACTTTTCAACTAAAAAGTTTACAATGTGATTTACAAAGAAAATGAAAAATTAATCATTTCACTAGATCAGTGATTTTCAGCTGGTGGCACACTGGTGTGCTGGAGATGGTCCTCTGGTATGCCACAGATATTTGGGGATTTATGTTAATTAATAGGAAAATTGGGGGATTTGAACAGTCTGATGTGCCTTGTCAATGGTAAAAACAATTGATGTTGTGCATTGACAATTTCACTGCCTTCTTAGTGTGCCGTGAGATGAAAATAACTGCACTAGATAATCAGGTGGGAGAAATGAAAAATAAGAAAAATTCCAAATAATTATTAAATAAAACTAACCTCCTCTTCAGCAGTATCCATTTTAAAATAGGCATTATAATTAGTGGCAAGATACTATTGCTCAAGGTTTAGGAGATGGTGGCCTGGCATGCTGCAGTCCTCGGAATCATGAAGAGTCAGACGCAACTTAATGACTAAACAACAACTGTTGCTCAACTTTCAGAGAAGAGCCCAACATACGAGTTGTGTCTGATGCACCGACTTCCCTCTCACAGAATTATGCTGGGTGCTTTTGTTATGGAATGGGGAAGGACTCCCAGTGCCAGGCAACCAGTGCTAGGGCAGTGACACCTAGTGCCAAGTATTCACCCTTCCCTTCTTTTTTCAATTTTTATAAAGATTTTATTAATTTCAGATACAGATAAAGGGAATAAAGGATACACAAAATATGAAGGGGAATACACAGTGTTACATACATTAAGTCCTCTGTTGTGCAACATACATTATCATGCATCATCATCACTTCAAACAGAACTTCTTACAAGTCAAAAATTTATTTCCATCAACACATAATCTTCATTTTATCTATACATAAACATATCATTGCTTCTATTTCCAACACTTTCATAGATACTTTCAAATTTCAAAAGGCTTTCTAATAGCCCTTCATATTTTGAAGGGAATAAGAGGAAAAATCTTAAACAGAAACTATAAAAACTTCATCACAGCTTTATTTTATGCCTCACACATGACAATAGAGTGTCATTCTGTGTTTGTCTATTGTTTGTCTACTCCAGTGATTTTCAACCAGTGTGCTGTGACACACTGATGTGCCACAGATAGACCTCAGGTGTGCCATGGGAATTTGGGGATTGACGTTCATTAATAGGAAAATTGGGGGATTTGAACAGTCTGGTGTGCCTTGTCAATGATAAAAACAATTGATGGTGTGCCTTGACAATTTCAGTGCCTTGTTAAGTGTGCCGTGAGATGAAAAAGGTTGAAAATCACTGGTCTACTCTAAACAATAGACAAACACAGACTTGTAGTCAGGATTCTAGAGGTGATAACTATTTTTACAAGGTGGGTAATTATGTATATTGCATGTCAGATATATACAGTGGTGTGCAAAATTAAAGATAAGTATGGAGAAACATCAACAACCTGTAGATGCCAGGGTGGAACAAAGAGGGAGTTTCATATGCTATTTGATATGGCAGAAAGGAATTTCTCCCAAACAAAAAGAAAAGATTATTTTTTTTCCTTATAAAAAGACTATTACGTATATCTGAAAATTTGAGCTTGTCTGCTGGGGGCCTAGGTTGTTATTTGAGAAACATAAGTCCCAATCTCTCTAGATGACCAGGACTACTTAGTTGCACTATTCACTGGTTCCAGGTGTGCATTTTTATACTTTAAAAATCCTTTTAAAAAGCTTTATTAGTCACTCTTAGCTGCACCTGTACACTTTGGCACTTCTGTTTGTTACCAGCTTGTTAGAAATAGGTCAGGCTCCACTGATGGCTCTAATCTATGCATTCTTTTGTGGGGTTAATTCAGCACTTTTAATTGAATCAGGCTCGTTTCATCTGTTCTGCACGCATGTGTTCATGTGCTTATTCAATGTGTGTCACTCACTACCCCGGCTGACAATGTGTGAGACATACAACACAAGGTGGCCTTTCATGGGCAATCCATATAGCTTCCCAAATGTGTGCATGCATGCATCTGATGTTTAATCAGCCACATTTATCTACATCTTCATATCCTATCCGGCTTCCTGTGAAGATGTTTTTCTTTCATCTGGAGGTTTTCTTGTGAAACTTGAGATACTTTAGATTAACCCATTAGATATTGGGGTAAGTGTTTGTAATGTATTATCTATTACATCATGACAACTTTGACACTTTCCTGCTCCTTCATTGTCTTGTGCAGAAAATCCGTCAAAATACAGTCATTTATTCAGCCATGACCTTCCCAAGCCATATCCTTTAAAATCCTATTGTTTGCTTTCCTATTTTTCTTCAACATCCTGAATATACAGTTCAGGGGAAAAATCATTTTTGTTTAACAAAATTAAGAGATTTTGTTTCCTTTCCACTCTGTTGATATAATACATGGAGAATATTTTCAGTCTCTTCCACCAGAAGTGAAAAAAATCAATTTTTTCAAAAGATATATTTTAAGTAGGATTTCCTCTTCTAATATTATTTACTAGTTTTCACAGTTGACGAAAGTTCTTCAAGTTCTATATTACAGTTTTATATATATGCACACAAGACACAAACTAAAGTGGCAATTGGTTGGTTATGCTGACAAAGAATATTCAAGGAGCAAAATGTGAACACCTAAATATCCATAGACATAGCAAATAAGAATATATAGCACATTCAGAGAAAACTGTTTTTCCCACAAGACTAACACAGAGAGGGGAAAAGAATAGTCGTTTACATAAGCACCAAGTAAGTGCAGTTAGTGCCACTGAAAATACTATTTCCGAGCAGTTACTATCTCCCCGAGGTGGCCTGAGAGGCTGAATGTATTTCTAAGGGGGTCTCAAACCAGTCATCGAATTAACTAACAGCCAGGATACACCTGGTACAGAGTTTATATTTACCAATAAAACTCTAGGGCTTTTACGGAAAAATCATTACTGCTTTTTTATTGTTTATCTCCACTCAAAGCTGTCCACAAGACAGATTGCTACCAGGTGTCACGAAGGTGGCATCTTTGATGACAGTATTACAATAGGCCAACAAGATCCAACAACATTGTTGCAGTGTGTGCCAGCAGTGAGCCAGTGTGCAAAGGTTAGCATTAGACCTGTACACTCCAGTAAGTTTGAATAGGGATATCCCTATTAAATAGTGAGGATCAGTTCGGTCAAGCTTGATTGGCAGTGCATATCTAACCGAAACAAAGTCCATTGAGTCCAATGGGATTTATTCCCAAGTATGGGCACAATCCAGAGTAACTACAGGAGCACGTAAGAGACATTACATGCACCCGTAGGTACTGCACCACCTAATGAAAACCTATGGGAAATTCATATAGCAATCCAGAGTAATTTGCCGTAGTTACTCTGGATTTCACCCTAAGTCTGTTTTAGGATTGTAGCCTTAACTATCTAACAGGAAAAATAGATACCGGTAATTCCCTTTTGGTGTTTATAGATTGGCTTACAGCATGGAAAACAATTTCATTACAGTTTTATTTTCATTACAGTTTAAGATGAAACCTAATATACCCACACACACAAACTAAATATAAGTGTGAAAGCATCCTGGTCATATGCCTAATGCTGGCAAACATAAACACAACCAGAAGTTCCAGCATCAAATCCATAAAAGGAAATGAAATTGGTTCTGCCGGGCCTGTAAAGAGCTTTTGGACTATATTTATGCATTCCATGTATAGCTGCAAAAATACTTTGCACTTCAAAATTATACTGAGCTCAGCACTGGGTCACACACTTGTTTTTATAATGCTAACACAACTATTGATTTACCCTACAATCCAGAGTAACTACGGGAGCACGTAAGAGACATTTATGTTGATGTAGTTATGGCAGAACCTAGAGAAAACCTATGGGAAATTCATATTGCAATCCAGAGTAAATTGTTCTTACGTCGGAGCAAGGACTCCCTGAGTTACTCAAGCTTCCGCTTATTTAACATTTATTTATAAAAGTTATTGTGTACCCTAAAGGCAGAGTGACCAGATCTCATATGACAGAGCAGGTAAACTCCTTCCAGACAAGGTGTAGGGAAGGGCAGAGTGTAATAGGGCAGGGGAAGGCAGCAGGGAAGATTGATCCCAGGAAGGGGCAGGAATGGTAGCAGGGGCTACCAACATATCCCATATCATATAGTACCATATACCCAGGCCTGATTTTCCAATATGTGGTTGTTTCAACTTGCACCAGTGATTTTATTGGCTTAAGCCTGAATAACTCCACAGCAACTGCTGGAGCTCATTCCAGGGGAAGGAAACAAATGTCTTATCTCAGGGAGATCTCCAGGACCTTATTTTCCTTTGCTGGATACATTGGAGACTCTTTAAGTACTGCTATATCCCAGTGCAGAATTATAGCAAAGCCCTAGAAGCAAATGTACCAACAGATATTCTTGTGCAAGTTATCCAGGTATTTTTTCTTTCTTTCATATGCTGCATTTCATATGGTGCATATCTGTCTATGCACCATCGTATAAAGTGTGAAGGGAAGTTCTTACCAAACTACAGTATCTTAACAAGACTAATGTTAGAATCTTGTATCTGAAGTCACGCTAGGAAGTGTATTTTCCTATTAGCTGGTTAAACTGGCTGAATCACTATTTTAAAACCATAAAAATTCAAGACAGATTTGAACAGTATACTCTCTTGAACTATGTTTCTCATTCCATTCCACTTATAATACATTGCCCCATCATAGACTGTGCAAAATGCAATGTATTTTATCAATATACATTTTGTGCTGCCTATGTATAAAAGGAAAACATATATACACACAGATAGCAAATTCATTATTAACAGGATTCTGCTTGTGCAAGCAAATAAGGTTTTAGATTCTCACTTCAGCCTAAAACAATTAATCAATGTAGGTGTGATTTGAGCACATGGTTGTGCTCAATGGCTGCTTTGCCATTTTCTGCTAACAGATGTAAGGAGTAGAGTTTATGTAATACAACGTATATTTGTGCCATTTTCTCAGCTTATCTTAACAATCTTGATGGCTGAATCTCTCCCCCAGTATTCTGTGCTAGTTTCCAAGTGACATCAACTGAAATTCTGTGCAAAAGAATGAGTTTCACACCTACAGAAGATAAGAGCAATGCCAGCATTTTTTAGTTTTCAACTTTTATGTATTTACTAGAGAAATGTACCTGTATTGCGGGCAGGGTGTTGATCAGTCGGCAATTCTTTAATGTAAAGTACCTTGTACCCCATTTTGCCCCCTTCCAGTTTGAATTTCCCAAAATTGGTTCTTAGTGGGGGCCTATGTCATGGAAGAAACACTGTCCCCAAATTTCATACATCTAGGTCCGGCAGTTTTGGCAGTGCGTTGATGAGTCAGTCAGCCAGTCAATGACTTTCAGTTTTATATATATAGATGCGGAATATTTATATTACACAGATTCTCAACAAAGTTCTCAAAGTAGTTTACATAGCAAAGAAATGGAAAAGAATTTCCTGCCCTGCCTAAAGGGTTCAATCTTTATTTAATATTTTTTAAAGCCACTAGAAAAGGAGCTATACATTAATGAAAAGAAACAATTATTTTCCCCTTGTAAATACAAAAGGCAAACCAATTTCAAATATGTTCCATTAACGTACAGTAGATAGCAGGGGTTATCCTTTCCTAATAATTCACACTTTAATTGCTTACATTTGGTGGATGTCTGTATTTTGTGTTTGTACTTTTGTCAGAGATGCTCAAATCCTTGAGGAGATCATACAAGACTAAGGGCAAAATCCAGAGTAACTACAGGGAGTCCTTGCTCTGGTGTAAGAACAACTTACTATGGATTCCAATATGAATTTCCCATAAGTTTTCACTAGGAGCTGCAGTAACTACGGGTGCACGTGATGTCTCTTACAGTGGCATGAATTCTGTTACATGTGCATATCCAATGAATTATGTCACATACAGCAGGGTTTCTCAACCTCCGGTCCAGGGACCACTGGAGATCTTCGACAGCTGCCTGACCAGTCTACAAGTGGACTCCTTTAAGTGCATCTTCCCCTCCTCACAGCAGGAGGGCTCTGTAGAAGGATTGCAGCCTCAGAAACCAATCCTATGCCTGCCTACTCAGTAGTAAGTCCCATTGTAGTCAGTAGGGCTTACTCTTAGGAAAGTGTGAACAGGATTGTAGCCTCAGAGCCCAATTCAATGCCTGTCTACCCAGAAATAAATCCCATTGTAGGTAGTGGAGCTTACTTCCCGGAAAGCACAGATAACATTGCAGCCTCAGAGTCCAATCCAATGCCTATCTACTCAGAAGTAAGTCCCATTATATTCAATGAGGCTTATTCTCCAATAAGAGTGACTAGGATGTCTTTGTGCATTTTCAATGCATCTTTCACTGAAAAAGGTTAGAAATCCCTGCTCTGAGTAGACATGCATTGAGACATTGGGTTCTCACCTGCAATCCTATCCACAGTAACCAAGCAGTAGCCCTATTTATTATAAAGGGATTTACAGCTGGAGGTAGCTGTGCTGTGCTCTTGGTGGGGAAACCCTCCCTCCAAGTTGCCTGAAGGAGAACTGTCTCCCATCCCGGGCTGGTCCTTGGAAAATTACTTTTCCATAGAACCAGTCCCTGGGGCCAAAAAGGTTGAGGACCACTGACATACAGGGTAGTGATGCAAATTCCTTTGAGCACGGATGGAGTTTCTTTTACCTAAGTAACCTAAGATAGGGCTTCCAGGTATAGTTGAAAACAAAGCAGTCATTAACATATTTTGAGTTCTAGGCATAAATTTTCAACATAATGAGATTTTAGGATTTGGGCCTGAACAACGCAATCCTATCCATGCTTATTCCAAAGGAAATCCCATATTTTTCAACAGTTTTTACTCCCAGATAACCACATATGGACTTGCAGCCTAGGTATGGGATAAGAGTTTTAGAGATTGGCTTGTGAAATTTACAGGGCAATCCTATGCATGTCTGTTCAGAAGGAAATCCCATTGTGTTCAAGGATATTTATTCCAAAAAAATGTGTATATGATTGCAGACTGGTTGAAGGGCATGTCCTATGGAACTCACTGGGACTTTAGAGCAGACATGCAAAGGATTGAGCAGTC